>JANDEH010000019.1:10360393-10986173 GCA_024610705.1 Tetragnatha versicolor | reverse complement strand
ATGCATTTTTATCTCTTTTGCAAATAACAATACTTTTGTGATTTAATATTAAGGTTATTACTTAATTGTGTTCTTAAAACATATTTGTAAACCCACACAATCCGCTCCTGGTGTTGATTCTTTTTTTGTTACAGTTAATGTTTATAATCTGGTAATGTTCGGAATACCTAGGTAAAGTATGAAATACTTTGTACTTTACCTTAGGTAATTCTCATTTTAACTTAGTTTTTCTGAACATTACCGAATTTCGGACATAAACTGTAAATTTTTAATTTGAACCAGATTTGCCAGATTGCTGGTCAAATTTGCCAAGAAAATTTGCGACATCTTAAATTCTACGGTTAAAGGACTTTAACTACGCATTATATTCCTTAAACTGGCAAAATATACAACATTATTGGTTCATTGATGACAAACCGTTCAGCCTTCTACAAAAGGCGCCCTGTTGGAAAAAAAATTGTTTGTAAAAAAAGGTGTTTTAACAAAAAATTGCCTAAATAGTTCATCGTCTTGTACAATAAGTAAGATAATTCTTCTAATCTAGTACAACACATTTGAATTTATTTTTTAAATTTAAATTTAAAAATAAATGCTTAAGTTTTTGTATTAAAAAGTATTCGCTTTTTTCAGTTTCGAGAGCACTAATTTTACCGTTCCGGTACCTCTATTTTTAGAAATCGAGCCCTGTATATATATATATATATATATATATATATATATATATATATATATATATATATATATATATATATATATATATATATATATATATATATATATATATATATATATATATATATATATATATATATATATTAGGGTTATGATTCTGAGACTTTTTTAAAAATATTTAAAAGCCTGATGTTGCATTCGATGAACTTTTGCCCATATGTTAATTTTATAGCATTATTTTCTTTATATTGAGAAAAAACCTTGCGCGCCTAACCTCATTTCACTTTCTAATATAGAAATCACTAGTGTGTCTCGGGGAAAAACTTTTTTACAAAAAACTTCGCTACCCAGGGATTTTCTCATTCCTTTTGGTCCCAAAAGATACTGTGTGAAGTTTCAGCCCCATAAGTTAACTCTAGGTTGTGCCTATAGAGCCCCAAATTTGAAAAACAAGCGAAAAAAAACTAGCAATTTTCAGAATTAAAAAAATATTTTGATATTTATATTGTTATAAAACTGATTTAAATGTGTTCTTTAGAACATATATAAATGAATTATATATATTTATGTGCATTAACTGTACCCTATAGCCCCTATAATTTAAGATTAATAAGTGCTAGGGACGTTGCACTCCCCAAAGCTTATAATGCACTACCGGTAGACGAAATGAATTAAATCAGAATTTCTTCGAAGGAACTCCCTCAAATGATGACATTTGTTGTTAAATGATGTTTTAAATTATAAAGACCAGTGAAATAACAGTAATTAGGCCTTCCACTGAACTTTAAATGCAAAAAGTGCTTTTCTGCAAAAATGCTTGTTTCTAGCTGATCAAATCCAAAATTTTCTCAAAAAGAGGGCTATAGTAATTTTTAAGATCAAAGACCTTGAAATACCTTTTTAAACCTTATATATTTCATTTTTATAAGTATATTTTAACTTTAAACCATACAGATTGGAAACGACATGAATTTATCCTATACCAGAAATAAAAATAAATTTTATCTTATGAAATTATGAAAATTACCTCTTTTTAACGTATTAGGGGGAAAGTTTAATTGAAATCTTCTTTCATCAAAATACTAACAAAAATTTACAACTATTAAACAATTTTCTTTACTTTAATAAAGATGGATTTGATCAGCTAGAAACAAGCATTTTCGAAGAAAAGCATTTTCTACATTAAACTTCAGCAGAAGGCCTAATTACTGTTACTTTACTGGCCTTTATATTTTAAAACATCAATGTAACACCAAATGGCATCATTTAAGGGAGTTCTTTGGAAGAAAATTGGAATTTAATTACTTTCGACCACTGTAGTGTCTTATAAGCTTTGATGAGCGCAACGTCCCTTAGTAGTACCTTTTACTCTTAAATTATAGACACTATAGGTACAGTTAATAACCTTAAATAAATATAAACAGTCTAAAATGTCCTAAATAACACATTTGATCCAGTTTTATATTAATTTAAATATCAAAATATACTTTTTTAAAAATTCTGAAAATTGGTAATTTTTCCAATTTTTTTTTAATTTGGGGCTCTATAGGCAAACCCTAGAATCAACTTAGGGGGCTGAAACTTCACACACTATCTTTTGGGACCAAAAGGAATAGGAATAGCTCTTTTTCAAATCTATGATTTATGTAACAATCAGCTTCAAAAAAGATTATATTAACTGCCTTTTAGTGCTTCAGCCATATAAAAATCTTATTAGGCGCGCAAGCTTTTTTCACAGTTTTCAAAAATAAAAGTTATTTTCGAGAGTTATGGACCAATACTCATCATTTGCCACCACAGGCTTTTAAATCTGAAAAAAATCATAACCCTAATATATATATATATATATATATATATATATATATATATATATATATATATATATATATATATATATATATATATATATATATATATACAGGGTGTTTCAAAATTGCGTTGCACGGCTTTTATTCGGAACCAGCGCTTCCAAGGGTCATGGAAGTAAGGTCTACCCCTAGGTAAATGACCCTGGAGAATCCATTAAGATGACTTACAGCGCCCCTAGCGGCGTAATTAAAAAGTTAAAAAAATTAATTTTAAAACTAAAGGAGATAGAGCAAAAACCCCAGTGAGAGTATTGTTGCCAACGTCAAGAAGAACTCATTGCAAAAAATTTGATCAAAATATCTTGAATATTCGTGGAGATATTAGCATGTGAAAATAGCACTTTTTCAGGGGTCAAAAAGTAAAAAGTTCGCATATTTGCAAATTTTTCAGTGTTATTGTGTAGTTTTGTGTCTTTTTAGTTGAAAGAACACAAAATTTAATCAAAAAATCAAACAAATTTGCAAATATGCGAACTTTTTACTTTTTGACCCCTGAAAAAGTGCTATTTTCACATGCTAATATCTCCACGAATATTCAAGATATTTTGATCAAATTTTTTGCAATGAGTTCTTCAATGAGCTTGAGATATATATATTAGGGTTATGATTTTTTTCAGATTTAAAAGCCTGTGGTGGCAAATGATGAGTATTGGTCCATAACTCTCGAAAATAACTTTTATTTTTGAAAACTGTGAAAAAAGCTTGCGCGCCTAATAAGATTTTTATATGGCTGAAGCACTAAAAGGCTATATATATATATATATATATATATATATATATATATATATATATATATATATATATATATATATATATATATATATATATATATATATATATATATATATATATATATATATATATATATATATATATATATATATATATATATATATATATATATATATATATATATATATTTATATATTTATATATTTATATATATATTTATTAATATATATATATATATTATATATAGACATATAATTCTACGCTCAGGGGGAATTTCAGGTTCAAGGCATACAATCCCTCTCGAGAGATATAGGGGCCGTTCAAATATTACGTAAGCACCTAAGGGGGGAGGGGGTTTGCCCTTTGCTTATTTTTTCTGACTAGGAGGAGGGGTATGAGTGATGCTTACGTAAGACTGCATTTTCGAAAATGTCTTGCTTCTTGCATAAAAAAAAGTTTAACAAAAAATTGAATTAGGAAATCTGACGCAAGCACTTTTTTCTGGGGATGGACCCCCAAACATTTTGAAATTTTCGACTCATTTTTGAACCCTTAGAATTACACTCACAAAGGACAGCTCCTTGCGTATAAGTCACCTAATTTTCAAGGAGAAAAAAAACTACTTACTAAAAGGGATGTCAACATTTCGGGGGGGGGGTCCTGTAGTTTATTACGTAATTAAGGTGGTGGGGGGGTTGAGGTTTGCTTATCTTTGCTAACAAGGGGAAGGGGTTAAAAATGACCAAAAAAGTGCTTACGTAATATTTGAGTGGTCCCATATCAAGTTTTTCATTTTTCATCCTAGAAAACAACCGAAGCTTTTCCATAATCTAACACTAACTAAGCGGTTAATAGGGAGTTCGGGGGTCCTTCGAAAATTTTTCGAATTTTAGTATGTTAAAAGTTTTCTGAAGCTGTGTGAATTTCAGGGAGCTTCGCGGGAAACCCCTGTATTAGAAAAATAAATATTTTAGAGAATAGCTTAATGATACAATCCATTTGAAATATCCTGTAAAACTATACAGAGTAATTAAAAATTATTGATACTTATGTTTCCCCTATATACAAAGGAGGTTGTTAGAGAAAACTTATTCAGTAATCTTGTCTTTAAATTGAAAGAAAGCTTTCTCAGTCTTCCGCTAGAGCGCAGCACCACCGCAGAATTGGCACCGCCGACTTAAATGGAACCACTTTCGCGTTCGGAACGGTTTTGACCAAGGAACTGTTCTTTTCGGATCCAACCCAAAAGGCCTCAAAAGGAACTTGAGCCCTAATGGCTCTAATAGCCAAGATGGAGGAATTATCTCCAACTTTGGCAAGGGTGTGGCTCTGCTAGGATCCATCCAAAGTATGAAGTTATCATTTATTAGAAAATTTTTTCATTTGGAGTTTTAAATAAATCTAGAAAGATGAGTTTAAACAGGGGTATTGAAAATAGTGTAATTCAAATAAATCCGTGTGTTCAAATTTTAAGATCCTGAAAAACACTTGAAATATGCTAGGTTTCTATCTTTTTTTGCCAGTTGACTACTTTAATGAATATTCTTAGATAGATTCTGAGATAGGCGAATATCCTCACCAATTCATATCGACAACTACCAATTAAATAAGTCAGGTAATTTTCAGAGCACTTCAACGTTATCTATCTGATTCTTACTTTACATTGTGTTCCCTTTGGAATACTTAAGTAAAAATGAAAATTTTAAGAAGAGGAGATGAAAATCTCCGGAAACACTCATAACCCAGTATCTAAACGAGATAGGAAGTTTTTTTTTTAAAACTGATGTTTTAGAGATTAGATAATTTTTTTTTATTTGGACTGGAAAAAAGTTCCGGCAGAGAAACTGGACTGCTGACCCTTGAGTCTATTCTGATTTATATTTCATTGTTCCTATGTCAACCAATATTGTTGAAAGGAATACTCATAAGTGATTGGTGGTTATCACTAATACGATGTGTTAATTAGTTCTGGAGAAATCTTTCTGTTTTTTAAAGCAGAAAAAAAAGTTGAAATAAAATTATCAGGAACATAAAAAAAGTCTTCGAAATTATCCTTAATCATGGAACGCTTAACATGTAACAGTTTGCGTCGGCGCCGCTAATATAAAATAGCTGTTGTTTTAGGAAATTTTCCCTTTGAGGCTTTCAAAATCTCACTATACGCAAAAATTATTGGATGGAAAATTTTGGAATTTCGCACATTTTTGGAGGAATGTTTTGAGGAAAATTATAATAATTTATTTCATGTTATTATAAGTTAGTTATGTAATGTTATACTTGTTTTAAATATGTTTCTTCTCTCTAATAGTATCCAGCAAAAACTAAAATAGGTAAAATTTGTCAGAATTCAATGGTTTCGAACTTTGGCAAGACCGGATCTAAAGGTTTTTAGCTCCATAAAAATAGACGAAATATTATAGTTTATTATGTAATGAAATATTATAGTTTGAATATAATAATATTTCATTAAAAGTTTTTAAAATACTTTAATGAAACTTAAGTACGATTATTTGCTAAAAAAAACTTTAAACTTGTATTCAATCAGATGCAAAGCTGGTAACTTTGAAAACATTGTACTTAAAATAATGTAACAAGAATATTATCAAGTCAAATTTATCCAAGAAAAATATTATAAAAAGTGTTGATAGCTACAACTAATTTATTTCAAACACATTCTCCAGTTTCATAAAACTGTTCCGCATAAGTAATATTCTCAAAATTATCCTAATTGTAAAAGTGGAATTACTTTAATATAGTTAATATAATTTTCATACTTTTTCTTAATTTTTGTGATCATAAAATGTTGATAACCAGTTTTCCATTTTAACGAAAATTTGAACAATATGATAAAACTATGAAGTTGGAGAAATAACAAGTAAAATAAGGAAAACAACAGACGAAATTAAAATATATGTTCCTATCGGAAACTACTAAAATGTTCTAATCTAAACCGAGCAAAATAATCAAGATATCATTTTTAATGATTACCAAAATTATGTTATATCAATATTTAAAAGTAAAAAGAAGAATCCTACCTAAATAATTAAAAGTTGTAAAGTTTTTTGTGAATTTGTCTAACTTAATTTCTGATTCCGTCTTTTAAAGTAAAAGCTGTCTATTGAAGAAATTTAAAAAAGTAAAAGTTCAGAGATTGTTTCGAAAAATGTTATCAAATGCTCAGAAATTTAGATTTTTAACAGAATTAGTATAAGTGAACCCCAAAGAAATTCGAGGAAAAGTGAACTTGCAATTTTGATTGAGACGGGGCACATTATATTTTGGTTTAACCCATTTATATATGTACTTCCATAGTTTAAAACCTCACAACCTACTTAAACTTATATCTTTAAGGATTACTTTACTTTGAATTGAAATAGTAGGATAGTAATAGGAATTGAATAGTACCATAGTAAAAAAATGCTTAAGTAGGAAATTTGCACCAATAGTATTTTAAAATACTAAAAACTCACTTTTTCGACAAATAATTCTAACTTCCTCCATATCCATGGAAAATATCTCCATCATTCTCAATCAAGAATATCAACTGTTAGTCTCTCAAATTTGAATTAAGAAGTGACGAAAGACATTTTTATAGATTCCTTAAATGACACAACGTGAGATTATCGAGTTATTTGACTTTTAGTGGTGCAGATTCAATGACATTATAGTGGATTTTAAATCTCGCCCCATAGAGATACCATCTGTCAGTTGGATTCGTATCGTGAAAGATAAGTTACTGTACGTAACACTAGAAGAGGTATATTACTCAAAAAGATGAATCATGGAATTTAAAAAGATCGGTTTTGTTTCCACGCATGTTTAATCACTCCCAAAATAACTAAATGTTGATTATTTATTGTAGAGCGAAATAAGCATTATGTAGTCATTTATCTAAATATGCTAATTTGTAAGATACAACTTAAAAAACTCTTAAATTCTATAGGGTAACAAGTATATATAAATAATAAATGAAATTTAGTTTTCTTCCTTAAAGTGTACTTTAGGGCGCCTAGATCGGAAAGGGAGGGTTAAAGTATACAGTACATATCCGGCAGGTATAATCAACGAACTATTAAACTTATCTCAAGAGATAATAAAAGCTTTGATAGTTTAGTCAATCATACAAAAAAATAGTTTTGTTAAAAAATTATAAACATTTAACGCTCCTCTTAAAGTGCAAATAAGAAATTTTCCTTTTTATGACTTGGGTAAAGGACTAATAATATTCTTAGATCATAAAAATGAAAACTTATAAAAATAAGCGTTTTAGAGACCGTAAAAACTACGAAAATTCTGCATAATTGAGCGTGTGCGTGTGTTTCAGGGGTTTTATTCAAGGCATTCTTCTGCACATGGTGACTTTTCGTACTAAATCGATGCTGCCGTACAACTTTGTAATTGACTAATTCTGCAAATACCTAAAAGTTTTTGAAATAAACACTTTTATGACTATAGCTGTGTAGGGGTACAAAAGTTAAAAGGGGCGGACAGTAAACTCTAATAATAAAATCTAAAGTTAAAATTCAAAAACACTACATCACTGTTTTCTAAAAAACTGTAATATCCTCAAAAACATTCATTAGTTCTTATTTTCATGAGATTGCTTTTGAAATTTAAACGATAATGAAAAAAGGTACACCATTAAATATTTTTTTATGGAAAAAATTGAAAAAGATACGATAACATAAAAATAACATGAAATAATCTTACTACTTTCAAGTTGATGGAGTTCGGCGACGGAAAGCTTCTTCGGTACAAAATCCATTTTCGAACGGATAGCGAAAATCCAGATAAAAGCATGACATGACTTTAAACTAAAAATATCTTTCACTTAGTTTTTCAAATTACCAACCTCTGTTGAATATTATTGCTATAGTCAAATTGAAAACAAAGAATACCAGACTTATGCAAACATAACCGGTAACTTCCGAGGAAAGCACCTGGAACCATTGCAAACAATTTTTAACTTTTTTTAAAAAAATCGTGCTGTGACTCCAGAATCAATCACAATCAACTCAACTTACGCGTGCCCATTTTACTTATGTGTAAAAAGGAACAGATGATAACATCAATCGCTTTCTTGTTATGCAGGGTGTCCCATAAATGTTGGGTCACACTTCTAGGGGGTATAGTAGACACCTAGACGAGTCAGAATCACATAGGATTTGGGGGTCCCAGGCCAAATCCCAAGGAGTTAAAAATGGAGCGATACCCAAAAAAATCATTGACAAATTGAATTTGTAGAAGAACTACTATTGGTAAAAATTTAATTATGGTCTCAAAAATTGTGGTTTAATATGATCTTTAAAATTATTTTAAAAGTTTTCAGTTTAAAATTTTTTTTATTGCAAAAAAAGTTTAAAAACCACAAAAAAATGTGAAAAATCTGCCAAAACTTTATTTTGTATTTCGAAATCCTTTCTTTTGATTTAATAATCTGAAAGATCATTGTCGAAAACCCTTAAGTCCAAAGTGTCACGTAAAAATCATCAATATTAAATGCTTGAGGGCCTGTTAAAGCATGGTTTAAGTCCGTTTTTAGCGTCCGCTAACTGCCGTTTTGGAAACGACCATAGGAAACCACTTTGCGCACGCAAAAAACGAACTTTAACAGGATCTCAAGCGTTTAATATTGATGGTTTGTTTATACATGAAACTTTGGACTTAAGGGTTTACAACTATGATCTTTCAGATTTTAAAATCAAAAGAAAGGATTTCGAAATACAAAATTAGGTTTTGGCAGAATTTTCACATTTTTTTGTGGTTTTTTAACTTTTTTCATAATAAAACAAATTTTAAAGTGAAGACTTTTGAGATAATTTTAAAGATCATATTAAACCACAATTTTCGAGACCATAATAAAATTTTTACCAATAGTAGTTCGTCTACAAATTGAATTTTTCAATGATTTATTTGGGGTGTCGCTCAACTCCCTGGGATTTGGTCTGGGACCCCCAAATCCTATGTGATTCTGACTCGTCTAGGTGTCTACTATCCTCCCTAGAAGTGTGACCCATTATTTAAGGGACACCCTGTATAGTTTCATCTCAGTAAGTAAAGTGAAGGGTAAAGGTCCTTTTTTAGTAAAGGGATTGGGCACAGTTATATGCGTTTGGATTTTTTTTTTCAAATCAATTTCGAGATAACTTTATAGGGGTTTTTAATGAAAGAAGACAGAATTTTATAAATTGAATCCCATTTGATAAATCCTACTAAGTAGAACCTTAGTAGTAAAGCGAACCCTTATGGGACTAACAATAAACGGTCATTTTAATGACATTATATCAAATAAAGTTAACACTATGATAAACCAGTTGGTACTTTTCTTACCGGTCGGTTATTTATAATGCAGGGGTCAGTATATTAAGGGGTTGTAAAAAAGATGCTCCAGTATAAAATTGCTTTCATTCAGCCCAGTTGCTGATTCAGGGGGGTGGCATGGGGGCATGGACTCCCTTCCTGGAGGGTAAAAGTATATGACAGCTGAAGAAAATTTCTTAAAAAGTCATAATTTTGAAGCTTTTAAATGCTTTAATGTGTTACTTTATGCCAAAAAAGTATATTATCTTTCAATATTTCAAAAATATCGCAGATTTTGCTGCTGTAGATGTTTTAAAAATCCTGGTGCCCCCCAAGATGTCAAAGCTTGATCTACCCCAGATTCAGCTTACACATACATTCGGTTTCACATATTTTCAAAGAATAGTCTTCTAAATAAGTTTAGGGTTTTTGTTTCTATTTAAGAAAAATAATTATTGATTAAATTAATTCCTAAGTGAGGAAGGGTATATCAAAGCTCCTTTTGATTAAAGCTGCTTTTTTCCCGCTTTCGGACTGAAGATCCAGGTTTATTCATGTGGTCAAAACCACACCTTTCAAGAGTGGATAGTTTCCTCAGAAAAGCTTATAAAAAACGTGTGATCTCGTCAAAAGTAAGCAGATTGTATTTATTAATTTTTTTTGTATCTCCTGAAAATAGATGATTAATTTTGATAAATCCGTTCTTAAATATCGGTTATAAACGTTCATTTTTATTCTTTTATAGGTGAATTAATTGATTTAAAAGTAGTAATATTTATTACTTCAGAACATCACAGAATTACATAGGTTTCTTTTTTTAAACTCAATGTGGTTTTTGATGTTACCTAATTAGTGATGATAGTGAACTAGCAAAATAACTAATTGTGTTTCTATGATTTTAATGCAGTATATTACGAATTAATTACTAGATAATTGAATTATATGAAAATTAAGACAAATAGAGTAGAGAAACAAAGCAAAAAAACATATTTTTATTAAAACAAAAACACAAAAATCGTAATACATCTTATATCAACGGTTTGATACAACTTTCAAATTAAAATGATAATTTCAAAATATACAAGTGTTTAATTTTCAAACAACCATACTACATCCAAACGAGAAGATCTCATACAACCAAAGACACCATTCTCAGTTGTATGAGGGCATCACGCGGAAGTATGAACATTTTCCATTCACACATTTAACTATTGCTTAAAGATTCCATATTTTAACCTTCTACGAATTTAAGATACCAAAAATAAACTGACATTCAAATTTAAAAAAGTATGTAAAAAATTCCTTTTTCAAAGGAATAGATGCAACACCGTGTGTATAAACAACAGTGATTGAAATAGTATCTTTAGATGACGCACCAGTTTTGTTGAGATGACGCTTCTGCTTGATAGAAGCAAGACACTTTTATAAATACAACTGAGACATTTTCTATTTACAAAGACATTTTAGTACACACATACGACAGCGTTTACGTGATCATGTACAAGTCAACGAGAACTATTCGAGATGGAATTGTCCATTCAAACAAAGAAAGCCGTGTATACCTATAATACTACAAATAAGAGTTATCCTAACCCTGGTGTATAAAGAGCCGTTTCCACTATTGTGTTTAGTTGCAGTGCAGCAATCCGGGAAGGCCAATGGAAGAATCACAGAAAAACGGAAATTACATCATTTTCACTCAATGAAACAAAAGTCACGAATGAGGTGAAAATGACGTCATTTTTATCTCTTTTTACGATTTGTTCATTGGTCTTGCCGGATTGATGTACCGCAACAAAACGCAAAAATGGAAATGGTCTTTAAGAAGAAATCTCGTAAGCAGCTTAGAATAAAAAGGCAAGGAATAAACAGAACCGTGATTTTCTATGTCTGACGATAAATTCTGTCTTTTATAAGAAAACTTGACTAAATTAGTTGGTAAAAGGAAACAGTTAAGTGAAACATTATGGTAGAAAATGTTAAGATTATTAATTCCTGCTTGTAGAAAGTTTACACTGTTGTGCGTTCTACAGCATCGTAAACTTTTTCATTTTTTCCTCATTTTGAGCTTTTTTTCAAAGCAGAAATTATCCTTGCATACAGACTTGTGCGTTTCATAGACGTTTTAATCTTATGTACAGTTTGGCCATCCCATGATAACCGTGATTAAGCTCATGAACTAGCTTAACGTGAGTTAAACATAAAAGCATTTATGGCGTGAATTTAGTATTTCTATTGTATCGAGTATAGGTACTCTTTAAATATATATTTCTTTTATAACTTATACTACTTTGCTTTTCCTGGATAAAAAATTAACATAATGGGTATTTTATATTGATTTAACGCTAAAAAGGATAGACAATAAATTGTAAATTTTCGTATAGGGTTAGGATAAGTTGAATTCTTTTGTTAAAAACGCTGCAAAATAACTGGAAAGCAACGAATTTCTGCACCAATATCATCAATTTCAATGCACTTAATACTGAAGAAATAAACGACCTTTGTAATTCCAATTTTCCAATAATTATAAGTGTTTATGAAAAATTCTTGTATACAATACTTTTATTACATGAATTTGTAGAGGAGAATGTGTGTGCTGCATACATTCAATGGTAGAAATTCTTGCGCAGTACAAAATACCATGGAACATGTTTGGCGGTATCTCAAGTATGGAGAAAACAGTTAAACTATAGAGGTTGTATTGGTGAAATCACAGTTATATGACTATTAACGCTTCATAACGTTTGTAGAAAATGGTTAATCCCAACGATTCCCTCATCGCATTCAAGTGATTAAAAATACATAATTGATTTAAAATTAATGCTTCTACCTAATTAATACTTAAGATTGTATACTTCTTTAAATGGGTATACATTTTCGATATCACCAATACAAAGCAGTATAAGAATTATTTTATTTCATAATTCCTAACTTAACAGCATCGAGAACAAGGGTTGGTAAACTTATCCCTCCAAATACGGGTAAACTTATCCCCCCAAATACGCATATGGCTTATCAACTATAAAAATTCCCCACATGGTGGCTAAAACTGGAAATAGTTTCATATTAGCCACATAACTAAGTTGCGAACAAATATAAAACCACCATGTCTTGTAAAACCACACAGCCGTCATAAAAATAAAAATACAGCTATGATTATTCCCAACCCAATATTTAGTCACAAGTCTACCAACTCCTGATCCAGAAAAAAAAGTAATACTGCACTATCCACGTTTAACTGTATTATCCTTCTGACTGCATTATCATCATTGTCTCCGTGTTTGAATGGGCAAAGCGCAGGGTTCATAATATGGCTTCTCGGAATGTCTCAATGGTCGACTCGTACATCGCCGATCTTCTTCGTCCGATCGTGCATCGGAAGTAGTCTTAAATATATGTGCAAGTAATGTACAAAACTCCTGTTTTCCTTTGAGGGAGAGAATCTGTAGAAGAATTTTATTTCTTGTAGTTGGTGTCTCGCCATTTACTCAGGTCCAGTCGGGGAATGTCGTCCGTGCCGCAGTCCAGTCGGGGGTTCCTGAAATAGTTCGGAAATTAGAAGGATTCAAGAACTAAGTCATATGAAAAAGTGTTTTCAATTTTTTCAATTCCACTGATTATAAGGGTAAAGATGAAAGGCTTTCACGGTCAGATGAATGAGTATTAAAAGTTTTCGAGTAAAGATACCGTGGTTTATGAAAGGAGTGTTTCACCATTATCGCTGGTTAGCGGACAATAAGTGTAAACTAACAACTCTCAAGCGTCTCCTCCAACCGTGGATCGGTTTCGTCTTTATTAGGACTCATCCGCAAGGCATAGGACAGCGGAGGGCAAGTATTAGTCTAGCCGACTATAACTGAAAAAGTGGTGACCATTGCAGTCCTCCACTCATTACCTACCACTTTTTACCTTGCCTTTCTGGAATTAAATCTGTTCTAGGAATGCAAAGTCATTCCAGCATATGAGTGGAGGACTAATCAATGGTCACCACTTTTTCAGTTAGGGGGCATCCATAAATTACGTGAGGTCAAAAAGGGGGGGAGGGGTTTGGAAAAATCTCACCAAATCTCACCAAGGGGGGAGGGGGGGTCGATGAAAATCTCACGTCAACTTTTTAAGTTCGAAATGAAAAGATTTTTTTTTTAAGTTTGAGAAAGTAATAATACCCACAGATAAGATACAGTGGTGATTTTTAGGCGGAATAATGTCTTATTCCTCAAAATGCAAACGAATTGGATATAAAATTATTTTTAAAGGTTGTAGGTAAATCTCACTTGGGGGGGAGGAGGGGTCCAGCAAAATCTCACTAAATCTCACCAAGGGGGAGGGGGGTCCAGATTTTGGAAAAAACACCTCACGTAATTTATGAATGACCCCTTATAGTCTGCTAGACTAGGTTTTTCCCTCCGCTCTCTGGCGTTGCCTTCCTATGCCGTGCTGATGAGTCCTAACGAGGACGAAACCAGTCCACGGCTGGATGCGACGCTTGAGAGTTGTGAGTTTACACTTATACAGTGGTTTATTAGTATTAAAAACTGTGGACATTTCGTTCGGAGTGCGCTGGATATCATCAGCGATGTAAAATTCTAGAAGATCGTCGTAAAGATTGATTGGGGTCAAAATAGGTTACTGCTGGTGCAGATGCACCAATGGAAGAAGGCGTGGCCGATTGTAAAGGTGACGAACCCCGATTGGATGACAACTCCGGCGGTCGATTAGGATTGGAAAATGTTTTCCTGTGCAAACCTTTACAATCGGCCACGCTTTCTTCCATTGGTGCATCTGCACTAGCAGTCACCTATTCTGGCCAATCAGTCTTTATGACACCATCTTCTAGATAATTTTACATCGCTGATGATGTCCGGCGCAGATCCGGACGAAACGTCCACAAATTTTATTACCAAACCACCGTATCTTTACACCCGAAAACTTTTAATCCTGAGGGTGCTTCAAAAGTCATGGATTTTAGGTGTAAACAACGTCTCTAAAGATCATGGAAGGTCAAGGTCTACACCCCTTAGATAAGTGACCATGGAGAATCCAGATCAGGGGTGGCCAACCTTTTTGGAAAGAGTGCAAAAAGGTAAGCGTGCAACTTCCAAGTTTTTCCTATCTACAACGGAAACATATGAAGAAGTGAAAATATTATTTATAGACTCTGATTATGATAATTTACATAAAAAATATTGTTTCTCATAATAGATGTGCGAGATAAAAACATTGTTCCAAAAATTCACTGTAGTCAAACAACTTGGAGTTTTCTACCATTCACCCCCTCACTCGAAATATAGATACACCAGTGGAGGAAAAACTCTCCATTATCTTAAAAATTTATAAACTATGCAAAGATTAGGTCAAGGTCACACTATACGTTATCCCTTTTACGGTTGTTTGAATTACGAGAAAAAATTAGAAAGAGAAGATTATGTATAAAAAAATTTAAAACATGTTGGACTAAAAATAGTTTTGATGATATTTATTGATAGTTGATTATTATAAATGAGAAGTGATACTCACCTATGAGGATCGGCCATAGCCATGACATTGAACTGAACTGTCAGCATTTCATCTGCGTTATCGCACAATATCCTTGATAGGCGAACTTTACGGATCTCTTGCAGTTGTTCTGGAAAAGAAAAATATGTTATCATAAAGATACTATTTATCTCTATCAAAAGTTTATAAAACATTAATTCAATTTATAATTAGTTGAAAAGACCTTAATTTACAAAAATTGCATTTTATGAATAAATGTTTCTTGCAAAGAACAAACAACGGACTGGGAGTATGAATAAGAGATAATCTCTAAATTTTTGAGTAAATCAAGCAGGCTTTTTTATTTAATGCTCTTGATTAAACGTGGACTTAAAATGCAAATTTGTTATTCACCCCAGTAACTTATTCCAGTTTCAAATAAATTCAAGAAAATATGTTTGATAGTAATAGGAATAGATGTGTAAAACTAAAATTGATGGATCTCTAAATGTAAACTGGTATTTCAAAAATTAGAACAAAATTAACTAAAACAATAGTAGCATTAAAAACTCTTTTAACTTTTCAACTATAGATGGCAGCACCACAATTAACGAGCGGTGCCCTTCGGACTCGACTGAAATCGGAATGAAAGAATTTGACTACTGAAGATAAGTAAACTTAAAATGCTATCATTAAAAGTTAATTTTGACTGCTAAATCAAAAGTATATAAACTGCAATTGATTTGTAGATAGCATAGCGTCCAAGGATGTTACATTTTGATTCTACCCGTAGCACAGAAGAAGAAGATAATAAATACTACAAAGAAGTCATTTTAAAACACTTTTTAATAGAGATTCTTTCATTCTTTATACTTTGCCCATCTGCTCAAAACTTGTCTGAAAAGCCGCATATTTGATTTAATAAAAAATTAGATTTATTTGCACATGAAATCGTTCTTACCAGGCGAGAAAGAAGACGGCCATCCGTGGTTCTCATACCAGAACCTGTCTCCTCTTCGGATATTGGCGAACTGTTCTCCGATCAGACAAGCGAAGGTGGGTCCAACGATAGCACCAGGCATAGGATACTCGGCGATACCGATACTCCAAAGATCAATGTCATCTACTGTCCTGGAATGGAGGGAAAAAAATTTGATTGGACGTTTTCTTTGCAGAACTATTATAAAGACCACCTCAAAGTTTTTATCCCAAGGGACACAGTTACTGCTTTATAATGTCCAGCAGGCACTGCAGTACAGCTTTGAATCCCAAGGATAAAACAACTAGATAATCATAAAGGACTGTTATACTATGAAAATCGGCAGGAAAAACAGTTTTACAAAATTTCTGATTAAAAAAATATTACACCCGAAAGAAGGATCATAAAAATAAAACATAATAAATTAGGATCCATAACACAAAGGAAGATCATCATAAAAACATGACATAAATGTAAGGGTAAGGGTTTTACCATTGTTTTTTTCTCTTTTGTATAAAATCAGCGTTTTTTTTTAAAAAGCGTTTGGTGCAAGCGTATTAATTTTTCCTACAAATTTCAAATTTATTGTGTTTCTTTGTAATGTTTGCCACCAAAAAAGACCCGTTTGTGCACATCGAAAATTGGAAATAAATATTCTCTTCCAGCTACCCTAACTTACATACTATGTAATAGACTTCCATCTCTATCTGCAAGAAAATATTTTCCATGTTAAACAATCTATCCTCAAAATATATATCCTGGATACAAAGCCTTTTGCTATTTTACAGCCCTCTACTAGACTTTTTTTTGAGGCCCTCGAATATTTGTTCTTTAGAAACCCCTGACAACTGATAACTAAACTAAAGTTCTTCTTTACTAATGTATCAGCACGAGTTCAAACTTGTGGATGCGCCGCAGTTGGCAGCGTATTTTAACCCTTTATGCCCCAAATTATTTTCCTCATCCTCATCTAAAATATCAAGTTTACGTAACTGCAACTATAAGTAAACTAAATTTGGCCTTACATGATGAAAATTGGACGAATTTGGAACATTGCGAAGTGGGACTTACAAGTCCCGTCGGGACATAGAGGGTTAAACGATAAAAAAGCCAATGACAACTCCAACTAACATGTTTAGGGTTACCAAGAAAACCAACCTAATTGTCGCCAAAAGATTCAATATCGCCAAACATCCGCTAATCTGAACATGGACCGAAATAAACTTTTCCACCTACTTGTAAAGGTTGGTGTATTTGTGGATGGTGTTGTTGGGGATGATTCCGGCCAGGTCGTAGAAGTCCCTGATCTTGGGCAGTCCACAGTACTCCCGGTAGCTGTTGTAGCCGGGCAGCCCGTGCTCTCGCGCCCGCTGTACGTTGATGGCGGCCAAGTCCATGCCGAAGTTGTCGCCAGGCTTCTCGAACAAGTGGTTGGTCACCTGGAAAAGAACCGATGCTAAATATCCATTGATGTGTAAACAGGAATATGGGATTATAAACCCTAACAACACAAAAGCCAAAGTGATGTCTCTGTAGCGTCACTGAGGTTCACCTTTCTCACAAGTATCTCAGTGACCGAAATGTGACTAAACTTGGAAGTTACACAGTGACCAGTATTGAGTGACGACTCTGCAAGTCGTCTCAGGGAAGTCTTCGTGAGACCTGTCACAACTCTACCTTCTCAGTGACAACACAGTCTAGTCAAAAAGTTAGTCACACAGAATTTGTTCTCAAATTCTGGACATTCGTCAGTTACAGAGACATCCCAGTGACTTCATGTTCACACTCATGACTCCAATTTGACTGTCACAATGGAGTCACATGGAGATCTAATTCCTTGCTCTATCAGAATGAATTTGAAAGGGTTTTGTTCCGAAAGGATGACATTTATGCAAGTGTGAATTGTATGAATATGTTTATGAATAATATATTATCCCATTACATATGGGATAATGGATATTCTTCGTAATTTGAGTTACGTAAATTTAATTAGGTAATAAATTAAGTTGTGATGGTAAAGGTTGTCAGATTTAAGTCTAATTCAAATAATGAAATCGAACTTCCTGACACATCCTCAAAAATAACATCTACTGAGATCTTATTTTTACGAAATTTGACATAGAATATGAAGTAGAGCAACATGAAATCAAAGACCTTACCTCAGTGGTAATGGAAGGATCCATACGGTAAGCTTCTTGGTTGATAAGGCCCAAAATGAAAGTATCCACAATACCAGGCTTGTAAAGATCATAAGGCTGCAACAGTTGTCGAGAAAGACGAATGGACTCTGCAGAAAGATGAATATGTCTAGTTAGGTTTTATTATGTTAACTAAGAAATAATTTTTGTATGACCTATGTCAAATTTAAAATAATTTTACCATGGGAAGATCATAAAAAGGGTTTATAATAGCTGGTTTAAAGGAAGATAATGACATTATAAAAGCAAAGACTTTCACAGCCGGAATTATTACGATAAAACATTTTATTTAGGCTATAAGGCCCTGGTCGAGTGTTGAAAGGTTTAAAAGTAGACGTTTCGTCCACAACTGCGGTGAACATCTTCAGGACTACGATAAAATAAATCTTCAGAACTGTTTAAATTCGAAACGTCAACTTTAAACCTTTCAACACTCGACCACGGCCTTATAGCCCGAATAAAATGTTCTATAGTGAAGATAATGATGTTTTTTGAATACTTCATTACCTATCCTTTCATGGAACTTGTTGTAACGTTCAGTGACATCTGGAAGCAGACTGTGTCCAAACCTGTAGGCAGAAGCCTGGAAAGCTGATCGAATACCGGCATTGATCTTAGTACTGTATCCGCTGTAGTATCCCTATAAGACGAAACATCCATTTCAATCTATTGATGAAATTTAACTCAATAGTCATTCCAACTATTTTACTCTTTATTTAAGAGCATAAATGTAGGTAGGTTGGTGTTTTGTGGCTAATGGTCCATATCAGAACAATTATGCACCATAGGAGCATAAAGCGAAGTGAAATAATCGACAGCGAAAATACCGGTATGGCACAGCCGGCGAATTCAGCATTAAAATAGCTCTCCAAAGTGTAAAAAAAGCAACCCCTACCTTGGTCTGTGGCTCCAGATCGTACTTCTTCATGGTCTGCCTTCCCAGCACCATGGGCAAGAACTCGTTGTAGGTGACGTGCTGAAGTTGAGCGGACAGGATGTGTCTGGCCTCCTGGTACACGGTCTCGTCGTCCCAGTGGGGGTTGATGTGCGACAGTCCTTCGGCCAGTCGGTTGTGCTCTCGCATCATCACCACGTGCATCACGGCAAGCTGCAGCTGTTCGTTCACTCGGTCGTCGCCTGCAAAAGAAGACGAGAACAATTTACATAATTCCCTATTTATAGTAGCACTGCTCTCAAATATGTTGAGATTACGTAACTTCTACTAGAAGTAAACGAAACTTGGCAAAACATGACAAAAATTGGATGAATCTTGAACGTCAGTGTAAAGGAGGGAGGTCCCTCGAGTTGGACCTACCTCCGAGTCTAGGTGGGAAGTCCCTCCGTATCGCGGTGTAACATCTCTCCATGTATGGAGGCAATTTCTATCCACCACTTTTTGTGTTAAGTACCTCATTTTTTTACAGTGTGCATGCTAGGTGAAAGCATGGTGCAAACTGGAACTTACCGAGGGACTGAATGTTGTTACAGCAAGTATGGACTTTTATGTTTAATGGAACATTTACTTGTAGAATAATACTGACTGGTTAGAAGCCCGCGGTGGCGTGGTGGTAGTGCTTCGGGTTCACAGGACAGGGTTATTCCCAGATTGGGCAGGTAAGCAACAGCCCTTCATCCCTGTGGGGTCGATAAAAATGAGTACCAAGTTCGCTTTGGGAAAAAGAGGACTAAACATCTGGGTAAGCCCTACTCAGCTGATACCGCTGATTCTCACACGGTCTGTAAGAGCTCTGCTTATAGCCTCACCAAGTGAGGCTTGTTATACTGCAGCTAGAAGGTCTAAAGTACCCGTCTTGTTTATTTTTACTGGCTGGAAACCAGTGAGTTGAGTATTAAGGGAATAGTTTCCACTTGTGAAAACTATTGGGGTGCAGTGATCTGGTGAAACCGACCATAGCCATCTAGAGCTAGAAGGCCTGGACAGCTAAGATGATGAGTCATTCTTTACGTCGAAAGCTTTTGAACGATTGGTTCAGGAGCGGGGGAAAACACGAGAAGCGGGCACTTATTGGAGGTTCGCCACCTTGAAGACGGAGAGAATGACTCATCGAGGCGAAGTGTCCAGGCCTCCTTTTTCTTGATGGCTATGGACCAACTGAATAAATCAGAGATACAAAGGGGACGTCATTTTGAGCTGAATCACAGTAATTCGTCCAATTGTTTTCGTGGAATTGCCGTACCGGAATAGAATTAGTGGAAAAAACTAAGCGTTTAGTTTACTAAATGTTTTAGTTAAAGCATAATGGAATGGTGTTCTAATTTGGTAACTATACGTATTTTCCATTTATGGTCAGTCAAGTAAGGTAAAACTCACCGGCATCAAAACAGTACATATTCCTTGGCCTGGCAATACATCCGAGATCTGGATCTACAGTCTTCATTGGCAGTAAGTCCTTGAGTCCCAAGTTTCGGTACATAGGAGAAGTCTTTAGCTTTCCTGGAAAACAATAAAAATTTAAAACGTCTCACAGCAGCAAAAGTTACAAAAAATTGTTGTTAGTGTATAAAAAAATTTTTTTCATTACGTTATTTTTGTTCAAAAAATAAAATTAATATTAGAAAACCTAATGAAATTTGCAGCTCAAGGTTAAAATAAACTGTAACAGCTGATGTTCAGAGTTAAAAACTTCAGAAGATAGCATAAATTTTTATTCTTTGATAATAAGAAATAATTGTAACTAACTCACCAATTAACTCAACTAGACTTCAAGTCATAGAAATAAATTTGATATCAATAATTTAACAAGGAAAAATATTAAACTTCATTTAAGAGGGTGAAAGAGGATATTCTACCGGACTCTATTTGATTATAAAATCAGAGTATGGGTAAACCATATAAATGTATGGCCTTCCTTACAGTTTCACGATACGGAACAAAGAACTTCCTTGGGAAAACTCTATGAACTAGGAAGAATAATTCTTGAATCATGAGAGCGAAGCATAATAGTAGGCTTTATAGTATCTCTATTTCCCTAAGATATTCACTACATTAGCTCATAGATGGATTTTCAATATTTTTTTTAAAAGAAAATATTTTTTTAAACGATAATAATTATATATATGTTTTCAATTATTTATACAGAAAAAGCTAACATATTCTATTTTAAATTCTGACACAAAATTTAAAAGCAAAAAATAAATCCCCTAATACTACGTTTGAATCAATCTCAAATCACAATAGCCTTTATTCAAATATAACCTTACCTTCATAATACTATAGTCAAATAACCTTCATTGAAAAGTCAATTTAAAACTTAGATATTCTTTTCACCTCCTAAGTCAGTATTTCTTTCTAAATATTTCTCATGTTTTATAATCATGTTACAGTTTATTTTGATCGATTTAACATGAGACGAGAGACTAATAACGAGTTTTCCTCAGTAGCGAATCCAGAATTTTTGCCTGGGGGGCGCTGGGGTACCAAAACTGGGTATATTTTCTGCGACTTCATCGTTTTAAAAGAATTTAGTTTTCAAAATTTAAAGTGCATTTCTCTTAAAGTAACATAGTAAATTAAATAAATAAATAAATATTTAATTTTCCATAATGCACTGTACAAAGTAAACTTTCTATAGATATATTTGAACAGATTAAATCGTACATCATGGATCAGCCACAACTTCAGCAATCTGCTGTGTTGTGGTGGTGAAATATATTTTGTTTCCCTGTTTTCATGAAAAATGTAGAAAAAAATTAAAATTATTGAAAACATTTGCACAATAATTGGAAGAAATTTTGTACTTCCAGGGGATGGGCTACAGCTCCATAAGTCCATAAGTCCTGTCAACCTTTCCCTTCTAAACACTGTTTATTCCAATTAGATCGATTTTGTAACAAAGATATGTTTGTGTACAAAGGGATCTTTTTTTTCTTCTAAATTTAGACCTTATCAGATTAAAATGGATATAAACTATACCTCCTTTGAACTCCCTCAACCTAGAGGCAACCTCCTCGTTGCTACCATAGATGAAATTTCCGTCGATGTAAGCAGAGATGGCGTTGGTCTGCCACCTGGGACCTATCCAATGAGATAAAACACTCAAATCAACGACACAACCCGGTTAACCAAGTCACAAAACAGCAATGACAGCACATTGGAGACCCTTACCCAGTCGGCATCCTGGCTGCAGACCGGCGAGGGACCTGGCGAAGTTCATGCATCGTCTGTCGAAGAATTTGTAGAAAGGGTCGTCGTTAGGGATGTCCACGGGGTAGCAGTTGTAGTGTCTTGCAGCGGCAGGGGTCTTGCAGCACTCGATACTTCGCTTGCGGGTGTCTGGAAAAGTTGGGAACATGTTGAGAAGAAAAAAGCTGGGATAGCTCTGAGAACTTAGGTTATAGTCTGTTCATTTAGAATAGGCGCCTGAAACAGGATCAAAAACTCTCAATAATGCCTAATAACGTTCATCCCGCAACTTCAGCGACCGATTCTTTTATCTTAGTATTTAATAGTATATAAACTACTATTAATTTAGATAGTATTTTATCTACTTCTGTTTAGGCCGCCCTTCTAATTGCACAAGAAAATTTTTCGATGATAATTATAATAGTAACTGCTTCTAATTCATTGCGTCTCAGGCACCTATTCTAAATGAACAGACTATAGTAGGTTATCTTTAAGTGGTATTTGGGTAATATTTTAAGTTTAGGTTTATTTCTACAGTGTAAAACTTTGTAAAGGGTAGCAAAACAGCTACGAATGATTTTGAATTAAGACCACGTTTTTAGTGTCAGCTATTTCATCAAGCCTCTTTTTTCCCAATTTCATTACAATAACTTCTTTGTTATTAAGAATTCCTAGAAAGGTCTGCCTCCATTTATTCTACTTAATAGGATGGAATTAGAAACGTTAAAGATAAGAAATGAAAGGAAATTTTGATTAAATTCAGTATTTTGTAAAAGTTTTCGTGTAATAAAGAAGGCCGTTACATGCAAAAGACAGCAATTAGTACTACTTGAACAATTCAAAAGCTAGTCTTCCGATACGTTCTTAAACTTTTAGTTTCCTGTGGATAATAACCGTTAGTTTTCTTCGATACGGTCTGTAACTTTTCTACAAATACGAAAACGACTCTGCTTATAGGTAAGTGGGCTGTTACTCTAATCTTTCTGCATAAATTATTCCCCCAACGCAGCCATAACTGTTTTCTCTGTCGATTTTGAATGTTTCTATTAGTTTTTCAATGATGCAACACAATTATTGCTAGTTTTGTTGGATTAAGGAGGGAACTGGCCTAGATGATCCTGGAAAGATCCATTACTATATATTATACCCCGAATTTTATAAAAAAAAAAAGAGTGGGATTCCACATTTATGAGCCCCTCAAACCCGTCCATATAAATTCCTAGCAGTCCCAGCCCCTAGCAGCTAGTTCCTAGCAGTCATTTTGGTTCCATTCAACATATGGGGCCAACTGTATTTTTAGGAATCACCAACTATAGAATGATGATCTGTTACACTCCGGCTGTTAAACAGTGTCCTCTAGGCTACGGCGCCTAGAGGAGTTCCCTAAACGAGTATCAACCGTACGTTTTATAACACCATTAGTTTCATACGGCTCCTTATACAAGTTTTTTTTTCCTTATTATGGATTTTTTGCCAATACAACCTCTAACACCGGAAGTATACCTAAACCACAACTGCTTTCATTTAACTCTGATGGAAAAAGTGTCACATTCCGAACTGATAGGAATATCACCACCCAATTCAAACGGCTATCTCAATCAAAACCACAAAATCATCACCGACATCTTTCCTAGATAGATCTCGATAATGAAGAAAGTGGAATTTCCAAAAAAACACCCCAAGCAGTAACGGCTCCTCGAAACTCTTTCTCAATACCTAACCGAAGCTTCCAAAAACTTCTACTTCCTCATGCCTTACATCACAACAAGCTCCCAAAAAACGAAACCATCAACAAAAACCCGGTCTCTGACTACCACTTTCTTCCGTTCATAAAAACCTGCGCTTTAATACGTGGTCGCAATACGAAGAAAGACATCAGCATCAAGAGTTCCCAACCCCACAAGTTTCCTCGTATTTTTTTATTGCTATCGCCGGCGTCTTCAAATTTGGAACGGCCTTTTGGTACCGAATCTGATCCAAATCGTTTCCTTGCTCATCGCTTTTCCTTCTGCCGATGAATGAGTGATAGAGAGGAGGCGAGTTGCAGATCTCCTGATACAATCTAACTCGTCTCTTTTATTGCGGTCTTTCTTTTGATGAATGAGATGTTGGAAGGGATGGGAGTCACTGTCGTGAGAGAGGGAGTCAGAAACTGGAAAGCGAGTCGGTCTTGCCCAAAGTTGTTGAGATTTTCCCCATGAATTTACCATTCTTAATTCCCATACCACAGTTGCGGTTAATAAATAAACGATAGTACCAACAACTTGTAGAAGTCCATGGACCACTTAGCTTAAAATACTGAATAATCCACTGACTATCCATTGAGGGACTATCCACGGACTGAATAATCCACGGACTTAGAAGATCCCTCTCCCAGCTCTTACCAAATGTGTCAAATTGTGCTGCTCTGGCTATCTGTCACTTTAGAATCAGGAATTCAAAGATAAAAGAAAGAGAGAGAGAGCGTTCAGGGGTATACTACTACCACAATATTAATTATTTTATTAAACTTATTACTTTCTATTATTATAATTATTCGAATTACGTTGTTTAATTAATGTCTTTTTCTAAATAATTAGAAACAACTTCTTCAGCATACGAAAAGAAAATTCTACCGCTTATTCCCTAATATTTTAAATTTTAATGGAACTTTGACCAACTAAATATGCACTATAGGTAATTATCGGTTCGCATATACACCTGTAGTTGTAGCAACACTTGTTCTTTCCCTATTCCACTTATATCAAGTGAATTAAACTTACCCACGTTCCACTTATCTAGGTTTGATTCAACACTCACTCAATATTAATCAGCGTACTGTCTGTCTATCACAAGAAGAGCTTTGGCCGTCGCTATTTCACATAACCAGTAATAAGGCTTTTTTTAATTTTTGTTTTTGTGATCTAAGAACATTTTTAGTCATTTACCTAAGTCATAAAAATACAAATTTATGATTTTTCATGATCGTGATCTCGAAATTTACGATTTATCATTCGACACCATACCACCGCTCATGTGAACTAGCCACAGCCAGAGCTCTTCTTGTGATAGACAGACAGTATTTTACTCTCAACGAAATCCTTTACTACTATCAGCAACATCTTATGTATGCTGCTGAACCCTTTTGCGGATCACTTTCAAGGATATTTCACTGGTCAGGACCTCCTTTGCTGAGGACTAACGTACAAAAGTTCTCATCAATATTCTCCTATCTGAATGACCAGTAACTGACTCTTATAAAGGGAGACTCCTGTTTGTCGGTCGAGTAGCCAGCCGCTTTTCGCACGTCCGAGTGCCGTATGATGGAAGCGGCAGATTTCGGTCATTCCCTCGGGTTAGAACAACAGCAGTTCTTTTTACGAGCAGGTTTCTTCTTCTCGGAGGCACGCCACCATGACGGAGGATGATGCAACGGACGGTTTTTTCTTTCCCTCGTGAACCCCTTTCGATGCGGGGTTAGGGGGCTCTGCACAAAGTACTCAGCTGCAGATGGGGCGAATTATTGAGAAATATTCTGGATAGTTATATACGCTATATGTTATAGAAGATTATTGGAAGAGAAACTTTTGAAGGGAGATGGAAGACCATGGGGGGTGGGAAAGCTTTTGCTGATGACAACTGATTACTTAGTTAAAATGTAATCCTGCTCTTTGTTAGACTTTCTACTTTTTGTATTCATCTTGGAGTGATCAAAGTGACAAGAGTAAATTGTCTTTTAACACTTTTTACTTTTTATTTCCTTCACAATTTCTCTTACGGCCATATCGACCATCGCGAGTTAAACCAGAAGCGGGAGTAAAACCTCGCATACTAAAGTTGATTAGAGTTGATATTATCAACTCTAGTATGCGAGGTTTTACTCCCGCTTCTAGTAGTTTAACTCGCGATGGTCGATACGGCCGTAAGGGGATCACTAAAGGCATGATGAAATGGTTAAAGAGGGGGAATGTCCATTTGAGGGTAGGATGGTCCTAATATGTCTAATAAATACTTCATAATATGTCTAATAAATACGTCATAATATGTCTAAGGATCTAATATGTCTAAAAGTACTGAAGATCTGGGATGCTGTGAATGCGGAACGGTATACTTGCATGCAATGTTTAGCCACTACATTAACTTAATTTTTTAAAGTTTGTAGGGCGCAAAGATGCAGTTTTTTAATAAAATTTTCCGTAACATTAATTGAAAAGTTGGAAAAAGTTATACAAAAAGATATTTTACTAAGCACAAGGTATGCATGAAATTTTTTAAATATGTGATTCCCACCACAAGTATTTATCTTGGTAATTAAATGTATTTTGCAGAGTTTCCGGACCATCCTGCCTTGTATTTTAACTAGTCACAATATTGAATCCTCATACCTAGTAATAAATACATTCTAGAATCTTACACAAAAACTTGCAACACTAGTAACAGCTAGATTCTAAATTATGCATAATAGAAAAGTTTAGTAGAGAGTGTCTCACCGAGGGAAGGAGCGGCCCTGGTCAAGTCGTGGTCCAACATCTGTCCCCAGGCGGCGATCATGTTGCAGATGCCGAAGTCGTGCTCACTGACCTCATGGTGCATCACCAGACTCACCACTCGAGGGCTGGGGAGAGGGGAGCCGTCGAAGGCCCGGCGGGGGATGGAGATGCCTGCGGAAAATCAATTTAAATTATTCAAATATATATTTGAATTTGGCTGTCATATAGTTCGTATCTTCCCAATAACGGTTATCTTGTTTTACATTTTAGAAACAATTTTTCACGATGGAGCTTAACGCTGTTGTAATGAACTTCATTCATAGAGAAGTATCATTGGCTTTGTTCGATAAAATAGGAACAACGACAAAAGTACTTTTATTAATGAGCAGATGGCATCTATAAAAGGTCACTAAAATATCTTTTTACTTCTTTCCCAAATGGCTTCACACATCAAGTCTTTACGAGGAAGGAAAGATAAGGGTTTACACAACATTAAAAAACGTTTTAAAAGAAACTCATCCCTAGGGTTAGATCCAGTGTGTGGCATGGGGAAGATGCCTGCTCAGATGAGAAAATATAGATAGATGACTTCTAAAAGAATTTCTTAAACTGGATTTTTCGAGCAGTGAAATACTTCAATGTGTAGTTTTATGGATAGAGATAATAATATTATGTAGTATATACAGCCCACTACTTTTTAGTTTGGATTTAGTTTAAATGGTGACATTGAAATTAAGCAATAAATGCTACAGCACTTTATTAAGCAATCAACTAATTTTCCTTCAAAAATTTTACCAAGCAATTTCAGTGTTATCATCTAATCAAAATACAACTAACTAGCATAAAGTAGTAGGACATCTACTACAATCAATAACTTAAAAATTAAACTACTCTTCAAAAAATATATTAGTCCTTTGAAAAGTTTACTGGAATCTGGGATACACCCCTGCTTGGCACTTGTTACAATCATTTGTTGATATTATTTTCATTTTTCAAAACACTTACTCTACGCCATTGCAATATAAAATCAATTTATCCACATTAAAACTTAAAATATGCTGCGGTTGTAAAATCAACATCCTTTGAATAATGCAAATGACTCACCGTCTCCGTAGGAAGGGGGGATGAACCTGATCATGGCGGATCGTGCGCTGCCCCAGGAGGGGTTGTCGAGGTTGTTGCACATGCCGCTGAGTGTCCTGTAGCGCGAGATCTCGCACTTGACTGGCTGCAGGAAGACGGGGCAGATCTCCTTGATGGCAGTCTTCGAGGTGTCAATCTGCGGAAGGCCGTGCGCGATCGCGTCCACGCTCAGCCCGAACCTAGAATATTGTAGATTGAGGTAGAATCAAGGTGGTTCGGATAAGGTCTATACATGAATTGAGTTATTAGTAGTTTTTGAGTAGTTGGTTCAACTGGTCCCCCAAAACGGACCCTTAAGGTAAGTTTATAGGAGTACGTGCTCGTTAAATCTGTGGGTCCGAAAGTCCTGTGGTCCGTCATGGCGCTGTTTACCACGGGTCCAGGTATCTGGAGACTATTTCCCTCTCCTTCAGATACATGGCAAAATTGTGGAGGTAGCGATAGATAGTGGCAGCATCTATCATCCCATGAGGCAGAAGCTGGACTCCTGCCATTTATGGGCAGGAGCTCTGGATTATTATTCTCAGGAGCCGCACCCCCTTTGCCTTGAATCCTTGTGGAGCTTGGATATTCCAAGTGGCACACGACAACAACAACAACTCTGTATCAGCTTAAACGAGGGGGATTCTGTATCACATCGTCCTTGATGGTTTCTGGGGAGAGTTCTTTAGTGATACAGAGCAGATCAATGGTGAGATCTCTAGCTTTGCCGTAACTAAAAGGAATCGTTCCTCTATTTTAGGGTGATGTTTAACAAAATACGGGCGTTTCCAAATGTTAATAATTGTAAATTTTAAGTAATATTCAAAGAAGAAAAACAAATGCTGAAAATATTTACAGTCGACGTTAGTTTTTCGAATACATTTTTGCAAACTGTAAGTTAACTCCATAGACCTAATGATAATTTAAATTCTCACTGAACGAATTCAAGCTTTTAAAACGTACCTTTCCTTTCAGCATGACTGTCTTCAGATATGCATTTCAGCAAAATGGGCTAAAAACAGCCTATTTTTCCGAAAAATTGTTAGGAATCAACATTATTGTAATTGCAGATTAATTTTTCAGGTATTAAAGAAGAACAACAATTAATTTAGAGATGTGTGTTAAAGAGAAACAAAGCAAAGAACAGAATGAAAACGACTGAAGAAAATAGGGAGGATCTTTTACTGGAATTTACATAAAAAGAAATATAAGTGTGTAACAGATGAAAATTCTGCTTTACAACTAAACCCTTTGTCTCGTATATTTTACTCACGCGCTCGTGAACTTTTTAAAAAGAGAGAAATGAAGTAGCTGTGTTTAGTTTTGTTGCTGTGTGATTGTTGATGTTTTGCCTTATGTAAACAATGCTCAAAATTTTGAATTAAATTATAATCTTTTAATGTTTATTAAACTGGCGCCCTAACTCGTGGCCGAAACACGATCCCATCAGGATGAAGTTGCTGAGCAAGTAATCGGATGTGGAAGTTTCAAAGCCTAGCAATCTTTGCGATACAAGTATGTGAACATATGTTCATTAAACTGCATATATATTTATCAAAATATTGCAGATTCAGTTAAGTTATTTAAAAGTTAACATGAGTTACTTAGCTAAAGGTAAAAAACGAGATTTAATCTTCTTGGCAGAAGAACTTGGAATTACCGTTGATGATAACTTGACTAGAATTAATATAAGGGATGAAATCATAAAAAGTGATAAATATGATGAGGAATTCACTAAAGAATTATATAATAGTGTCATCACTGAGAGACTGGAAAAAGAAAGGGAGGAAAGAGAGAGAGAAAGGGATGAAAGAGAGATAGAAATGATGGAAAAAGAGAGAGAAAGGAGGTTTGAAATAGAAAAGTTGAAACTTCAAACCAGTTCTGGTAATATGCTCTCAAGAGACTCATCCTCTTCTTTCACGGATATTCCTAAATTGGAATTACAGAAACTAATCCCCAGTTTCAATGAAGCAACTGATGATATTAGTTTGTTTTTGAACTTATTTGAAAAGCAGCTGAGTTTTCTCCAAGTACCTAGTTCCAAATGGGTTGTTTACTTGATAGGACTTCTTCCAAGTGACATAACTAGGTTGATAGCCCAAGAAACTGCTGAGGATGCCCATAATTATGAACACGTCAAACGAATTCTCTTGAAGCGCTTAAAAATTAGTGCCGAAAAATTCCGTAATCTTTTTCTTCAACATCGCCGAAAGTATGACAATACTTGGCGAGATTGTTATTTTCATTTGAGAAGTTCTTTTGATGGTTGGCTAAATGAGCTGCAAATAAATTCGTTTGATCAACTTAAAAGTTTAATTATTTCTGATCAGATGAAGAATATTGCCCCTCTCGACTACAAAGAACATTTTATTGATCACTGGTCTGAGCTGGTTGATCCAAAAGAGTTAGCTGACAAATTTGATTCGTATGAAGAAGTTAGAAGTCTGAAGATAAGAAATGAATCCGAGGAACCAAAGAAAAATGCATTTTCGAAATGCCAAGAGGATTCTGGGAATAACAAGGATTATTCTAAAACTAAGCGTTCTGATAGAAGAACAAAAAGTGAGGATTTTCCCCAAGTATCCTGCTATGGATGTGGGAAAGAGGGAGTTATCAAACCTAATTGTCCCACCTGCACCTCACATGCAAAATTGGATAGTGGAACATTCAATTCCATCAGGCTTAATTCTTTTAAAGGTAAACAACCGTACAACACTCTTCTAGAGATATCCATCAATGGAAGGAAAGGAACGGGATGCGTTGATACTGGAGCAAGTCATACAATTGCTAGCAACAAACTATATAATATTTTAAAAGCAGATGGAGTAAAGTTTAAGACTACCAAAATGAGTGTTACTCTTGCTAATGGGTTTGAAAGGGAAACTGAAGTTTACAAGACAGAAGTTCAAGTCCAAATAAAAGATCGTTTCATTAAAACAGAATTGTTTGCTTTTAAAACCCCTAAAAACAACCGAACTCTTCTAGGGATTGATTTCCTTAAAAGAGCTGGAATTGTGATAGATGTTCCACATCAAAAATGGTTCTTTGCTAGAAGACCTAGGAAGAGGTTCAGGTTTTCTGAAGATAAGGCTATGGTATTATCTCCCAATGATAAAGCAGATATGAATGTCAATTCCATCTGTTTAAGAGATGATGAAGGGAAACACAGATTTCTCCCATATTTCCGTCTAGGGGAAGAAGCAAACCCCAGGGTTAAACACTTCATTAATACTGGAGATAGTCCACCTGTTTCAGTACCTCCTTCTAGGATACCTGAATCTGCAGTTACTATGCCTGATGATACAGTTCACTCTCTGGATGTACAATTTGGAGATTTACCGTTTGGTACTGTTTCCTCGTCGTTTGATTTTGGTGGGGATACCAATAGAAGCAGAAGCTTGCCACAGAAGCTTGCAAATCAAGAAAGCGTGCTGTTATCCCAAAGTGAGGGGAAAACTGTTGGAAATGTATCGTCCTATGGGAATCACCGATCAAATCAATCTGGTAATCTCGAAGGGTCCTTGATCAATAGCAAAGCGTACCAAAGTGCGCTGAACTCTTTCAGCCCATCGTCCCACGACTCTGCCTCGACTCACTCGTACGGTAACCAGAATTCGGTGCTAAACTCTTCCAACTTCGTGCCGTCCTTTGTGAGCTACAACTCCTCTGCATCCCCGAACAGCGCGTCTGGCGAGAAGGCCTCTCAACCAAAGTGCCAGGCTCATCAGAGCCATAACCAGAACGCCTCTTCTTCGGACGTCTCGGCAGCCTCCTCGTACAGTCTGCAGCAGACGGTGAACTGTGGTCCCGTCACTATGAGTGGAAGCTCCTACCCGTCTCAATCTGATAACAGTTCTCATGCCTATGCATCTTATGGAACAAGTGACAGTGGCTACAGAAACCAAAATCCTCCTGGACTTTTTAAAATACCAATATATTTGCCACATCTTATATTGTTGCCTCTCCAAATGATTTATCGTCCCCTTTGGGAAGTCATGTCACTGCCATTGTGTCTGCCACGATGCTTTGTAATCTACAGGTTGCCACCCCAGTTGCTTCGATTCGAAGGCGTGGCCGGCCCAGAAAGAAAATAGAGAATCCGATCTCTTAGTTGTATCCAGTCTCCAAGACGTCCAACCTGCTTTCCGAGGACGTTTAAACCGCAGGTTGAGGGGAAGTGTGTAACAGATGAAAATTCTGCTTTACAACTAAACCCTTTGTCTCGTATATTTTACTCACGCGCTCGTGAACTTTTTAAAAAGAGAGAAATGAAGTAGCTGTGTTTAGTTTTGTTGCTGTGTGATTGTTGATGTTTTGCCTTATGTAAACAATGCTCAAAATTTTGAATTAAATTATAATCTTTTAATGTTTATTAAAAGTGTGATTTAGGCAAAAATTTTAAATAAATCTTCAACACAAAAACAGGTAAACGATCACTTTTAGCAAACGAAGAATAACAATCACCAGGATAAGAAACGTTATGCCACTTTGATTCTCAATTAACCACTCTATCACAAAGTTACAAATTCGCTTCAAACACATTTTCACGTCTCCCCCAGACAGTTTAAAAAACAAAAAAACACCAGTTACGTTTCGTTAAACTGATTTACTTAAACGGGGACCCAAACCTCCCCTGCACTAATCGTATAGAACAAATTGCTTGGAAATCAGGGTACGGCCCGGATTTCAAACCCAGTTTAAAAAAAATTATGAAAAAAAACGCGAAGAAATTCAACAGGAATGGTCGAAAATGATCTATTACATCCATCCAGACATTCGCGTGTTGGATATACCGGTCCACATTCGGAGCACGATAGAATCAGCTGATAAAGTCGTTTTTTTTTGCTGCTGCTTTTAAACTTTGTTTTAATTAATGATCGGTTGCCTTGTTTTTAACTTTGTCGTTCATCGTGATGCATAATTTGTAGATTAGGCCGATATCGATCTGGATATCCCGAATGAATTGGGTGGTTAAACTGGTTTAAATGGATCACAGAGGGTGAGCAATTGAGAGTATTGTTAGGTTGTTATGGTTACGTCGGTCGTTAGATCCAAAATTAAGACAGGAAAACCTTTGTAGGATGATACGGGTAAGTAAAAAAACCGGGATTGGGAAGTAAGACTGGCAATGTGATAAATTCAATGACATTTATCAATGAGTATTAATCACTAAACAAGCCTAAACAAGCTGGTATTATTTAAACAAGCTGGTATTATTAAACAGCTGCCTAAAACAAGCAGGTATTATTAGGCTTAACATATAGATACGATAGCAATAATTGTTTGGAGATTAAAGCTTTTGTACCTTGATTTACTTCATGCACACATTGATTTAGCTTCATAGGAGGGAGAAGTTTACTCTTTATGTTATTGCAGTTTAAGCCTTAACTGTTTAATAATAATTAAATTATAATGTGACTTGCGTAGAAGGGGATACTGCCTATTCATAGCATTATATTACGAATCAAATTAGCGAATTGCTCTTAATTGAGTAAATTTATTGAGATAGATTTTTTAGTGTTTATGGAAAATCTATTATTTTTTAATAAATAGCACGCAAGCAAGCATCAATCTATAACTCGTGATCTAACAGCCTCTTAACTAAACGAACGATCTCCTAAATCAGCTTCAGTTCTCCCCTAGTTCCCCCTTCAGTATCAATCCTCCATCAAATTAAAAAGTAACTTTCAGAAAGAACCAGATTTCCCTCCAACTTCTGACCATTCAGGCAGATTCTTTTTATGCTTGTAAACAAAAAAAACATAACCCTTTAATAAAATCTCAATCATCATTAAATAATCTAACAACAATCAATTATCAACACACAATTGATAAAATCCTTTGACTCATCAGAAACGAATGAATTATACACTCTTAAAACGACAGTCTCAAAACTGAGTAAAAATTACTCAAACTGGCTCCGAATCAAATTTACTGAAATTTGAAAACAAGAATATGCTCATTTCTGAAAATTTTCATACTCAAAAATGAAACATCTCGAGCTTGATTCATGAGAAAGCCATGCACTAACTCAAGAATAAGCTCATGAAGTTTCATTTTTGAGTGCACATTTTCAGAAATGAGTACATTCATGTTTTCAAATTTCAGTAAATTTGATTCGGAGCCAGTTTGAGTAATTTTTACTCAGTTTTGAGACTGTCGTTTTAAGAATGACTCCATCCGAACGATCTCATTAATCAACTTGATCCTAATATCGAATCTCCCCCAACAAAAAACGAACACAGAAGTTATTCAGAAAGAACCTGATTTCCACCACCTTACTTCCTATATTGCACAAGAATCAGTCACACTTCTTTCTCTCTCTCTCTTACTTTCATGCATTTTTTTTGCAAGAAACGACAAGATGCGCCAAAACGAAAAGAGAGAGAAAGGCACTGAAAAGAAAAGTGATCAGCGAGAGGATTCCAGGATGTGACCTACAAAGGCCGAACGCTCGCTCCGAGGCATCGGAGGTAGGGTGGAAGTTACTTCAGAACTTTAATGGCCTTTTGCGAAAGAGTGAAGGAGCTCAATTATAAAAACTATTCCCGAACTATTGAGAACCGCGTGGTGTGGTGGAAGCATTTTTCTTTCTGGAGGATCAGATAGGGTGACAAGACTTCATACTGCTTTATTTTTTAATGAATTTTTTTTGTATTTTTTTTTAAAGAGAAGGGGGGTAATTTCGTTATCTTCTACTGCTACATCCTGTTACAGGCCTCCAAGCCTTTCTTAACAGATCCTATCGGGAGCTATAACCCTTCATTAGTTAACTCCCATCAATTTAATATCTTTTTTGGTCCCATCCATCTATCTTTGGGGATTGTTTCCTCCTTACGACGTTTGCTCCACTGTTCATGGAAAAATTAATGCATGTTATAGTATGTAGAAGATTAGGTCTCGTAATTTTCCCCCATCATAACACTTTTGAAACTTTAAAATTAAACCTTTTTTCACATACAGTAGAACTCTAATTATCCGAATCAATTGGGACCGGACCCCATTCGGATAATCGAAAATTCGGATAGTTGGATTTTTCCCGAAAAAGGACTCTATAGGGCTCTTAGCCAGTCGTTACTTGCTTTAAAGTATGGACAACCAAGCATCCGAGCTAAGATCTAAGCTTTTTACAAAGATTCGGCTCGGAAATAGGGTTTTCCATAGAACTTTGCTGCAAAAAACACTTGAAAGCGGTATCTTCTAAATCTTTGTTTCTGCCTTCATCAATTTTTTATAAGAACTTCTATCTTCGTTTTTCAAGCACTGACAGGAAGTTTAAAAGCGTAGGTTTGAATTCTGGAAGCGGTTCGGATAATCGGCGATTCGGATAGTCGGAAATTTAATTATCCAATTTAATTGGATTTTAATTGGAGGTCTACTGTACTAAATCTAAAACCTTATTCACATTTAAATTCTAAACCTTATTTCACTATAATAGTGTTTTGAAACACTTTTATTATTGATATAATTGAAACATGTATAATTCATCTTTCCAAATTTTTCTATCCCCCACCCAGACCCTTCTAACACAGCTTTCCTTCTTTACAGTTTAAAATGTTATTGTTGTACGGAATGAAAGCTCTTTGATATAATTTAGCCATTAAAGAACCATTAAAAATACGTCCCATAATTTTCAAGGGGTTTGTACCGCCGCCCTCTTAAAGTTGACTTATTTTAGCAACAACCTCCCCCATTAGGATATCATTTTATATCTTCACATTTTTAATTAATTTTTTATTTTTATTTTTTTAAAATTTCACAAATTCACCTGAAGAAAATTCAAAAATTTCACAAATTCATCTTCACTATATTTTCCTTAAATGGGAAATTACTGTTGAAACACTTCCGCTGCGCTGAAGAAAAATATAAAAACCTAGTAGTGGAGTAAATACCTTCTTTAGCATTGTATCAGCAGTTAGGGAAGGAAAAAATGTAAAAAGTTTTTGAAGTGAGTTGTCATACAGGAAAATTTCCCCCTTCTCATATGTCACATTGTGTCTACCAATAAAAAACTATCTCTTCATCCCTACACGCATAATTTAATTTATGAACTACCTCTAAGAAGTAAAGGAGAAATGAGAAGATACACGGCGAAATAAATTTTTAATCTTTCAAAGTCAATGTGTGTGTGATTGGCAGTATATTTAATTCTTGAGAAAGGGTCAAAAAGTATCCGGTTCACTTTAACCCTTTTGAATTTTTAAACTCTTTAACACCGATTTATTAATCCCTGAAATTTCATTAAATTTAATTTACACAATAATTTTGTTAAAATTATGGTTATAATGAATACAAGTACTTTATAAAACTGTAAAAGTCTAAAGGATGCATTAAAATGGCTATTTATTACCTGTGCGCGAGTATCCGGACGGTCTCTAAAAGAATCTCAGCTGGTATGGAGACATGATTGACTTTAGGATAAACAGAAGAAAGCTCTTTGATCTCATAAGGAACTTCTTCACCTATAGAAAAAAATATATGGTTTAATCATAACATATATGGCAAATGTTATATTATTACATAAGTTATTAAAAATAATTTAAATGTAAAATATATCAGTTGAAAAAGTATTAAAAATACACTATCATTTTTTTTTATATTTGGAAAACCAGAAAAAGAATAATATTATTTAGATAAGTATTTATGAGATTTTAAACAAGTTATAAAATAGTACCACATTCCACAAAGTTGCACGTAGGAGATCATGAAAGTTAACAATGTATGTTTTCACTTAAGGAATAATTCTTATAACGAGTTCCCCCTTTGCCAGTAACTGGACATAGAATTTATTCACGGCGTAATCTAATGTACTTTTTTCTTTTGGTGCAGTTTCTTTTGGTGTTTTTAGAGCGTTATAATTAAGACGTGTAAGGTTTATTTTATTTATTTAACACCTAATTCACACAGAATATCTTTTTACATTTGTCTTCAAAATTTACATATCTAATCAGTTCGATCTTCTTAATGACACAATTTTTCAAATATTCTTGGGTGTCTTCCCTCATTTTTATTCCGTCCACATTCGAATGTTATAAACCTGTCCATTTCGAGGAGTCATCTTAAGTTTATGGCGTAATAACCTTAAAGGTTAAAAAGTGGTGGAATTTGCACGTTTCTAAATGAGAATGGTCACTCAACTTTTGTGCTACATAACGATAGATAGGGAATAGGAATTCTGTAAGTAGTTGAAGACATGACACCCTTTTTATGGAGTAAACTGCTTAATATGTTTTTCCATTCAGTAAAAACCTTAGATATATTTACGTTTTTTGACCTTGAAAAAAAATTGATAAATTTCTTTTCTATTTTTTAAAAGCATGTATTGTCCAAAATTATTTTTAATCTTTCCCTTGTGAATTTTTAAAATCTCCAAATATGTCTAACGAAATCGTACTATAAAAGAATCTAATATTATAATACGTACTCTAAGAGAAGAAGCAAAATTTGTTTTTAAACAACCGACCAAAATAAACTAATATAAATGAAATATTTCTTATCATTTTTATTTAAGGACCTCTTATTTTGATACTTTTCAATGTTTTTAGTTGATTTTTTCAGTAAATTATAATTTCTTTAAGGATTCTATGAAAAATAGATTTATTTTTCAAAAGTATTGATATCAGAAAATTACTGTTCTCATTATCATCTATAGATATATTGGTTTTGAAACACACAGGATATGGTTTTGATTAAGTGAAGCCTTAAATAGTTTAAACGAATATTTACCTCTCTATTTCTTTAAAGTTTTGCAGTGTGTTTTATAAACAGGAAATCCTTTCTTTAATTAATGACATTTATCATTAATAATAAATTTGGTGATACAAGAGCAATTCAAATTATCACAGAAAGTAAAAATTGCGAATATTTCTATAAAAATGTACTTACCGAATTTCCTTCGAGCTTCATGTAACGCTCTATTGATATCTTCATATCGGATGCAAGTTTGGTCAATATTTTCATTTTGCCAACTGAAAGGAATCATGTTAAATAATTGTGAAGTAATAATAAGTACAAAATATTTTCAATTAAGACATATTTTTTTACGTTCAACAAGCCAAGTTTAATGGATTTTTGTTTGTTTGTGTCATTTCAATTATCTACCTTCATTAAATTCTTATCTGCTTTGCAGCTAATTAGTTTATCAATTCTTTAAATAGTTTGTATTAGGGCTCGACCGATGGCACTTTTTTGGACAATGGGCCGATGCCGATTGTTCGAAAATTTCCATCGGCAAACCGATGGCCGATGGGTCCATACAAGGCCGATTTCCGATGCAAAAGGCCGATGGTATAAATTGCATTAAACTAATTTAGCGAATTTTAGTAAATCTAACGAAAAAAGGAAAAAGGGGTAAAACCAATAAAAATTTCAACATTTAGTTTTTATCGGTTTTCACTTGAGAATGATGTTTATAGACTATTTTTTCACTGCTGCTGAATACGAATATTCCATTTAATTTTTTAAAGAGTGAAATATCAATTAAAATTTATTTCAAAAATTTGATAACCATCGGCCAAACATCGGCATTTAGATGCTTTTTTAGGCCGATGGGATGATTTTTTCAAATTTTAACATTTGCCGCCGACGTCAATGCCGATGGCTATTTTTTCAAACAATCGTCCGATAAATCGGCCGTTTGTATTCTCTTACAGAATTAAAGCTTTTGTTACTCCTAAAGATCAAATTAATCCCTGAAAATATTACAAAGGTACAATTCATCCATGGGTTAACGGACTTTATGTAGGTGTATGTAATATATAATAGGAGAAAATCAATATTTATAAAAAATATAAATTTGCATTGTAAAAGAAAACAAAAGGGCTAGACGCAAAAAAAGTCGAAAATATCTTCTGAAAATCCTACAATGCTTCACTTGACTATTTTGAATATTTATTCACTTTTTAAGCTGTTAAGAATTCTTTTTTAAGAATAGAAACTATTAAAATAATTTTTGTACGCAACTCCAAATATAGCATTGTATTAAAATGTGACGTAGCATAAAATAAAAGCATTGTTTCAGTGATATACTCTTCACACTTACAAATAGGTTCAACCATAAAAAACTGACCCATATCATAGTTGTCATCACCAAATCTCTCCTTTTTCTCTTCGAACGTTTCTGGTTTTGACCACCCGTAGCTTTCTACCGATTCAAAGGATGTTTGACTTACGCGACCCGCTTTATATTTTATGATGGAACAGAAATAAATTGCACGTCATATTCGGATAATGTCATCATCTTTTTCTGATTCAGTTAGCTTGTCACTTTTAACTGCCATTCAACTACGCTTGAAGTGGGTTTTCAAAACTAATCAGGTAGCTAAAAACTTTTGTTTAGTTTTGAAACAAACTTAGGTGGTTGAAAAGCTTTTAAAAAAGAAAACCTACAACACTTAAGATAGTTTATGAGCGTGAATTTAGTTACGTATACAATTTATATAAAATTCATTCATGATTGAAGGGAATAAGTCCAAAAAATGACAAATTGACTTTTTGTGCTCAAAACAATCTCCAAGATTTGCTCTACACATGAGTGAAAAGAGGGGGAAAATAACTATCCCCTATAGGGAGATATCACCCCTTGAAGTTGTGAAATAGATGTCCATTCATTGTATTTTTTAAGTTAATTTGGAATTAAAGTTAATTTGTCTTTCTTTTCATATTCTTTGAGTTTTAAACTAAGTTAATATAAAATTTTCTCTAATTTCAAGTTTCTTTCTTGAACTTCTTTTATGCAGGGAATGTTTGACTTCATTCATATTCACTCACTCCATTGATACTACTTTAATAACTCAGTTTCACTAAAATTTTGAACTTTATTTGTCTTATTCTTTTTATTTCACCCTTTTGTGGTGTAGACTAATGAGAAATATAATTTAAATGTGAATTAAAGAGTTTTTAAAGATTTTTTCCTCAGAAAAATTTCATAAGGTGGAAGAAGGGAATAAGTCCATCAACTTATTTTGACAGTAAAATATTTTTGAATATATTTATATTTGTTTTGATGATTGCTCTGTTTTCTAAATAGGGTTTGGAACTTCCAGTAAATATTTGCTGATTATACAATGAAAATTCAATTACTAATGCAGTTTTTTTCGATTGGACTTATTCCCTTCTCCCAACTGACGATTCAATTAAACGTATAGTTTTTTTTTAATTTAAAGTTCGAAATTTCGAAAGAATAGTATTATATAAAGGAACATCATAATGTTTTACGTAGAATTTTAAAAGACGAATAAAAGACATATTTGGAATAATTTTCATCCCCAAACTATAGATTTAGACCTTTTCTGTTATTTTAAGAACAAACTCAGATGATGGGAAAATTTTAAAATATCTTCTGGAAATTTCTTTTCGGAAAGTATATTATATTCAGAGCTTATAAATAAAAGCTAAAAGAATAATTCCAATAAATTTTATATTTATTTGAAAAAGACCTTATTCAGTGTTTATTATGCCTTACTTTTTATCCAAGCTATTACGTTTAATGCAAAATGATGTCTAAAAACTATGCATGAACTTTTTCTACGCAATAGAAATAATGACTATATTATAATTATGTGTTTAAAAAAATTAAATCACTATTTAACAGAAGTGAAGTAACGTAGAGAAACGACAAAAACTGATAGATAATTATAGCATCGATATTTAAGTTTTTATGTCCAAGTAAATTTGTCCACTTTGTTGAGGAATATGTGTCATATTCATTATGCCTGAAATTTACTTAATGTGCGATGTAATTATCATGATTATTTTTTTAACCAAACAAAGTTATCTCATGCTAAGTTACATAAAACTGCTTGATAACTTTGTTGTTAATAACCTTTTGATGTAACTCACACCTTTTAATGTAACAAGTACTCACTTTGGCACGAATTCCGCTAGATAACTTAATCCGGCGTCCAGCGACCTTTTGTGAAGATGTCCTCCTTTACTTTGTTTTAAAACTAAGGCACATTCTGGAGAATAGTCTATGTTGTAAGGGGAAGGCTGGTCGTAAGATGCAACGACGACTACAACTAGTAGAAGCCACGTCCATGGCAGGAACCTGGAAAAAAGGAAGTATTTTTTAGTAAATTAAAACACTATTTTTTTGAAATTAACGTTCAAGATCATTACTTATACAATACCTTGAGAAATAAACATAAAATAAAAAACGCACGCACTTACAAGTTCGAATCTGACTCGTAAAAAGTTTATGTAATAATACAACTACATCACAACTTATTATTATAATTTTCCGATTTATTGTATTTGGTAACAAAAATTACTTAGATAAAATAATTGATTAACAATATGAAATTGTGATTATGTATATTATTTAATCCTTTCAAATCGATAATTAAATTAAAGAACCGATATACTAAATGGGACTGATATTTAAAATTGCATTGTTTGGATCATCAAATTGACCAAAGTTTCATCAACAAAACTGAAATTAAACGTGAATAGAAAAAGTTATATAGCATGCCATAATGACTTTAAAAAGTGAAAAATCATCTCTTATAACTTTCATCAATGGATAAATTTTTAATTGAATTCATTTCAATTCCAGAAATTTCGGTCAATAGTTTTACTGTTATGAACCAAGGTATCTTATTTAGGATATAAGTACTTAAGGACGTGAATTACTTGAACTTTTTGTGATTATTCGTAAGAACATCATACCATAGGATTCTTTGTAATTTGTATGCATATGCACAAAACATTTATTTTATCATTACTGCTCAGCATGAAAATGCTTAGTCATAGTAAACATTTAAGAGAATAAACACACTTAAAACCCAGTATCATCTTATTCATATAATAATCGTTCAAGTTAAGAAGAAACTAGCCCAAACACAATTTTATTTCAAGATCCATTAAACAATTTATAGTATTATCTGTATACCTAAAGGTTGCGACTATGTACCTTTTGAATCTGTTTCATCCAGACCAATTAGAATGTAAACGGGGACAAGAAAGATGAAGGGGAAAAGCAGTTTAGACAACTGTCGAGACTTATTTTTTATAACAACCATGCATCTTCTGCCTACTTCTTAAACTTTTTTCTACTCCTAACAGAACAATAGAAGTTGAATGATGATGCTCGTTTTCTATTAATAAAGCTTATACTTTTCCTTGCCCTATTCTTAAGTATGTGCTTATCCTTCCTTTTTCAGGAGTGTGGGTACCTTTTAGATGAAGAAATATGTTTATTTAGGTTTGGTTATGATGAATATTTAAATTAGAGTTAAGGTTGAATTTTAAAAAAAACTTTTATAACTTGACAGAAAGGCTCCACAAGTAAGGATAGCGCTAATATTGTGAATTTTGTTTTTCTTTCACAAGATAAGGATAAAGTGAATGAAGGTGGATATTTGTGTTTAATGTAGATGAGAATAAAAAGGATAAAGATGAATGCTTGTGTTATTTTATATTTGTTTAATCAACACTCCGATTCCTAGCATGAAATTGAAAAACAACCAAGATGGAATATTCTAATTATGTATTAGGGTTTAAAGGCTTTAAAATTTTGTTTCATAATCTTTTACGGCAAATATAAACTTAAAGATGAGTGTATGAAGAGGTTTGTAGAAACATAATCAGATCATATTGCAAATTAAAAGTATTTATAATAGAAAATAGTTTGCAAACCTAATTACTTTCTTCAATTAAACACATTATTATACTTAGTTCTGTCTAAAACTAAAAATACGTTTTGAAAATATGTAAAAAATATTTTCCTCAAACAATGGGGATAGCTAAAATTAGAAATCGTAACAGTGTCGATGTTAAATCCCTGGTCAAAGGATAACTCCACCAATCATAGTCAGCAAAAAGCTAATTTTTCTTTTTTTAACTAGCTGCTGGTTAACAGCGACGCTCATGGCTGTGAATATGGCTGTAACAGTTATTGTATATTTTAATATCATGGTCACATTTCACATTGAAAATATTTTGTCAGTTTTATAAGAATCGGTTCCTTATATCAACCCAATGAATCTGTGGCAACACCGATTAATCAAGGAACTGAGCGAAGCAGATGAAGCTGGAACGCAGATAAAAAGGCAGCTCGCGTTGTGAGTTGTTAACTACCATATTTTTTTATTTCTACTCAACGTATATTTACCTTGATGTATGGTTTTTGAAATAAATGTATTTGATTTTACAACGTTTATTCATTGGAGTCATTAACCAGCAACACAAGTAGTCATATTGGTGACCCTATGCCTACTTGTGTGACTGGTTAATGACTCCAATGAATAAACGTTGTAAAATCAAATACATTTATTTCAATAACTATTAATCAAAGCTGAAAAGTAAATATACGTTAAGTACAAATAAAAAAGTATAGAATATAACAACGCACTGCACGAGCTGCCTTTTTATCCAGCCTTTTACCAGCTTTTGATATTGATATGGTAGGGACATTTGCTGACCACTAATTGGTCGCTTTGTCCTCTTCTTCTCTTTCCTTCGAAATTTCCGTGTCTTTTTCCAGCTTCCTCTGCTTCGCTCTGATCCTCGATGAATCGGTGTTGCCACAAATCCTTTTAACTTATGAGATAAACTTTTATGTCCACAACAAAAACACGCCACATAATTAATGACATCTAGAACTCCTCGACACTTTTACTACGATTGAAAAAAAAATTTCTCACTATTTGTGAATAGCCCCGACAAAAAAAAAGAGCACCGCTATTGTTACATTGTCAAACACAAACCGAGAAGAACCCTATTAGGGCTAGATTAGGCATCACGACAGGGCAAACGCTGTCTGAGAGGCAAGAAACGAGTTCCGACCGCCTCGAAATTAACCAAAAAGACCGAAAAGAATTGCCGGTTATGTGAGAGAGAAGGGTTTTTTTCTCCTAACCGCAAGAAATCGGTGTTATTGTCTGAAAATGTGTTACATCAGAGTGATGAAAGGAAAGATTTTTACTCAGATGCGAGTAGAAGAGTAAGACAATAATCAAAGACGTTTTCATTGTGTCGTGCGAATCGGATCTAGATCTGAACTTGCTTTTTGGAGCGATGTTGCATACTTTGGGGTTCAGTTTTACTGTAAGTTTTTTTAAAGTTATTGATGTAGTTCATAAATGAAACTATTAAGATTTTCATTATTAATTTTTTACTTAATATTGAAGATAAAGTAAATTTTAACGAGCTCTTTGATAATTAATTCACTTGGAATTAAAGGTTTCACTCTTAAATTAAAAGCAATGTAGTTGATGAAAGTTTTCAAATACAGGTTTTATAGGCAATTTAAAATAAGTTTAGTAGCTTCAAAAATCTATACAATGATTTAAATAACATTCAAGCCTAAAACTGGTATAAATTCCGTAAAAACTCGTACAGAATTTACGATTTTCTTAAGTGTGAATATCTAATCACTTTAAAAGAGTGGAATAAAGAGTAAAGAGCTAAGAAAATTTGATTTATAAAAAAAGAGGCAAAAAGTACTGAGCGCGATGAATGATTTAAAAATTAGCAACGTTTGAAACACACTCAATTTAAAAATAAAACCCAGCATAAGTTGTTTCTGAGATTCTTGGTTCTTCATCGGGGTATACTTTTGACTCAATAAACAGCTTCAAAAATCAAAATCAAATCCAAAGGTTGTGAGATCGGAACCAACCAAGTGTAATAATTATTTTTACTTTTTAATTGTTTGAGCGTATTGAAACCATATGACGAAAAAAAAACCGGGTGATTTCTTAAATGACGGAAATAATACGACAACAAAGCTGCCGAGACATTTCCGTTTTTTTTTGAAGAAACAAAAATGTTTACAATGTGTTCCACTGATTTAAAAAGCGATGAAAAGGAGATCAACTTTACGTTTTGACGTAAATGAGCTTTAGCTAAAGCTCATTAACGTCAAAATGCAAATGACGAGCAGAAAAAAAGCCGTCGTCCCAAATCGGTCGTCACTCTTAGTGTCACGACTGGACCCTCGCCACCCAGACGAGAAGTGATACAACGACCTTTCGAAAACGGTCGTCCTTTTAACCCCCCTCGCAAAAGAAAAGTGTGATGCGGCTTCTTCACGTTTTCCTATAGCGCCTGAGAGCGGAGTAATTAGGGTTATTACTGTTCGTGAAGATTTTAAAGAGAGTTGTTACTCTTTGAGGTCGAAATGCTGAGAATTGTGGTTGTGAGCTTCTTTTTGATAAGTTGAGTCGATTAGGAGCGTCTGGTAGGCAGAGAGAGATAGAGATCTCTCTTTTTCTTCTCCTTTCCTCCCCCCTTACGCACCTATTCTCTATTTCCCCTTATCATCCCAATGATTTCTTTATATTTTTTAGGTAAACTTTTATAACAAAAAATAAAATAAAAAGACACAACAAAAACATAAATAAAAAGGATTCATTGAGATGATAAGAAAGAAATAGATAGTAGTTGGGTAAGGAGGGAGATGTGAATAAAAAGAAAGATGAATGACAAAGGATAAAGTGAGAAGAAGGGAGAAAGAAAGGGATACATAGATTTCACAGAAAAGGAGAGAGAGAAATATAGATAATGGAAAAATATATAGTTACATAAAGAATAATTGATAGAAAGGGAAAGAGAGGTACAGGGATACAGGGAGAGGTACAGGGAGATGAAAGATAAAAGAGTGTGGTGGTATGTGAGAAAGAGAGAAAAAGATAAAAGAGAGAAAAAAGCAAAAAGTTAAAAGAGAGTTATATAGAAGAGAGAAAGAGATATAAAAGAAAGCATGATATAAAAGAGAGAAAGAGATAAGATGGAAAGATATGAAAGAGGGTGAAAGTTAAAGTGAGAGTAATTTAGAAGAGAAAAAGATGTAAAAGAAAGAATGATATAAAAGAGAAGGAGATATAATGTAAAAGAGAGAGAAAGATAAATGAGAAAAATTGAGAGATTAAAGAGAGAGTGCTATAGAAGCGAGAAAGATATAAAAGAATGATATTAAAGAGAGAAAGATATAATGAAAGAGACAGATAAGGATAAAAGAGAAAAAGGGATAAAAGAGAGAGATTGATAGATAGGAAGAGAAGAGATGAAAGAAAGAATGATAGTAAAGAGATAAAAATATAAAAGAGATATCGTAAAAGAAACGGATGATCTGCATTAGTTCGGCATTATAAGTAAGAAAGTTTATAAGAAATAATGTTTTGGAAAGAAAACTACATATAAGTCATAGAGCTTTCATTCGATAGCCCCCATTGCCCCCAACTTTTATGGAAACTTGCAAATCTTATGTAAAGTACAGGCCAGTTGTTGAAAATCATTCCGTCCGTTTAAAAACTTTCTTTAGTTCAAAAATATTGTTTTTTTAACTTATAAGTTTCAGCAAAATTAAAAGAATACAAACTTTCAAATTGAAAAATAAACTACATTTTCGCTTTGTTTGCATCACAAATATGATAAACACAAAAACCATAGGAAATTTAATAAAAAAAATTAAATGAAGTTGCGTCTTTGAAAAAGATATTATCGAAAATGTCAATCCTTCATCAGGCGCGAATCCAGCATGGCTCCAAGGGGGGGCACCGAGCACTTTTCCAGACCATCACCTTTACCTTTTGACAAAAAGTGTCAAAATGTTGGTGATTTTCTAATAAGTAACACACAAGAACACCTTGTGGTACAGCTAAGGGGGGTATAGGGGTCCTCCCCCAGAAAATTTTTTGAAATTTGACTTGTAAAAGCAGGGTTTTAACTCATTTCGAGAACATTTTTGGGTCCAAGGGGGGCACTGTCCAGAGATATTAAGACTAAAAGATATTAAGATTTTCTCTATCCGTTGCATTAAATCTGTGAAAAGTTTTGTCAAGGTTCTCATAGATATATTTTAAACCATACAAAGTCATTATGTAATTTTTGGTCATTATTCCCTTCTGAAAACTGAAGTTTCACACAATTCCATTAAACTAACTTACTTAAGATAAAACTCATGACATAAAAGAAATTAGGTAGTTGAGAAGATAAAACACTAACACTCATTCAACAGCTTATAACATCGGGTTGTCAAAACAGAATTACACGCTTATCCACAAAATTAATTGAAAACTTTGTTCTTAACCTTAACACCAGAAACTTTGCCTTTCTTTTGGGTTAATGACGTATTTCTACAACCTAGTTCTAGTAACCTTAGAACATTAGTTATAATATAATTCAAACAAATTTCTCACTAAATTAAAAACTTTACGGGGAAATTTTTCTTTGTAAGAATTAAGGCATGCCACTGACCCCAATCTGTTATTTGGTTGAAAAACAGGACAAATTAAAAAATAAACTCAGATCAGTCTATTAATAACACTCTGTTGTAAACTTTGATTGTGTTTCCTCAAGTTAAAATAAACTATTTTACTAAAGTCGATTTTAAGGTAAATAGTTTTATCTAACGTAAGCTAATTACATTTTTAGATAACTCACTTCGTAAATAGGACTATAATAAGAGACAGTAGCAATTCAAAACACCCTATTAATTTTTATTTCTTTACAAACATATACCAATTATCTCTGTACAAACACAACATACCTAATGACTTCAATAACATTTAAAATTTCTACAATAAATTAAATCTATTCAGTTCATTATACTTTTTTAAAATCCCTTACCAGTGACAGTTAATACACGGTACCAGTATAGTTACAGATTAATTTTATTTATAGTCATCATTATATTGGAAAATAATTTTTGTTACATTGATTTACATTATAAAGTTGTTGAAGTAAAATTTTTATTACTTAGTAACAGAATATAGTATATGAATTCTTTCAGTGAGTCTTAACCCGTTTGGAAGATAGAAGAATTGAAATGTTTTTAACAATAACCATTTATCTAAATTGAAATTAAATTGGAATTCTATATTTAACAAGTAATTTGTTGTAGTTGTGATCTGGGTGATGTGTGTGAAATAACAGTTGAATCAGTTTTAAGCATGCAGTTAACAAATTAAATAATTGTAATATCCTGTGATAAAAAAATAAATCAATTGTTATTTTTGAAATAGGCATGCACGTTAGAAAATAACGATTAAATTGTATTTACAACAGTTTAAAATTGAAAAATAATAGTAATTAAAGGGAACTAATATTACACAAGGAAAACAATTCCATCTTTTATAATGTAAAGTCCAAAATCTGGCCACTTCACAACCTGGTTTATGTTGTTAAACAACCCGAAAAAGATCAAAATTCCTTTGGTTTTTTGATCAGACCTCTTCACTGATTCACAAGTTGTCCAGATATTGGAATAACATACCACTTAAAATTTATTTATTGTGCATGACATAATTACAAACAGAAATTTGAAAGACAGCCTTATTTTAGAGTTAAGCATTGGAAAAACATATTGTAGAGGGAAATACCAAGGGTTTAAAAATTGAAAAACAGAAACAAGGCAATTATTTAAAACCCCAAATACTCTTATTATGACACAAGGTAGTTACATTTCATACTCTTAACTTAAAAGTTGTTATGAATACAATACTTCAACCGGAAATTTCATTCCTCGTTTCCACAATAATGGTATTAACAATTGAATGTTCTCAAAACCACTACATTTTCATAACGTACAAGCTATTTCACTATTAACAACGAATACAAAACCAAATATAAAAAAATGTTAAAAAGCCAACCGACCAGCTAAAACCCCAAATCCTCTCGACCTATCTCCAATGCAGTTCCATTCCAAAAAATCTTACTAAAGCTACCTCTAACACATTAAATCACCCGGAAACTTTATTCCTCACTTATACAACGATTAACAGTCGAACTTTCTCAAAAATCACTTCCACTATCGATACCTCGGAATTCCACCACCGATAAAAAACGCCGAAAGTGAACTTTCTTCGGAAGAATCCATCCAACCTGACCCACATAATTCGATTCCAATCAAAAGGAGTGTTTCCGAAAGGGTATCACGACCCACTTCCCATCGTAAATACTATTAATCCATTAGAGGAGAGGGTTCCTATAATGCTTATGACGCAAGAAGGAGGCACCTGCGGCACTTCCTCGACACCCAGGAGCAGAGGTGAAAAAGCTTGCAATCGGTCCCCCGGTGACAGTTATGGATCCTGGGAGGGAGAAAGGGTGGTAAGTAGGGTGCAGGAAGTGAACGGTCATCAACCGATGGGATCGGTTATTGTGGGTAGGGTTCTAAATATTTCTGAAAGAATCGATTCCTGAATCGAATACCCTGGAATCGATACCAAAGAATCGAACCCTTTAAAGAATCGATTCCAACAGGAATGGATTCGTTGGAATCGTACTTAATTTTCTAATTAATACTGATAATTATTAACAATTTTGTTCACTAATTAATTAGCATTTTGCAGCAGGAATCGAATCTTAGGAATGGTGCTTAGTTTTCTAATACAGATAACTAACAATTTTCTTCACTATCTAATTAGTATGAGATATTTTACTGGTTAGTAATTAAATTATTAATAATTACTAATTATCCTTGTTTTGTAAATAAAATAGATAAGTTCGATTCTTCCTTTTCGATTCTGGCCCAAAGGAATCGATTCCAGGTTAGAATCGATCCTCGGGAATCGATTCCGTAATAGAATCGATCGATTTTTTAGATCCCTTATTGTGGGCAGCGGTTCATCCTGTTGAAGAAATGATTTTTTTAAATGTGTCTAATAAAGGGTGTCGAAAGGTTGATGCCAAACTAACATTCAGGTCTATCATGTCATAACAAACAAGATTTTTATAGGAACCAATGACAGCAAATGTTAACTGTGTCTGCTAAAGGACAATATTCACCGGTGTGAAGAGGCAACGTTTATCTCTTTTATTCTACCGAAAACTTCAATTATCGTTACATATTCGGAGAGAGCAACCCCGAAAACCTCTGAAAAACAAATTGCATTGAATTCTGTAGGTAGTTAGCAGAGAAAATCACTTCCTAATTTAAAGACGGTCTGAAAAATATTGATGAATTGAAAGTGAAAAAGGAGGAGAATACCCCAACTCCATTGCCCCTTACCCTTGATTTGCCCTTGACCTGGCGATTTATTCCATTGAGATGAGTCAATAAAAATATCTTATTCTGAGCGAGCTTAATGTAGATCTCGGGATAACCATTGAAGAACAATTGATTGAAAGATGTTTCTTTAGTTTAAATCGAGTTTTATTCAATGAATATCGATCTTAAGTAAAAGAATACGAAGCGATTGTAAATAGTCAGCAAATTTCTTCATCCAATAAACAAGAACAAGATCTTAAGTAGTGTAGATGTCACGAGCAAAGTGATAAATCGGGCATTATTAATAATGCCCGAAGTGGAATAGAGCAATGTGATAAATTCAATGGCATTTATCAATGAAATTTGTCACTTTGCCCGCCTCCACTCTGGGCATTATTAATAATGCCCAATTAATCACTTTGCTGTAAAACGTGTCTCCAAAAGTAAACTGAAATTAAGAAGTGTAGTATTTTTAAAAGGTATTGATAGATCATTTAAAAAAAGTTACTTCTATTTACAAGCATAGTTTGGTGTGAATCATACGAAATACCTCAAAGAAAACTCACCAAAAACATGTTATGAATTTCCACCTTCCCTTCACAAGGTAATTAAGTGCATTAGAAACCTCCTACACTTCAAAACGATACAACATCGTGGTACACCACACACACAACCTTATTCATAAATAATCACCACAAACAAAGTACCCATTTTCCCACACCAGAATATAAAAGAGGAAAGATGTTCCATCCCCAAGGTCATGGTATTGAATAAAATCACGATCTTGGGATGTAACCTCACTTGGGCGAGTTTGAGTCAGGGTTCTTTGACCACCGTGTTATGAAAATAGCCCATCTTTTTTCTCATTCTACTTTGGCGGAGGGTTGGGGAAATATGGTAAACGTGACCCTGTGCTTTTCCGATTGTTTTTGTTTTGTTCTGAGCCAGAAATAGCGCACAGGCGAGCGTTTGTTGAATACGGAATTAAATGTTTTTGAATTGTGGGTTGGCTTGTGAGGATGCGAAGTTCGAAACAATTGTTTCGGGAGGTTTTTTGTGGAGTATTTGTTTTTTGAGAAATGGCATCAGTCAAGATGTTGTAAATTTTTTAAGGAATAAAAATTGACCTATTAATGGAGTTTTTTTATGAAACAAAGCAATACCAATTAAGGGTTGATTCCCATGTCAAGATTTATTACCATGTGAATAACCCTCAACTAAGTATATTCATAAGTACCTATGTTATGAATCACACACACACATGAATACAAAGGAATTGTAAAAAACTTTTTCCTGCAGTTGAAAATTTTCAGGGTTAAAAAATTTTAAGGGGTAAACACGGAAGCAGTATACTTTGAATATAATAGACCTTTTGACATTGATTAGACAGTAAACTAATAGAATTTTTAAAAATAGCAAAATGTGATGGATTTTTAAATTTATTCAAGAGAAATATTTTGTAACTTCAAACTATGTGTGATATTCCTCTACAGGCAACTAACTCGGAGCTCCCTTTTAAAGAAAAGAACAGAGACAATCTGTCACTAGATTGAATTGAAGCTGAAGGTAAAAGTTGTTGGATAACACATCTTTAATTTTTAGATTTAACTTAGAAATGCTTTTTATGACGAATTTTCCAAGGTAACAAAACACAGGATACGGTATTTTTCCGAGAGTTAACAGATCAAGCAAAAGTTTAACATTTCAAACTTTGCGTAACTCAAAAAACTTTATTTTCCATGAACTGGCACATAAATATGTAAAAATGCTCACTAAATATTCTTCATTGATAGAAACAATCTCTATAACTATAGAAAAAATCCTGTTTTCCCTAATACCTCCGAAAGTAGAGCATAATTTTATGGAGAGAGAGTAATGGGTTATTATTTTTATAAAAAAGACACCCCAGCCCTGTCTTGAACGAGGAAAAGGAAGAAATTACTCAGAGCCTTACCACGATGAGTCCCAAACAGCGAAAAATAAAATAATTACTGTTATTTGTTCAGAGCACAGTGGCAACAGGTTTTTATCGTGCGTTCTAGTTAGTTTTTATAAGGAGGAGATCGGGAGTTTTCTGTGAAGAAGGAAGTGCATCTAATGAAAGTGTGAAAATCTAATTCTTCTCTCTAATTTATATACATGTTATCTAACACTTGTAAATACAGAGAATTGCTATCAAGAAAATTACTGTATCGTGAATTTTGTATTTTTTTTGTAAGTGCATGAATGAGGTATGATAACTTTCTCATCCAACTCTAATTGTTCTTAAATAATTACTTAGTGATGTGACTTTTTAAGTAAGGAAATACGTATATCAGGTACATTTATTCGTTGATGGACGTGTTTAGTTGAAATGTGTGTGTTTCATCACACAATTCATAAGCTCAGTACATAAGAATGAGACTAAGTGATAAAAACGATCTGATAAAAGTATAAAAGAGTTAGGTATGGTACAATGAAAATATCATGTTTCACCTTTTACACAGGTTACTATGTTCCTAAGGTGAACACTTTTAAAGGGAAGGGTAATAAATTCAAATATTAGTATATTTAGGAAATAAGAATACTTTTTTTCTCCCAGTTAATTTTTTTATACATAATTACGGTCACCTACATGGACCAAGATATATCAGGTGGTTATGTGAACTTGTATAAGTGTTCTTTTTTATTTGTGGTTCAATAAAAAAACTGTTACAAAAATTGTTATAGAATGTATTAATAAAAAATGTTTTTTTAAAGAATAAAATCCTAACAATATGATAAGTTTTTAATGTTAGAAAATTTGAGACACTTGAAAATCAATCTAATTTCACATTACTCCATTTCTACTTTATGCATAAATTTAATAAAGCTTGTGTTGTTGTTGTTTCTTATTCCCCCTGATCTAGTAAAACTAAGTAGTATGAAGCTAAATTGAAAATGAGTTTTCAACAGTGTTTTAAAATCTTAGTTGTGCGTTAGAACTAAGCAACCAAGTTAGCTAGAAATACTATGATTATTTTCAGTAATTCTTATAAACTCCATTTTTGTTTTTTATTCCCTTTAAATTAATAGTTAAACTCACATTATTTTTCATTCCACTGAGATTCCACTGAGTAATTTGACCTCTTTATACCCCACAAACTTCCTTAACCCTTACTTGCCCCAAGGGAGAGGATTATTTAAAAAATTCCACAATATATCTCCAATTTATTCCAAATCGTGAAATTCCTTTTAACATTTATAAATAATTCCTATTAATTTTGTTTTTTATTCCCATTAAATTAGTTAATAAACTGAATAATTTCATTCCGTTGTGACGTCCCAAAGTATTTTGACCTCGCCAAACCCACTAACTTTCCGAACCCCGCTCACTCTCTCTCTCTTACAGATTATTAAAAATTCCAAATATCTCCAATTTATTCCTAAATCGTGAAATCCCCATTAAATTTCCACAGAGAGACGTCGAAAGAAAGACACAACCAACAACTTGGCAAATAGTAAATGTATTACCAAAAAGCCACGTAAGATGTATTACACTCACGCTTAAGCTCGACCTTGCTTGACCTTGCGTATTATCTGGGGTCTAGTTCAAAGAGGAGCGAAGAGATGATGCAGCTGACACACTTACCCACATCGAGGAAGTTTTTTCTTTCTTTTTTTGAAAAATTCGATTCGTTTGTTCCAGAGGGGGTTGTTGTAATTAGCCACGTGGGGATGGAACAACTCTATGGATGAAACTTGATGGAAGGAGTGTAAAATTTCCGTTACGGGGTTGAGAAATCGAATGGACGGTTCTCGTTCTTTTTTTCTTGTCCCGGTTTTTTTGGGGATGAGTTAGATCGGGGTGGTGCAGGTAAGTGCCTTCTGGCGTTGTAATTCAATAAAAGATATTGCTCCTGTAGAGAATAGAACTTACTTTCTCAACCACAGGCTTATCTATTTTTATGGTAATTTGTAAAATGGATAAATAACACATAATAAGAAAACAGCAACCCCTCCAATAAATCAAAATGCTTGACATTTTTTATGGAATTTATTTTTCGTTTTTTAAAAAATTAATTATGCAAGAAACAAGATATTTTCGAAAATGCAGTGTTTGTAAGACCTTACGTGGGCATCATTTATACCCCCTCTTCACCCCCTTGAAGGAAAAATAAGCAAGTACGTATTATTTAAACGGTCCCTTAGACGCCGTATGAAAATAACTTAACTGGTAATTAAACTTTAAAAACAAGTATCGTCAAATACGTAAGAACCAATTAAAAATAACTCTCTGACTTTCTAACTTCTTTAGTTATTGTTTTCACAAATACAAATACAAATTAAGTCGACCAACTACAGGCGTAAGCCCAGCAAGGTTGGTCCAGTCTTTTTAACCCTAACTACCGGAATCCCAGTATCTGTCAATTTTCCTCTTGAACTCGTTTACCCCACTTGAATTTACAATTGATTCAGGCAACGCATTCCATCTATCCACTACCCTATTAAAAAATAATGCCCCCTTTCTACAATCCGTCTTAAATTTTACTTTATTCAATTTGAAATTGTGACCCCTTGTTCTATTACCCGTATTGAAATCTAGTCCCTCTGTGTCCTTTTGCTTTACCATTTTAAAAAGTTGAATCAAATCCCCTCTAATACTTCTTTTCTCTAGAGTGAACATATTTAGCTTCTTTAATCTTCCCTCATAACTTAAACTGGATATACCCTTGACCATTTTAGTAGCCCTTTGCTGAACCCTTTCAATTGAATCAATATTTTTTTTAAGTATGGAGACCAAAACTGAACAGCATACTCTAGATGAGGTCTCACCAAGCCTCTGTATAGTGGCAAAATAATATCCTCGGACCTTGAAGAAACAGTTTTTTTATGTATCCCAATATCCTATTAGCCTTTTTACTAGCAGATGAACACTGATGAACCCATTTAAAGTCCTCATTTACTATCACCCCTAAATCTTTGATCATATTACCTTCTTTAACTTTGTCCCCTTGCAGATAAAATTCTGCCCTACCATTCCCCCGACCCATATGAAGTACCTGACATTTACTTATGTTAAAGGACATACCCCATTTTTCAGCCCATTGTGATATAATATCGAGATCCTTTTGTAAATTTTGTACCTGCTCCTGAGTATCTACCCTCCCTCCAATTTTTAAGTCGTCAGCAAAGATGCTGATTTTGTTTCTAATGTCCTGACTAATATCGTTAATGAAAATTATAAAGAGAATTGGCCCCAATACTGACCCCTGTGGCACCCCACTCATGACCTCTTCCCACTGAGAATAATTACCCTTGACTTGCACTCTCTGTTTCCTACCTATCAACCAATTCCTCATCCACAATAGTGTTTTACCTCTGATACCCAAGTTTTCCGATTTGAGTAGTAATGCCTCGTGTGGAACCTTATCAAATGCCTTTTGAAAATCTATATAAAATATGTCTACACTATGTTTTTGATCCAACTCCTTTGTTACTTCGTCATAGAACTTTAACCCTTTATTTACCAAATTATTTTCGGAGCAAGTTTAGTACTGGTGATGCGCCAAGTTTTTAGCGATAAAAATCACTTTATAGTTACCCCAACTAATGTTAAGTGAATAATGTGGCTTCTAAATATGGCGCCAAATAGCCAAAACTCACCAACCATCAGCAGTTCTAAACTTGAGCCAGTGGTATTCACAAGTACCGTCGGTAAATAAAAGGTTAAAAGATTAGTTTGACAGGATCTACCTTTCCTGAATACAAACTGATTGTCTGAAAGTAAGTAACCCTCCTCCAAGTATAACATTATATGCTATTTAAGTATGGTTTCGAAAATCTTACAAATGACTGATGTTAAGCTTACTGGTCTATAATTGCCTGGATCCCATTTTGGTCCCTTCTTATATATTGGAGTTACATTAGCTAATTTCCAATCTATTGGCACCAAACCCGAATCGTATGTTGATTTAAAAATTGTCATTATTATGTCCCCTAATTCCTCTGCGCATTCCACAAGCACTTTTGGATAAACATCATCTGGTCCTGGATATTTAGTTGGCTTTATGCTTCTTAAAAGATGTATTTCTCCCAAATAAAACTACAGTCCGAAATTTCCACCCTTCCATTATACTCTAATGCATAGTCACCCGTTAATTTAAAATTCTTATTAAAAACCTCCATGAAAAAAATCATTTAACACCTTTGCCATACCTATATCATCCTGAATAAATGTATCCTCTCCTAATTTTAATGGCCCCAAGGTAGAGCTTAACTTATTGTTCTCCCCTGCATCACAACTGGGAAATATTTATTCCATGGGAGTTTAAATGTTTCTGTACAGATGTGTCGTGTTAATGTGAGAGCGTTTTCTCAATCCCTTCCTCGAGGTCAGCTAGATATTTGTTTAACAGCTAGTGTAGTGTATAAAAGAATTTAAGAAAACAATGCTTGTAGTAAAAGTATAAACCCCTGATTGCCCTCTTATCAAAATAAAATAGAAAAATCTCATCAAAATTCTTTTACGCTAGGTGAACACCACAGCAAGAACATGAGATGCGTTTACACAATCAGTAAATGACTAACGTAACAAAAATTACCATTTAAAAAGATAAACGATAATGCAAATCAAAGTCTGAATACTTTATTTAAAGTCATTTATGTAAGAGGCGACCCAGTAGTAAACAATAATTTGGAAAAGTGGAAAATGTAAGAGTTGTTGAAAAGTGGAAATGTAAGAGTACGATCTTGTAGTAGCTTGAACGTTCACAGAAAGTTCATATAACCGTGTGAAACACGTTCTTACAACGTGCTTTGAACGATCCTCTGCAGCTTGAGTTTTATTTTTTGCATTTATCCAACTAAGTATACACTAAGGAATCACCTTCCAGAATCTGAATTTCTTTATTGGGGAGGCATATGTATGTAAATGTTTCGGGCAATTGATAAATTGGGCATTATTAATAATGCCCGAAGGTGGAAGTGGGCAATGTGATAAATTCAATGGCATTTATCAATGAAATTTATCACTTTTCCCATCTCCACTGTGGGCATTATTAATAATGCCCAATTAATCACTTTTCCCGTAACATAAATATAACTATGTTTGTTTACCATAAATGTTTTTAGGTACAGTTCTCCGGGCCGTTTTTTATGTACTCTACGCACGGAATCTGGCTGTGTGGAGTTTGAACGGACTTGTTTTAACACTCAATGCAAATAAAAGTCAAAGAACTCAGAAGAAAGGCGTTAAACCTCCCCAACACCAACATACTTCAGGATACTTCTCTTTTTACCTGATCTACGATCAAACCGCAGAAAACGAGAATGCATTTCCCTTTCAACACAAAGAAAGAAGACAATAACCATGCTGAAACTTTCATTCCATCCACACATGCCCTGTGAACTAAACAATAAACACACGCGCTCACTCTCACCGTCCAAAATCGATGTCATCGACACCATCAAACAACAACCATTAAAGTCAATCTATCCAGCCAAAATAGAGTCCACGACTGACCCTTGCCCCCGATAATCAGGGGAAAGGGCAGCCGAAAGAAGAGGAGGACGTCCCCAGATCTAGATCACGACGTCCGCCGACGGCAGGAGGATGTTTATTTAAAGAGGATAGAGAGGAATGACCAACAGGCCGCTGTGTGTCACTCCCGTTCCTCTTCTTCTGTGCATTCTGATGGAGAGTAATAGATTTTTGGGAGTTTTGTCTTATCGCGTGTCCGTGTTCTTGAATGGCAGGGTCGTTTATTTCAAGGTGTGTGTTATGTGTTATCTGTTCGGCATCGGGGTTGTGTTAGATAAGGGGATTTTCGAGGTGATAGAAGCACCTGTGGAGAAAAGTGACGGTTAAGGATGGTCTTTGTAGGAATTAATATTTAATCTTAGGAATTGTGTTCCTTCTTAAAAGAGAGAAATGTATACATAATGGTAGATGTCTTAAGTCAAAGCTTCAAGTTTAGTTATGTATGTTTTACATTTTTGTGACATGCGTAAAATGTCTGACCCAAAGAGGCCTGCTTATGGAAGCTGGAATAGATGGTACGTCTTACACACTGAGTTAGATTTCTATAGATAGGTTCTGAAATATCTGACCATAAAATGTCTTATCTAGAGACTCTTATTATATAGAAGCTGAACTAGATGGAAAATCTTATACACTTTATTAAGTTCCTATAAGTATAGATGAGGAATTCCGGGTCCTAAAAGATCTTGGTAAAGAAGTAATGGTGTTTGAGACCTAGAAAACTCGGAGGGAAGCCTTCTTTGTTAAAAATATGAAAATATAGTGTGAAAGAATTACTAAAAAATAGTGTTTTATATTTTTCGTGAATCTATTTACTTATTATCATAATCCCTACTCTTGTTTTATCAGTTCTAGTGCTCGTTGATGCATGCCAAAAAATATTTTAAAATTATGTTTTTTAATTGGTATTACACAAGTTACTTATTTACCGGTTAATTTTTGAAAGCATTGAAGACATTTTTAACGGCTATTACATTAAAAGTAATGAAGCAAAATTAAAAATACACTTCATCGATAAAAATATATGAATAAAAGGATAAAAGTTTTAAAAATTATAATTCAAAATGATCATGAAAGAAAAGTAAATTTTTCCTACTTAACATTTCATACTGTTAACTGTTTTCTAACGTCTCCTTACCAAAGAATAAGGCCTTGATATCAAGAGTTATTTCTATTACCGAGTTATTACTTTCTATCTATACTACTTTGTCGAGAATAGAATCTATTACACACAGTATACATTTACCGTCTACAATAAAAGAGATAACATTGTCCGCTTTTCAATACACAGAGCGTCTATAATAAACTCGTTCGAGCAGTTATGACGAGACAAAAGCTTTTCGATCGACATTTACAACTGGCTTTTCGACAGGGAACCGTTTCCTCATTCTTGGCATGGAGCTGAGAAGTGGCAGATAAAAGCTTTTAATTTAATGAGAAAGCAGGAAGTAATTATTGAACTCTCGGGATAGGACACTTCTCGGCACCTTTTCCATTCAATAAAGAGATGAAAGAATGTTAAAGTGGAGTAATAGAGGTTTCACTTTTCAAAATTGAGAAATAATTTAATTCTGCACGTTTAATGGTTACTTTGGGTACTTTGTGGGAAGGGAAGCACAAATTAACTTCCGTAGAAAACTGAGGGATTGAGTCGATTATTCCAGAGAACGAACTGTTTTTTGTTGTATAACAATGTATTAAAAACCTTATTTATTTTTAGAGAACTCTTTTCGTATAAGGGACAGCTCAAATTTAATTTAAGAGGCAACAAAAATAATTTTACGATGTAAATTTTAATTACTTCAGTTTATATTTCTCCTTTAGATCAATATTAACATGAACAAAAGCTTTTTATAGTGATTGCTGTATCAGTATTTGGATATTTTTAAAAAAATTTTCTTCACACCAATGGGAATTTTCCCTTCTATATAGGTTATCCTCAAATTATCCTTTTTACCTACATTTTACTTAAAAATTGATCTTCACCCCCTTACTCAAAATCGCTACTTAATCCATCCAAATTTTCGTATAATCTGGATGTTATTTTGTCTTCTCTAATAAATGGATCATGCTAATTTTTAAAGTAGATATCTTGGTTTTATTCTTAAGAAACATCCTAAGGTACTTACTGCTAATATTATTTCGTTATCCTCCCCAATTAAAACTATGAAGTTATCACTGCATCGTACCTGATCGTATCCGAAAGAAATCTTTAATCAATGAATATATTCAGAAACCTACTTCAAATTCTCCATCGATCCCAGTCTTATATTTCAGAAGTATTTATTATTATCTACCCATCCAATATCAAGACGAATTTATTTATTATTTTTCGATTAGCCGGCCGCAAATCTTGCTGAATCGGATTTCTCTAGATATGTTTTAAGAAGTAGATGTAAATGTTGTTAAAACTAAATAAAAACAACAATATACAGGGTGTTTCAAAATTGCGTTGCACGGCTTTTATTTGGAACCAACGCTTCCTAGGGTCACGGAAGTAAGGTCTACCCCTAGGTAAGTGAGCCTGGAGAATCTATTGAGAGGACTTACAGCGCCCCTAGTGGCGAAATTAAAAAGTTAAAAAATTAATTTAAAAACTAAAGGAGGTAGAGCAAAAACCTCAATGAGAGTATTGATGCCAACGTCATGAAGAACTGACTAAAAAAATTTGATCAAAATATCTTGAATATTTTCGGAGATATTAGCATGTGAAAATAGCCATTTTTCAGGGGTAAAAAAAGAAAAAATTCACATATTTGCAAATTTTTCAGTGTTATTTTGTAGTTTTGTGTTCTTTTAGTTTAGAGAACACAAAATTTAATCAAAAACTCAAAAAAATTGCTTTTTTCTCTTGCTATTATCTCGGCGAATATTCAAGATATTTTCATGAATTTTTTTCAGTGAGTTTTTTGTGACGTTGGCAACAATCTCTCATTGAGGTTTTTGCTCTATCTCCTTTAGTTTTTAAATTATTTTTTTAACTTTTTTGTTTTGCCGCTAGGGGCGCTATAAGTCATTTAAGAGCATTCTCCAGGCTCACTTACCTAGGGGTAGACCTTACTTCCATGACCCTAGGAGGCGTTGGTTCCGAATAAAAGCCGTGCAACGCAATTTTGAAACACCCTGTATAAGTTGATATATTTGATGGTTGATTTTTCGGGTCGATTCATTATCATAACATCCGGCACTCCCGGCTAAAGAAAAGTCCCAAAACCGGCATTTCTTTCATCTGGCCCTGAAACTCAATAACTAATTAGCACCGACGAGCCCATACAATAACAGAACCTATACATCATCCCCCCTCTCTCTCAAAATACTTCATTTCACGGTCCTCCAGACTCACCCACCATGGTGTGCTGTCCATTTCGCTCACAACTAAACTTCCATCCCCCTTTCTTCAACTGAAGCACTGGGATATTAGGGAATATGTTATGGACGGGGGTAGGCACTAATCTTGTGGGCGAATCGCTGGTGTACCCTCACCATACCCCCTTTTCCATCATTTTCCTCCCATCGAATCAAATTAAGCACACAAAAGACCTTTCACGCTCCTGACCCCAATCGATATAGTGAGGCAGAAGAACCCCTCTGAGGAAGCAGATCCTTTTTGGAAAGTAACGAAAGTTCGAATCTGCTTCCGTCCAGCGGCGATGAACCCTGGAGAGAAAAGAATGTTATTGCCAACCCGATATTCCTCCCTGTGAAGAAAATAATAATAATAATCAACATTCGGGATCTCTTCGGGCGATTGGTTGTTGGCCCACATTCTTTTTACTTTCTATTTGAGGAATAGGAGCGAAGGGTTTCTTTCGTAATGGAGGATCGGTAGAGGAAGGGATGAGGTGTTTAATTGCTGCTGACCTGCGACTCGGTTGGACGAAGTACCGAGGTTTGCAACACCAGATGTTACTAATGATGAATCAGATAGATGTTTGGTTTAGTCCTCAGAATAGAAGAAGAGAGAACGAACACTTCCATAGACCGTAATGTTACATATTTAACATGGAAATTCCTGATAGACACAAACGCCATCGATCCGGGGTACCAGAACTAAAATTTTGGTCATGTGAATGTGACCTTACCTAAGGAGAAAAGGGATCTCTTTAGATTACTAATGATAGCTTAATTTTAAATTGATGAAAACTTCCATGACCTGAAGAGTAACTATTTATTCCATTTTCCGGGATGGATGGCCGTGTTAGTGGTTGTAATTTAACTCAAGCTGTAATTGTTTGTTATTTATTTTTCAATTTTTAGTAGTTGATCTTATCGCCACTGAAGATGCCCTCCGAAGAAGAGGGTGAAACGTCTGGAGTTAAATTCCAACCAACACGGCCATCCATCCCGGTAAATGAATTAAATAGATAGCTTAATTATACTATTTATTATATTTTTAGAATTACTCTTTTAACTTAAAGAAGACATAAGAGCAAAAGTGTGAAGTTAGATAATAAGAAAGATTATTATAAAGATTAAAAATGATGAAAGAATTAAAATGGTAGATTGTAAAAGATGGAAAAATCCCGACGAAATCCAAGTTTAGTTTACTCGCAGGAAAACAAAGATAAAAAATTTGATGTTTTTTTTTGGAAACAATATAGTAATGAGTTAAATATAGAGGGCAATTCGTGTTTTTAATTGAAGGATTGAGTGGACGCTTTTGTCTCGCTTGGCCCTAGAGGTTAAATTGCAAAGGATAGGTCATTTGATAATCTCATAATAATCAGATGGAAGTAAGAAAGGTGGCTTTTGCTGGAGGTTGATGGAGTTTAAATTGTAGTAATAAATCTAAACGGTGCTAAAGCCCCTTAATTTATTATAATGATATGAGGTAATTCTAAATTCTTAGTATGAACTTCTAGGAGTGATAGGGAGCCCAGAGTCGATTTGTAATTATAATGAAAAGTGAAGAAAAGCAGTCCGGTGGAGGCGTAAGACAGATACTAATAGGATGAATATAAGATATGTTATTGCACGTAAACGAATGAGAATAAAGTGGATTTCCATGCTTTTTTCAATGAAAAATAGTATTATTTAATGTTCCAACTATAAATTCGATGTTTTAATGTACTAATAGAGATTTTACGGAAACAAATAGATACGACATATATGTAGGATTAATACGGCGTAGTACAAGATAAATAAGGCGTAGTAAATAATAACAAAAGAAAAAAAAAGAAAATAGTCTTCCCCTAGCTTCACAAATTGACCTCCAAGCCATACCTCAAAAACCCGAGTCTAGGTCACGGCATAACCGGCGATCATGCCCTGAGAAATTTTCCCTCTCATCGGACTCACAAATAAACAATATCTTTCAGCTCTAGGGGATTCCCAACCAAGTAAAACACCAATTAACTGGCCGCTATGATGCCTCTTCTTCCGTTAGTGGGTCACAAGAGATGAAAGGGAAAGATGCGAAGATCAAGACTCTCGCCATTCTACTATCTCTTTACTTTCTTGCGAACTGTTTTCCTCGGAAAATGAATTGTGAGACAAAGAAAAAGGTTTATAAGAGGGTTTCCCTCTTGTGGGACTTTAAGTTTGATGGTATTGATAGAAATATTTAGAGTATAGAGTTAGAAGAGTTGTGAATGATGGGATTTATATGGTAGCAAGATTTGACATCAAAGTTAAACTGGTACCTTACATATGGGAGTAATCTGGAGATGCTGGTAAATTTCAAAATCTATTGATAAGCTATAGAAAAGTATAGAACGATTGCTAGCCGATTTATATTTATTCATATTTTAACTTTTAGTATTTTTGGCGTAAAATAACAAAATTATGAAATTTTAAATTTATATAAAAATATCTAGTTAAGGCTTAGTCCAAGATAAATCCTGGACAAGGTTCTGAAAATCCCTTATGATTTCTATTTTTATAAAAAAATACTTGGTTTTTACATACATTAGTGCAGCATTTAGATATTTTAAGTAGTGCAACTTAGATAATATTGAGCTGAATGGAGCACTAAAATATAGACATAATAAAATTTTATACATGAACAAAAATTTTGACATATAATGATTTAATACGAAGTTCCATAATAACCAAGAAAAATCTTAGAGACATCGTTATCCAATTTGCATACCAATAACAAGAAAATATCTTATAAGAAAAATCTTTAAGAACTCTTTTACTTTAAAAAACTATTCTGAAAGTTTCTAATATATATTTTATCTTTAAAATTGAAATTGAATAAGCATGCAATAATTTTTTTAAATAATGATGGAATACTTATGAATAAGCAATCATACGCTGCATGAAAGAACGAAACCGTATAACCGTATCATGGGATGCCAAAAGTCAAATAACTTATTACTAATAATTTTTTTATATAAACTGATTTTAGAAAATTTAAACACGGAAATAGTTTGTTGAATCTTCTTTCAATGGGCGTTCTTTGAGCTAAAGCAAAATGGCTTCCGTTTAACGTAAACGATTGTCTGAACTCTCTAAAAATATATGCACAGCGCCGCCGAAGACAATCAGAGCGAAGAAATGCAAATAATCCCATCAGGACGCTTTCTTTTGTGGCCGAGTTAACACGTATTGATTAATACGTTTCTGGATCAGGCAGAATTTACTGTCTAACACCTTCAGATGGTTAGATATTACTTAAGTTTTAATTGCAATTTAATGAAAGCAACCAGAACAATTACTATTTATTCCGTTTTCCGGGATTAATGTTCGTGTAACGTTTGGGGTTAAAATCCATCTCCCCCACAATCCAATTAAAATCCACAAGACCATCAATGCCGAGGAATGAATAACTTTTTTAATTGTTTGTTTTTGATGAATTTACTATTACCCATGAAAATATTGTTTGTTTTGGCATGACGAACCTGCATGTTAAGTTTGGCATCATCCTTTTTAGATACCGCGGGCGTAGCCAGAGGAGGATTTGAGGATTTATCCCCCTCCCGAATCTCAGAAATTTTCCTTTTTGAGCATAGAAAACCGATGTAGAAAACCACTAAAAATGCCCCATATTCCCTCTCAAACTATCAATATCCCTCTCCGAAACTTTTTTTTGGCTACTACAATGTGTAGGGGAGAACGGGGCACATTCGCTCAAAAAGTGCATTTCGGCATATTTCTCTGGATCTAGATGAGATATTGAAACAAACTCGGATTCAAATAAAAGTTAAAACCGTTCCCGATATTTTAGAACCAGAATTGGTCGCATTCATCTAGAATTTCTAACCTATATCATCAATCTAAAAAACGAGAAATTTCGTGCGAATGTGCCCCATGGGTGGGGCAGTTTCGCACACGTGTGGGGCACATTCGTACACATGCAAAAAATTATACAATAATTATTTTTACCAACTAAAAAGTTTATGGAACTTTAAAGTAAGGATAATTAAACGAAATATTTGGCACTTTTACATATTTTTCCTCTAAATTGAAGATTTTTTTACAAAAAGAAAACAGCTTCAGAAAATATTGAACATCTAATTTTTTGATGAGGAAAAAATTGTAGTAATGAAGAGTATATTGCACATTAACATACTTCACATAATATAATTAGTTAGAAAAAGTCCAACCAATATTTTAACTGTCAGGTTTTATTCTAAAAGAAAAGTGAACCAACAGCTCGCATATTAACACTTAAAACTGACGGTTGCGGATCTTTCAATACGATATTATCTTTTTGTATGAATGTTGAATCATTACTTACTGGGAAAATAAAAGTTTCGTCATTAATTTTAAAGTTTTTCATAATTAATTTTAAGTAAGCACATTCAATTCCAAATTTTCTATCTCACCAACATAACAAAATTTTCTTTTTAGTAGCAAATTCTACTAGAATAAAATCACTTAAGTCCAAGTCAATTGGTTTTAAATAATTATCAGGGACATTTATTTCTTCCATGTTTAATTCTGGGTCTAAATTCTTTATAACTAAAGCTTTCTTTAAGATGATATTTTCTATTATCCTCGAATTTTCAAACAATTACAATAAAAAACAATTAAACTTCAAGTTATTAAATATACTGCACTTATAAACATATAAATCACTTTCATAATCAAAAATGGGAAGGATGAGGAACATTCGCACTGTCCGAATCTGCCCCATCTTTTGGTGTACGAATGTGCCCCATCTACCAGTTCAAGCTTACCACGTCCCAACAAGATATTTATAATTAAAGCAGGGAAAGAAAACCTTTCTAGAAACTTACTTTAGTAGAGCCTCTACTGAATAAAATTCTGAATGTCCACTTGATAGTTATTTTTGATTGATATTTTACGCCAACAAAATGACAAGAAAATTTACTTTGCTGATTCTAACGCTAGCAAATTTCTAGTAACAAAATGGCTCAGGGCTTTTAAAATTCATGCAGGAGTTGGTAGTCATGCTTCCATCTACTGGTATTTTTTTCAGATTTTTGAATTAATAATTACTATATAGGGGAAATGCCGTCTGTCCGAATGTGCCCCATGTGCGAAATAGCCCCACTCTCCCCTAACACCCTGTGTAAATCAATTGTATTGTTAAGAATTATGCGACGTTCAACCAGCAGTCTCCTTCGTGCATAGGCGCCGACTTTTAACTTTTATCAAATATTGGGGGGGCCCAGTACTAGACAATGAAGATATTTGTTATTCCATATAACAGCGGTCCTTAAACTTTCGATCGTCACTAATGCTTGACATCTCCCCCCCCAAGATTTTGAACATCCAAAGGCTTATTCCTTAAGTACCCCTAAGGAGGTACTCAAATTATATTTCACATTATGTTAAAATTTTACAATTACTCGAAGTATAATAGGGGGTCTGGGGGGTTCCCTCAGAAAAAATTTGAAAATTTGCCTCAAAAAGTAGTGTTACAGCTTATTTTGAGAAATGTTTGGTTCCCCAAAAACATAACAGTTCCTTGTAAAACATAGAATTTATAAACAAAATATTAAATACCAATCGTGAAGAATGAAAGTGGATCTATACTGCCTTTAAAATCAACGGCACAGTCTTAACCAGTTTTTAGTTTCGGGAGGGATTTTGACTAAATATTTTTTCTGAAGTACTTTTTTACTTCAAGTGTTAGATGACTTGCACATTTGATATTAATTTTGTTGAAATTAATTTCAAAATTTTATAAACATTGAAAATTCCAAGCGAAGCGATATTTGAGGGTTCTCCCCCCAAAATTTTAAAATTTCCACCACAAAATAGCGTTTGATCTCCTTTTGAAGCCTAATGGGTTACACCCTTAGAGAAGGGCTCATTTAAAGAAGCAGAAATTTTAAAGAAACCCAGTAGAATAAAATAATAAATATTAGGATAAACAGCAAAATTTTGAAGGGGGTATAGGGGTTCTACTTCAGAAAAATTTTGGAAATTTGTCCCCAAAAGTAGTGTTTAAATTCACTTTGTAGACTCTTTATTCTTATTTTACACAAACGGAGAATCACTCCTCAAAAATCATGGAAGTTTCTGGGGAAAACGGTACAAAATAAACTTTAAAATTTGAGGGGGGCTTGGTGGTCCTCCCACAATTTTTTTTTTAATTTTACCTTTGAAAGTAGTGTTTTAAGTCATTCTGATACCCTTTGAGAAGACCAAGTGAACGGGACCAAAAGAACGACGTCCAATACATTGCCTTCTTTAGGTCATGAAAGAAAATAGGTAGATTTTTTTTCTAAAAATATTGGGGGGGCTCAAGCCCCCTCAAACCCTATGGAGTCGGCGTCTATGCCTTCGTGTGTCACCCAGGAATTAAAACACAACTTTTAAGGTTCAAGTAAAGTTCCTTAAGGTCAACCCCACATCTCCTATCTTTTCTACACACAATTTTTGACATTAATTGACTATACTCAACAGCAACTTTTCCTGAACCCATCAGTACGTCACTAAGCGAAAGGAGAAAGTGAGTAAACAGAAAGCCTGTTAGGTTGATAGGAAGAGTATCAGTACTCAAAGCATGATAAAAAGAAAATACATACATAGGTTTAACGAAATAATCGTATTTTAAAATTAACGTTCTTTGTTTCACTCTAAATTCAGACACCGCGATGGGAACTACTTTGTTCGTTAGTGACGTCGTAGGATCTACTAACGTTTCTGTCTAGTATATACCTATGTAGGTGCTGTAAACATCACATTTAACCTCTGATGTACTACTTGTAAGGGGATCATCAGCACCTTAGAAATAACGTTGAGCTAACCCCTCCCGAAACAAAAGTTTGGTTATCTGGGGGAAAGTGAACTAATTGGTGATTCCTTCCACATTACTCACAACCGTGACGACCCACAAGAGCCACTTAAGACAAAAGCGAAAGTCGGTTGGTTCTCCGGACAAACGAGAGCAGATCGTCTCTTGAGAACGGGGATTACACTGACGATTGTTCCCTTCCGTAACAATCGGAATGCCCTGCTCGTAATAATAATACTAATGGCAGTCGGCCGGGTCCATTGTCTCCAGAGAGGGGAGGTGTGAGCTTTGACCCTTGTCGCCGCGGAAGTGCTGTTCGCACGCTTTTAAAAGGGAGCGATTTGTGACGCGTCACGAGTGTGTAAATGTGACGGATGTTTCCAAATCTCCACTTAAATTTGAAGTGAAAAATATTTTTGTCAATATTCCATTGAAATTATCTGTTTTTACATCGAGCAAATTATCAATGATGTCGATATTGTATTTATTGTTTTTTAATCAGGTCAATAGTCAAGTCGGTTATTTTAACGGCCGTTTTCTGATCAGCAGTTCAACAGCAATCAACGTAAGATTCCACCAATCATAGTCGGCAATTCCTTCTTTGATTGTTGGTTAACAGCTCATCAAGTAGCATAGAATACGGCTGTTAGTCAAATAAAACTAATTTTATTTTGATCTAAATATATTTCGCTAAGAAGAAAGGTTTTTTTTAGAAATAAACGTATATTCCTATTCAATATCATGCGCAAACCCCGTCATAGAATATGCTAAAAAAAGAGAGGTGACCACCATAGATATAGATCTAGGTGGCCACTATAGCAAAAATTTGGAGTACTTTTCAAAAATTAATTAAAAAATACTTTCACCGATATAATTAGGATTTTATTGGTTAAATCGAAAGAAGATACAGTTAACATATAACAATAGGATAGCTGTTTTCAAGTAAATAGAATGATATATTTATTGAGAATTTAAGCAAATATTTTTCTAAAAGTAGCCAATATACTCCACATTTACCTTACATTTCTTTCAAATCAAAAATTTTTTTCCTTCAAAAAATTAAAAATTATTTTCATAAAAATAAAAAAATCATCAACATACTACAAAATCCATTGCAGTTTTAAATGCACAAAGTAGTAAAAGCTACAATTATTTTTGGCAAAGCATAAAACACACCCATATTTATGTTACACAAAATAAACAAATCCCAACCATAAGTGTTAGTTATCCCATTCTAGATAAATTCAATAGCTATTATTAGCCTTTTGTTAAGAAACTTCACAGTCAATGCTAATCCAAAATAAAAAAGAATGTTGCTACATAATACTTTATCAAACAAATGCATTTGATTAGAGAAATTATGAAACGGGATCGTCATAAAACAATTCAAAAGAGAAATAAAAGTTAATCATTTAGTGTGATACACTCTGGGAAATGTCTTTTGAATTGATGTTCTTTTCTCTTTGACTCAAAGACCGCTTTTTTATCTGATAAATTCATTGTTTTAAGTCCATATTATCTGAGAAGGTGTTTTGCGTAAGAAAAGAAATTGGATTCTATATTTTCCCATTCACAAATTCCTAAGGTAGATTAAAGTCATTCAAACTTACTAATTATCTTTTGAAATAGTTTCTTTAATGAATAATATGTTTTTTAAATATTTTAAATTATAATTACTTATAATTATTAACAAGATTTGACAATAATAATCTATAAAATGTATAGTACGAGGGTTGTTTTTTAATTAACTTCCGTTTTCTCCTGAAAAAAAGTAGTAAGAATTTCGAAACAATTTTGGCGCTGTTAGTTAGATACATCCTTCAGGTTCAATTTGCCACCTTACTGAATAAAATCGGACATTTTTTCTATTTTTTATTGATTTTACAAGCGCGCTCCTCGAACTATTTTCCCGCCAACCCATAGAGAATTCGGCTTTTTTTTCTCCTTTCGCTCCGTCCGCGATCACATGCCCACCCATTGTTTAATGTTAATGCCTGCTCGCGGACGGAACAAAGGGAGAAAAAAAGCCGAATTCTCTATGGGTTGGCGGGAAAATAGTTCGAGAAACGTGCTTGTAAAATCGATAAAAAATAGAAAAAATGTCTAATTTTATTCAGTAAGGTGGCAAATTGAACCTGAAGGATGTATCTAACTACCAGCACCAAAATTGTTTCGAAATTCCTACTACTTTTTATTCAGGAGAAAAACGGAAGTTAATTAAAAAACAACCCTCGTATATTCGATACCTAAAACTAAGTAAATGCATGAATAAATATTAATTTATATAAGTTCTCCTAATGATTTTAATTCAAATTGGAAAATAAAAACGGTATTTTATTTTAAAAAAGTTCACGCTATAAATTTAAGGGTTCAACTTAGTTATTTGCCCCGTTAAAAATAGACAAGCTGTTTTAAATGCCAAACAGCAGAACTATCGCCAATCTTTACTGTTTTTATCAATACAACATTATATTTTAATAAATCAGCTTTTAATTATGGCAATGCTTTTTCATTTGGTGCCTAAAACAGATCAGGGAATTGCACCAATTTAAGCACATTTTTATTAATATATTATTGATACATACTTAATTTCCAAAATACATGCGAAATGATTTTTTATTTCCAATAATGAACTTGAAAACAACAGAGGGCCAAACAAAACTGCTAAAAGCAAACAATATCACCATAAATACTCGTTCCCATTGCTTTTTTAATTACCAAAGAGTGTACGTTTTACAACCGATTTCCGGTAGATATTTTTGCTTTCATAAGAGCAATAAATTCCCCATTACCCACAAGATTGCCTCAACATTCCCCAGTAAAAACGCAACTCGATTCCTCTCATTCAATTCTTGACCTTAAGGTCCGATAGCCTTCGACGGAAGCACTTCGGCGTTTTAAGAGTGTTTCATGCCTTTCTCTTTGAGGCGGCTTTCTTAGTACTGCCGAAGACAAATATTGATAGATTCATTTTCCTTGAGACGGCATTTAAGATCTATTAAATGCAAAGTAGTGTTTTGCCTCCCTAAGGCCGCAGAAAGTTGAAGTGTATGGGAGACTGCGACCTTGTCGATTGGAATAAAATTGGAGGATTATTCGTGATGGTGTGACCTACATGTAAAAGTGCAAATACAATACTAGAAAGAGAATGAAAGCCAAAGCGATATTTAGTCGGAGAGGTTTGGCAACAGGCGTTCGATTTTTGATGTATGGCTGTTTAGCAAAAATACAATCCAAGGAAGTATTGGGTTGTCCCATAAGTTCTGTTACTTTTTTCGAAATTTCGTGTTTGAAATTTTTTTATGAAAAACTGGTAATAGGTGGAGATTTCAAACAAAGAGGATTTTGATCTATGTATATTTATGAACATAACGTGTGAATTTGGTAGTTCTCATGATATTATTTCTTTTCAAAATGGCGGTTTGAAAAAAAGACAAAAAACGACGATTTTCAGGTAATTTTTGTCTTTTGTTTAAAAAACTGGGAAGAACGCATAATTCATGGCTAAAAAAAGTTTTACAGTATATTTGAAATGTTTCGATTAAGGTGTCATAATTTCAAGATGATTCAATAAGTTTAAGGTAGGAAATTTCGGCGTTAAAACTTCATATATTGCTAATTTCACGTGTTTTTCAAAGCACGCCCATTGTTTTTCTAAGCAGCTGGTATGAAGCAAATAAGAGGCAGATGTTTTTTGAACCATAACGCTTTTTTACACAGTTTAAACATTGAAAGAACCTTTTCATATTATAGGTGAATAGATATATTTCTAAATTCCAACGAGTTGTTTTTATTGTACCTTTTTCGTATGAAGCAAATAATTGCTTCGTTCGCATAGCGTATAAGTTCAGCGAGTGCAATTCGGATAAGCTAAAATGTTGCGCGCTTTTATTGTGCGCACTACTTTATAAACTTAATTACAGAGATAATTTAATATACTGCATATTTTGAATACTGGGGTCTATCTGTAAGCTTTTTTGTTGTTTTTGATGATTTTTTGTGAGAATTTCTTTGAAATGACTAACATTACTGAGGAAAGTTTTTTGCAATTGATGTTATGTTTGAGACCGAAATTTCCTAAGTTAAACTTATCGAATTTTCTTGAAACTATGACATTTTAATCTAAATATTTCAAACATACAGCAAAAAATTTTTTAGCCATGAATTATGGGTTCTTCCTAGTTTTTTAATCAAAAGAAAAAAATTACGCAAAAATCGTCGTTTGCGGTCTTTTTTTCAAACCGCCATTTTGAAAAGAAATAATATCATGAGAACTACCAAAATCACACATTATGTTCATAAATGTACATAGATCAAAATCCCCTTTGTTTGAAATCTCCACCTATTACCAGTTTTTCATAAAAAATTTTCAAACACGAAACTTCGTGAAAAGTAACAGAACTTATGGGACAACCCAATACAATCTATCAATTTATATTGCTTCAATTTGCTACCGTAAGTACACGGGGATAGACTGAAAGAAGGGTATTATTCAAGTAAAAGGAAAGAGTAAATTAGCTTGCACAACGTAGACAAACTAACTGCGTTAATGGTGAAATAAACTAAAACCACGATATAACTGATATGGTATTAGTAGTTTTCTCATTCTCAGAAGAACTGTAAACTGGAATGTTGTATTTTAATATGTTAGGCAATTTATTATTCAATATTATTTTAGTAATATCATTATCATGATTATTTTTTATCTCAATTTTCTCTCTTCCTTCTTTTGGAAGTAATGTCCCCTTTTTCCCTATTGTTTTTAACATCCAGTGGTATAAGTGCAATAAGTAGGAAAACTTGAGGTATGAAAAACAAGATAATATCTAGACTATTAAGGTGATAAATTTTAACAAAGGAAGAAAACATTATAACATTTTTATTAAGAACCATTCATTTATGAAAAAATTTTTTTTATTTGGTTCAGTCTACTTTTAAAAAAATGCATACAGTGATTACAAATGGGGAACCTAATAATAAGTACAATTTATTGCACTAAATTTTTCAATACTTTTTTTTGCAAAAATATACTAGTTCGAGAAACGAAATCAACGAATCTTCATAAAAAAATTTTATAAACACAATCGAATATTTTTAGTTGCCATACTCGCACCATACCTGAGTGCGACCATATAAGCATTCAGTTTTAATCCCCCCCCAAACTTTTTTTTTCTACATGTTTTAAATTACACAAACAAAAAACATACTCAAATGAAACCCCTATCCAACATAATTGTTATCTAATGTACTGTGAAAATAGAATTCTGTACAAACCTCATAACAATATGGGGTTTAGCCCCCCCCCATTATATCCCCCATCAAAAATTCTCCAAGATAATTTTTAAAAGGTTAATTACAAAGAATAAGGATACATTCCCAATGTTAAAACAAAGAACATGTCGTAAACCTTCCCAATTTTTTTAATAAGCCTCATAATTTATAGGCAAACACCTTTCACTGTTCAACAGCCTACATCCCATCCTCACCAACGTTACCTTCACCAAGAGCTGAAAAACAAATATTTCTTCAATACCGGGAAACCCGGCACTTAACTCAGGTATTCAAAACACACGGTCATTGCATATTATGCGTATGGGACACAATCCCAGATGTCTACACGAGAGAATAAGGTCAATCAGCAACGATGCCTCTTGACCTTTTAGTTTGCATCTCGTCTCATAGTCTCGCCCTCAATACCAAATATTAAGAATTTCTTTGGTGTTTTTGAAAGGTTTTTTTTTATGGAGTGCGTATGTTGATGTCCGTATTCGCAATTCTACTTGAGTGTGTTTACTTTTGGTTGGAATTAATTTAGAGGTTGGATTGACGTGTAGTAGACTCGGGATGGGTAACCGGATGTTTTAAAATCCATCAGAGGTGAGTGTTAAAGGTTATTTTTCCGGTTTGTTGAAAGAAATCAAGGCATGATATGTACAAGGTAAAATGATATTCACTGTTGTTTTAATCTTTCGACGTTAGCCCGTGAACGTGAAACGTATGTAAGTAACCTTAAAAAGAGAATAACTTTATAGTTTCAGAAGGGGTTAAGTCAACTACCTGGATATGCAGTGGCTGAAAAACATGCAAATCTAAATGATGACCAAATGGCAATATCTTAGACCAAAAGAATTCTATCTCAAGTTTGAGATGTCATTTAATTAGAAATAAATTGTGAGAAGAGGGTTAAGCCATAATTTAGTAAGATTTTTTAATATTTTTGAGAGATCTATTTATTTTTACCCTGTATGCCTAACTATATAGAGGTACAAAAGAGTTCAAGTTTTTGAACCTTGCAAACCATCTTAAATGTTTTTAAGGCACTCGCATAGCCAAATAATCCCATTCATCAGGCAAATTAATTATTTATGACAATGCATATTGCAATTAGTGATATTTTAGGCAAACCTATCACTTGGTTATACGATCACGATACGTATATTACTTGGTTATACGATTATGAAAGAAAAGATAAATATCTTAAAGGTTATTTTTCATTTGTAATGGTTCAAGAGACAGTCTTAGATATCTCCAACATCACACAATGACAGTTAACACATAACTGTCGTTATACAAACATGCGTGTAATAAGGACACGTCTAATAAATATGTCCATAAAAACCGGAACGAATTTTTTGGGAAAAAACCTGTTATAAAAACATTCATTTTCCTGGCCCATTCTACATGAAAGCCCATAGAACAGTCAAGCAGAATAACAAAGTACGCCATAAAACCTAATCACTGCCATGTTGTCCTGTCATCAACCAACCCCAACCTAACAAACGATTCAGCTGTCCCGGAGACGCAGGTGTGTTACGGGTTGATTGAATCTCCACCAAAACCAGTTCGATTTCGCAACCAACGATGGACACTAATTGTTAAGGACAGCCGAAGAAGTGTAATTGTGAGGTCCCATATAATAATCGTTACTTCTGTAAAAAGACAGAGAGGGTTTTTTCGAAGTAGGTGACAGTCACACCTGTTTTGCGGGTCAGTGGAACGAGAAAGGACCAACGGAGAGAGAGTTTGTGGTCAACTAATAACGTTCGAAGGGTCATGGTCAGTTTCGGTTTCAGACGGATAATAGGCAGATAATGATAGAGGAGAATCGGATTGCTGGAAATTGTTCATTGTTGTGGAGGATTGTGTACTCGGGGAGTGTGGCTTTAGCGGTCTTAATTTATCCCGTTAAGATTTATGATCGAAGAATTAGACGTAATCAAAGTTAATTTCTGACCGTTTCTTTTTATCTTCTGATCATTGATTATCGCCTAAGGAAGGTATTATCGTGATGATTGGTTCTGTGATGATGATGATTTCTAATCATGGACCTTGATCGGAGTGGACCATTAATGTGTGGCGTTGCATTAATTATGATGAAGAAATGTAACAGATGAAAGAATTGTGATTAGGCGTTGGACAGATTTAATAACTGATGAGTAAGGGAAATTTTGGGGGGAAATTTTGGGGTATAAGAAGGGAAATTTTGGTAAACCAGTGTTTCCCAACGAGGGGCGCACGCCCCACTTTGGGGAAAATTCAACTTTCTAGGGGGGGCAGTTTGAAAATTTTCAACCAAATTGCCCCTCCCGGTGGAAAACAATTCAAAAGTTTTCTGGGAGAGGACCCTCAAACCCCCCTTATAACTTAGTCCGTTATACTGTTTTCCCTTGAAACTTCGTTAGTTCTAATCGTTAGTGGCTCGTTAGTTGTAATCCAAATGGTCTCAAAATGAACTAAAACACTCTTTTAAACAGCAAATTTCTAAATTTTCCGGGGTAGGAACCCACAGACCCCCTTTACTTGTTAAGTCATTTAAAACTTAACTTAAATTACTCGTAAGGATGTACCTCAAAAAATTTGTGTTAACCCCCCCAAAAAAACAGCCTGGTTACGGCTCTACAAGTATCTCATTAACATTGTTATGATAATTGTAATTAGTGATTACTGTAACTGTAATTTATTACCAACTAGCGCTGACGCGCTAGACCCGGGATTCGCCCGGGTTTCAGATTTTTAATAAATATCATTCTTACAGATGGGCTTCGCCAGTCCAAATACGGAAATAGTTAAATAAAGGAGCCACTTTTTATGTTTATGCTACAACAATGGATTTTAAATTCCAACAATCGATTTCAATCTGCAACAATCGATTTCATGCCTACAACAATTAAAGTTACATCTTCTCTTAATATATTTACAACAATGTGGTTTTGCCATGAATTTAGGCATGAAATATGGGTTTTCAAGCATAAAATGGACCAAAAAAGTTGTTGAGACGCTTCGATTTCAAATTATTTTTATTCAGAAACCTTCCCTGGAGCGAGTTGATCAACGTGGTATAGTTTAAAAGTTAATGTAGGTTCGAAAAATTTAAAACTATAAAAGACTATAAAACGAAAAATATGTGTGTTGGCGAGCGATAGCCCCTAGTTTATTTTAAAAAGAGGCCGGGAAGTAAAAAAAATTGTGGCTTTTTATCGTAATTGTAAAAAAGTATAATTTCCGTACAGAAGAAAAAGATAGTTCCACTTTATTCTTTGAGTATAAAAGATCATCATTGGTAGTAAAATAATTCAGTAAAAGAATAAAAGTACTGTACTGTAATAACAAATACGTTGTACGATAGAAACTATTGAACGATTCTGATAAACCAATATATCTAAGAACCTACCCCATTGATAACAACACAAAAATACAAATTTAAAGCTTGGAAAAAAATGTATAAAAATGTTTCCGAGGTTTTAATTATAACAAAACGAGAAAATATTTTAAGCTTTGCTTGAAAGCAACTAATGCTCACCCGTAATTTAAGTTCTCTCTTCATATTTTCCACCATACTTCCTCCTTAAGTCATAAAACGTCTTAAATTAATGAAGAGGGACTAGTTTCCATTGAAAACCCCGACATAAATTTGTTACATAGAAAGTATGTTAGAGACCCTCTTAAGGAAGTTCCAAATTCCTCCATTATCAACACCTACAAAATCTCGATAACGTCCTAGGGGCGAACTTAAGGGCACTTTCACCTTAAGAATGTCCTATCAGAGAGTTCACAACCTAATAAAGCGTTAAAACTCCCTTAAAAGAGGATCCCCTGTTGAGCAAACAGCATGGATGGATTCATTCATAACCACTTCTGTATTATTCTAGAGGCATCGTTGAGGGGGATTCGCTCATTCAGGATGTATTTTATCAACGGCCTATTTCTATACATTTCTTATCAAAATGAAAAGGTCCCCAAAAGATAGTTGGAAAGCGGTTCAAACAAGTTCAAGGGGTCTGATTGAAAGATCTAGACTACCGCTGTAACCCAATTTCACCTTCAAATTAATGGAGGCGGAATGGCCCAGTAGGGCATCAAAGGTCGGCAGCACTCAAATTTATTTCTTTTTGATGAATTTTGGGCTGTTTCAACAGAGGAAGAAATAGATTTCTTCTATGACCAATGAATCTCTCCACCTGCGTTTTCGATTTCATTCCGATTTCGGTTTTTTTCTTTCCTTTGGAGAGTGCTTAATCCGTTGATTGCTGTTTCATTCATAACTCCTTATTGTTTGTCTTTAAGCTTAACCGATGATCGCGGAAATCGTAACGGGAGATAACGGTAAAAGCTTAATCCTATGATTGCTTTTCCTCCGTTATAACGTCTCAATGAATCAGTTAAGAAAAACGGAGAGTTAAAATTCATTGATAAAGATCCACAGGATTAAGTAAACTGCGGAAGAACTAATTTTCAAAAACTTCGTTAAGTTGTAGAATGAATTTACTTGCCTGATTAAATCATAATAATTCTTTGAAATATTTCTTAGTGAGTTTCATTGAAAAGATCTAATCAGAGACTTGACTTTCAGTGCCTTCCCCCAGATGACGAACAACTTTTTCTGTCCAAGGTACACACGTTGGTTGGATATCTCAATCTCTATTTCTCCGTTTTGAATTAGCAAACAGCTTAGTTTGACGGTTTAGATATAATCTCCGTTGTATTAACTTAAAGAACAGCATTTACAAGAAGCGTAGCGAAGGGTAGAGGATTTAAGATGTATATCTCACCTTTACTTGGGTGGATTTAAAAGGAAGCATGGGAAAACAATTCCCCGCAACTTTTTGAGGATATTCAATGTTTTTATGTTAAAGTATATTTGCATTGTATTTAAGAGACAGCTTGCCCCTCCTTGGTCATTCTTCTAAATCCGTCATATAGAACCGTAATCCACCATAATGTAATATAAATTCCAATGAAATATTATCCGCCATAAAGAACGAATGACGTTTTTATAAAATATCCTTCGAAAATCACATATTACCCTCTGAAATGATTTTCTAGCTAAGTCACTGGTGTTATTTTGAGAAAATGAAATACCAGAATACCTAAATGCAGTCCCTTCTCGTTAATAAATCCCAAACATAAAATATTTGCACCTAACAATTACTGGGCAGTCTGATCGCTACAAGACTTTAGTGTCTTACAGTAAAGTTGGGAACAAAACAATTCTCAACCTGAAAATTAATGTTTACATTTTTGTTTATGTATTTTATATTTACACTTTGCATGCCTCTAAATGTTATTAAAATCATTCATCAAAATATGTAAGACTAAACATCAACTATCAGAAAACAGCCGACAGTGTATGCTATGAACCTACCAACGAAACATAAGAAATAGAAGTTTCCACACTTCTTTCCCAGGTGAAAGGTTTAATTGAATCACCCTTTCTTGTCATCATTTATCAATTAACAAAAGCTATCATCGCATTCAACAACCACTAGATACCTACCACACCCTTTTTAACACCCAAGGTGCGAACGGGTTGGAAGACAAATAGCTTCCTGCATAATGATGCAACTGAATGGAGTCGAAGGAAATTAGATTAGAATTACGAGTTACAGCTCCCTTTTGACGTCAAAATTGGATTGAAATCAGTGTCAAACTTTGAAATGGAAGCATAACATGATGTGGTTAACGCCTAGTTTAAATGCTACTGGATCTACGTGTAGACTTTGTATAACCATTAGTTAAGTACCTATCTGGTTGTGGTATGCAGACACCAAAAGGCCTATTTAACTGCATTGATGTTATACCACCCTGTGCTGACTCAGTGCGGGAGTTCTATTTTGTCAATAAAATAAGAAGAATGATGCCAAAATAGCGAACATAATTTATAATAGTAGTAGTGTTTATAGGGAGAACTGCATTGATTCTGAATTTTTTACATTTTAAAAATGACCGTATTAATGAGGGGTTAATCAGCTTCTTCTGTTTGGATATTCTTCATTAGAAAAACATGCTTCTAGGTGTGTTTCCTTACATTATGATAAATAATAAGTAACTTGCCAATTTTATGGATACAATAAGTTCTCTCTGAGTTTTAGTAAATCAGGACATTGTTGGGATATGTCCTATCATTTTTACATATTTTTTTACTGTATTATCCCTGAACGTTTCTTACTCTACATTTGATTCTAAACAAGAAGATTGCCGAAATTCCTAGCTGAGTTTTCAAGTATCAGCTCCATGTGAGAATTTTTCTTTTACGAGTTACTCGCTTTAAAAGGAAGTCTTTGAAATGACTGAAATTTCCCTATCTGTAAATTATCGTTGTTTACTCACATTTGTGTTTTTTATTTTATTACTTCTACATACTTAATTACTTTTTCTTACTTTTCAAAAATTTTTAAGGGTAGATTACAAGGTTAGTTCAACCATAGTTTCCCCTACAATACCAATCAACCTCTAGAGTTTTTTTCAATCTTTTCCACGTGAATCACTGGCTTTATTAAGTGTCTAATCTAATGAAATTTTCCACAATTATTTTAACTTTGAAAGTTAGGGCCAACAGATTCCAACAAAAAGACCACCAAATTCTTCTTTGCAGATTTTATCCTCTTTCTCCCAGAACTTTTATGCACCCTGAAGATATACTACTTCTCCTACGGGTGTCTCTTTAAAGTCTACCTACGATTAACGCTAAATAGAACCAAAATACCGTGTTAAAAACAGTTGCAACCCACTAATTCATCAAAACGACTCGAATGGTCTTTTTGCGGTTAAAAAGGACATTACAAAGCCCACCCAAAAGACTACTCATTGAATCGCATGTTTCAAATTCATATATTCCACCCAATAGATATAGTACATCAAACATATGCTCTCCTTGTAGCAAGTTAGAGCGGGTTTACATGGATTTGTAGACGCGACGCAATTGTAGCAACCCGTAGAGAATTTCCTATCGACGATGACGTACCTACTGCGTTTTTTTAAACTATGGGTAGGTATTTTGTATTTATCATTCTTGACCTGTGAGTTGCCCTAAAAAGCACCTACATAGCGTTTCCTAGCGGGCACCTGTAGACCAGAGCTATTAGGTAAGGTACTGCTACCCGTGCCACACACACGTTCACTCGCAATACCCCTTTTTTCAGGGGGGCACATTCACTCATCACACAAAGACAGAAACTGACATCCATGTCTAACGAGGATGGCAAATCCCTAACGTACAACTTGGCAGTCAGATACTCTACTAAGGGAACGTTTCCATTTATATGGGTTTCATTGAGAAGGCGAAGTAATACCTTCACGCTTATTTTTTGCATTCGGTTTTTGCTCTTAACCGATTGAAATGACACCCTTTTTGCCTTCCTGACATATCGTACCACTAGGCCAGTACGTCGGAGTACCTACTACGTACTATCACTACTACTATCACTAAAAATCTATAGATCCTTTCATTACCTATCTAGCACCACACAAGAATCAATGGAAAGACTGCAGCTCACATCCTTCAGGAAAACAATAATAAAGTTTCTACGATCGCGTCGCATTTTCCAAGCCATACATATCCCCCTTTAGAGCTTATGTCTTTAGTGAAAGCAGCCTGAATCAAGGGGGTGCACACTTTCAGCACCAGAAATAGGCCATCGCCGAAACTGGTTCCGTCGGCCGATCAAAGGGAAGGTCGTTCGCCCAATATGGACCATCTTTCCGAATCAGGGGCAGACCCCAAAGGGTTGGACATCTGTCCCTCGAAGCCGAAGAGGGAGTGAATAACCCTTGGAGAAACTGGGCTATTGGGATGGAATTTCGAGATTGTTTGGTGCAGAATTTATATCGATTAGAGTGCTTTAGTTTTTTTTATGAGAAGTTATTTTTTAAAGAAGGTGGTGGCCATCTGACTAATAGAACTGCATTTTATTTACGTATTATTAAGTTGCTTTCTACCGTTGTTGGATTGCATGAAAAGGCAAATCAGTAGATATCAATGCTTTGAGTCCATTACATTCAGGATAAAATTATAAATACGCATATCCATTTAAAAATTCACAGCGACATTGAGAGGCTATAGTAAATTCTGGGGAAGGGACCCATCATTAAAATTGAGTTGTACTATTGGAAAAACAGACGCTTTTAGATATCTAGGGTGAAAATGGTTATAGGTGGGTAAAATGAATATAGGGATTAAGCAGTTAGTAGTATTTATGAAATTTAAAGTATTTTGGCATGCTGATTTTATTTGAGCCTCAATAAAAATCCCAATGGCAAAAAATTTAATTTTTAAATTTAAATTATTAAAATCCCATGTATATTTTACACCGCTTTAACCGTTTTACTCCACCTCAACTTTACTTTGATTACGATAACATTTAAGTCTCAAAACAGTGGATTCAAAGTTTAGTTGTTTTTAGATACCCACTCTAACGTATTACATACACTTCATAACGAGTGTTGGATATCTTCAAATATATCCCTAATCATTGATTTTACCAATTAAGTATTTATTAACACAACTGACTGTTGTTCTTAAGGGAGGAAGGAATAAAATACCTAAGAATAAACAAAAACTTCCCAAAAAACACTGAATGCAGATAATTTTATAAATAATAAATATACCAAATATAAAATGTACTTAAAATTCAATGCACACAAACTCATACTCAAGACCAATTTCTGTACATTTAAAAATAAATCAATAAAAACCTTGACACACACATAGATTAGTACTTAGGTTAAAATATTTAGAACATTAAACTTATCTTTCAGATATTTTGAGATTATTTAACCACCGACCTAATGGCATACAAATTCAAAAACCTTTTTCCTTGCTGAAGTTAACCGACTTAACCATAGTTTCGAAATTCAAAATCAATTTGAAAACTTCATAGTCCTTATTTATGAAAATTTGTTGACTTTCAACGACACAGTAAACACAACTATTTTTAATGTAAGAAATAAACACTGGTAGTAAATACTGGTAGTTTTAAAAATTATCTGAAGGTCACAAATATTCCATTATGTGCAGTCGAAAAATTTCAAAGAAAGAATAGCAATAATAGAACTGGTATTGAGCTCAAATCAGAATTAAACAATGGAACGACCTTATAATTAAATGGATATTATAAAAATATGTGCACACAGAGAGTAAATTTCTAATGATGACTCACATCATTAGAATATTTTCATAACGTATGATGCAAATGTTGATGCAATGAATAAAAATGATGATAATAGTAGTAATAATATAGTAATGGTAATAATAGTAATAGCGACTTAATTTATTCTTGTACGATGAATTTGGTATATTTTTTAACCTTAGAAGAAATTAAAGCATATATGTGCATTGTTTGTAATTAATAGTGCCGGAAAATCCCAAAAATCATAAATTAAAATATATGATGTTTTTCTAGTTTTCCAATCTTTTAAGGAGGACGTGACAAATTGTTCTTTTAACTTGGCATTATGAAATTTGTCGTTATTCAAAATAAAAACATTTAGTTAGTTGAATAAGACAAAGGATTATTTTAGAGGTGAAAAAATTCTTGCCTTTGAGATAAATTGGTCTTTAAAAAAACTGTTAGACGAATTAACACCCTAGTGATATTTAAATAATTTTTGTATGTGACATTTGTGAAGTATGGGACCGTTTTGCAAAAAAATTGCTATTGTAGAGTTGCGAGAGAGCTGATGAACAAAGTAATTTTTGACTTATTTCTCTATAGGACATCACACTACTTTTGTAGGACTCCTTAGCATAGATAACAGTGTCAAGAAAAAGGTACAAGACCACAACACAATTCTTCTGGTATAAGAAGAAGGTATGTAAGCTATATTGCGAGGACCGATTCTAGGAATATCACGGACCACTCATGGTCCGCGGACCACCGATTGAGAAGCACTCCATTCGGATAAATTTCACTTTCAACCACTTGAACTCTCAACCATAATCAAACCTTCGAACGTAAACAACATCGAAACCAGCTTCATTACAAAACCCAGCCGATTACCCTCTACCGACCTTATAGCATCGCTCACAAACTGTGATGTAAGGGCTCGCTCGATTGTGTTCCTTCTGCTGCCAAGGTTGACGATCCTTTCGGACGATCTTCTTTAGTGGGTCAGCAGAGGATCGATTTCCGGTCCCGATCCCGAGATTTATGTGCGCTAAAGTTAGCGATTGGCGCAGGAAAACGGTTCCATTGTGGCAGTTGTCGACCGAGCTTATTATAGAAAGCGAGTGGGAGACGTTGGAGAGTGTTCTTCTATGACACCTGTAGGAGTTAGCTGGAGATGTTACCTCGGAGGGAAGACTAGGGCAATGATTTTCACTGTTTTCTCTCTTGTGAACGCCTTTGTTAGTAAAAGATAAGCTAATATGGGGAGAGGTGCTTCACCTTCATTGAAGCACACCAGAAAGAAAATACCAACACTATCTATTCTATTGTCTACATAAGACCCAAATTTAGTAATTGTGATTGACTATTAAGTTTAATAAGTTTGGATCTAAGTATATTGATATAAGTTTTGTGTACAAATTGAAATACTTAAAATACTCTATATAATGTCTCTTTTGAGATATAAAAATATTTATTAGCCCTTATTATTATCTTATAACTTGCGTTCAAAAAATAATTACCTAATACCCAAAACACTGAAAGAAATTTTTCACAAAAATTATGCTTACTTATCCCCAAAATTTTACAATAGCCTACCTATTCATATTAAAACAGAAATATCTCCATTAAAATTTAAAAAATTATTAAAATTGTTTATATACTCCATAGATAATATCGAGGATCATTTTTGATTATATTCTCTAGCACTTTATCCATGAAGCTCACCCAACAGCATTTTCACTTGCCATATTTTTCAGTATCTTTTTCATCTATTCATGTGTATTTTTTTTGTTGTTCTTGTATTTTATTTTATATGGTACTTTTTTGTTGTATATTGTGTTTTTTTTATGTTTTTCATTTTATATAAAATATAATATTTCACCTGTATGAGGTTATCTCACCTCCTTGGTGACTCAAAAGAAAATGTCTTCCCTTTTTTGTGTTCTATTGTTCTTTGTTTAAATTGTAATAAATTAAGTTGTTTGTTGTTTGTTAAATCTACAAAATTTCCATATCCCACTAAAGAAATCATGCGTAAAACATTTTCGTATCTTGGTCCAAAGTTTTACAAAAGCTAATCATTCAGTATTCATTCAAAACAGTATTAATCCCTTTTAACAGCGCAGCGTTTTGTCTACCCTTTTTTTCATAAATTTGAATTTTCATTTCTATCTTTCTTTTTCATCTATATTATATTTACTGTTATTAGTACATTATAACTGTATAGGTTATAATTCAATTTGTCAATTATTCTTTCTGTCAATAAATAAATTTGTTTGTTATTTTTTTCTTCGAGAAACACCAGTGAGGAACCATTAATCAAGAAAAATGTTCTAACTAATGCCTTAGTAGACCAAATCTGATCTATTAAAAGGAGTTAATTTAATCAGCATGTTTTCATTACAAGTTTGTTAAAAAATTTTCGAAAACTTGGATGTGTTTTAATGAATCTAACTATTCAAATATATGGCCGAAATATTATTTGATAATTAATAATATTTATGCTTTCTTTCTATGTTTGTTACGTAGTTAATAAAATTTTGCGTGTAATTAAAAATAATAAAAATTACTTCACAGTCAAAGTTTTCTATCGTTTAACAATATGTAGAATTAAATTCCAATTAGTTATTTTGTAACGCTTGGGTATTTTTGTAGTTTGTAAATCGTGAATGTGACATAATCTGTTCTTAGGGTATTTTATAATTAGCACTTTTTAGTCAAAAACTGGAAAGAGAGAAAAATGTTCAAGATAACATCTGGTATGGTAAACTATCATTTTGAAAAAAATATTCTTATGATTTTATAGCAAAAAATATTTTGAAAAACTTAATGTAACTGAAAATTATGAAAGATTGAATAAATTATAATGGGCATATTTATTTTTGGTATAGTTTAGTTGAATGTATATTTTGAACTCACTCACAATCTTGCTATAGAAACTAAAACCAAAATGGAGTAATTCTCATAGACAATATAAAATTATAGACAAATGGAAATATTTACAATGTAATTGAAAAAACGATAAATGTATTAAGAATAGCGTATTCTGTCAACTAAAAATCATTATAACTTCAAAAACCTAAAAAGTATTATTAGCACTAAAATTTGAAAAAAGTAAAAAAAAAAGATTTGGGTTTATGAGTAAATAACATTTTATGATTTTGATTAATATAAGCAATTTAGATGTAAATATTTTTTACCACTTGTTTTAAAACAATTCTAGAAGTTCCACCCAACTAACAAAAGAGAAAACTGTCCATAGCATACAAAAAAATAGAAATTAAATACTTCATAGATTGAAACAATAGCTATCTATTTTTAAGAGTAATTGAATTTTGAATTTCATTTTCATAAATTAAGATAAAAGTATCATGCAGAAGCTTTGAAGGTGGAGTCCATATCCTTGTCAACCTTTTGACAGACCTTGACCGCTAAGGACAGTTGTAGGATATGTGATGCAAATCCCTAAGGTTGGTTTGATTTCATTTCAAGGTCTATCACTACTAGCGCCACCTCTAAAAGGGCGAGGTGCCTCAAAGATACCTCAAAGTAAAATTATAGCTAATAAATCAAACATGAAGTTCCCAAGTTACGAAATACTGCCTTTTCACGTTATATCTAACTTAAATTCACACATTCAACTACTATAACGCAAAATAAAATTTTAAAAATAGTTGCATTAAAATTTACGTTGTTTTTCTAAGTTATAAAATTTGTGCGCATTCGGATTTAAATAATAAACTGTTTTTTTAAATGTTCAGAGAACTTGCACGAAATTATCGAGTTTATTATGAAGAAACGAGACATTAAACAGGATAAATAAAAATAACTACTTTTATAAAACTGCTAGCCAGATTCCCACTGGGGCAAAAGTTATTTAGCCTCTTTAAAATATAGAATTAGGTTCTTGTTTTTCTTAATTTTTTATTAATGGTTAAATTTTAAAATTATCTTACTCAAACAAAATGGTTAAGAAAAAATTAAAGGGTTAACTCTTTTTAAACTTAGTTCCCTTTATGTTGCCAAAAATATATTGTTTGTTGAAAAGATTATAAAATAATTTAAAATTTTTCAAAAAAAATTCACTTAACGTAAGTCAATCAAAACATATTGGAAAAGAGTAAAATCTTTTTTTTTCAATGTTGATATTGACCATAACATTTTTGATTACTTTCAGCAAAAGAAATACATTTTGTGTTTTTGGAGTGATTCTTTTTTATAATAGTTTGTTATGTCTAAGCAATTAAAATCACCATTATTAAAATTTTAAAGGAAATGACAACTCTACGCAAAACCCCAAACACTTTCTACTCTCATCAAGTAGGTTAAATAATCAAAGTAAAAAAATCATCATCCATGATAAAATATTTAGATAAACATGCATGTATGCATTGCTCTCCCCACATAATAATTGCACCATCACAACAACAAAAGAAATAATGTAAATCCAATGAACATGTAAACAATCCAATTATAATAAACATGTAAATCCAATAAAAATAATCCCTTACCTCATAATTGCGATCCTACCACACGGTTGACCGAATTTCCAAAAAAAAAGTTTTTTAAAAAAGTTCCAAACCCGCACACACCACAAACACCACGAAACAAACCACCAAAAACGATTCGAATTAGTCCAGTGCAAACGATAATTTAGTCCTCAGAGTGTCCGGGTCCTGGCGCACATCTCACTTGCACATAATGTCCAGCGGTCCAGCTGAGGCCTTAGCTTTATATACGTCGAAGGTCTGAAGTCAAGTCACGTGATGTGATCCCTTCTGAGTGTAACCCACTTCTCGAAAAGAGAAGAGTTTCTTCTTGCAGACGATTTGCCACTCTCTCTCTTGTGGACCAGACTTGCTTTCGAATCGCGGGGTGAGAGAGAGAGAGAAGGAGGTGGTTTTCGAGTTTTAGGGCTTTTTACTAAGTGGAACAAATCGTTTGCTCGCGCTTTTTTATTGCCGTTTTTCGCGGGGATTCTTCTGTTTTTTTTAATATTAAATCGTTTTGAGAGGTCGGCTAGCGGTGGTCAACTGTAACTGTGACCTGTGGGAGAGATGCGGTTTGTTTTTTGGTGGGAAGATAAATATTGACAATCGGAAAATGGTTTAATTTACTATAAAAAATCTAGTTTAATTGAGATTTCTTTTTTGGGTCATGTCTTCAAATCTAAGGGTAGGGATTAGTATACTGTCAATCAAATCATTGAAAAGCTATTAATTTTACCACCATCCATCGTACACATTTTAAGTTGACTAACATTCATAAAATGGTCTCCTAAAAATTTAAATAAAATATAAAGTTGCATAAGGGGACATCCACAAATTACGTGAGGTCAAAAAGGGGGGAGGGGTTTAGAAAAATCTCACCAAATCTCACCAAGGGGGGAGGGGGGTCGATTAAACTCTCACGTCAACTTTTTAAGTTAGAAATTAAACGATTTTTTCAAGTTTGAGAAAGGAATAATACCCACAGATAAGATACTGAGGTGATTTTTAGGCGGAATAATGTCCTTTTCCCCCACATCATTAATGGAAAAGTTTTAGGTGCTATGAAGTACAAAATACAAACGAATTGGACAGAAAATTATTTTTAAAGGTTGCAGGTAAATCTCACTTGGGGGGAGGGGGGTCCAGCAAAATCTCACTAATCTCACCAAGGGGGGAGGGGGATACAGATTTTGGAAAAATCACCTCACGTTATTTATGGATGTCCCCTAACTAAGTTCATCTTAAGTAAAGAACTTTTGAAATAAATCTTTAAGAAAAACATAAGAAAATAATAAATCAAAATATTTCTGCATTTACTATAATGACTATCATCTTTTAATTTTCCAATAACGTTCTTAAAAATTACAAAAAATATCGTACAATAATGAAAAGAACATTAAGATAATAATTTTAAAATAACTAAATAAATATGTTTTATCTTTTAAAAAGTAAACTGCTCAAATACATAATATTATTAAATTTTAAACGGAATTTTTAGAGCAACTATAGTTTCACAGCTCTTAGTTCTTAGTGGTAGAAATAAAAAGATAAAAAAGAACATAATTTAAAGTTTTTGGAAAGGAAAAATACAAAGGAGTTTTCCAAAGTAACCCCATGTCTATATCAATGATGAAACATCTTTTAATGTTTAAAATTAAATGTTTAAATAATTGAATGTTAAAATGCTTTCAAATTATGTTTTATAATGACATTCAATATTATAAACATAATAAAATATTAGGATATAAATATTCTGTAATTTTATTTGTTAGGGTAGTTAAATTATTGTATTACCTTTTCTTACATTCGACAACTAATTATTTTTTAATAAGAAACTACTAATTTAGTTGTACTTTTTTAATTATTACTACTACAAGCAAACTCATCCTCGAAATTTTTATATTTAGGTAAAATAATATTTTGAAAAAATTACATAAATCAATACTATAAAGAAAGTTTGTCGACTCAAGGTAAACAGTTTTGAAATCATTCACAAAAGTTAAGTTAGAATTATTTCATTTTATAAATACATCATATTCAACTTTTAACCTTTTATATAGGAAATAAAATATGTTTTTCTTAGCTTTTCACATTTTAATTCTAATTGATAGGTGACTGGTAGTTTAATACGAATATAGAAGAAAAGAACGTCAAAACTTAATAAAATTTAGAAGTGAAAGTTTACTGTAAAGAATTTCACAATAACTTAATTAACTTAGCATGCTAAAAACAAATAAGTAAGTGTATTATAATATTATTAAATTTAAAATTCATATTTAGAACTTTCTAAATATTCTTTTTAAACCGACATCAATAGTGAATTAGAAAAAATGTAAAGAAGAAACCAAATAAGAGGTTCAGAACATTTTCACGGGTAATGTCACACAAAGTATGATTGAGAGTGAAAACGTAAAACGTTGACAAGTTAATTAAATACCAAACTCTAAAATCGGAAAGAAACTAGTTTATGTCAGAATGAAGTGTCTAAGTAGTGGCATCTTTTTTATTAAACACTACTTTGACCTTAATAGAACTGGAAACTTCTCTAGTTAAGTTGTAGAGAAATTACACTTAATTCTCAAAATATCTTAAAACTTGTTTATACTTTTTCTTTTGCCTTATATTATTATTCTTACCAACTCTGGTTTTTACTAAGTCATTCCTGTGTCAGAGTGAAATTTAACTTTTTAAAAATAAGCTTTACAATGTTTTCTTCATTTAAAAAACATAAATTACAAATTTTCCTACAAGACTATAAAATCATTCAACACATTTAAAGTTAAAATTTATGAAGAAAATTTTACTGTATTTAAAGCTATGAGTGGATTTTTTTTAAATTTATTTTTTTAATATTATTTTTCCTAAGAAAATGTTCTGTTATTCTAATCAGATGGGTCGAGCTTATTTTTGAATATTTAATAAGAAATATCCATAAATGCATTTACTTAAATTAGTATATTCTTAACACTTTTTCAAATATGAATTTGATGTAATCTCATCTTGTAATATATTATTTTAACAATACGTAGATTCATTACTTTATTTTACACCAAAGGAAATTGTAATTATTTAAATGAAGAGTTGCGTAATTTAAAAGAAAGAAAATAAAAGTGCTGTAGATGTAAAGAATGCTAAAAGTAAAGCCATAAAAATTATTACTAATATGTAATAGGTATTGTAATGGAATATTGTTTTCATATTAGGTAATCTATTGCAATAATAAGGCAAACAAATTCTTCAAAGTTTTGTTGAATTTAAGTTTTAAACTTTTACCTTTCATAAACAAGTATACATGTAGCGGTTGAGGTCATTCATTATATTTATACAAATTATAACTTTTAAAATACCTCTGTGTTTTAAAACGCAAATATTTTGTTTATTAGAAGTTTTAGTTTTCCAGGCATTTGTTCTCCTCGAAAAATATGAAATTTGAAAAGATTAACCGTTTTGGAACGGTTAATCTTTTCAAATTTCATATTTTTAACTAATCGAAGTAACCCTAATTGATACTAGATCTGCAGTTGTTATACAGAATGAATTGACTGAGAGTTTTTATATTAATGTTGGAGTTCGTCAGGGGGATTCTCTCTCGCCCATGCTATTTAACCTGATTTTAGAATATGTCGTCCGACAACTTGATCTAAGAGGTTACATTAACAGTAAAACATCACAAATATGTGCTTTTGCGGACGATTTGGTGATTCTGAGTAGAAGTAGAACAGCGCTAACCACCATCACAAGACGGTTAATTAGATTTGCGGGAGAGGTTGGACTTACTATAAATGCAGGAAAGACAAAATACATGGAAAGATCGAAAACATCTAGATCTCATATTACAAAGCTTTCTATAGACCAGTATGACTTTGAAAGAGTTCATAGCTTTACCTACCTTGGGTCCATCATTACAGATACAAGTAGTAATTCAGAGGAAATCACTGCGAGAATACTAAAAGGAAATCGATGCTTCTATTTATACAACCACCTACTGAAAAATAAACTACTTTCAAAGCCATTAAAAATGAGACTGTATAAAACAATAATAAGACCTGTTGTAACATATGGAAGTGAGACTTGGACCATGACCAATAGAGATGTAAATAATTTACTTATCTTCGAGCGAAAAGTAATGAGAAAGATTATGGGACCAGTTCAGGTAAATGGTCAATGGAGAATTCGAACAAACCTAGAACTGGAGAAAATCACTAAAGGTAAAAACATAATTAGATTTATAAAATCTCAACGCCTATCATGGCTAGGACACATAGAGAGAATGGAAGATGATAGAGGAATAAAAAGAATGCTAAATTGGACACCCATGGGAACAAGACCAAGAGGTCGCCCAAGAAAAAGATGGAGGGATGATGTCCTGGAAGACATTAAGACAATGAAAGTGCAGAACTGGAAAGGAAAGGCAAGATCCAGAGCTGCCTGGAATAGAATTGTGCAACAAGCTAAGGCTCACAAAGGGCTGTAGGGCTAGAAGAAGAACCGTTTTGGAAATCATTCCTTTAAAGAATTGTTCCTTAATGCATTTTATTCAATATGAAAATCATAAAACTTTATAATATTTTAAGAAAGTTTCGTGAAACTTTTATTTTTTGCATATGTAACTTACAGTAAGGAAGAGAAAATCTGGGAATTCTAATTGTTTTGTGTACAGAAGCACAATAAACTTACAGTAAGTTAATAAACTGAAATATAACTAGAGTTTACATGTATAAAAACTATTGAATCAGCATATTAGCATTAAAAAATTCCAAAAATGTTCAAATGTGTGTATTTTGTCACTTCTAAGATGCCACTCCAAAATAAGAGCATGTAATCGAAATCTATTTGTCAAAATTTCTTCTTTCTTCTAAAGACTTCCATTTTGAAAGAACAAAAAGTTATCTAACAATTACGTGCAGCTTAAGGAATATCACTACAACAATCGTTGAAACTGAAAGTTCTGAAACACCTCAACCGTGAAGTTCTTCCCAAAATTGGATTTTAGAACTTTCTCCCAAATCATAATGATAAGTATTTCCGCATGAGTTCCTTTCTTTCAAACGATCTTTAGAAGAAAGTGGTTTTCGGAATGTTTCCGACAAGAAAAATCGTTTTCCTATCATTTACGAAAACCTATTATTCCTCATTTATTCTAATAAGAATCACAATCTCGTAAACAACTCACTAGTAGTTTTTAAGTGATCGGTTTTGATCCTTGAAATTTTCCCTTTGATTCAAAGAATGTTAACTCCCTAAATTCGATAGCAGAATGAATGTTTTGAAACCTTTAAATTAATTTTTTGCTCGGAGGTTTAAAAACCTGTAAAATTTATTCCGGAAAAAAGTTACATCAAATATATCTTTTGATAGCAATTCAACAAATAATAACCATAATAGAAAGACAATAGAAAGGAAACTGTGTTTTTACTAAAAATATCATAGTTAAGCATTCATATTTATCATATTTAATTGCATTCTACAAATTACACAAAGAATTAAGGTATGCTAAATTCTGGAGAAAAAATGTAGTTTCATTTTTAGGGGATGATAGCACCATTGTTTTCTAATAGTTTTAAGGAAAAGCATTTCTAAGTCCCTATTTTTTGCCTCTGTATTTTTACCTATCTTCCAGTTTTCTGTTATTATTTTTAAGTAAGAAGGAATAAAGTTGCATGTTTTTTTTAATTTTTTAATAGTTTCTTCTTGCAAAAATAAGCAACTACCCAAAATTTGAGGCCGATCGAGAAATTTTTTGATTGCCAAAAAAATTTTAAAAAATCCACTTTTTAAGAGCGCGTGAAAATGCCAAGAGTTTGGGATCATCGTATGTTGACGTCATCATACGATAAACATTGTTGGAAAGCAATGGAGTTGATGGTATGATTGTTGACATCTTTAAACTATAAGCGTTTTCAGTCACGTGTTCTCGACTTTTAAATTAAAATATTTAATTACCTGTACATTTTTTTGAAAAATTGACTAGATATTTCATTTTACCATACAAAAAACCACACGGAACACTTGTTTGTTTTTGAAAATCTGACACATGCAACTTCCTTTAGGAAACACACTGAACTGAATATGAATAAAACTTGCCAAAACTATAAGAAATCTATTTGTGTAATAACCTTTTTTTTACCTGTTTTTACCTTCTCTTGTTCATTTTTCTTCTATTCATCCCTAACTTAAAGCTAAACAATTAGATGGTCGAAACTATTGATTATATTTTTTCTCTTTTCTCCTCTCCTTCGATAACTTTCAATTCATCTGTGACCTGCTTTTACGCTTCCTATTTTTAAACTTTGTCCAGTCATCCATACAAATTACAAAATGGTAGGTAACTTCAAATATTTGATAACTTTTTTGTAAATCGTTGGTCAAAATTATTACGAGTGAATGAAATTTTTATAGCAATCGGATTTGTTTTCTTAACTTAAAAGTAAGTTGTATTTTTGGAAATATACGGAAAATTTAAAATGGATTTATTTTTAGAAGCGAGGATTTTAAGAAGAGAATATTTTATCAACTAATTTAATGTTTCATCATGTAAACCTTACTTGTATAGGCTCATCCCAGAAACTGATTTTAATTTTAATATTGACACCAGCTGTGTGAAACTTATTAATTTTTTCATTTTTTTAACAGGTTGATTGTTAATTCTTTTCTGTTTTAACCTTAAGCATTAGCATGTGTTGCTCCCTTTCCAGCAATTTTTCCTAAATAGACCTAAATCCCCTTTATATTATTACCATGAGGAATTCATACTGTAAGATCTATTTGTAGAATAAGTTTTCAACATAATAAAACATTTTTCTTAAAATAGAGGATGCTTCCCCTACTTTACCTTTAAGGAACTACTGAAGTCAAATAGTATATTAATGTTTACATAAAACCCCGTATAGTAAATTATAAGAACTAAAAAAATAAGCTGTTTTATAAATTAGAAACTTTTAATTTCTCTAACATAAACGTTTTATGCTATCATTTTCATTTTCTTTGCTGAAATTTTTATATTCAATACATTTTTTGATTTTTGGAAAATAAAACTTTTTATTCTTATGTTCGATAGCCTTTTGTTTTGTAGTAGATTAATAAAAAAACTAGATTAACTAACAAGAGAAAATTAATTTTGTCTGAAATAAATTAGGGAAATACTATTTTGGAAATCTTTAAAAATCCGCAAGCTTCCTGTCAAGTTTAGTTTTAAAATCTTTTAAATCTAACTCCTGCATCTGCATAAAAAGGATTAAAAAAAGTCAAATTTAAGAAAAAAGCATGAAGAATATTCAAAATTAAAATATGTATTTTCTTTTATTTATACTTTTTAGACGCATTTAAGATATTTTGTACTTATAAACACTAAAAATTGAATAAATGTTTATGAAAGCTAAAAAAGTTATAGTTCCGTTAAAAGTTTGTACTATTTGATTTGATGTTACATAATCTACGAGTATATTGTTTCATAAATTTAAACATCACATTAACTTCTTAGGAAAGAAACTGAAATGCTTTCAAAAAGAGACTTCCGGAAACTAAATACACATCATTCATCTAACGTTCGTTCTCTACTGTCAGTTACCTTTTAGGTTTAGAGTTCGAATTTCACATAATAAGAGGAATATGATAATGGAAGTGAAAAGCACTGTTATCTAATGTGCTATTTGAGTTTCCGTAACTAAGATTTAGGTTTCGAAACCCTCTCCTTCAAAATCGGGTAAAAGAACTAGTTCTTATAAAAGTAAAAAGAATATAATTAATCCATTTGGAGATATGTTATTTTAAAAGTAAGTATTTCGTTTGAACCTAAAATTATTAATGATTCTAATATTTTTATTTAATTTAATAAAGAATACAAGTTATGTATTTTTAATTACGTATAGTTTCTCAATTATTTCCCTTCTCTTATCTATGTATCATATTATTCAATTTTCTCCACTCTTCAAAAACACAGAAAAATCATGATTGTAAATTTAAAACAAATTATACTACACTTGATGTCAATTTGTAACGTAATTCGAATAACTTTTATAAGGGGAAATTTCCCTTTGGAATTTGGTATGCTTAATACGAATAAAATCCTAAAAATCTGATTTTCCTTTGATTTGGAAATAAAAGGGCGTCATTTATATTAATGTTGAAATATGAAAATTTTTGGAATAGTTTGGTGTGGGAATTTATTATCTGTGTGATAATAATAAAAGACAAAAAACCCTAATTTTGTGACTCTCTGTATCACCAAGAGTTTCAAAAATGTGATACTATTGAAATCATTATTATTTTGATTGTTTATTATAAAAAATTATACTATATCAAAATTATATATTTGCCTTTGACTAAAAGTTATTCTTTTGTCATACATTTGACTCAATTAAAAATTACTTATAGGTTTGATTTAAGAAAAAAGTAATGAAAACAACTTCAACTTGTAATAGGAACTATTTATACACCCTTTTAGTAATTCAATCACATATAGAATCAGAAATAAAAATATTTATTCGCCAATACCTTTTTCCATCTCAGCAAAAACTTGATAAAATATTAGAAGATAAACAAAACCTTTCACTCTAAAAATTCCAAGTGCCCCAGACAGTTCTCATAGTCGTCACTTTTTAAACAAAAGATATTCTTCAATCAAAATATACAGAACTTAGGAAAACGTGAATCATACTGTCAGGATTGCATAAGTTAGAGACACTTGTAGGTGGAAAAATATTATACTACTTTCACCCCACTTGATTTTATATAAAGTCCTTTTTATCAACTTAACAGTTAGTTAAACTTGATTTATTACCCCCATTGTTCTATTTATCTAACATTCATCTTTTAGAGAAAAATATATTTTCCACACAAAATCGTGAGAATTCAAGCAAATTTACTGACATTGTTCTATTGCATCACAGTGTTATAATTTTAGCACCTTTTGTTTAATCCATGTTGTTTAAAACTTTACTGAAACTTAACTTATATTATTGAGGGACCTTACGTTAATTCCAAAATTCTTGTTGCTTTACTGTTTTCAAATTTAAAAAAACTTGAAAATCTATTTTAGAGGAATAATTGTCATTTTTATCTTGTTATTACATATAACTAAAATTTTAGCCTATTTCTTAACGTTGGTTTTGAACTTGGGGGAACGTTAGGGTTTTGTATTTGAACTTGGTTTATTACATTATATTAAGTATTCTTGAAAGTGTACGACTGTAAAAACTTTCATTATCTTTGTATCTTTTTTTTGCTCAAAATAGTTTTAGTCTTTGAGCCTGATATACACAAAATTCAATTGTAGGTACTAAATTGTATAGTATAATCTTCCCCCAAGAAAGAGTATTTTTAATAAGAGATGCTAAATTTTTAAAACCATTCGCAAACATTTTTATACCTTTAATGGCGGATAATTCCCTTCTTTCAAGAAACTAAACTTAAGTATTTTTTGTAAGATTTTCACACAAGATAAGCTACAAATTTCTACTCATTCCACAAATGCGTAAACAATTTTAATAACCTCAATTTGTTTAAATTATACAACTTATGTACTTAAGATAGAGTTCTTCGGTTAATGAGGAAAGACTACGAGTCTGTTGCGGTACACTGCAAAAAATTTCACAGTAATTTTACAGCAAAAATTGCTGGCAATATGGGTGCCAGCCATTTTTGCCGTGATTTTACAGCAATTTTGTAATTTTTGACTTTAACAGCAATTTTGTAAATTAACAGCAAGTTTGTAAATTTAACAGAAATTCTGTATTTTTACAGGAATTTTGTAATTTTACAGATTTTTGTGTTAACATTACAGCGATACTGTAATTATTCCGCAGAAAAACTTGAAAGCCATATGCATCTCAAATATGTCTTGTTCTTTCATGTTTCTACAAGTATTCAAAATGTGGCATATTATGAACCACGGGAGGTACCGATCTACGAAGGTTATACTTCTTAGTTTTAGAATCCTCAGTCGGTTCTTACACCTCATCTAAATAATTTGACTCTTTTAGTGGTGAGCGTGAAAACTAAAACAAACATTGGTTCGCAAGGATGCAGAAACGTTTCAGAAATGAAAACCAGAATTTTCCAGAAAGGTGTTATGCGGAACTTACATAATTTGGGCTGTTATTTTATAACTATTTTGTTTATATGTATTAAGCAACATTTTCGTTGCTAGTTTGACATTTCTTTAAAAACTACTTGTTATATATCCTGCTTTTTGTTTTATAACGTAAAAATTACTCCAAATGTTGCTATAGAGGTGCTGAATGATTTAGGTCTTACGATTGGTATTATTGAGGAATTTGAATTAAATTCATTTTAATTTCATTGAATTTTAGTGATGATACAATATTCTTACCAAATTAATAACTTAAGACATAGGTTAATGTTATACAGATTATAGTACTATTATCCTGTAAAGGTAATGTCACATTTAAAAGCATTCAATAAACAAGAATTTCATTTTCCATTAATATTTATTTTGATGACCAATTAAAGAATTACAGATATTACAAGGAAAACTCCCAGTAAAATTACTATGTATATTTAATTTAAACTAATGCTGGTGGCGCTTCAAATTTACAGCTAAAAAGGCAGTTTTTTGAGATTACAGCAAATGCGTAAAATATTAATAACTTTTGGGTACTGTCAGTACACGGAGTGCTAAAATATTCTCACAATTCAAGAAAAACATAGCTTTTTTTTATCGCAGTAATAAGTCTTAAAAAAGAATACACTTAACTTTTGACTTTAACTACTTTTTTGCGGGAACAAAAATGACAATCATGTGAATCCAATCGAAATGGCAGCTAAACTTACAACTTCAGTTAAATCTATTCGCATTTCCCGCTAAAATACTCATCATAGAACCTTCACTGCTTTTTATCCTGGAAGAGGATTACTGAAAGAGTGTTCCTGCAAATTATCTTCAATATATTCCCAAGGATGGTTATTCCATGTAATTTTAAAGTTGGCGGTATTTGTAAGTACCGTCGGTAAATAAAGGGTTAAATAATTTTTGAAATGTTTTTTCTGTATTTGTCATTGATATTAAATAACCAAGATAATTTGAATGTCCTCCCCATACTATAGGGATAATAATTTGCATAGTACTACTGTTGACTCTTACTCACTTAAAAAGAGCCACATTCTAACTTCTGCAACACACTTGAGGAGCCCAGATTTCATTTTAGTCACCTATATGGACCTAAATCAGTGGGAAAAAACCTTTTCCCACTTTTTCTGTTAAATATTACCATTAAATTGTAATTTAAACCGTACCCAAATTTTGCAAAACGTATTATGCATAAATGTGCAAAATCTACCCTGAAAACTCGTCAATTTTCAAAATGAACTTCAGTACAAAAACATACCACACTTTTAAAAGAATGTCTACATACTGGAATACTAGAAATAAATTAATTGGATGGGTTTGCAGGGTTCCTATTGGACAAAAATGATGCTTAAAACGCAAAATTATAAGAAAAAAGCGGAACATCGAAAATTTTTGTCACATAAAAATGGGACGTGGTGGAACTTTTTTACTTGCAGATATTTGAATAACTATATAAATTAGTTACAAAAATAGTAATTTGGTTGCTTAGGAAACCACTGTCGACTAGTGTTATTATTACATATTACATAAATCATTTAGCGGTGATTTTTACTTTCACCAAAATTTTCTAAAACCCACCTTTAACAACAATCCCTATAATCCACCCAATAAACATTTCATTTCTGCTGGACACTATTGTCCTCACTTTAACGTGAGAAATATCAGGGAGAAGAAGGTAATACTTATGGATTTTAGCACATAATTTGAAAAAAAAATTTACCCGGAGCTTATTATTTATAATTTCTCTTAGTCAGTTAAAAATAGTGAATATCTATTGAATTTTGCCCCGCAAAACAGAAACTTTTTGGCCCAGGCTAAGTTATTTTTTTAAGGTATACGGCTAGTTGAAAAAAATTAATCCTTTCAAGCCAGTTTAATAAGGTTTTAAAAAATTTCTTACTTCTTATCCTAGGTGAGTTAGAAAAACAGTTTTACAACCAATTTTAGTTTCCAAAAAAGGTATCTCATACTGTGACCGGAAATATCTGTACACCCATTTTGTGAGGAATGATTTTTAAGCTGTAGGGTTTACACACACGGTAACAACACTGTAAAAAAATATGGCACGTTACATAATAAAGTGGATGAAAAAATTTTAACATACCTTTTAGAGACGTTACACCGCGACTTGGAGGGAGGTTTCAATGTGGGACTCGCTGGTGTAACGTCTGTTTCTCCCTTACTATTTTGAGTATGGTTATAAAACTTTCTCAGTTAATTGTTCATATTAGTATGAATGCTTTGTGAAGCCAGCTTTTAATGATTTTTGAAATATTTTAAATAAAAAAAATCGTATTTTTTAAAATTAAACTTCTATATAACTGATTTTGTAGAGTAGACCTCTATCTCTGAACCTTATTGTAATAATGGGATTGTTATAGTTCAGAACGCTATTATGCATAACCTTATTGTAATAATGGGATTGTTATAGTTCAGAACACTATTATGTATGTACTTATTTCCGTACAAATTTCTCAATATTTCGAAAAATAGTTTTTCTAATTTTTTTGGTTTCTTTTAGTTTTTTTGTAGTTTTGAAAACATTTTCTTAAAAACAACTTTTAACAATTTATTCAAGCAATATTTAAAAAAATGTCCTTAAACGCTATCGGACACCTTAATATTTTTTTATCTTTAAAACAGGTAAGTTGAAAATTGAATTAACATCCATACCCAGTCCACAAGCCTAAACAGGGGACCGGACACATCCCGCAAGAAGATCTGCCGCCACATAACAGAACCCCGTAGCTTTTTCTGTTGCTTCACCCCACCTCTTGAGCAACACTTTCCTTTCGCGGATGGGCGAAATGGACACCTCGTTAGCGGAGCTGTTGCCGCATCTCTTTCCCCTTTTTACCCTTAGCGCCGATCGCCCTACTTCTGGGTCGAATTCAAGAGCACCTGAGGATCTTTTCAGAAGATGCCTTTCTTCCTGTTTGCCAGTCCATTGATCGTTTTGGCGCTTGAGCTTTCGTCGCTTTGATGTGGAGATTTTGTGTGTGATGGAGTTCTTGTTTTGTTTCTAGTAGATTCGATATTTTAGCGTTTTCGCTGCGATGAGTTCAAAGGCATCTTTACCAGTACTGAATCCCTGAGGTTTGTTTTTATGGACTGAATGAGCAAGTCATGCGTAAATATTAAATAATAATAAAATAATAATTGAAAATAAATAATAATGAAGTTGCGTTATTTTTATATTTTTTATTCGATTCTTCATGCAAAAATAAGCAACTACCCAAAATGTGAGGCCGATTGAGAATTGCAAAAAAAAATTGACAAAAATCCCCTTTTTTAAAGCGCGCGAAAACGCTAAGAGTTTGGGATGTGACGTCATCGTGCGGTGACCATTGTTGGAAAGCAGCGGAGTTGATGGTATGATCGTTGACGTCATCGTACGGTGTTTTCACTAAGAGTTTTCAGTCACGTGGGTTTTTAACTTTTAAATTAAAAATTGACTAGATATTTTATCTTACCATACAAAACAACATACGGAGCACTTGAATGTTTATGAAAATCTGACACATGCAACTTCCTTATTGAATAATAAATGAAATCACAGTAAGTAGTTAATGTAAATAAATTTGTGCCGGTCTACAGTTGAATCGGTCTATAACGCGATGCTGGGACCTATCTCTTTCAGCTTTTTATCTAACCTGGAATATAGGTTGGTCTTTACTACCTAAAATATGGAGTGTTGAAAAATAAAAAACTTTTATGTAATACTAGCTGAGAAATTTTATTTTATAATTTTGAGTGAATAAATACAGTGCAGATGCATACATGGAAAACATAAGTAAAGATGCTGCTTCCAGGGGTTAATAATGTCTTCACACAAATTGCATAGAACTCGTCTGTGATACATTGGAAAGTTGCTTCTCCCTCGATTTACCCTAGCTACAAAATTAATTAATGAATCATTTTCATGGTATTTTCATACTACTGATTAAACTTTTCATAATGGTGTTTTATATTTATTTTTGTTTACTTATTTTATGAATTCTTGGGTTTTGAGAAGATGGTCTGATAAAGGTGTGTAATCTTGGGTTAACAAGAACATGCCTCAACGAAGACTTGAAGTAAGACAACCTGACTAAAACTAATGACTCAAAACAACTAATATAGAAAGATTTAGTCCAAAGTGTAAAATATTAGGATTATGCATATTTTAGTTTTAGCTTAATTATTTCAATTTCAATTGTTTAATTCTTATCTAAAAAATAGTATATAGTAGAAAGACCATCCCCCGATTATAACGAGTTTTGCAATCACACCAAATCCAAGATATCTCCCACCCTATTGTATTCTACTACATCAGACGTTTTCAACATCTGTAACTTCATCGCAGCACAAAGAAAAACTTTACCTTAATTAAAAATTAGGGAACAACTCTTTCATATTTGGTTTTATTAGCATATTTAAAAAAATTAGTATTCATTCAGATTTCACGAAAACCTGTATCAATGTGCCAAGTATCCAACATCAATTCAAAGAAAGGAAACTATATTTTCGGGAAACATCTCATTATTCCTTCCATTTTATTGAAAACCTCGATTAATGTCGTATCTGATTATTTTAATTTTCATGTTTCTTAATATTCTTTTAAGAACTAAACATATTTAACAAGCTTTCTTGGTATTAAATTGGCACAAAAAAAATTCATCTGTAATTCTTATTAAGTATTCCTTAAAATTGATTATGAAAGTAGTTTTCTGGGATTGAAATTTGTAAAGTAGTTCAGACTTTTTCACCAATTACCTTTTGATTTGATCTCAAACAGAAACTGTAGTGATTACTTCTCCATGCGTTTCTTTTATTCAAAAGAATTGTCTGACATTGTGATTAAAAATGTGAATATTTGAATCGTTAGTTTGTGAAAAGGGAAATAAGTTCAAAAAGTAGAAAATTGACTTTTGTGGCCAACACCCAGATATACAGCCCCTTGAATTTGGCAAGATCGATGTTAGAAATCGATTTATTTGAAATTTAAGTTAGTTTATCTTTCTTTTCTTATTCTTTGTGCTTTAAACTAAGCCAAAAAGCAAATTATATAAAAGTGTTTTATACCTTTTTTTGTCTAGTGACTATTGGAGTCCATTGGTATTCATTAAACTGCCTAAATGACTCAGTTTCATTATACTTCTTACTTTTTTCTCTAGTCTTCCTATTTCTCACTTTTACTAAACATTCATACAATTTATTCTTCATTTTAAGTGTTTTTTAAGATTTTTTTCAGCTATAATAATTTTCAGTAATTTCATACTTAAAGGGGAATAATTACATAAATTTTTTTCCAACTGTACATTATTTTTGAACATAGTACTTATATTTTTTTATGATTGTTCTCTATTCTAAATAGAATCCTTAAGTAAGTTTTAAAACTCTAAAAAATTGTGATTTTGCGTGCTTTCAACATTTAGTCAAATGTATCTAAGGAAAAATTTCAAAGGAAAGAAAAATATTTTATGTTAATTTAACTATTTCAAACTTGCATTCGAAATCCCGACACAAAGTATGAAAAAAACAATCATTCTCATTTGTTTTAAATATTGACCTTCAAAGAATACATAAAACAGTATTAAAATTCATGAATATATCTTAAGGAAAAGTCTGCTGAGGCTGTCTCAAGCTTGAAATAACAATAAATCCTGCGAATAAATTTGTGCATTTTAATTTTCAATATTCCCTTCAAAAAATTCATTTCAAATAAAAAAATAACGTTTTCATAAAAAGTTTGCATTTAAGTGCATAGTATATAAGAAAAATAATTCTAAATGCATCTAATTTAAATTTGAAATTCTGAATTCATTTGTAAAACTGTTGCCAAACGCCACGACTATTATTACTTGTGAGATATCTTCTAAGATACCATTCATAGAACAACAAAAAGAATCCAAGTCCCGAATAGTAAAAAGGAACCCACGCAAGAAATGTCTGTGTATTACACACAAAAAACTAAATTCCCCCATTCGAGAGATTTAAAATTCTATTACCAAATTCCACGATTCGCCATTTTTCACTCCAAACGATAACTTGCCCGTGAATCGTTTGGCAAAGTCAAAAAACCTAGAATCTAGGTTGAGGTTAGGTGCTCCATAATCATGCTGCTTCTTTGGAATATCACCCAAGCTAAAGGGGGAGGGAGAGACAGAGAACGATAAGAATATGAAAAGGACGAACAGTCGCTACACGAGCCGTTTATTGTCCCATTTCGATGCAAATGCTAAATGCCCGCCATGTCTTTATTTCTCTGTCATCTTCCCTTACGCTTTGTTTGGGGAAAACGGACACGACCGGGATCATAATTTAAAACATGTTTTTTACGTGATGTTATGTCGGAGTGGAGTTCTGTTGTCTCTCTCTACGTGGGTTAAAAAGTTTTTAGCTTTTGAGGAATATGAGGTTTTGTGTAGGTGGGTTTTGGGTTTTTGATATTGTGTGTTTTTAAAACAAATGTTTTCCATTATCATCCTTAAATTGTTTGAAGCTTGTTATGAATAAAGGAATAATAAAAAAATTAAAATATCTATAGTCTCTCGTTAATAATATGATAAGCAGGGCAATTTGATACAAGGGGCACATTGATCCAATTTCAATACCTCAAAAACCATCAAGGTAATTTAGGTCGTCGAGTTTTTACGAAAAGTTGCCTTTATATGCCTAAGAATAACATATGAAAACGTTAAACTCCGTAATAAGTCTATAAATTTTAGTGAAAGAAACTAAATTTTTTTTTGTCAAAAGTTTCCAAAAGTAAATTTCTAAGTAAAATTTAAAATCTTCATGAAGCTATAATACTCGGAATGCAGAGATCTGTAAATTAAAAAAGTTTATCCTGGTTACCAATAGGAGAGGTATACTTAAATTTTATATAACCTTTCCAAAATTTTTTAAATGATGGTTTTTGTTCAAAAACAACAAATGGGGCAAATTGATACACTTTCAGGTGGGGTATATTACTAGTGGGGCACATTCATGCATATTAAAGATCTCATATTTTCCGTTGGGAGATAAAAAAACTATCGGCAATTTAAAAATATATCAGTTAAGGGTAAGTTAGATCTACAGTGAAGAATGTATTTATGTCAATTTTTGAGTATTTGGGTTTTATTAAGTGTTTGAGATTGGAAACTGCTTGCATACTAGCTAATGTGTATTTATAAACTTTCAAAAAGAAAATGCAGTTGATAAATACATGGACAAACGATGTAACAAGGGACTTAGAAACATCTGAGAAGTTCCTACATCTTTTACAGGTAACAAAGAACTGTATCTAAGGGAACCAGGACGTCCAAAACCTTCAAAAATTCGATTTTTTAATTTTTATTTGATAAAATAGTAGGTTTCATGACGATTCCAAAAATGTATAATACATATACCTTTAGGACCAAGATCCCCCAGAAAATGGGGGTACAAGATGTAAACAATCACCACCACTAATGTTCCATTTTAAGTTCTTTTGCATTTTTCTCAAAACCTGTTTTTCTGAACTTTAGGTTAGCTCTTACAAAATTCTAATCAATGAAATTACATGAAACTTGGTACAAATATTCGTTTTATATAAGTGCATTCAGTGAATATCATTTTATACAGTTTATGTTGCAATAATTTTCTTAATTAAGCAAAAATACGAGAAAAATCTGCTGTTTTTTGCTGCGTTTTAATATTTTAAGTTCAGCATTTTTTTTTAAAGTATTCATTAAATTGTTTTAAAAAGTTCACTAAATTGAATATACATTTCTCTACATGGAAACCTATTTATTTTTTTCTAAAAAACAACATAGAGTTTTCTATATGCTAACCTTTCTAACCCCATCCATCGGAACACTCGTATGATAATATATTTTTCGACTTCCTATTTTAAAAAATAATATGATAATATATAATTAATTTTTGTCATTTTAGGATGACAAAAGACTGTTAGTTAACACAACCAATTTTTATTGTATTTGAATAACTTTTACTATATAATTTCGGGTCTCGAAATATTGTAAAATTAGCGTATTTTGCATGGCTGAGAACGTCCTGGTTCCCTTAAAAAACAATGACTAATTAGTACTATAAATGGCCCAAAACTAACCAGTTAATTAGTGTGGTATTTTTTTAAATTTCTGAAGGATTTTCGACAAAGATGCCTTTGAATTTTTTTCAACTAATTCAGGACCAATGAAAATTAGCATCTTATTTCCCTATAATCAGATATTTGTTAAAAATGATCATTTGTTAAATTTTAGATTTTTTTATCCTTGAATGTTGAATGGAAAATTTTTATTCAAAAAACGGTATTGTAAAAAGGCTTAAGATATCTCTTAATAAAATAAAGTTTATTATCTTCCGAAATTTTTGTTATTAATTACTATTTTTGAGTGAATTTAGCACTGTATCAAAATGCCCCAAGCAATGTATCCAACTGCCCCACCAGTGGGGCAGCTGGATACAAAATTGATTTTTTATAAAAGTTATATTTTCATTAAACTTATATTTTTTCTAATTGATTTCATAAAATTGAGTAATTCTTAGATGTTTTTTAGGAAAAAAAGTATCTGAATAAGTCATTTTTTCTGCCAAAAAATGGATTTGAATTTTGCTGCATCAAATTGGCCCACAATTTCCTCTACATCTTTCAAAACAATATTCGAAGGGAAAAACATTAGTTAATTGTAACATCGACTCAACTTACAAAACTCAGACTTATTAAAAACTTACACTCTCTTAATTAAGATACATTTATACTTTCCCCCCGATATTCTAATCACAAGAAAAGTCTTCATCCATTAATTTAATAACATTTTATACGTATAGTGAAACGTTTGCATTCAAAAGATAAGAATTTTTAAAATCAAGATAATATTTTACGACGACCAGAATGTTAGGAAGTTCCAAACCCAAAAATTCTCCTAATTTTCAATCTTATTTTCACTTTAATGATTTTAATGATAGTTAGATTAATAGTAGATTAATGATTTTTATTAGATAAGTTGGGCAGTAATTTTTAATTATGTTTTTAAATTATCAATATAGGTTGAATCTGTATACAAATGTGTTTTATTACTCCCATTCATTTTTAAATGTTTAGTAAATAGGCATTGGAGAGTAAAATTTTCTTTGGATGGATATAACGGAATGGGACGATTCGGCGCGGCCGTTTGGGCGCTGGCCGTTTCGGCGCGAAAAAAAATTTTTTCTTCTAATTTTTAGAAGGATTATGAAAGAGTTCTACTTACTTTCATTTTATTTCTGGCGCCGAAACGGCCAGCGCTGAAACGGCCGCGCCGAATAGTAGTAGACCGTGGATATTAGATTCTATGACCTCAATACATTACAAGCTCATCTTTAGATGCAAACTCACATAGTATACTTATGAGATATGAAACTCCGCATTACAATGTAGTGCATGAAAATAACCTAATGATATTTACAGACATTGTAACAATATCAAATGGACTGAACAATTTCTGTTGGTATCATAGCAATATCGGTTAAAAACTTGTTCCACTATATGAATAGTTGGAAACCCGTTTTAAATTTTAACTACTAGAAGATATCATAGCGGTGACGTAACAAGCCCCTTGACCAAGTACTGTTGGAGACTGTAAAAGAAAAGATTGAATTCACTTCCAAACAAAAAGATAACGATCCTTTTGATTAGTTCATTTTGCTCACAATGACAAACTTTTGAATGCCTAATTCCGCGTTTGACCACCAGAGTTTTTACACTAGTAATGGCGTCGTGATGGTATTCGTAGTTAGAATTGGTTTTCGTAGCTCCGGTCACGTTTTGTCCATAAATATTCCTGCCCTAGATGAATGGTTAAGTGGGGATACTTTATTGTTACAGATGCTGACATGCCATTTAATTGCCCTTACCCCAGACCTGGTCACCTTCAGTTTCCGTTCAAATTGTTCAGGCTTTATTTCACATGTTCAGTTTCACTCAAATGGAAGTATATTTCATTTTTTTGGGTTAGAACGTCTTGTATGGAAGGTATCTTTTGTTTTTATAATGGAAGTTTTGCAATGGGCAATTAGTAAGTTTCTGAATTGATGTATTTTGTCAAATTTCAGGGCTGTTCAAGCGGTATTATGCATATCAATCAAGAGTAATTCTTTCCTAAAACTTTCATTGTTCTGTAGTTGATCATATCTCTAAAGGAGTGTGTTTTTTAACTTATTAGCTGCTGTATTTAAAAGAGTTGTGTTAAAGCCTATAACTTAATAATAATACATTATAATGTAATTGAAATGGTTTTGATATTGCATATGAGAGATAATAAATAAGTTGGCAATTAAATAAGGTAGGAAGAAAAAGAACTATCTTCTTAGATTAGTATACCTACTATACTTATAATACATTATTGTAAATAGCATACATTTTATAATTGTACATTACATAATTACAATAGATCTTCGATAGAGCGGTTTCTTCTAGAACCAATATCATAGGTTGATAAAACGAAAAGATATTATGAGGAATGAAATAATTCCGTATAATGAATCCGTATATCCGTAAATCCGAACCTTGCTAATATTAAATCCGTTTGCATGAGAAAATAATTGCAGTCCCATAAATAGAACACAGAATGAGCTGAGATTTTTATGGTCTCTTTATATTTAACCCTTTAACAGTCGTTAATTATTTTAGATAATAATATTTCATTTTAAAAAAGTAACTTATTTTGGTACTACCTCAAAAAATCTTCATGCACATTTCCCTTATATCAAGAAAGATAGGAATCTCCTCAATACATAACACTTACTTCCTAGTCCAATGAATGAAATGAGAATTTAAAAAATATACCAACTGCTTTAAGACCCAGAAGGTATACAATAAACGCTAGAAACTAACAGGTTTAAAAATGCTGCTTTCAATTTAAAAAAAATGATTAAAAAACCTGTTATTAAGTACTTCCTGATCATTAATTGGCAATTTACCGATGAAGACTTTACATAAAACATTCTATTGAAGCCTTCTTAAAGTTAATTGAGTTATATGATAAATAGGTATTAGTCACTGTACACCTATGTTTAACATTTATTACTCAATATATGAAATACATTAATAAGATATTGAATGATTATGAAGGCGTGGTCATCTATGAGAGTGAAAATAGAACGAACTTTCCCACCTTGTCCTCAAATATGGTTAAGGTTGGCAACATATGATGAAAGGAGGCCGCCATTGCCAAATATTCGTCAAGAATTTTTCTCTCAATGACCTTTCTGCATGGTATTTTAAAAAAATTATAATCGAATCACTTGGATGATCAAAGAATGAATTAAATTTATTGAATGATCTTTATTGGGGTTCAGTTCCGTTAACGTTCCCACTGAAACCAAGTGGCCAAGCTCTTTTGAAAATATTTTTTTCTATTTTTTGATGTCCAAAAGATCATGGTGGTATTTAGTGGGAACGTTAACGGAATTGAACCATAGTTATTAAATTAATTTTTTTTTCAATCTTTTGAATTGACCATTTTAAATACAATTTTGTTATGCAACACATTTTTAAAAAAGAATTTGCAGGTCTGATTTTATATTGGCTTTAGTTTTTTTCCATTCTAAGTTATTTAAGTAATTTATTCATAAAAATAAGCATTATAAAATAAAGAATTAATTTTTTCCTTTAAACAATTTAAATGTATTTCTTAAAACTTTGTTCCGTTAAGTTTTTAGGTAAGTAAAACTCAACCTAAATTTTTTCAAAAAAGTATTAGTACAAAATCGAATATTTAATTATATATCCATGGTAATAGCTGCTATGTTTTTTAATTCATAGTTTTATTGATTTTTATACTTTTTATATTTTTATAGTTATAACATAAAGAAATCATGACATTAACTCTTTCCATACGGGAACGGCAGCAACCGTACAGCAAATCCACCACCGTTGCTTACGGGCCCCTTCCAAAAACCTGTTCGCCGAACTCCTGCTCGGCCGGGCTTTTCTTGACCCCTCTCTTCAAACCCTACTTTAATAGATAATATTTATAATTTACATATAATAATTTTTTTAAATATTTTACGTGCAAAATTAAAACGGTTGCCTATTTTTAAAAAATCATAATATTGGGTTGTCCCATAAGTTCTGTTACTTTTTACGAAGTTTTGTCTTTGGAAATTTTTTATGAAAAACTGGTAATAGGTGGAGATTTCAAACAAAGAGGATTTTGATATATGTATATTTATGAACGTAATGTGTGATTTTGGTAGTTCTCGTAATATTATTTCATGGCGGTTGGAAAAAAAGACCAAAAAACGACGATTTTCGTGTAATTTTTTTCTTTTGTTTAAAAAACTAGGAAGAACGCATAATTCATGGCTAAAAAAAGTTTACTGTATATTTGAAATGTTAAGATTAAGATGTCATAGTTTCAAGACGATTCGATAAGTTTAAAGTAGGAAATTTTGACTTTAAAACTTCATATATTGGCAATTTCACGTGTTTTTTTAAAGCACACCTATTGTTTTTCTAAGCAGCTGGTATGAAGCAAATAAAAGGCAGATGTTTTTTAAACCATAATGCTTGTTTAAAGGGCTTAAACATGGAAAGCATCCTTTCATAATATAGTTGAATAGATTTATTTCTAAATTCCAACGAGTTGTTTTTATTGTAGTGTTTTCGTATGAAGCAAGTAATTGCTTAGTTGGCATAGCGTGTATAAATTCAGCTACTGTAATTCTGATCAGCTAAAACGTTGCGCGCTTGAATTGTGCGTACTGATTTCTGACAAAAGTGCAGAGATAATTTAATAAACTGCATAATTTGAATACTTGGGTCTATCTGTAAGCTTTTTTATTGATTTTGATGATTTTTTGTGAAAATTTCTTTGAAATTGACTAACATTACTGAGGTAAGTTTGTTGCAATAGATGTTATGTTTGAGACCGAAATTTCCTAAGTTAAACTTTTCGAATTACCTTGAAACTATGACATCTTAATTGAAACATTTCAAATATACAGTAAAACTTTTTTTTAGCCATGAATTATGCGTTCTTCCTAGTTTTTTAAACAAAAGAAAAAAATTACGCGAAAATCGTCGTTTGCGGTCTTTTTTTCAAACCACCATTTTGAAAAGAAATAATATCATGAGAACTTCCAATATCACACATTATGTTCATAAATATACATAGATCAAAATCCCCTTTGTTTGAAATCTCCACCTATTACCAGTTTTTCATTAAAAATTTTCAAACACGAAACTTCGTAAAAAGTAACAGAACTTATGGGACAACCCAATATTTCCGCTTAAAAGAGGGAGGTATCATGGCCATGGAGGTATTCAGTTCTGTTTTGATTTCTGTAGTAAGGGAGATATGACATAATACACAATTTATCTCAAAGAAAGAGAAAAACTTATTTTTAATGAATGGATAATAACTTGTTGGTATTTAAAGACCTTCGGAAATTTGATAATCCTTTTGTTAAGAAATAATAATAGAGTTTTCAAATTATAGTGTCATTTTAAATATTTTTGATTGTCCCATTTAAAAAAAGCAAACAAAAAAGTTATTTTTGAAAAGTTGAAAATGCATATTCAGATAAAGAAGATAATTAGCAGTAATTTTCATCATTCATTTCCATGTTTTTGTCGGTAATAAAAGTGTTGATAACAATTCTACAATCCAGACAGACCTTGGGCTACATACATTACTTTTTAAATAAGCAAGAATCAATTCATGTAATTACAAGTTAAATACAAAAGCATTTTTTTAAAATCCATTCCATTTTTTTATCTCATACCCATCGTTAAATGAAGGAAAACCTATTTGTTAAAGGAAGAATATACTATAATAATCATTGTATCTAATAATTGCTGAATTTAAATTGATCATCAATAGTTGATCATTAAAAAAAATTCTACATTATTTTTGGAGATAGGTTATTCCCAACATCATATTTATCTAAAAACTGAAAAATTCAACTTTGAAAGCTTTGAAGAGAGTTAGACAAGAATGGGAAAGCGGGGTTGTAGTGTTTTTATTGATTTGTTTCATATGATTACTAAATTTAATATCTCTCTAAGTATGTTGTTTGAACTAATTGTTTATCACAAAAAAATGTGAAGTTCAGTTCAGGTTCTTAATGACTCTTTTCTTGAAAACTGTGGGAAAATCCTTAAGGCAAGTTTTGTACAGAAACAATTTTTTTAAAGTTAGAAAACTATACTCTGTTCATTTTGAACTAGCGCTTGAAAATATTTCCTTCCCCCACCACCGATCGGTAACCATAGCAATTATCCTCGTCAAAGTGATGAAGAAGGTTTACTATTGGCTGCTCCAAGATCGTTACTTCTAGCGTGGGGGAAAGCACTATTTCTCAAGCGCCAATTCTAAATGAATAGAGTATAGACTCGGTATCCCCATAAGTTTCAAAACAGTATGTTTCCTTTTTATGTATAAAGCCTTATATAGTTTGTTTCTATTATTATGTGTGATTCAAATTACTTAATAAAGAGAGGTGTAAGTTTCCAATTTGTACGTTTTAACGAACCTCTAATTCATGCTTGTCTAAAGTGCGGCCCACGGGCCGCATGCGGCCCAAAAGCCTTTAAAATGCGGCCCAAACGCAAATTATGAAAATATTTAAATTTGCACATTTTTATTTTTAAAAATAAATGTTTGCAATATTTTTCATATAAATCGATTCGAACTGAAATAAAAATATTTATGGAAACAAAAGGGGAACCCCCGTGTGACTGAATTGAAAGACGAAGATTGGGTTTTAGATTCAGCTTTTTCAGTAGACTTAACAGAACATTTGAATGGTTTAAATTTGAGACTTCAAGGAAAAAAATCAATTTATTAATGATATGTTTCAGAATCCAGACAATAACAGCGTTTTAAAGAAAGTTGACATTTTACACAATCAAATAAAAGTAAAATATTTGACACATTTCAGTACTTTGGCTGCACATAAGCCTGTGAATAGCACAAAATATATGCTGCATTAATTTGTGATTTAATTCAACAGTTTGAAAGTAGATTTCAAGATTTTCGAAAAAATGAAGATCATTTTAACATATTTCTACCCCATTTTCTTTAGAAGATAAATAACCTTCAAATAGAATGCATTAAACTGCAAAGCGACATTCAACTGAAAGAAACATGTGGGAATGTTTTATTTACTGGAATTTAATAAAGATTACTTACCCCGCAATAAATATCCTAATTTTCACCATCATGCTTTTTTAAAGTCTTCAGCTTTTGGCAGTATAGTAGTGAACAAACATCTTTAAAATGCATTAAAATTTCAACCTAGTCTATTGAACTCAGTGGCGGATCCAGGGGGTGGCACTCCGGAAAGTGCCCCCCCCCTTGGAACCCAAAAAGGTTCTCAAAATGAGTAAAAACCCAACTTTTACAGGTCTAATTTCAAAATTTTTTCTGGGGGAGGACCCCCATACCCCCCATTAGTATCAAAATTGGGTACCCAGTGTTTATTTTTAGGAAATCCCCAAAATTTTGGGTCAAAAAGTGAAGGTAATAGTGTTGAAAAGTCCCCCCTTTAGACTCAAAACGTTTCTAAATATGAGTTAAAACCCTACTTTTACACGTCAAATTTAAATTTTTTTTCTGGGGGAGGACCCCCATACCCCCAATGGTACCACAAGGGGATCTTGTCTGGAAAAGTGCTCCCCCTTGGAGCCGTGCTGGATCCGCGCCTGATTGAACTCTATCAATATGTTTGTTCAACAAAAGCAAATTTATACATCTCATTAATTTGAATTATTTCTATCTTTATGGAATCCAAACTAAATGAAACGAAACTTTTACAAATTTAAATTAAATATGTATCTATACAAATCTAATTAAAATTTTAAAAAATTATAATAAAAAGAAGTTAATTTATTAATAAAATTACACAGAGAAAATTTTTATTTCAATTTGTTGAAAAAATATTTTATATGCGGCCCAGCAAATTTTTTTTCGTTGCAATGTGGCCCTCAAACGGTCATAGTTTAGACACCTATGCTCTAATTGGAAAGTTTACTCCTGGATATAATTGGTCATTCTAGTATATTATAATAATTCTTCTATTTGATTTGTGATTATTTTAATTTGTGAAATAGATTACTTGTTTCGTTTTACCCTTTACTTACTTAGTGAGGTAACAAACAGTATACTGTGGTAATTTCATACGATACAAGTGAATAATTCATTTACATTTACCACGATAAAAACTGTATCTGTAAACTTAACGGTGTGTAAACATCATAAACTTAAAAGTAAATTCCTTAAAATTTTTGTTTGTTTTTATCACCCCATTTGCTTCCGATTATCTCCATCTATCGTATTATTAAAAGAATTATTCCACTATAACCGTTTTGATACGGTTACGTAAGATTTTAATTTTCCCTAGTTCCCGTGACATCCTAAACTCCTAAAATCTGGTAGATAAACATATTAAATTTCAAACATTAAACACGCACAAGCCACATCTTATCTACCTAAAGCGCTTTTCAAACCAAATCATTGCCACGCACCCCAATCCAAACAATAAACCCTTCCCTAGATGCGAATTTAATTTCCACCTCACGCGGAAGTGAACCGATAACAAGACAAAAGCGATCGGCAGCATAAGTTCACTCACTCACTTAATTACCCAGATACTCAAATAAGTATACCGTTATACTCACAAAGAATGGCCCAACTTTCTTTCCGGTGCTTCCCACGGAGCAGTGCTCCACCCTGGGTCATACCATACGCCCTACATCCCCCCAGGGGGCGTGCGGACCCAGACACAAAGGGTTTGCTCCAGATTGTCCGGCGATTGACAGTGGACTGGAGAAGGGAATGATTCGTTTCTCGCATGATATTGAAGGAATTAAGGTAGTTTGGGTAAATGGAGGTAAAAGCTGATGGAAGCTAGAGTAAACAATGTGTTTATGTTACTAGTAGTCTATTTAGGGGACATCCATAAATTACGTGAGGTCAAAAAGGGGGGGAGGGGTTTGGAAAAATCTCACCAAATCTCACCAAGGGGGGAGGGGGGTCGATTAAAATCTCACGTTAACTTTTTAAGTTAGAAATTTACGATTTTCCTTGTTTTTTAAGTAGGATTTTTATAATAAAGAAAACCTGATGATAACATAATGTCCTTTTCCCCCACATCATTAAAAATATAAAAGTTTAGGTGCTGTGAAGCACAAAATGCAAACGAATAGGATAGAAAATTATTTGTAAGGTTGTAGGTAAATCTCACGTGGGGGGAGGGGGGGTCAAGAAAAATCTCACTAAATCTCACCAAGGGGGGAGGGGGGTCCAGATTTTGGAAAAAACACCTCACGTAATTTATGGATGTCCCCTTACGACTGTGTGGGTATAGAGTGTTTTCAGGTGACGTCACGACCATTATTTTCTTCTTTGCTGTAGGTCAAAATGTCTGTTGCTAAGGCCGTTGCTAGGGGCTGCGGTATCTGTTGCTGTCATGTGATTGCAAATGCTAAAATAGAATCATTCCATGACCAGTTACTGTTAACTGCTATAGGTCAAACAATCTGTTGCTAAGGCCGTTGCTAGGTTCGAGTCATGTGATTGAAAATGCTCTATTAGTAGGGGTGGGTAGTAAGATGTTTTTGAAATTTACTAAGTCTTCTTCTTCAATAGCTTGACAGCCCTGGATGAGCGCTGGCTTTCTTATTAGAAGTTTTTTCCAGACAAATCTGTTCTTGATGACTGTTCTCCAGTTGGGTTAAATCTGTCTTAAAATAAACGGCTGTATTCACCAACTTGATCTAAGGTTAACCTAAGCGTTTTTGACAACTTTGGTTGGCTTAAAACTCGTTTCCCTTTTCAACTACCAATTAGAAGTTTTGATTCGTGGTTAACCTTAGGTTAAGTTAGTGGTAAATACGGCCTATAGTCTGGCATTGGACATTTTTAAACTTAAACGGTATCTTTCGTATTTTTATGATTTTACCGAATCGTGTACCCTCTTGGTATCTTCAGATTTTCAAACGTCTTGTGATCTCACATTTTGATTCAAATTTATTGTCGAAGACACCTATTTAATTTATCCTTCTACAAGTCATGTTAAAGTTTGAAGTATTACTAAAATATGAGTGGAAAAACCAAGTGGGGAGTTTTTAAAAGGTTTCCAAATCATCAACCTAAAAATCATAAGAATAGTTCCATAACTGGTTTTACGGTTTAACATGTTGGATAATTGGGTATAACCAGTGAATGTTTAGACCTGTAATTATTGTTCTTTTTAATTATAAAATTAGTTATATGATGCGTTTTCTTTTTAAAATGGCATATATGTTATGATTTGAAACTTTTTAACAAAAAAGAACCCAACATCGTATTGTTCCCCCTCTCCTTTTTTGATAATAGGGACTTTGGGTACAATGCATAGAAAGGCCTCATTTTAGATACTGTATTTTGGGGTCACAATGTTAATTAAAACTGAAGTAAAACGTAAAATTTAAAATGTTATTAGCGTTAATTTCAAATATAAATAATTAACTAAATCTATTTTTAATATTTCTGCTGTGACTGTAACGCAAAAGAAATATTCCACACTATTTTCCTTTACACATACATCCAAAATCACTGAATGTGATGAGGTAATCTAGATATCCCCAAATCAATTGAAAGCATTTATAATAAAATCATCTTTATTATAAAAAGGTTCAGAACAATAAAAGAAGCTCAAAGAAATTCGCAGTGTCATCGGTCTTCTTTCTCCTTTCTAGATATACATACGTATAAACGGTGTATTTTTATAGCTATGAATGCATACTACATTGTTAGCTCGCCAGTGGGAGTAAGGGGCTCGTTTGGGAGTATGACATTTTTATACTTGAGTCATCTCTTTGGAATTCAATAAAAAAGTTAATTCCGCCCTCCAAACAATAAAATATCCACTTTAAAATATAAAGCAGAAGAATCCAAAACCAACTCCTCCAAGACATTTTAATGTGACACAAAAAAACTAAAAAATCTCACAATTTCAAACAAGAAAAAATTTATTCACCCACAAAATTGACAACCAACAAACAGGGTGGAGTTTCCTTCAAAGAAAAATACAATACCGGTGCAAGTCCGCCCAATGATTAAAGGGGTATTTCCCATCAAAAACCAGCGGACACCAGCATAATTACACCGCTCCAAACAAGCATAAGTGGAAATCGAGCACACACACAACAAGAATCTTTTGCAAACTAAACTTCCCACACGTGGTAGGATGAAAGGTTAAGCAGGAACAATTAATTCCTTTTGTTTACCCGCATTTCGGTAAACGGGAACTCTCACGAGTTAGTAGGACTATACAGTAGCCAGAAAACGAATTGAGATGACCTTCGCGTATAACGTGCTTTCTGGAGTGATGGCTCCAGAGAAATGGACTTCCTTTAACCTCTTTTTTTTACGCTGACAGCTTGAGTTTGATCTAGAAAGTGTTTGCAGGTTTTATTTTATACGGACAGGTCCCGGACGGAATTCTCGACTTTCTCAAACATGTGTTAATGAGATGGAAACGGTCAAAAACTTTCTTCAAAATGATATTTTCTGATGACCTATTGGCTGTTTTGAAGCACTTCCGGAATATTGACTCTTTTTTTTCTGGGACCATTCACAAATTACGTCCCATGATTTGTAGGGATTTTGGTACCTCTCCTTTCTGTATGTCACTCTTTGTCACAGTGACCCCTTTCCCAAATATTTAAGTATCCCTCACCAAATATTTAAGTATCACTAATTTTTTGTTGTTATTAATTTGTAAATGTTCAATCGGTTACTTTGCAATTTTTGGCAATATTTCCTATTTTTCACGAACGAAACAGCTTAGCAATATTTAACGGGACGTTTAACTGAGTAAAACCAAAAATTCACCCCAAATCGAAGATATATTTTTTCTCTCTATTTTCATTATTTGGGAATTAGATACTTTTAAACTTTAAAGTCAAGCCAAGCAATGGAATAAATGTTCCTTACAGCATTTTAACAGCAATAATTAATTAAAATCAGTGTTCTGTAGAATATAATTTTACAATGAATCCGGGTAAAAGCTACTGAATTGAACCGGGTGAAGCTACTACCCAAAATTGCTACTGATTTCTTAACCTGTCCTAAAGAAACTTAATGAATGAAACCGTCTAGATTTTTAAATACAAGGGGTCATTAGGGTGTCTCAAAAAAACTTTTTTTCGGAAAACCTCGCTCCCCAGGGCTTTTCCCATTCCTTTTGGTCCCAAAAGATAGTGTGTAAAGTTTCAGCCCCCTAAGTTAACTCTAGGGTTTGCCTGTAGAGCACCAAAGTTTGAAAAAAGTGGAAAAATGACCAATTTTCAGAATTTTTAAAAATTATATTTTAAGATTGATACTGCGATAAAACTGGTTCAGATGTGTCATTTAGGACTTATTTAGATGGAATATATTTATTTATGTGTATTAACTGCACCATATAGCCCCTATAATTTAAGATTAAAACGTACTACTTAGGGACGTTGCACTCGCCAAAGCTTATAATGCACTACCAGTGGACGAAATGAATTAAATTTGAATTTCTTCGAAGGAACTCCCTCAAATGATGTCATTGGGTGCTAAATTGATATTATAAGTTATAAAAACCATTGAAATAACCATAATGAGGTCTTCCACTGAGCTTTTAATGTAAAAAGTGATTTTCTTCAAAATTTCTCTTTTCCAGCTGATCAAACCCAAAATTTATATTAAAAAAGAGGGTTGTTGTACTTTTTTAGATACCAAACACTGAAACCCTTATAAGGGTTTCATTTTTAATAAGTAGAATTAAATTTTAAACCCCACAGATCACAAATGACATGGATATTTCCTATACCAGACGTTAAAATCAATTTTCGTTTTTCAAAGTTAGGAAAATAGTTTAATGCTTGTAAATCTTGGTTGAAATGTTAAAGAAAGAAGTTTTGAATTAAAATTTTCAGCTAATCCGTTAAAAGGAAATAATTTTCCAAACTTGAAAAAAGAAAATCGATTTTAACGTCTGGTATAGGAAATATCCATGTCATTTCTGATCTGTGGGGTTTAAAATTTAATTCTACTTATTAAAAATGAAACCCTTATAAGGGTTTCAATGTTTGGTATCTAAAAAAGTACAACAACCCTCTTTTTTAGTATAAATTTTGGGTTTGATCAGCTGGAAAGGAGAAATTTTGAAGAAAATTACTTTTTACATTAAAAGCTCAGTGAAAGACCTCATTATGGTTATTTCAATGGTTTTTATAATTTATAATATCAATTTAGCACCAAATGACATCATTTGAGGGAGTTCCTTCGAAGAAATTCAAATTTAATTCATTTCGTCCACCGGTAGTGTATTATAAGCTTTGGCGAGTGCAACGTCCCTAAGTAGTACGTTTTAATCTTAAATTATAGGGGCTATATGGTGCAGTTAATACACATAAATAAATATATTCCATCTAAATAAGTCCTAAATGACACATATGAACCAGTTTTATCGCAGTATCAATCTTAAAATATAATTTTTAAAAATTCTGAAAATTGGTCATTTTTTCCACTTTTTTCAAACTTTGGGGCTCTACAGGCAAACCCTAGAGTTAACTTAGGGGGCTGAAACTTTACACACTATCTTTTGGGACCAAAAGGAATGGGAAAATCCCTGGGGAGCAGGGTTTTTCGAAAAAAGGCTTTTTTTGAGACACCCTAGGGGACATGCATATAGGATGTCACCCTTTTTATACCTTTCCCTCTCCTATGTCACAAAGTGTCACAATTCACCACAGCCTTTTCCCCTTTATGTCACATGGCAAACCCTCTTACCCACAATACGACGTGTACCACAGATTTGACATGAACACCCAAACCCCACCTTTTTATTCAAGCTGAAATGTACTCTACCTTCAGGGACCGACTATAACAAAAGCCCTGGGGAAAATTCCCACTTGGAAGCCCCCGACTTCTCTTAAAATCAAACATTAATTTATTTAACTTAAACAAACATAAGCGATTATTTTTAAACATTTCAAACATAGCAGCCCCCAATTTTCCATAGTAATAATCTATGGAAATCGTCCATTTGAGTAATCTCATTAAAATTCCATCAATAGTAATCTGGGGAGTCTTAGGATTGAAAGGGTTAATGTAAGTGGAATACAGCATAAAAATATTTTAAAGGTTTATAAACTTATATATTGGTTTTTAAAAGATCATTAGTTTATAATTTTTTTTAAACTTTTATTCTTTCTTTTAACCCTTTCACATTTGTATAGATTTATCAGGGTTCTTGGGTGCCCTCTTGAAATAAGGGGGTGGCAAGGGCAAGTGCCCCAAATGCCCTCCTGAAAATCAGGCTCTGTCTACCTTGTAATAACCCTTTCCATCTTCTCCAAGCTTGACATTTTTACTAGACAGAGGACAACCCCAAATGACTCCATACTAGCCCCAACAAAAATTTCCTCACAGCAATGCTTCATAATGATAACTAACTCTTAATCCAACGTCCATCTACATTAACGAACGTCCCAATCAATACTTCACCTTTGATGAATCGATCTCACCAAACTATAATAAAAAATGGGTCAGCTCCTTTCTCCCGCAAATCCCAATTCTAGGTCATCCCTATGACCATAAACGATGCAAGTGTGAAGGTCAAACCCTTTTTGTTTTTCGTCATTTATGCAGTTAAGTTTCATCATTACTTCCAATTCAGATGTCGGACAATCTGGAGCAGCCTTTACCTGATTATTCCTCTATCACCCATTCTGTTTCAGGGGAGAGAGAGAAAGTATTAATTTTCTCATCGACACCAAGGCTGATGGCGTTTGCATAATAATCCTACGGCTGATTACAGGGATCGATTCTGAGATGGATCGATTTTCTTAATAATGACTGTTATTTATCCGGCAGCTTGTATGAAAGCTTAGGTGGGTCTGTGACCTGAAATGTGATGCCGTAAAAATAAGACAACGGTGGTATTACTTCCGATTCAATCTTTTTTTATGAATGATGGCTATCTTTTGAAAGGAGAGTTAAAAATGACTTATTCTTGATTCATAAATTAATGGCGAAAATGGGTTTGGAGTGGAGTTATAAAGTTGTTTTTCTGATATCTTTTTAAAAATGTGACCTAATATTTATAATATTACGTTTCATTTACACTCACATATATGGTTACTACAAGTTTGTCGCCTTGTTTTTAGGGAAAATTTTTAGAAAGACCCAATTGTATAAGATATTAAATAGCTCATACTATCAGGTGCGTTCCTAAGGACAATAATATTGTTGTGAATATAAGTGAGACTCTGAAATATTGTTTCAAATTAATATTTATTTTATTATTAAGTTAAGAACTGAGTGGCAACATTGTTTTAATAATTTTTAGAATTCTTATAAATGTAAATAGAAGAAAAGATAATTTAATAGCTCTAATTTAATTTTGACTAGATTGTAAATAAATGACCTGTTTTTATTAATGAAAGGCTTCGTCATTATTTGGATATTCTTGCTAGCGATTAGTTAAATAGTTATTAAACTGGTCCGTCTGAGCCTGAATTAGAGTCTACACTATGGATTTCGATGCTGGTAAGAAGTTGGAAAGAGCCAAATTGACGAGGAAGGTTTTGAAACAGTCTGCTACGAAGGTAATGAACAAAATTACGGATACCTTCAAAAGCCAAGATATTTGCAATCTAGAATTAGAAAAATTAGCGGATTCTCTGCAAGATAAAGCTGAGAAAATATTTGAACTCGATCGAGCAATAGAAAATTTGCTGCCGGATTCAAAAGACCTCGAGAAAGAGTTGGAAGAAAATCAAGAATACAGGGAAAGAATAAATAATATAAAGACAGAGGTTAGAATTTATTTTCGAAATAATGGATCTAGAACTGATGCTAATGTTACAAGTTTATCAGCTGTGAACAATACTTTTCAATCGGAACAAGCTGAAACTTTAAAGTTCAAAGAAAATACACCTAGAATAGATCTTCCGCAATTAAAAATAGAACAATTTGATGGGAAGTTTGAAAGCTTTCAAGAATTTTGGGCACAGTTTGAAAGTTCAATTCATAAGAATGAAACCTTGTTTAAAATAGATAAATACAGCTACCTTAAATCCCTATTGAAGGGTCAAGCTTTGAAAAGTATACAAGGGTTGTTGGTATCTGAAATTAATTACGATTTAGCTGTACAACTCCTAAAAGAAAGATTTGGTAGGGAGGACATTTTGATAAGGTTTCACATAAACAACTTATTGAGCTTAAGGGCAGTAAGATGCACATCCAGACTTATGGAATTAAGAGATCTAAGTGATCAGATTGATATCCAACTACAAGGGTTGAAAAACTTGGGAATGGATTTGGTATCAAATGGAAGTTTACTTTTTCCTATGGTAATGAATCTTATTCCAGATACCATAGCTTTAGAATTTAATAGGAAGTACGAAGGGAAAGATCTGTGGAGTGTATCTCTACTTTTAAAATTTTTGAGAAAGGAAATAGAAATTCGAGAAAGAACATATTACTTTAGATTTAAAAGTGAGAACGAGAAAAACACTACGAACGCTCCAGAGAAAACCAACAGAATTACTTCCTCTTGTGATCTACACTCAAGAAAAAGTTTCGAAACATACAACACTGAAAACAGAGAAAGCTGTTCTAGTGCCTCAGCATTTACTATTATAGAAGAAAATTGTATATTTTGCAACAAGAGCGAACACAATTCAAAATCCTGCACGAAGGAGATCACTGAGAAAAAAGAAAACCTGAAGTCAAATGGTCGATGCTTTGTTTGCCTTCGAAAGAGTCACATTGCTAGAACTTGCCATTCTAAAATCAGATGTTCCATTTGTAAAGGTAGACATAACACTTTGGTTTGTGATTGGAAGAACCAAAAGGACGACAGTTCAACTTCGACTTCCCAAGATACAACTGTAAATTCGATCAGTGGAAAGGAAAGTACTGAGAATTACTCAGCTAGTCTCAGTGTTCTACAGAACCTTGTGCAAACTAAAGATGAAGTTGAAGTAAGCCATCCAAGAACAAGCTTTATCTTAGAAAATTTACTTGGCAATGACGATCTCAAAACTCGAGTGGATTCAAGAGAAAAAGCGGAAGAAGGGGCTAGAAACTTGCTAGAAGACGGAAGTTTTGTTGTGATGAAGGAGACAACAATTGAAAAGTACATTCAAAAAGAAAAAGAAGATGAAGACAAGGGCTCACAGAGCAATAATTTGTTGTGTGATATACGGAACAGAGATGAAGATACAGTTCTGGTAGAAGTTCCAGACGTAGATGAGGACACTGAAACTAAAAGAAGCATTTGGAGAAACACTGGAAGATGGAATGACCCAATAGGACAGATGAATTCAATTTCTATCAGAGCCAGGATACTGGAACTACTTCAGGAACACTGGAAACTCGACATTCATCGGGACGATGTTTCACCTAAGGGGGTTCGAATGGTTTGGGAAAGATGGAAGGATAAAACAGAAAGATCTTCATGAAGGACGCAACGGAAGAGTTCGCGCTCGTACCGTAAGAACACTGGTGGAGTCTTGATTAGAAGTGCGATACAACACCTCTCTCTATCCAATGGAACTTCATCAAGGTGAAGGACAATCAACAAGTCCTTCCGGGCCGGAGGATATTGTGAATATAAGTGAGACTCTGAACTATTGTTTCAAATTAATATTTATTTTATTATTAAGTTAAGAACTGAGTGGCAACATTGTTTTAATAATTTTTAGAATTCTTATAAATGTAAATAGAAGAAAAGATAATTTAATAGCTCTAATTTAATTTTGACTAGATTGTAAATAAATCACCTGTTTTTATTAATGAAAGGCTTCGTCATTATTTGGATATTCTTGCTAGCGATTAGTTAAATAGTTATTAAAAATATAAGGGCTTCTAATCTTAATACTTCCATTGGCTTTGAATGACTTCCCCTTTTATCAGGTGATATTTTCCCCAAAAGTCAGTCATTTTCTTTTATTGACCATAGAAAAGGATTGTATTAATCCCATCCCCATACCCCTTCCCCTAATTATAATAAATTAATCCCAAATTTTTCCCTCTTAATTTTTTTTGGCTACGCCCCTGAATACAATAAACTAATTTATGTTAGACCATCTATAGAGATGGCCTCACAACTCGGAAGTGTGACGTCAAACGTTGGGCAAAATCTGTGAATTTTCAATATTAAGTCCATAGAAGAACATGAAAATTGACTTTCTTAACTCCTCGCATTAGGAATCTCTTAAAGGCTTATATTATATACATTCTAGATCAGTGTTTCCCAACGTGGGGCGCACGCCCCACCGGGGGGCAATATCATTTTCTAGGGGGGCAATTTGAAAATTTTCAACCAAATTGCCCCCCAGGTGGGGACAATCCAGGGGGAAAATTAAAAAAAAAACTTTTAAAAAGAAGTTTATCAAAATCTGATCCTATTATCCTTTCTGAGAATGTATGTCTGAAATCTGGACCAGTGTATCAAAACTAAGTTGAAACCCTGTTTTTAGAGTCTAATTTCCAAACCTTTTCTGGGGGATGACCCAAGATGTCTTTGTTTTTAGAACGCTTATATTTGAAACTTTTTTACATTAGGTTCATCAAAATGCAAATGTTACCTTAAAATTTATATTCAAAATTTCCCAACTAGGGGTACCAAACTTGTTAAAACCTGCTTCCTACAGTTAAATTTTCGAAAATTTGCTGGGGGAGAACCCCCAGACTCCCCTTGGTACTTAAAACTTAATTACTCATAACTTGATTTAGTTCTTTCGCATGCATGCAGGTTCTACCCAGAAATTTTCTGAAAAGCTTCATTAGACTGATTAAAGGAGGGCGAGGGGCTAAGTAATAATTTTGGCTCCCTCTCAAAATGTTTCTACAGGGTGCCCCAAAAAAAGACTGACACATTTTAAAAATTTTTAATTAAAAAACTAAAAAAGATAAACATACGCGGTTTATTGCATCCTACTCATAAGACCTAAGAATTTTATGACATAAATTTTCGTAAATCATTGTTCCCAAATCCCCCGACAGGGCATAAAAGTATCAATCTCCCCATAGGAGATAATGGAAAATAGTGCTCCCACGTGTAGGGGGATTTTTGAACTACGATTTACGAAAATATGTGTCATAAAATTATTTGGTCTTCAGAGTAGAATTCAAAAAACCGCTTATTTTATCTTTTTTAGTTTTTGAGTTATTGATTTTTAGAATGTAATGTGCTAGTCTTTTTTGGGACACCCTGTATATATGCCACTGAGACCGAGGGGGGCATGGAAAATTTAGAAAGGCTTTGGTGGGGCATGGACCGAAAAAGGTTGGGAAACACTGTTCTAGATACCAAATATCTTTCAATTCCCAACGGAATTTAACCCTTTGAAGTAGGTTTTTAAGAAGGTCGATAGACTTAACATTGCAAATTCTGTGACTTCACCTCATGTTTGACATCACTCGTCCGAGCTGTGAGGTCTTCTTAACCCGTTAACGCCCAGCGTCCTCGTTTGAGGACAGTGCATAAAAGGGTGTGTAAAATCTTTCCTTTTTCCGGAAACGATTGTTTATTTTGCATGACGATAGATGGCAATACTACAAAACATGCCACAAATTATCAAGTGTCTGGGTTTGTTTTAAGGTCCTTGATTCGGCTCGCAATTTCGCGCTTTTTTCATGTATTACACTTGTGTTGCCTTTCTGTCTAGCTACATCGGCTGAAGTCAAGATTTTATTTTCTGTAGTATTTCAAATTAAGGTCATATGTATGCATATAAAAGAAAATTAGTAACTTTTAAAAAAATTTCGTTTTCAAAAATGACGTCCAATTTTACTGTCCTCGTTTGAGGACGCTGGGCGTTCCAGACAACTTTTTTCCGATTTCTACTCATTACAGTTTTTGGATTTTTTCGATCTACTATCGTGTTAAAGCTGTTCTCCAAATATTATAAGGTAGTTAATAATATTTATTTTTGTTTTAGAAGGGTTTTTAGTAGTTACAATGGCTCATAGGTTCTACCGATTGCAGAATTGTGAGGACCTATTGCAGAATTGCAGGATTTTGAGACTATAAAAAGGCAATAAAATGGCTCGATGTCCTCTGAAATCTCTGAATAAATAGAAAAAGTACCTAAGGGGATTTGTGAACATAAATTTAATAAGGGAAATAAAATGTCGATGTGACATATTTTGTAAATCATATTTTGAGCACCTTGTTTTCCCAAATATCATACCAAGTGCTAGAATTTATTTAAAATTAACGCGCATTTTGTTCATGGATCATATATGTATTGAATTTTCATGTATTTAACATGTTCCTCATGATCTCCTAATAAAAGTTTTCCCTTACTATCAACTATCACACTTCGTACAACACAAAATCTGTACCATTTGATTTACTCAAAAGGAGATAAATTCTTAAAATTATTAAAAATAATGCTATAAAGTGTAGTTTATAATTAATTTCATCATAAAGTCTTATAAAATACTGTAACTAGTCCATTTTAAGTTGTTTGGCATACCTATACGCGTTATTTTCCTATTTGCTGACTTTTCTGATCTCTTGATTTTTTTACGCCGGAACGCCCAGCGTCCTCAAACGAGGACGGGCTGTAACTTCCACACTAATTAACAAAATGTTTAAATTTTGGATTTTTTGTCTTAATTAGGTCATAATTACACCAATTTGAAATAATCATAGAAATATTTTCGGTAGAATTAATTCGGGCGTTAACGGGTTAAAGAAAGTGTTGCCAAAAATCAAAAATAAATCTACCACTACAGAAAAATGTGTTAAAAAGTTAGTAATTGAGGGATTTTCAAATGAATTAGACAATACTACTATAGTCAATATGTTTTTAATACACAAAACTTTATTATTATTTTTTAAACATTATTTAATTACATCTTTAAGTTTTCATAAAAAATAATGAATACGCGTAAATAAAAATAGTATTTTGTGATTTCAGAATTTTTAAAAGTAAATAAATTTGCATGCATAGTTAAGTATTAGAATCGTAAATGACGCAAAGAAAATTATTATGGACGATAGCAAATCATTAAACAATTACATGAGTATAATATTCTAAATAAGCATTACAAATACTAGTTTTTCATTCTATCCCACACCAGTTTCATTAAATTTCGAAAACCTCCACCTAACTCTCTGTAACTAAGTAAACATTTTTTCAGGAAGTATTTTGCATAGCATCAAAAAATAATTATGCATACAGAGTTACTTTAACCTCAGTGATCTGGTAATCCATCACATCGCACGCAAAATCTGATGGGGTCAGCAAATTTTGAACAAAGAATTTTAAAAAATTTTCTTTACAGTCATTCCTTCCAGACATAACTTTATATTCAGTCCGTTTATTCAAATATGTTGAAGTCCAGGTTCAACATGATAGGTGCTTGTTGTTTGTTAATATGTAACTAAATCGCCCTAAAAAATCTTGACTGGTTGCATAACTTATCTCTAAAACTTATTCTCTTAGAAGTAACTTTATCAAATTTTGTTTTCAAAGGTGGAAAATTAACAGAAAAACGTTTTCTATTAATAAGGAAAATTTTGGTGGGAAAAGGGATATTGTGGTGTAAAAATTAGTTTTTCTGATTGTGTATCCTCCAAAACTATCTTCTTTCCAAACTCTTATCAAAAAGGGTATGCGATTGTATGTAATATCTTTATTTTTGTTTAAAAATACTTACTCCTCCAAAGTTCCCTTGCTTCAAGTTACGTTTATCCATTCTCTATTCAGTTGTAAAAAGCAACCATTAATCCATGATTATTAGTTTTGATACTTTTATTGGCTATAAGAAAAGCAATAAGTTCATGAGGTTTAAATGGAATATCTTTCTGAAGGAACAAAAGTGTCAAATAAAAGAATCTACCTGGCGTTGTTTTGTTAATTTATTATATCTATCAAACACAAGTGTATTATGCATAGTTCCCTACTAGCGGGTATATTATATTGCTGCAATGAGATGCGTATTCGGTTTAAAAGATTACTATTATCCCGTTTGAGTTTAGAAATAGTATAACGCTTTCTGGCATGGTCATGATAAGCAAAGGGAGGGGTAAAAGACATTTTAATATTTAATTTAATAGTAGGTACTTTGAAGATACCCAAAGTTAACTTTTCATTTATAAAACACTGAATTCTTCTTCTTTATAATTTGAATATAAAAGTTTTGAACAAAATTTTAGTTTGTTTTCTCCTAACTTTATCCAGAGGTACCTAAAATGCGTCTAAAAATTCACTGAATACTTTTAGACTAAAGATGGATATTCTTTAAGAGGAGTATTTATTTATTTGTGAATTTATTATTAAAATTACTTAAATATAAAATAATGTTATTTATAATACGTAAAAAATTTTAAAGAATGAACTCAATGATACGAGTAAAAAAATTTATGTCAAAATAATGTTATTCGATAAAATAATCCACACTCAGAAATTTCTCAGGATTTTTTTTAGATTGTAATACGAGATGAAAGTGAGCAAAACAAAACCTTAAAACAAGTCCATCCATCCGTAACGAACAACAAATTTTGTAATCACCTTTGACTCTCTCTCAAAGAATACCTTTTTAATTACCTTTCTCTATAATCTTTTTACCTGAAAAAGGGTGTGAAAGGTCTCGAAAGGTTAGAAGTAACTATCCGTTACAGTTGTACATCATCAAATTATCAAGTGAAACCACATAGAATATTAACAAACCTAAGGTAGCTTCCCGCAGATTGCTTTCTGACAAAAGGTTATGAGCCCTCGAGGTACTGCTTGTTTCACAAATAATTATTCACTCTGATACCTAAGGAAAAAAATTATATATGCTTACTATGTATCAAAATTTGACCTCATCAATCAAGCATTATACCCATTGATGTATCCTGCCATAGATTCTTGGTGTTGCCCGAATCTTAATATATGAACTAACAACAAAGTTGCAGGCATGCTGACAGAACTAAAAATTGGAATTTTTTTTCTTGATGTTTTAAAAATTCTCCATTCAAACTTTCTCATTAAAATGCGAATGAAAGTTAATAACTGGAATGCAACCACGAAATCTGTCATCAACATGTTAGTAAGATAGATGGACTGTCATCGCGGCAGTGTAGGAGTATCATTGCAGACCTGTTTGTGATGAAGTACTTATAAAGTCACAAATGATTGTTCAAGGCGTTTAAGAATCCCGAAGACTCACTCTTCTTCATGAAGATTTATGAATTATGTAGGTATCTCTAGTAATTTAAGATCTTTCTAAAAGCTAAATTTCCTTTACCAAAATCCATTTATAATAGTACAAAAACATAGTACTTTGAGTTCATCATTCTTTTTTCTTAAATAATTTTACCTGTAGAAAAGAGGTTTTCAATTATTATGATGGGAGGATGTTATTAAATAAATGTCAGTATTGAAGTGAAATCCTTAACTGCTGCTGAGAAAACTGTGGTTTTTAGAGACACCTTTTTGAAGATCTTAAAAGGGAAGAAAAAATATCGGGAAAAACCCCGTATGTCTTGTTAAAACGTTATGCAAACTAAAAACCAAATAATATCAAAATCCTTTTTAAATAACAAAACTATATTGAAGTACAAGAAAAAAACTGTCAAAAAATTATCAGTTTTATCAATATCTAATGCACAACAGTCCGTGAAATATCCTTCGATGTCCATATTCTCTTTCGTTATAGATGGCAAGTCCTGGTTATGGGGTCAGCCCCTTACGCGATACCCCAGTGAGACTAACTTTACAAGCATATTTGGTCCTCACTCAGTTAGTGTAAACCTCATGATATTCTGAATATTTGTTAACTCTTCTGCACACATGTCGCCCTTCTTACCATAACCAAACAAAATGTAGCTTTCAGTATACTATAGACTTTCGTTCATTCTTTTAAACAATTAAAACACGCATCGAACACCAAAAGTAGAAAGTTTTTTAAAGCTTAGCCACTTCTACACATGATATTAGTAGTAGCACATGATATCAAATCTAGCATTGTAAGTAAAAGGCTCATTCACACTGTTTCACTTTCACTGTTCATCCTGAGTGATTCACTCCTGTGAATCGCTAGTTTACTAATGAACTACTAAGTGAATGAGTAAAGAGTGAAATGCTAATTCATTATTTTCACTTAGGATGACTCCTTGAAAATGAATAACAAAAGAAAAAACGAAAAGTCTGAATAAGCCGTAACAAAAAAGGTATCATAACTTATTAAGTGATAGTATCCAAAGTGACGAAACACACTGCGACACACTAATAGTAATTAGTGGACAAAGTAAGAATCCCCTGTAATTATCCGTTGAAACCTAGAGTTGCTCTCGATGATTAACTGCCTGAAGAACGATTAGAACCGTCCACAGATGTTCTGATGTTGTTTACAAGGACTTCCGAATTAATTTTATGACCTCTTTTTAAGGAGAACAGAACGCAATGTTCGCTTTATATCGTGCCGATGGTGGCCGGCTTATCGCAATAAAAGCAGAATTGAACCACATTGACACCCTAGGCGTAGAATAAAGTTTGCGGTAGAGATACTGGGGAGAATTCTCTCAAGCTGACCTGGTCACCATCAAAGCTCTCTACAGATGTTATTTTTCAAAGGTGTATTCGTTATAAATTGCTTTGGGCTTAAAATTGTATTATTTTTAAATGGAAAGTAAAAGAAAGTATTTCTTTCAAATTGCATTCCCAAGAATAATCTGTTACTTTCGAGAATCTGAAAATTTGACACCTTGGGCTTGTAAAAAGTTGCTTAATAGCTAAAGAAGTTCCAGAAGTGCAAAAAAAACGTACACAGAGTGGATTAGCTTTGACCAGATCACACGTTTTTGCAAAAAATTTTTCATGGGAAAATTCAAATTTTATTATCTATAGAATAAATTTTGTTCATTTATCAATGAGTTAAAAAATTTTTAAAAATACAATTGTTTCGGGGATCTTTGGATCCCCTTTTTCAGTACTAACCCAAAGATTCCCGAATTCTTCTGTGCAAAGATCCCGAAATAACTGTGTGCTTTTTAATTTTAACTCATTGTACAACAAACAACATTGCTTTGTTTTCCTGCATTACATCCTCTGCACAAGTATTATCTTGCTAATAAAGAGTACTTGATGGAATTCTTGTATGACATTTAACAATTGTGGTTATTACCATTAACCAGTGCATTTCAAACTTATTAAGGGGGAATTGTGACCACACACACACATTCACATAACTCTTTTGGGCGTTCAGGTCATCAGGAGCACCACCCATTAGGTTTAAAAATCGAACTCCAGACGTTCCCAGAAGTGGTGTCGAAACCCCAGAAGCCTTGGAGTTGCCGAGGGTGGGTTATGTGGAACCGGGCGTGGTGGGTATGGTTTGTAAGCTTATCTCCCTGAAATACGGCTGCAGAAGGTAAAACATGCGTCACATGAAGGTGTCGACTCTGTGCTAACAGTAAAAAGCGTTGTGTCATTTTTTGTGGGTTGGTCATTGATTTTTTTAATTGATTTTGAAGGACGAGATTAGGATTAAGAATGTTACCACCTAGTTATGATACTTTCTGTGACAAATTAATTACGGTAGTATTATTTCAACACGGTGGTTATTCACTGATGAAATAAGAGAAACTACCATAGGGTTCCTTAATGTTAAATTAAAAGTAAGTTTTTTAAGCATTCGTTTACTGTTTTTGGTTTTAAAACTATGCAAACTCCTTAATCTTTACTAACTCTCATTATAACTGACGCCTCAAGACTTAATTTTATTTGACAGACTCTTTTAACAATAAGCGTTTCTGACCATCGGCAGATTTAGGAAGGGGACCTTGAGGAGGCATAGACTATGGGGTTTAAACCATCTCTGAAGATAATATAATACCCATTAGAAAAAACCTTAAGAAAAAAGAATATCCTCTAATGACTGGGGGCATGCTCTTATTTCATTCCCTGCTTACATCCACTCATTGTTCCTGGAGTATACAATATACATATTATCCAGCTTCAACAAGTTACAGCCTATACCAAACTGTGTTAGAGAGAGAGAGAGAAAAAAAGAGAGAGAGAGAGAGAGATTCTTTTCTGCAGGTTGTGGTGGGGTTCACTGTTTAACTTTATCTTTATAAATGTTATTAAATTACCAATCTTTATCGGTACATATTTATTTAACATTTGTTAAAAAATTGCAGATGTGAATCTGACCCTTTAGTCAAAAGTTTTCATGACTGAAAAAAATACCCTAACTTACGCGTTAAAAGTAGCTGATTACAAACAATAATATACAAACAAAAAATATGTTGATAAAATACTTTATATTTATTACAGCCTTGATTAAAAGTTATCAGAAGAAATCAAGTTGACCCGAAAACTGGACTTAAAGCCCCTAACCCAATCTGTATCAAACCAATGCATAGTTGCAGTCAATTTTTTTTTAATCTTTTACGGCCGTATTCACCGGTAACCTGACCGGCGGTCAGGTCAGGAAATCATGGTTACAGCCTCTGATTGGTGGAAAAATAATTCAATATTTTCCTTCCACCAATCAGAGGCTGTAACCATGGTTTCCTGACCTGACCGCCGGTCAGGTTACCGGTGAATACGGCCGTTAATGTGTTCAGAATGGCCTAAAACCTCTAAAAAACATTTTAATTTACCTTTTAAATTTCTAAATTTTAAGTTATTTTCAGTACGAGTAAAAATAGCTCATTTTCTGTCTGAGCTGAAACAGCTTGTGACGTTAAATGTGCTTTGCTCCCGCTTGTTGTTATCATCCCGCTTTGAAAGACTGGAAAGACTGAGCTCTAGTTTTTTACAGCCTAGTGTTTCAAAGAAAACGGTTTATTTCCAAGAGCACATGTGACGTCACATTGTTAGTAGCTTTCTGCATTAAAATATGTCGTAATTACCTTTAAAAAGTTTGTGGGAAAAGACAAGCGTATTTTTGGAATCAGGAGGTAATTTTCAATAAATTAAAATTTAATATTTAGAATTTTAAGAGATGCTGCAATTCTCCATTCCACAAAAGACAAAAAGTACATTTTCTAGAAAACAAAACAAATTACGAATAACTCTACCCATAAACCGTTGTTTCCGAACAATTTAAGAGACACAACTTTCCCCATTCCAAACGCCCTTGCTCTTTACCACACACTTTCCCTTTCTCGTATAGTACTTAACATGGGTGTGGTAATAAAGAGTGTCTCCGTTTACACAGAGACACCATTGGCAGTAGCTATGTAATGGAGGAAGCCCTCTCTGAGAGATGGACGGTCGGTCTCATTTGTCTTTTGAAACACCGCACTTGAGAACGTATAAACCTCTTTGTTTCAGAATGTTGAAACGCGTCTTATTGGGTTTTAGTGCTGGTTCGCTGTTGTAAATTAGACAGGCCTTGTTTTAAGATGGTGTGTGTGGAAAAACCTACGCTTGTGTGGGAAATTGATTGCGTTGTCTGGAGTATGGGGGTAAGGGTAGATCGTATTGTAAAGCATCTTCCGATAAAAACTCGCGATGACAAAGTTTTATCACTAACACATTCATGATGCTTGCTTAAACAACGTGGCAAGCAAAAATTTGGATACCTGTCAGGAAGTTGCCCAAATTATGCGTCAAACTTACGAGTAAAGCTTTCTAGACCCTTTTTTTCAGGTGTGTCTTTTTTTACTTATTTCTCAAAAGTTCTCCAAAATTATCAACTGCATGACTTAATATAGATGTTAAAAAAGAAAAATACAGGAAAATATTTTGACACATGTCGGGATTTTTCTCGAAAAATTATAAACTCGGGCGCTAAAAATGGATCTTTGACGTAACACAAAAGTAGCCATAAATTCAAAAAAAATTTCGCAAAACTTTAATTAGTTTTTTTAGTTACTAGCATTTATAAAAGGTATAAAACAACTTTATAAAATTTCTAGCACATTGAAAAATTATAACTAACGAAAGATGAGTGATAAAAATGATACCTGGAACATTTTTATATCTAATGTGAGTCTGGTCGTTTTTCAAAAAGTGGACAAAAACTTAAAGGCTCTTGCAGAAAGGTAAGAAAACACTCAAAAATATGAAAGATACTACCATGCGGATAACTTTTTTTTACATGAGAATACTAATATACTGCTTAATTTTTTCCATCCCGATTATTTTGATCGGATGACTTTCGATCCACCCTAATAATCACTAAACTGATCTGATTCGATTTTCCCAATAACTTAAACAATTCCATATAAATTCAAATTACAGCTTATTTTAGGTTGGGGCTAAATTAATTTTCTAATTATTATAACTCCTGGATTAAAAAATTATTTAAACTCCATTAAATAATCAGAAGACAAATTAATTAAAAACGTGCAAACACATTATTTACTTTGATTCAAACTTTTTTGAATGTTGTTATTTTACCGTATCACCCATTAAGAATATACTTAAACACTTGCCCTAAGCTTACTAAAAAAGTTAAAATCTCTCGGTATGACACATGATTTACTCCTGTTAAAACTTTTTTAAATGGTGTATCTAAATTTTTCCCGTTAAGAATATACTTTAACACTAACCCTAAGCTTACTAAAAAAGTTAAGAGTTCTTAGTATCAAAAATCAACTTTTCCCCATTATTACAATAAATATATTATATCCATCATTTTGACAGATAAATGTATCATAAAATATTACTCTAGTCTAAACTTAAACAGATACTTCCGCATAAAAAAAATTAATTTTCCCTTTTATTTAAACCATTTAACAAAGAATTAAAAAACGTGATATATGTTTTAAACATTTAATATAGTATGTAAATAATTAATGAAAAAAAACCTTTTTAAAGAACAACGTATTTAAATTGCACTAAAAAGTATAAAATAATTATTTGTAACTCCTTGTAAAACGAAAAACGTGGGGATCATGCATTAGGTATTTAATCCAAATTAATTTCATCATTCATTTAAATAATTTTTAACTGTGGATAAAATGGTAAATAGAGTGACAAGAGTAGTAGCTGTAAATATTATTGCATGATCCCCACGTTTTTCGTTTTACAAGGAGTTACAAAAAATTATTTTATACTTTTTAGAGCAATTTAAATACGTTGTTCTTTAAAAAGGTTTTTTTTATTAATTATTTTCTGGTTTTTAGTTGTAAGTTTAGAATTCGCGACCTGAACCCCTGAACGCCTTCCAAGAATTTGATTCGTTTCTCTTAAAACTAAAAAGTGTTTTTTTTTCTGAACTTTAACTATAACACATGGCTTTACTCTGTTTTGTTAAAATCATTGCACAGTTTTTGCCTCTAGCTATTATTCAGATGACGTTGGAAATTTATAAGACACTAGTAATATAAAAAAAGTGTTTAAGAAAATATATTGAATACTGGTGACCAACTTGTCAGTAATTAATTATGTACTTGCATGTACTGTGTATTACTTTTATTTTTACAAATTTTCATTTTACTAATATTTTATACAGAACTTCTAAAGCCATCTTGATAACGAGAGGCAAACTGCACAATGATTTTTTAACAATAAGGTCCTATAATTGAATCGTCAGTTTGAAGAAGGGAATAAGTCCAAAAATGAAGTTTTGAGAAAATCGAAAAAAACTGTATAAGTAATGGAATTTTCATTGTATAACCGCCAAATTTTTACTGGAAGTTCAGAACCCTATTTAGAAAACAGAGCAATCATCAAAACAAATATAAGTGTATTCAAAAATATTTTACAGCCAAAATAAGTTGATGGACTTATTCCCTTCTTCCACCTTATAAAATTTTTCTGATGAAAAAATCTTTAAAAACCCTTAAAATCGAATTTAAATTATATATCTCCTTAGTTTACACCACAAAAGGGTGAAATAAAAAGAATAAGACAATTAAATTCAAAATTATAGTGAAACTGGGTTATTAAAGCAGTATCAATGGAGTGAGTGAATATGAATGGAGTTAAACATTCCCTACATAAAAAAAATTTGAAAAACATTGAAATTAAGAGAAAATTTTATTTTAACTTAGTTTACAGCACTAAGAATATGAAGAGAGAGAAAAATTAACTTTAATTCCTAATTAGCTTACAAAATACAATGAATGGACATCGATTTCACAACTTCAAGGGGCGATATCTCCCTATAGGGGTTAGTTATTGTTCCCCTCTTTTCACCCATGTGTAGAGCAAAGCTTAGAGATTGTTTTGAGCACAAAAAGTCAATTTGTCATTTTTTGGACTTATTCCCTTCTTCAAACTGACGATTCAATTGAACTTCTAAACTTTAAGTCCCCCTGGGGGTTCAGGGACAGCAAATTGAACCGAACTAACGAGATAATATCATATTGTCATCCAGATCTGAACTATGTTCAAAATTTCAAGTCTCTAGCTCATGGGGAAGTATGCTTAAAATTGATTACTAAATTCCCCCCGAACAGACAGATAGACAGACGGACGGACAGACAAGATTGAAAGCGACCTAATAAAAACGTTGTAAAAAACGTTTATTTCAATTTCACATTTGAGTTGTTGGAAAAAAAGCAGGGGTAATAATTACTGTTACAAACATCGATCATCGTAATTACTCTAAGACAAAAATAAATTTTTTACATTTACCCTCCACAGAAAATTTATGCTTTCAATACAAATCTAACGTACAACTTTTCAATTCAAAATTGGTCACATTTGAGGTACGCTATGTAATCTATGTAATTTCAAGATAGGATCGTGAACAACTTGAAAGCTGACAACCTGTATTTAGGCTAATTTATCATTTGAAGCAGTTAAATACTTGTCTTTTTGAAGTTTTGAGTGATTTAACGTCATTTATTTGAACATTAACTAAGAATGCGTTTAATTTTTTTCAAACCATTCTAAAGACGGGTTATTTTTCCAACTAATTGAAATTGCCTCAGTTATTGTTCAGCTGTAGCATTAAATTGAAAACGAGGTTTTTGATGAAATCTAATCGATTAAAGAATGATCAAGATTTCCGAAGTAAAGAATAAAACTAGATATTCATGCATACCTGAGAAAACTCTTGCAAAACTTTAAATTGGTATAGTCAAGTAAAGAAAATTATAGGTGACAGAATACACTCCAATTGTTCTCGATGAATGAAAATGCATTAAATATATTAAGCTAAAATCACAAAACACGAAGGAATTTAAGATTCTTTACCTGAATGTAAAAATTCCCTTGTTCGATATAAATGTAGAAAAATTTGATATAGGTTTTTAGGTGTTAGTGTTTCGAAACCTTAAACTGTTTATTTTTCTTTTTTATGTAGTAGTTAATAGCATTAAAAGGAATGGTAATGAGGTTTTTTTACAACCAATTGGTGTTCATAATATGGTTTGACGTTATTTTGAATGAAATCACTCGGCCATCATATTTTAAAGGTAAATTTCAATGTGTGAAATTAGTTTTTATACTGTTACATCGGAAATAAGATTCCTTGAAATATTATTTTGTCAATTGCAACACATTCAGATAAAATTGCATTGCATAGTTTAAACCTTTCGGAATAAGTATTTAGACATACAAATCTGTTTTTTACGATCATTCAATGTTTTTACGATGTGGAAGCTGATCCCAAACTAAGCCCCACAAACTAAAATAACGTTTACAAAAGTGAATCTATGAAACTTCTTATTGTGAACTCGTCTTACCCGGCTTATTTAACGCCAGACAAGACCAAAAAAAAGTTACTCTCTTCAAATACTATTGCATTAGTGATAAATTTTAAGTATTATAAGAACCCCATAGGGTAAATTTCGATCATTTTTTGTTAATAAATGTTTACATATCTTTATAATGTTTCGTTTATTATAAATGTAATACATAAATTATAAATATACTACATTGTTTAGTAATATGTAGTATAATCTCAAAAAGAAACAATATTTTTTTTTAAAAAGAAAAAGATTTGGTAAAATATGTCTAACAACTTTACATATTTACACCACAGTATAATCTCGATATCTCAAAATCGAAGAGACCCAAAAATAAATTCCAGATATCGAGAGAACAAGATAACTCCAAACATACAATTAATTATTACTTTATATTTTTTAGAGATACAAAGGTTTTCAAGGTTTCAAAGTTGGAGATATCGAGGTTATGCTGCATTTTTAAACGTTTTTGATTCAACATTTTTTTTAATTTTACGAACTATTTGAGAGTTCCCTAGTGGTGGGGAACCAGGAGTTCATAAAAAAGAGCATCAGTACGAGTTTACTAGTAAAATATCTTCAAAAAATTCTGTTAAAATTCCAAACTGACATAATTAAGATTGAAACAGCTTCCAGGAGCATTCCCTATTCATATAATCATTCTTACTTAACATGATTTGAGACCTTAAAAGGATTAAAAATAGAGCACCGCACCTTTTTTTTGTGAGTGCCTTACCAGACCGAACCCTCTATACCACTCCCTAACCTCAATCAAGTGAATTTTGAACTGGATTTGAACTTGGGGCTCATGTGAACCCTGTAGAGTTAACTTGAGAATGGGTGTTAAGAAAGATAACAAAGACAGGTGCCTATTTGAGAAGCGGAGGGCATTTTTGACCGACAAGTCTTTTTTTATACCAAGGTATAGGTAAGGTTTAATGCCGAGAAAGTTGGGATCTGTATGACAACTTTGTTTAAGCCTTAAAACTACAATCACAGTAATTAATCTTCTGTTCGTTGTTATATCGTATTTGTAACTCTAAAATATAATATGAAATAAATAGCATATTAAAATTTTCTTAATATAAAATGTATTTTGTCTCCGTCCCCCGACATTTTAACCTTTCATGCATTAACATTTTTCAAAACACTTTTAAGAACTCATACCCCATCCCTACCACGTAAAATAATTTTATTCATCACCATATTTTTTTTGTAAGTTGTAACCTTTTAACCAACTTAAAATGACTTTAAAATTTTAGTTTTTTGTGTTGAATGTAAAAATCTCGCCTATAATAGGAACTCTTTTCAAATGTTTTATTTTTCAAAAGTAACGTTCAAAGTAAAAGTAAAATAAAAGTAAAAAAAATTCAAATTAAAAAAAACTTCAAAATTCAAATTTTCAAAAGTTAAAGTAAAGTAAATTCTGTGCATAAGCACTGAAAATCGTTACTTTATCGTTTTCTATGAATCGTTATGTCTCTGAGAACAAAAACCGAGATGAGAGAGAACAAAAATCGTTAACAATGAGACGTATATGTTAAAAATAGTGTTTTTTTTTCTTTTTTTTCTACATTTTTCAAAGAATTTTTTTATGATTAAACAATATGCAAGGTGTCCCAAGATAAGTATAGACCCCCTTAACTTTTCTATGGCTAATAAAAGTGGTATCTATGTATTGTAAAAAAACCATGCTCGATTCCATGCGGTTAATGTATTACGCCCCTAGCGGGAATTTTATGATTTGTAATTTTTGTTTTGTAAACTTTTAGAGATTTACTAAATTAGTCAGTTTCAAAGTTGTAGAGCACCATCGATTTAGTACGAAAAGACACCTTAGGCAGAGACATGCCTTGAATAGATCACTCTCTACCACACACACAAATAAAAGTTCACAAGTTTTCACCTCCTTAAACACTCCTCCTAACTCAAAAATGATAAAATTTCCTTTTATATAAGCAAAGAATACTTTAGTCATTTACCCAAGTCATAAAAAATGAAAGTTTCTTATTTTCGTGTTATGAGGAGCGTTTAATTTTAGTTTTAACGACAAGTTACAGTTTTTATTATTCTTCGTTACAAATTTTAAATCCCCAAACTTATATAATTTAGATAAACAGTAATACAAATCCTTTTTCCTGTTGTTATGTTAGAAGTATAGATAGAAGTTTTTTTAACTCAATAAACTCTAAGTTTAATTAATAAAGTAGGTTTTGGTATTGATCATTAAACTCAAAGCCTGTTTTAACACTGGATAGATAAATCTGCAGATTTTTGAAAAACCAGTTAATTCTTAAGTCAGCGGGTATTGCTCTAATTACTCAGTCTCTCTATGAAGTCTTGAGGTAAGAACATTTTTTCTACGAAATAATGTTTCAACACATTTAGAAAGTATGTCGTCGATATTTTGTTATCGACATCATCCTCGTGTGTTATTTTAACACGAAATTCGAACGATCAATTATTTGAACTCTTCTCATTTCAATTGTTTAAATGAAAAATAAGTTGCAAATCAGAAGGGATGCAATTGACAAGAGAAGTGTTTCAATTTGTTTTTAAACTAGTTTTCTCAAAGAGAAAAACTAATTCAGGACGGAAGCAAAAGGAAATAGTTAATTTTAATCCTAATAAAGAATTTTCTTTCTAAACGACTTGTTTAAAGAGAAACACATTGTAAAAGCGAAAGAAAATTGAAAATTGTTTTGAGGCCCTTAAGAATAGGGGAGGAATTTTTAATTATTTATTTTTTTTTCAATACCATCCTGCGTATTATAAGAAATTGAGATTCCCTGATTGAATTTTATAGGAAACGATAACCTTATTTTTTATTGAACTAGGTTTTAAGAATCTATTTCTGGATAAAATTTCAAAAACATTTAAAAACTTAAAAATTCCTTTACTTATTCTTCTGAATTATTCCTTTTGAAGTTACTGTTGAGTTTAAGTCTGTGACATTGTATATTTTCTAACTGAGAGGGCGCTGTATTATTTCTAGATTATTCTGTATATAGTAAAAGTGTATATATACCCTGTTTTTGTAAATAAAGAAGAGATTTTTATACAGTCCATTGAGTTGAGTATGAGTTCTAACATATGGTCAGCAGAGCCGGAGTTTTCGAGTCGGATTGAGCTAGGTTGAGTGTTAGGTGAGATTTGTAGAGATGAAGTGTGTTGGTTTAGTTTAGGAGAGATTGATTTTGAGCTGCGTAGTTAGGGTGAGTTTCCTTAGTTGGTTCTTAGTAGTTAGTGCTGTGGTTTTGATCTGCTGAAGGTTAGAAGGATAGTTGCTTAGGTTAGGTTGCCTAGTTTTAGGGTGTAGTTAGTGATCAGGGTAGCTTTGATCTGTCGATGAATAGCTATTGTTGAGCGGATTGTCTGGGTTCAAGTGGATGTTGTTAGGTAGTTGATCTGGTTGATTAGGTTTCGTGTAGTTTGAGTGGATTAATCTAGCTTTGAGATGGCGGTTAGTATTAACGCTTTGAAAAAGGACGAACTGTTGATGTTGGCGTCAGAGTTAGGGTTAGAGGTAACAAGTAGTAAAATGATTGAGATCAGGAACGTGATTGAGGATAGTGAGGTGTTCAAAGGTGAAACAGAGCTAGTAAAAACAATAGTTGAATCGATCAAAGAAGCAGCGGAAGAGGAAAGACAGTCCAAGGAGTTAGAAAGGAAGGAGAAAAATGAACGGGCATTGCTAGATAAAAATAAATTAAAATTAGAGAGTGAAAGATTAGAGATCGAGAAATTAAAAGCGATGCAAGCCGTTCCCGATAAAGAAGTTGAACAGCTTAAATTGAAACAGTTGGAAAAAGAGAGTTGGAGAATCTGAGAAAGGAAAGGTTAGGCGAAGTAAAACCAGAATCAGTGGAAGATCTGGAGACTTTGATCAAAAGTGTGAGGACTTTGTGTATACCTGTTCCTACGAGAGCCGATTCCTTTCACTTATTTTTCCAGTCACTTGAAAAAGCGTTTAAAATTAAAAACGTATCGGATGAGTTGAAAGCGGAGATCCTACTGAATCTTTTGGGAGAAAAGGCTAACAATTTAATGATTCACATTACAGAGGAGGACTTAAGGGACTACGAGAAGTTTAAAGGTGTGGTTCTCAAAGAATTTCAAGCAACACCTCAGGACTGCTTAAACCAGTTTCGCAAAGCTGTAAAAGCGGCTACCGAGAGTTACGTCCAGTTTGCTTCACGATTAAGCGCGATCTTTGATTATTACTGTCAGTTAAGAGGAGTAGACACTTTTAAGGGATTGTGTGACTTGATCGTGTCGGATAGCATCTTCATGACCTTGGACAAAGAGCTTACGAGTCATATAGGGACAAAGCAGGGGGAGTCGTATTTCAAACCCCAAGAGTTAGGTCGCGAGTGTGATATCTTCTTGTCTACGAAGAAGTCGAGGTTGGACAGTGAGTGGAATTCCAAAGGGTTTCGTAGAAGTTCGGAAGAAACAAAACCAAAGTTCCAGAACTTTCGGTACAACAAACCTGCTGCGAATGTATTTTTGTCGGAGGTTAAGAGTAACAAATGTGTCTTGTGTAAGGGGAATCATGGATTATACGCGTGTCCAAAGTTCAACGCGAAATCTGTTCCAGAGAGAATCGAAATCTTGAAGGAGCACAAAGCATGTTTTAAGTGCTTGGGTCAAGAATGTACGGCCGTTAATTGCAAGTACAAGAACTGTTTTTGCGGGAAACCCCATAATCGTCTAATTCACTTTCAGAGAAATCAGAGAGTTAGGGAAAATACAGAAGTAGCTGGTGAGCGATCAGGTGAGGCTTCAAGATGCCCTGTGGTAGCATCTAGCTTGCATCAAAATGAGCCGAACGCCTTATTGAGTACGATTGGTTGCCTGATCAAGGACAGAAACTCCGAGTGGCAGGAGGTAAGATGTCTATTAGATGTCGGGAGTCAAACGTGTCTAATTAGTAGTGAGTGCTCAAATAGATTGCAGGTTAAAAAGGAAAAAATTAACACAGAAATATCGTGTGTAAACGATTCAAGTTTAGCGATAACAAAGAGAGTTTTTGCTACGATCGCAAATAGGGAAAAAAGTTTTGTTAGAGATTTAACAATGTTAGAAGTAAAAAGGATTACGGACATAATTCCACAAAAGTTTTTAGATATAAAAAGTGAGGTCTTGAATTCTATAAAACTAGCGGATAGGAACTTTAATGTGCCGGGTAAAATAGACTTGTTGTTAGGTGCTGAGCTATTTTACGAACTTTTGAGACCGGAGCAAATTTTGATCCAAAATCCTAACTTGATTTTGCAAAACACAGTGTTTGGGTTTGTAGTTAGTGGAAAAGTAGATCAAGAGGTGAGAGGTAAGGTTCATTGTGGTTTAGTTAGAGAGGATCTTAATGAGACGTTGAGGAAGTTTTGGGAAGTAGAAAGTGTCGATGAGTTAGAGTCAATAGGTGGTAGTGAGAATTCGATTTGTGAGGAGCATTTTGCGAGGACTCATTGGAGGACTAAGGAGGGAAGATACGTGGTACAAATGCCACTCAAAGAGGAACCTTCGTGTCTGGGCGATTCTAAAGAGATCGCTCTCAAAAGACTGAGGTCGCTGTGGACTAGACTGTCGAGAGATCCAGAGTATCTAAATCTCTATAGAGAATTTATGGACGAGTACGAGAAACTGGGTCACATGAAGGAAGTTACTGAGGAGGAGGAGGAGGAGGAGCCAGATGTATCGTACTATGCGACCCATCATGGAGTTTACCGTCCCGAGAAAGAAACTACTAAACTGAGAGTTGTGTTTAAGTGTTCTTCAAAGACCTCAAATGGAAGATCCCTAAACGAGATACAGTACAATGGAGGTGTGATACAGGAGGACTTATTTTCCATTATGGCAAGATTCCGGACTCATGTGTATGCTTTATCAGCAGACATCCAAAAGATGTACCGCATGATCAGGATTGATCCGAGTCAACATTGCCTTCAGAGAATTCTATGGAAGAAAAGTGAATACGAGTCACCGAGAACCTACGAGCTCGTCACAGTGACGTATGGAACTACGAGCGCTCCGTACCTTGCGATGCGCACATTGAGACAACTAGCGAATGATGAAGAGGAAGACTTTCCGAAGGCTGCACCAGTCGTGAGGAATGATTTCTATATGGATGATGTCTTGAGCGGTGCTGCAACTTTAGAAGATGCTAAAGAGTTGCAACGTCAACTTATTGCTATCTGCCTAAGAGGAGGAATGACGTTGCATAAGTGGTTTGGGAACCACCCAGAGCTGAACCCCACATTTAACCGAGAAATGTACGAGTTCGACTCAACTGAGACAAAGACGCTTGGCGTGTCCTGGTGCCCAGTAGAAGACTACTTCTTGTTCAAGGTGAAGGTGGAACTAGAAGAAACCTACACCAAGAGAGGTGTCTTGTCAACCATTGCAAAGATTTTCGATCCCTTGGGACTCTTGGGACCGGTGGTCTCAAGGGCGGAAATATTCATGCAGAGGATGTGGAGGCGGGGTCTGGACTGGTCTGGTCCGGTGCCCGATCGAGAGGGGAAGGAATGGAGTCAATTTTTGATGAACCTACAAACAGTAGACCAATTTAAGGTTCAAAGGTGCATTGTGCAGGACAAGGCTGTAAGCATAGAGATTCATGGATTTGCAGACGCGTCGGAACTGTGTTACGGTGCGGTGATTTATTGCAAATCTACGAATTCTGCAGGAAACGTAAGAGTTAATTTAGTCACAAGCAAGTCAAGAGTTGCGCCAATAAAATGTCTGACTATTCCAAGACTGGAATTGTGTGCGGCTGTACTACTAGTGAAACTTGTAAAGAAAGTGCTTCTTGCTTTGAAGATTAACGTAAACAAGGTGTTTCTTTGGAGCGATGCAACAATCGTGCTTTCATGGATAAGAAAAGACCCGACTTGCCTAAAAACCTTTGTACGGAATAGGGTGACTATTATACAGAGGTTTTCGTCTGAGTGTGATGCGCAGTGGCTTCACACTAGATCCGAGGAGAATCCAGCTGATCTAATTTCCAGAGGGATGGACCCTCACAAACTCCAGGACAGTAAGTTATGGTGGATAGGACCCGCTTTCCTGACTGGAAAACCAATGGAACAGGGTGATCTGATCTTGATCCCAAGTGAGCAGGACGAGTACTTTGGGGAACTCAGAGATCCAGTAAATGTAAGTGAGAACAAGTCATTTGTGATAAAAGTGACTATGAACTTTGTTATCCAAATCTTAAGTTTGAGTAATAATTATGCAAAGTTATTGCGTATTTTAAGTTATGTGTTTAGATTTATTAATAACAGTAAGTGTCAAAAGGCTAAAGTGTATGGTCCCATTAGTGTCTTAGAATTAACAGAGTCAGAAAGCTTTTTGATAAAATCTATTCAACAAGAGAGGTTTGCTAGTGAAATCAAAAGCTTATTAAAGGATAATCGAGTTTTATCAAATAGCAAGTTAAAGACCTTAAATCCATTTTTGGATTCAAAGGGAATCTTAAGAGTAGGTGGACGATTAACTAATTCAGAGTATAGTTTTGAGAAAAAACATCCTATACTGTTACCTAAAAGTCATGTTTTTACAGAGTTACTAATTTCTTATTATCATCAAAAGTATTTTCACGTAGGAGTAACTGCTCTTTTGTGTCATGTACGTGAGAAATTCTGGCCTATTGGTGGTAAGTCAACTTGTAGGAAAATTGTACGTAATTGTGTTGTTTGTTTTAAGGTTAAGCCACAAATTTCATCTCAATTAATGGGAAGTTTACCGAAAGATAGGGTCACCTTGAACTATCCCTTTAATACTTCTGGTGTGGACTTTTGTGGCCCCTTTCCTATTAAATTAGGTAAACAAAGAAAAAGTACTGTATGTAAAATGTATGTTTGCATATTTGTGTGTTTTGTTTTTAAGGCAGTGCATATTGAAGTTGTTTCTGATTTATCTTCTGAGTCTTTTTTAGCTGCTTTGAAAAGATTCATTGCTAGGAGAGGAAAGTGCTCCCGAATATATTCAGATAATGCCAAAAACTTTGTGGGAGCGAGTAGAGAAATTAAAAAATTGGCAAATTTAGTAATTAACCCTGATTTTGTATTATCTTCCTATTTAGGTGAAGAAGGTATTGAGTGGAGATTCATCCCGCCGAGAGCCGCAAATTTTGGTGGTCTCTGGGAAGCGGCTATTAAATCGTTTAAGTATCATTTTAAAAGAGTAGTTAAAGGTGCAAGTTTAACCTTTGAGGAGTTCTTGACTGTATGTACTCAAATAGAAGGTATTCTTAATTCTAGACCGTTGAGTCCTTTAACTAGAGATACTGATGATTTTGGAGTTTTAACTCCTGCCCACTTTTTAATAAACAGATCTTTGAATGCAATCATAGAGCCTGATTTAACGAATTTAAATGATAATAGGCTTGATAGGTGGCAAAAGGTATCTAAAATAGCACAATCTGTTTGGAAAAAATGGCATCGTAGTTATATAAATGAAATGCAACAAAGAAATAAATGGGTGTTTGAGAAAAACAATGTAAGTATTGGTGATTTGGTATTAATAGTTGATGAGAACTTGCCAACGTTTAAATGGTCTCTTGGAAGAATTATTTATGTATATTATGGTGTAGATAGTAAAATTAGAGTTGTCAACATAAAAACTCAGAATGGTGTATTTAAGAGACCTGTGTCTAAAATTTGTGTATTACCGATGTAATTGGACTTAATAGGATTTAATATTTACTGTTTATTTTAGGAGTTCTCAAGGTATCTGTGTCGAGTAACTTTAAAGTGGACTTTTTATTGTTGTCTTTTTTTGAATGTAACCATGTCAACGCGGGGAGTATGTTGAGTTTAAGTCTGTGACATTGTATATTTTCTAACTGAGAGGGCGCTGTATTATTTCTAGATTATTCTGTATATAGTAAAAGTGTATATATACCCTGTTTTTGTAAATAAAGAAGAGATTTTTATACAGTCCATTGAGTTGAGTATGAGTTCTAACAGTTACATTTTGATCATTCAATTTACAAAATTATTAAATTTAAAAAACTTTTTGATTAGCTTTAAAATTTGCATTCCTTTTATAGGTAATTTACAATAATTTACAACAAATTATCATCAATATTCAACCAAAGGTATACATAGTTATAATAAAAGTATCATTCAAATAAAAAAAAGACTTTTCTAAAATTAACTAAATACTTCTAAAAATAAAAATATGTTAATTTATAACTCAATGTAGATAGAAAAGACCCCATTTATTTAATCTCAAAACGCATTTTCGAAAAAAAAAAAGTGGATTGAACCTAATGAAAATGGGACAATTTTTCATAGGCAGAAAAATCCCAAACCTGATGATTAAGCTGTCTTGAAGGGCATATTAAGTTGTTTGAGATGGAAGGTGAATATTAAGTTGTCAGGAACCAAATAATCGTTTTATCTCATTGAAATATGGGTGATAAAGTCCACCATTCCAACTGAGTATTTAAATTAGTTCTTTTAGTATGAACAATTGAACATCCCTTGACATAAACATGAGCTCAATTGGTTCGTGGTTTCTTGGAATTTAACAATTTCTTACAAAGAGCGGCTTTTTTCTTAATAACTTTGGCCGCTAATATCTCCTTGAATACTAAATGATCATTTAGGTTTTTTCTTAGTTATTAATTTTGTTTTTTCGCTTGAAAACCACTTTAAGCCGTCTATGGATTTCCTCATAGTCGCTAATAGTACTATGTTTACTTCTATGATCCTGAGAGAAGTTGGTTCAAATGTAAATTCCTGTAACGGACTTTCAATCGGACCTTGTATTTAATTTTTTCTTACTAGCCCTATTTCTCTTATTATCATTTGTTTTTTCTAAACATTTATAAGCTGTGTACACTTGAGACATATGTGGAATTGTGGGGTCAATGCCCACCAACTAATTTCTAGAGGTTTCATTTTATAAAGATGAATGATATTTTTAGAAGAATCTGATACAGCAAGTTTCCGAAAATCCTTTAGCTTTCCCTTTAGTGTGTTTCGCCTAAACAATCCATGAAATGATTACTTCTCTAAAGGCTAATAAACACAGTTTCACTTTCACTGTTTATCTTCAGTGATTCACTCCTGTGAACCACTCGTTTGCATAGAAAATTAGAGGAGTGAAAAGTGATATGTGTGGCAATTTACACTTTTCATGATTCCTCCAAAATGAACACCGAAAGTGATAAGTCCAAATGAGCCTTTACACTGTTTCACTTTCAATGTTCATTCTGAGTGACACTCTCCGAGAAATCACGCATTTGCATATCGTCGCCTTAGAATCAAAAACTACTATCTCCGTTCGGCAAACTTCGGGGATCCCGATCCTTGGCTACTTAAAATCAGACGCCAATTCAAACCACTAACCATAAAAAATCCACCAATTAAATACCAATGAATCAAAAAAATAATAATAATTACTTTAGATCGTTGCAGGCGCTCATTTGATTGGTTTGGCACTTTGCCAGCTCGATGATGTCACGCTTACGAACCAATGAAATGAGCTTTCTCGCTTGCAATTCCGAATATTTCCGAATCAGACCAGAAGGCAGTATTATTTGATTTTATGATGAAGAAAATATTGCCCCTGATATGGCAACCTGCTTACGATATCAGACCGCCAAGATTAACATTGAATCTAGCTCGTTTCGCAGCAGCCAATGAAATAATTGGAACTCTTTTTTCGTTATAAAAGAAAAACTAATCATGGTAGAAGTGCAATATTTTAAACACATATACAATTATTTTTTACTAAAATATTGTCGTTTCGTTTTTAAAAATTCGAATTAGTTTTAGAATTATTAATATTCAAAGTTTCAATATTTTCCCTTTCTAGGACTGAAGTGAATTAACAATGGATAGAAGCAACCCTTTAACAACGCCAAAACCGCCAACAAAACGAGTAGAATGAACAACTACTGTGAATGAAGCTGCGTGAATTTTCAGAGATAGTAGTTTTTGATTCTAAGGCGACGATATATAGGAAGGCTCATTTAGACTTATATCATTTTGGAGGAATCATCCAAAGTGAAAAATGTAAATTGTCATTTCACTCTTCCGATTTCCTGCACTACAAATGAACAAATAAATCATAGGACAGAAAGACAATCTAACGTTTTTTTATTTTGTGAGACCTATGATTTTTTACTATGTCTTTAACATCCATGGTTTTTTTCGGATGTACGAAATTTCCGGTCAGTGCAAAAATCGGTCAGCAAAAACCGTTCAATAAAAAACAAATTTATTGCATGAGTAAAGCTATAAGCTTTTTTTTACCGGTTTTTGCAGTGGCGGCTCGAAGCTAAAATTATAAGGGGTGCTGCTCCGGCGGTACCAAGTTGGAATCGTATTTTAAGCGTTATAATACCAAATAAATCACTAAAAAAACTTGGAAAGTGTTTAAGTATAGCCTTAATTAGATTTGAGTACAAAGTATTAATAAATCTGATTCTGTCTTTAAATTTTAAAGTTCAGTGAAGAATAATAACAAGAAAATAAAAAGATCACAGAGCACTCATACATTTACCCAATTCGTATTTTTACACTAAAATATCACTATATTAATTTAAATTGAAATAAGACAAGTAAATAGCATCATGGTAGAAAAACAAAATCACATTTACAAAACAAAAACGTTGAAAAAATCATATAGAAAAGATGGGAACAATATAAAATTTTGATTTTGTACTTAATTAATATTCAAAAACCTGTCACTTACCTATATTTAACTGATTATTACATCTTGCAAAGATTAAGTTGATTTCATATATAGTAACTATCTCCTAGAAAATGAAACTAACGTGACTACAAAAAAGTAAACAAAAATCTTTAAGCTGAAAAAGGCGGAAAGATTATGTTCCTCTCTGTTGAAAAGAAAAAAGCTATAAATAAAAAATTAAAACTGTGGTGAAAAGCTTAAAAGCCAATGTGATTTATTAGTAGTAGAAATCGTTTATTTTTCTTCTTCCTCACAGCTCTCTCAAGAGAAAAAGCTATCATTCTTTTGGTCGGGGCTGCTGAAAAGCAGACCCTTTTCTCCTAACAGATTCGCATGCTAAATTCTTGATATTTTGATCTGATATGATAGAGCTAGTGTTTTATACCACGATTGGTTTATCTTCGGGGGCTGATCAACCCGGAAAGAAATCTGTTGGCGAGACGGCATAGCAGAGAATTATTAATTGAAAAAGGAATATAAAGGACAAAGATTAAAGGGGAAATAAATAATTTTTTAAATATTGTAAAGCAAATATAAATTGGAATTTTGGGAAATTTTGGTTGGGGGTGCTGCAGCCCCGCAGCCCCTATGGACGAGCCGCCACTGGGTTTTGGCATTGTCCAGAATTTTCGCGACACCTGTTTTTTACTACTTACTAGAATGCTTGATAAGAAAAACTAATTTTAAAAATTTCCACTTATTTTTTGCGTAAGTTGAAAATTTTTCTCACGGACCATCTCTGATAGCCTCATGGACCACCTGTTGGGAACCACTGCTCTAAATCAAGGGTCCTCGATTACGTGGGGTCCAAATAATTTTGAAAAATTTTATCGAGGTCCAGAGAAAAAAAGATACTCAATTACTTTTCAATTCTTCAATCACTTTATCTTCTTAATCACATATTATAGAGCTTTCAGAGATTCCAAATGGCAGTTTTCCTCTTTAGGTACTTAATTTAATTCCTGCTCCCAGATTATAATTAATTTCACTAGCAGCCAATCAGAGAAGATAAAATGCGAAAGTGGTTCCTGATTGAATATGGAACTTCTCTCAAGCGCCATTTTAATTTCATCGGTGTTGTTCTTTTTCCTCCAGTTCCGATTTGGATTTGAGTGACAGCTTCAGTAGGCGAATGACAGAATTAGCAGGAATGACGTGGTATTAAAGGAGGCCGGTCCGTTTGGACTGAAATTTGTCTATGGGAAAAGCCATAGCCATCCAGAGCGAGGAGGCCGTGACAGAAGAATGATGAGTCATCCCTTCCGACGAAAGCTATCATTGCGTTCCCATAGACGCGTCGATTTTGGAGGGGAAAAATCGCTATAAATCATAAACAAATGATCGGAAAAAGAAAAAAAGACCTGTGTGTGATGTAGGAAACGAATACTAATGATTCTGAGTGAAAATGTTTACATTACCGCGGAAATATTTTGATAGATGGGATTTTAAAAAAACCTTGCTCAGAGAACGATCGACTTTCACAAGCTTTATTCGATTAGATTCGCCATAATTTCAGTTAAATTACTTCTTGTATTATAAAATGAACATGTTTGGTTAGATTGTATTCGTTTTTGAGTCATTCAAACCAATATTAACATTCGAAAATTTGCTGTTAAGTTGAGATTCGAAGCTAGCTGAACCGGGCGGCGTATTAAATAAAATATTTCTGTTTTATAATAACAAAAATCCTGTCTTTATTTTAACAACTAATAGATCATGTCCTATCTTAATATTTTTAATCCTTACACAGATAAATATTAACCATATTAACCCCCGCCCGCCTTGCAACTTTAAATAGGATTTAAATATCAAGTGAGTATTCAAAATCAGCCGCTCTCTCTCTCTTTCTGGTACTATACTATATCTCCCTTGGGGTTTATAACCTTTTCCTTTATATATGAATAATCTAATATTTGAAATGGATAAATGTGATTTCCATTTTCAGTCAATAAAATGTACTTATTTATAAACTTTTAAAAGGTAAAAACATGAAACGCAAATAACTGATCTAATTAGTTATAAGCATAACATTTAATTAAATTATTAATATCTATTAAAAACTGTTTTTTGGGAGGCAAGATAATAAGGTAAATGTGGGTATAGTGGACACTTTAAGGAAAATTTTTGCTTAAATTCTTAATAAATACCAATCAATTTGCTTCGAAACGGTTATCATCCTATTTTTAGGTTAATTGGATCTTCTTCTTTCGATTTTACTATTAAAAACTTTAATTAGATTGGGCAAAGTATTTTTAATTAATTTTTTAAAAGTACTCCAAATTGCATCTATAGTGGCCACATAGATGAAGCTGTTGCTTCTATGGTGGACACCTCTTGCATCAATAGTGGACACCTCTCTTTTTCTGCCTATATGAGGGGTTTATGCATGAAATTGAGGGGTTTTTCTTGGTATAGTCGTTTATTTCTAATTAAGTCTTCCTTCCCAACGAAATGTATTTTAGATTCAATCAAATTAGCTTTATTTAAAAAAAATTGATAGTTTTCGGCCCAAAGTCTACGCTGTAGCTGATTTGAGAGGAATTTAGCATGTAATTCAATGTTTTAGAAACATTGGTTCCCGAAGCCAGAATGAAACCAAATTTATTTAACCCTCATTTTAAAGCACAGTCAACAGTTTATGAAGAAAAACTGATTCAAATTAAGTATTATTTATGTTTCTATTAGACGCCATTGCGGTGGCCACTATTGGAAAATCTAAGATTATGTGTTGGTAAAGTGGACACCCCCATAAATCCTCGTAAAGTCAGCATTTTCCAATAAATTTTATACAGTATTATTTTATACACTCTTATTTATCTTGATATAAATTTAAAAGTCAATCAAGCGGTAATAAATACGAAAAAATCAGTTCCGACTTACTCGTTTCCTTACGCGATTCAATAAGCAAAATCAAATTTCAGTCACTCGGGCGATGTTGTTATTTTCAAATATTTATATATCCTTCCCATGCTGATCTGTGGTATCGGTGGTAATTTATCAGCTTACCTGATTGCACAATCTACTATGCCTATGAATTTTGACGCTGTTCGATGCCTCTAACTCGTTTTATTTAAAATTAATCATCTATGTGGCCACTATTGGTACAGTGTCCACTATACCCACATTTACCTTAGTACCTCCAAAACTTTTACTCTACAAAAACATATTTGTCTTACTATGTGAATTAATAAAGCGAATTGAGCTCGGTATTTTCCGAAGCCATAACTTTTTTCTTTCTTCATCTTTCGGAAAGGAAAAAACACTCACACTGCTGGCACCTTTTGTGTAATTACTCTTACATCCAGGCACACAGCAATGCTTAGGCATAGTCAAAATATGGGTGTGAAAAGAGCCCGGGAAACACGAGAAAAGCTCGGTTATTCCAGGTTCGCGCGTACGCTCACAGCGAATCTATCGACGCCTTGAATGACTCATTGCGCCGGAGACGCGGAATTGACCAGGCCTCTTCATTCTAGAAGGCTATGGAAAAGCCCGGTTAAAAAAGTTGCCATTAGCGTCTATGGAGATGAATCCTCTGTTAAGCTCTATATACTCTGTGTTCTTAATTAAATTATTGTTAAATTAAATAAAACTCTTGTTAATTACCGTTAAAACCGTTTCGCATCACAACATTATTTAAAAAATAAAACTTTTTTTTATAAAATATTGAAATTGAAAAAATTATTGATAAGGGTGTCACTCAATTGAATGGATGTCGTCAGCAAGAGAAAATTGAAGGTAGAGGATTCTTCCCCGGAAGGATTTGCAAAACCTTGATTTAGTATTAACTATACGAAGAAACAAACTTTTTACAATTCCGCATTCCTCCTAAATTTTAAGATTAGAAACAATTGAATTTGTCTTTAGTGCTTGTAAATTATTATTAGCTTTATATTGAGAATGGGGACTGGGAGGTTTTCCCCAGGAAGTTTTCGGGAATTTGACCCTTAAAAAAGGTCAAACAAATATTTGTGTCTAAGAATACATATTATTCATTATCAAAATACTTTGGCGGTCCAAGAAATAGATCAGTGGTTTTCAACGGGGGCGCTACCGGGGGAAGATGAGAGGATGTTTAGAGGCAGTGAACCAGTGTTGGGCAATAGGGTGACGGTGGGCCGGTTTTGGGCGGTAAGAGGGCGACGAGCATGGAGAAGTGGTGGACCAAGATGGGAGACAATCAAAATTAGTTTAAATTCACTTTTTTCGGGGGAGAACCATTCATTTTCTGGGGGAGAACCACCAAACCCCCCTACTGTGAGTACTTTAAAACTGGTATAGTCTTTAGACCACTGGGTATCCCTGGGAGCTTCGAAAATGGTATGCAATTGAAAAGAAGTTGTTTAAGGGACAACATTCACGAACTCATTTTTACCACTAACTTCCTATTTTAAGCAACGCAATAATTTTAAGTAGTAAGGAACGAGAACACGAAAAAATTACAGAAACTCGTATATTCTGTACCAACTAATGTGTGAAAATAAATATTTTTACTTGAAAAGGTATCAGCGGGTTACCGAGTTCCAATTTCGATAAATTTGGTGCCTAAGTTTGCTAATTACTTTTTAATATTGAGTGATCGACCATCCCCATACCCTAAATTACGGAATATTCTTAGTTGGATCCATTGAAAATTTTTCACACCTTTATGGGTGCGGTAGCTTTATAAGGTTGATAACCACTGCTCTAGGTGATTATTGAAAGTGAAGTAGTGTACATGAGCTTTTACACGAATTCTTCCCATCCACTCGTCACCACAAACGTTTCAAACATTTCTCAACTAATCATAACACTACCCCACCCCAAAAAATCCACCCTACAACTTAAAATGCAATAATCAACTCCTAAACAGACGTGCGTGCTTGTATTATTTGAAGCCAAAATGACGCTTTTAACTCCTAAGTGACCCTGAAGACATGACAATGGGTTCCTTACAGTTTCCAAATGCAGGGGTGTGGTATAGTAAAGAGCCCAACAAGTGATAAGACTATGCCCTCCGTGGTGAGTCCCAACAATCGGGGTCACTCTTCACTCCACTAAACAGTCCAATTTTTTAACGGAATGTACTTGACACAATTCGATCCCAGTCCTCCCCTTTTTTGCAAAACCATACATCCGAACTATTCTAAATAGCCGTGTAATTAAATTTTCTTTTCAAGTCCACGCCTGCTTAATGCAATTTTTCCTATCGCTCTTCGTTTTTGAAGTTTTCTGTAGATCTCTCAGTCAGTGGGAATGCCACCACACCTTCGTTTGTACTATGGGGTTACGTAATCTAGATCCAATTGGGTGATTCAATACTTTGTCTGAATGTCAAGAAGGTGGCGAGGGTTATTGGAAAGTTGCGTCAGTTTAAGTAGGCGATTAGTGTCTTCAAGTAAATCACTCATTCCTTGTAAGGAAGGCCGAGTGGGTATTTTATTTTTACTTTTGAAGGTATTTAAATTAAAGTTAGGGCTTTATTTCTTTATTTTTTTAATTCAAATAGTTTAACTTCGAATGGTTGGTTGGTTGTTTGGGGTTGGAAAAGTTCAGAACAGTTTTATGCATTATTGGATTTTTTAAATTGCCTTTTCTTATCATGCATGTTTGCTTATTATACTTTACATGATTCATATGATTCCACCATTCCATGATATGCTATGAACTCTAAAACAATCTTTTTAACAAAATAAAGAACTTATGAAAAATTCATTAAATTAAAATTCTAGAGCCTAAGTGTTCAGGAGATACAGTTCAAGTTCTGACAAGTTTCCTTAAAATCATTTTAGGATTTTTCTACCATACTCTTTAGTATATTATAGGAATTTAAAAGGCAAAAAGAGTAATGGGATTAATCTAAGTATTTAGTATTAATGAAAATTTTACTTAGTGAGCATAAATTGTTTTCTATAAATGTGTGTATTTTTTAATTGACGAAAGTAAATAGTAATTAAATGAAAGAACAAAATTTCTTAAACATGCATTGGCTTATCTCGACTCGATTTTAACGATTTTAACTAAACTCGATTTTCAAAGAAAGATTAACAAATTGACTGTTTTTAATTTGCTACATCAACTTGTGTTATAGTTACAACTCCATAAATATTAGGAAAATTAATAATAATATGTGTTTGTACCCCAGAATAAAGAATTCAAACGGCCAGATCCGACCCTCGCATTTCAAAGACCCCTGCTCCAGAACCAACAAACGAAGCCTCGCCCAAGTTCACCGAATCTAAACCAACATAACCAACTTTGAAAACATCCGTGAATATCGAGGAATGAGAAAAAAACCTAGTTTCTGTGAACAAGACAAAAAAGAACGTGAAACAGGAGAGGTCCACTATTGATGAAAACTTACAGACGAGGGAACCGCGGTGTTTTCTTTCTACCACCATATTAAAAGGGAGAATTCGGATTGCTGACCACATGAGGAAGGTTCCATTGACCTACAACTGTCACAGTAACGTCAGCAACTCCCATCAAAATGAAAGAGAGTCTGAATTTTTCTTAACCCTGTTCGATTCTTGCTGTGTGTCTTACCGGAGAGGAATTCCGGTTACGAAATCGACGAAGGTATACTTCGTTTACCTAAAAGTGATTCTTATTTTTTTCTCTACTTGAATCGGAAAGGTATGGGCCTGGGAAAATATGGTAATATTTTCCCATTTGTGTGATTGTAAAATACGCGTTTTTTAATGTTGTTCGTTTTCTTTTCGTTAAGGTGGTGGGGATTGTTGACTTTAGGTTATGATTTCAATGATGTGGTTTCTTTTTCTTATACAAACAAGGCTCGTTGTATGTTGAATGTGAAATGTAAGATATGTAGGATTTTTAAATGTTGTTTTTTCTTCTCACTGAGGTGAAGTTATAGAATTGAGGTTTTGATTTCCATTATGTGGGGTTTGTACCTATGACGAGGTGATATGAAAATGATAACACAAAAGCATCACATAAGCTTTGATTTCTCACAGTACTGTTTGACCAACTATAGTAAAAGGGTCACGTGATTTTTGCAGACTTTGCACGGCCGATAGTTGGGCAACCGGTGATAGTTGGGGTCTTGCTTCTATATACAAGCAAATGTCTCTTCCTCTTTCGATCAACTGCCCCTCAACTTCCACCTGTCTCCCTCCCGAAATACTAGTTCCGGCGTTGTCAAAATCACGTTACCCTTTTACTATCGTTGGTTTGACAGTATGTATAATGGAACTATTGGTCAAGTATTCAAACTAAAACTTAACAAGGCTCCTTTTTACCGGGGCAGAAATCAACGTTTTTAACAGGGTAATAAATGGATAGAATCATAGAGGAAAGATAGTTGTGGGGTGAGCAATGGTAAGCCCAGTGAGAAAATTCCCAGAAAGATCGTCAAATACCTCAAACACGTGATGACCACCCTCATGTGACATCAGTTTTACTGGATATGGTTTTCCACGGCCAAACTCGTATGCCATGCAGTGTTGCTAATGCATGCATTCTTGGTGTCACGTTTTGCTGTCAAGCTAATGCTTCGTCCTCTTCTATTTTTCTTCTATGGATAGAATGCATTGCCAGAAATAAATAATAGTAAATTAGTAAAGAATAGAAGAAAAGACAGACCGCCACGAGAAAAACTTTTGACGTCGTACAATATTTTGGCAGTTGTTAAGGAATCGGATTGTCTCACTCAATTTTGAGGTTGATGGTAATTCACAAAAGCTGAAAAATGTTTTTGGGCCAAATCTGTGTGTATATCGCCTTTGTACTTCTTTTCAAAGTTATTCTCGTGGCGGTAAGACTATATAAGGTCAAAAGAGGAAAATTGACATTTATTGGGAATCGGGGTGGTTAAAGATGTATGGACTAACGTCCTTGTTGGTTTCTTGTCTGTCAGAACTATTTGTATTTGAATGTCGTTGTAAATTGAAGGTGAAATGTTAAATATATGCAAGGTTTATGGAATGCTCCTCATGAAAAGGTGAGATAGTTTACTTAAAGGTTTCGATATTTCCATAATGTAGTGTTTTTTTATCTACGAATAATACTTGTTGTAATTTGTATATAAAATGTGTATCAAGACATACCATGATGGAGCAGGAATTTCACTCAAGCGTTGCGAAAAGTGCTGCTCACGAAAATTTCAACGGCTGGTCATGATAAATTCAGAGAGTGAATTGATCTTAATGATTTGAATAAGCGTGATCGACAAATGAGTGAAGCGCCGTGTCAAAAAATAAGGTTTAAGCATCACATAATTGAGGTTGCCTTGATATCATCGATGGATATGAAATTATGCCGTCGTAAGTATCACAACTTATCTCAGTCATTAATTATTATTTGCTCTAATTTTTAATATGTAACACCGAAGTCTTGGTTTTAGGGTATCCATAATGATAATGAACCGCAGTTTACTATTAAATTGAATGTAATTATAAAAATGTAAATGTCTTAAGCAGCAATTTTTTATGAGTAATTTTCTAGGAGCATAAGTACCCAATTTTTGTCACGTACGGCCAAATTTCGTTTACTTCTAGTTGCAGTACGTTAACTTGACATATTTGGTATGAGTAGTGCTGCTAAGGGTGATGAATTTTATAAATACACCAAAAAATTACTCTTAATTGTTTATTTGTTCCTTTTTCAACTCAGTACGTCTAGACTCTAGAATATTTTACGTTCAGTTTTTTGCTAGCTTATTGCTACAGTATACCAAGCAATTAAGCACAAAAGGTATAGAATCCGAGGGCAGAATGAATCATAAACTGTTATAACTATGTTCCTTTTTCAAAACAGTACATCTAGATTCTAGAGTCTTTGAGTTCAGTTTTTAGCTAGCCTATTACTACAATATACTACGCTATTAAGTACAAAAGGTGGAGAAGCCGAGGGCAGAATGAATCATGAACTGTTATAACTACTTTATGAATAGCTAGCTATTCATTTCAATACTTTCTCTAAGGGTTCGAATTTTAAACCATTATTCTAACAAGATTACTAATGATTTTATTCATAAAAATATCTAGGATCCCTTTATTCTTTGAGGCTTGAAAGAAAGTCGGAGTAAAATTAAAAAGAATGAACGAAAGATGTAGACAGAAAATGAGAGATAATGAAACAGGTAATACTTAAATTGAATCGAATAGAAAAGAAACAAATTAATTATATTGAATTAAATTTATACTTTCCAACTTGAAATAAAAAATTTATTATTTTTATATTTTGAGCAACCTTGGTATTACTAAAACTTGATACCACGAATTTATTTCAGTCCATTCAATTTCAAAGTATCCAAAGGTTATACTGAACATTATTGATTATCTAAAATTGTTAATAACTATAGCTTGCTGCATCCCTTTGGCCTAGTTCTCAGCGGATTAGCGTTATCTCTAACACACAAAAGCAGAGAAATCCCGGGTGTATCATCCACAAACAAATAAATCTCCTCAAAAACACACATTCGCATTCCTCGCATTGTATACCTCCAGGGCAACCATATCTTTACTTCCAGAGCGACGTGCCAAGTGCACTAAACGCGGAAATTAATATTCCAAGTCTAATTGGCAGTCGGGGAAACCCCGCGACATGACAGGTGTTTCATCAGCACCTTGTGCCTCGAATTCGAGACGTGCCGTTTCGATCATTAGACGGCACCGAGTTAGTTGAATATGGGCTAATGACCCTGTCAACCCTTTTTTTTTCGCGTCACTTCCGCAGAAGTGCTTCAACTTTTAACAATGAAAGTACTACTCGGTTGTACTGATATTCAATTGGATTCAATGAATGGATTGAGTGATATCACTTGAGGAATCGCTGTCCGTTTTGACGCGTGTGCTGTTGTAGTAGGTGACACCGAAATAGCTGTATTTTTGGGTTATAGCTCCGTGTGGTGGAAATGGGGTATTGGATAGCTTTATTATGTACTACATTGTTTTAAGAACCAGATTCTATGATTAGATTCTACAGATCTCCCCCTCCAAAATTGTAGTGCACTGGTTCCCAAAGTGGGTGGTACTGTCCCCCTGGGGGGCGTTGAAGAATCCCATGGGGCAATGATGAGTTGAAAGTAAATTGGGGGCGTTGAAGAATCCCATGGGGCAATGATGAGTTGAAAGTAAATTGGGGGCGTTGAAGAATCCCATGGGGCAATGATGAGTTGAAAGTAAATTGGGGGCGTTGAAGAATCCCATGGGACAATGATGAGTTGAAAGTAAATTGGGGGCGTTGAAGAATCCCATGGGGCAATGATGAGTTGAAAGTAAATTGGGGGCGTTGAAGAATCCCATGGGGCAATGATGAGTTGAAAGTAAATTGGGGGCGTTGAAGAATCCCATGGGGCAATGATGAGTTGAAAGTAAATTGGGGGGGTTGAAGAATCCCATGGGACAATGATGAGTTGAAAGTAAATTGGGGGCGTTGAAGAATCCCAAGGGGCAATGATGAGTTGAAAGTAAATTGGGGGCGTTATTGGAGTAAAAGGGGGCGTTGGCTACACTTTTCAACGCATGCTTAATGTTATTTTATAGGAAAAACATTACAAATCCAGGTAAAAGTAGCTTAAAATCCCTCTTTAGCATGCTTAAAATTAAAAAATTTTCATGGGGGAGAACCCCTAGACCCCTCTTACATCTAGGGATTGAGATAAACATAATTTATATTACTTTTAAGATGAATACACAAGAAATTTTCAGAAGGATTTGCTAAATTCCCTTCAGACGTAAACAACGATTTTAGATTAAAAACTATTTTAAAAATCAAAGTTTTAAAGAAGATAGTCTTATAAAAGGTAGAATGATTACCTAATTATTTTAAATTGAATTTCAACGTGCATGGAAAACTTTACTTTTGAATATTGTCCATATAATAGCTTTTAATTTTTTTATTTTGTTTGGTTATAAATGAAAGTATTTTTATTACTAAATGTTTAAATAAAATTTTACAAAATGTAATCAAATTTGTGGCAAAAATTTTTCAGGGGGTGGTGGAAAACTTTCTTTTTGAAAAGGGGGCGATGGTCCCAAAAAGTTTGGGAACCTATGTTTCAGTGTCTTGATCAAATCCCAGAATCTGCATGAATATTTTTATGGCATGTTAGTTACTAAAATAACCAAAAACGCCAGGAAATGTTAGTCTTAAACAAGCAAAAACATTGGAAGATGGAACTGAAATAAAGTTGAATCTCAATTGGATCACAAATCATAAATAGCCTCCTCAGGTACACACTATTTCAGAACTTATCAAAGCAATTTATAGAGAAAAAACAATGGATTCAACCATTCAATGGTTGTTTTCGTTAAGCAAAAAAATATCTGATTGTTGTACCAAAAAAAGGGTTATCTACCTTTCTTAAAAGGGTATATCTTCATGATACTTTGCCATAGATCTCCTTTATAAACTTCCTTGATTGTGATCTAATAGAAATGGTGAAGAATTACAATGAACCACAAGGGATTATTTCCAGATCTATCATACCAAACTTTAATTGATAGAAACATTAAACCGTTTAGAGAAAAACCAATCGTTGAAGAATGTAGTACTTAAATGATAATGGATCAGTTCACGTACAAAACCCGTTTGCCTGGAGTTGTTTTTCCTGCAATTTTTTCAAGGTGATGTTACATTTAGGTTAAGTTAAGGAAAAAAGAGAAAAAATTGTCATACTTTCAGGTAATCCACTTCCTACGAAAGGATAAATCGACAGAATCTATCACGGTTGTCGGTCTATTACGGGAATGGTCAAATGTCTATTACGGTCTTTATTACGGGGTACAGCTGTATGAGGTTTTTAAAGGGGTTATAAAAATTTACGATTGGCTAGCATCGAACGAAGATGTTAGTAATTAAATCCCAATAATGAAACTTCTCCTGCATTTAGGAACAAGGCCATATCCAAGGGAAGGGGAATAAAAAGTTCAACTCCCCAGAAGTTTAGATATTTTTATGCCATTTTTTTCTTGAAAATTCAGTGGTTTACAAGGAACGGTAGTCTGTAGGGCTCAAACAATACCAAATGCACATAATACAAGTTACAAAATGAGTTAAAACATAATTTTAAGAGTCGCATTTCCAAAATCATCATAAAATCATCCTACCTAAAGTTATATAAAATTTAACAACGTATAAAAGGACTCGTAAGGAGGTACTTTAAAATATGTTGAGTATATCCGCCACCAAAAACAAAAATCTGATTAGCCTCCTTGGCTTAAACTTATATAAACTATTACTAAACCGTTAACATAAACTCTTTGGTGATTTTTCGCTAATTTGATGAGACATAACAGTATAAGTTTTTTTTCAAATTTCTGAAAGTATAAAATACATTTTTGGTTCATTTTGAAATAGTATTGATTTCATTGAAATGGATATTTCATTTCTAACCCTTGCCTACTGATCACTTTCCTCTTTTGTTGGATGACATTGTATCTAATCTTCTGACTAAGTATCTCTTCACTTTCTGGCACATTACAAGTTTTCCTGGCTGCTTAATATTATGCTTATTATGCTACCTTAGACCACTGGTAATTTCCCCTTTTAATTTAAAATTTACTCCTTGTTAACCCTAAAAAACGGGGTTTTAACTTGCTTTGGTAAATAAAAAAAGACCAAAAAAAAAACAAAAAGACCGAATCCAGAAGAAATTTATAAACTTCAGAACTCACTTCATTAGAGGCTCCACACACCAAATCCACTTAAATTTAAGGGTGATTTTCTAGCTCTAAAAAATTTGGGCGGGAAGCGGAGTAAAAATGACTTCTTAACAAGAAAAACCTCGCAGAAAGTAATTTATACAACATTTCAGAGCAACACAAATTAGAAATCATCAAAAAATGTATTTATTTACAATTTCTTAACGGAGCCCCTGGAAATGCTTGGAGGAGCTCTAAGGCCTCCGCGGAGCACAGTTTGAGAACAGCTGCAATAGTGTGAAAGCATCGAAAACTTGGTAAAGTTACCGAATTTAAGGTTGCAGCTTTTATTTTTATCCACGGCTGTGGTGAAAGGTTGAAAATTTTTTTAACAGTGCACATCTACTGTGGGTCCCACCGGCCTTAGTTCAAAACCTAGAAAAAACTTTTTGGTGAGTGAAGGCGATAGTGAGTTTTGATTGATAAACCATTGATAAACCCTTCCCCATTTATTCTTTGCAGGTCTCGTATAAGTAAACGTAAGTATAACTTCCAGAGAAATGAGAGAGGCAATCGAGACTGAAATCCTATGACATTTATAGTTAATTTTCTACCAGATGGCAACCAGTTTCATTTTCACAGACGGAAATCCAATCAAGAATCTTCGCTTTCAATTCGACAGCATCCCATCACACGAATTCTCCCCCTTATCCCTCTTTTCCCATCTTTACAATTCAACTTACACGAACTTTCTCGACAGCTACATCTTAATTACGAGCTCATTAGAGCCTAAATTAATCCGCTAATGCAGTCATCCATCACCAGCCACCATTTTCCATTTCCACAATTAGCGCTTAATGGCGAGCTTCATCTCATCCAGAGGACATTCGCGAACTTTTGGTGGAATAATAAGGTCAGTGGACGGGCGGGGCAATAGGGACCTTCCCCTTGGGTCCCGTTTCGGACCCGCGGGGGAAATCTCCGACATCCTAGTTGTGTTCCAGAAACGGGTGGTCATTGGAATGATAGCTCGTTGTGATACGGACAGCATACTTTCACACGTTGTAGAGAAGTTGGTGGTCATTTTTGCTGGTTGTCGCCTTCGTGTGATGAAAGATATCGACGACGTTTTTTTTGAGGTGTTGGAGCTTCCGTTCGCCGTGGCCTGGTTTGGGTTGTGTAAGAACCGTGAAAAAAAATTAGGTTTTGATAGTTTCTACCGTCTTCTTAGGTAGTTCTACTATCGAGTTTTTATCTGATACTTGTCGTCTACTTCGATACTGTTTTCCGGTATAGGTTTTGTAAGATAAGAACTGTGAAAAGATGTTTTCGTGGCCTAGATCAGAAATTGACCAAACAAAGGAACTCACCAAATCGATTAGAATGTCTGGGGGTTTTTTTGTGGATTTGCACTATGATTCAAGTTTTTACATTTGAAATTTACTATTAAAACTAAAAGAGGACTCTTTGGTGCCAAAAAGGAATTACTTATATGAGTAGGTTAAAAGACATGGGTTGCGGGATACCTTTTGCATGCTAGGTGAATGGGCAAACTTGCCGAGTTTTTTTCACGATGTGTGTTATGACATCAAGTGTTCAGAGTAATCAGAAGTTTGTTTGCTGGCGTACTGGGCTTGGTTAGGATATCTGATATCTGACTAAAAAAGCTTGGTGTCTGGGGTTTAATATCCATTCATAGATGGATATTTGTTTCAGTCCCAGTGGAGATGAATGAATGTGGTCCTCCTAAACAAGAGGTTTATGCAACCGAATGTGTGGCGTGGGTAAAATAACCTCACCTTAAGGAACCTCGATTTTTAAGTACCTGTAGGTACCACACACATTCGGTTACACTAACCCCTTGTTGAGGAGGACCACATTCATTCTTCTCTAGCAGGACTGGTATGAACATTCGGTGACACCTGGGTAACGTAAAGTAAGTGGCATAATTCTCAGCTTTACAAGGATGATATCCTCAAAGATATAATCATTTAACAGAAAAAAAGATTGTCTAGTAAAATTTTTTAGTGCGTTACAATTAAATCAACAGTACATAGATGACTTTTCAAGCATTAAAACTTGTACGCTTTGTCTTCTAACACTTAGAAATGTTAAAGATAATCATCATCATAACTGGCTCGACAGCCCGTTGTGGGCCTGGCCTTCAAGACCCAACCAGGCTGTTATCCTCTTGGCCCGTGGACCTACAGTTTTTTATCTTAATGACACCAAAATTGGCGTCCAAACAGTCGACCCATCTCTTTTTCGGTCCCTTTGTCCAAAAGGAACTGCATTAAAAACTTTCCAAGCAGTCCTATCATTTTCCATTCTCATGAGGTGACCGGCCCATCTCATCCTGTTCAGTTTAATAATCTTCAAAACATCAATATCACTAAATAGCTTGTAAAGTTCAAAATTGAAACGTCTTCTCCAAATTCCATTGTCATTGATGCCACCAAAAATAGTTCGTAGTACTTTTCTCTCAAAGATAATTAACATTTTCTCTTCTTTTGCTACTAGTGACCATGTTTCAGACGCATAGTTATAGATAATATGTAGATAAATTCCAGATGATATATAATTTTAAAGATGCATACAGATCTTGCACGCCTCAAATTAGGAAGCAAGCAGACCTATATAGGTCAACCTGATACTTGAATAAAAGGCAAGGGCAACCAAGAACTACCGATTTCCATGCCATACAGTTTCTGAATCGTCACGAACAGAAAGAGGATGAAATTTCAACAAATGAATCATTTGAGTTTTGGTAATTTGTTGTATATACTTTCGACAACAACAACCAGCGCACAGTAGGATAAATAAGCCGCGCATGAATCCAACGCTTGGGCGTGACTCGGGTTCCCAGACACTATCCATCAAAGGCGAAGTCGTGACCTGCCAATATCGCCCGCGGTTGCGTGAACTTTATCTCTCCTGAATATTCAAAAAACCCGATGATTTACCTCCCGTGCAATTCAAATCCACAATGCGCGCTAACACAGATACGGATCGCTTTTCCATGTCAGCCCGCTTACTGGGTTGATGAGTGGCTAATAGCCGGGGATAACTGGGCTTGGCTACTTCGAACCTGTAGAGTTGTTGCGTTGGTGGCCCTCGAGTGGTCGTAGTAGCCCTTTAGACACTCGTTGAGGGGTTCTCCATACATTGCAAGGCTATCTGAAGTATAGACATCCAGTGTAACACACCATAGGTTTTTCATTGTAGAGTCAGGCACATCAAATCATGGATATGTCGTTACACACAAAATGTCAAAAATTATTCCATTATTACCATGACTTGGGAAGCTTGCGACGTTTGTAGTAACTTTACCCTCTCCAGGGGTCGTAGTACCTCTTTCGTTGAGGGGTTCTCCATACATTGCAAGGCTATCTGAAGTATGGACATCCAGTGTACCACACGATAGGTTTTTCATTGTAGAGTCAGATACCCCACTTATGAATATATCGTTACAGATTGTCACAAATTATTACCATGACTTGGAAGGTAGTTGGGGTTAGTAGTTACCTTCCCTCCACAATGGTCGGTCCTTTGGACACTCGCCAAAGGGTCTTCTTATACATCAGGGCATACCGAGGTATGACCTGATAGCACATCTAATATGTCCCCTGGCAGGTGTAGTTCATTTATGCAGTCAGATCCCCCACACTTATATGGTGATACCGTTACATCCTGAAGTTATAAATTACTACCTTGACATGGAAGGCAGACGGGATGCATTGGTAGCTACTTTGCCCTCCAGTGGTGGTAGGACCCCTTAAGACACTCGTTAATGATCTTCCATATATCGCAGGGATCTCCATCTCCAATGTATTGTGGCCTGCTTACTCCTCTAGTAAGCAGGCCAAAGCTATCAGGTCATCTATCAGGTCATACCTCGGTACCAAGAAAGCTTACCAAGAAACCAAGTTTCTTCATACCAAGAAAGCTGAAGTTCATTACACGGTCCAGATCACTGATAACTATATTGCTTCAGCCCAAGTAAAATATTACTACCATGGTTTGGTGGACTAGCAGCGTTGTTGGCGAATGTACCCTCCATTGGAAATACCTTTTTGGATACTCTTGGATTCTCCATGTATTGCTCGGCTCTCAGAAGTATGGCCATCCCCTAGTCTAGAAGGGCCTGCGGCAAAATACATATGCAGTCAGATACCCCACATATAATGTACACATTGATAAATTACAGCAATGTATTGATTATTACAGCTAATATCAAAATATATTTTATGCGAAATTTGACTTGGCTTTTTTAAGGAATTTACCTTATTTAACCTAAATGACCATTTTTGAAGAAGTTTGGGGCCAAATGCACCCGCAGTGGTCTATTTTGCTCACACAATGATAAAAATATGTCCCCAAAGCCGTAAAATGTAAACTGATAACTGCACTAAAAATTGTTTCAATCAATACTCTATCAGACCATTATAATTTCATTTGGTGAGTTGACATTTAAAGTTAAGAAACTCTAAACCTTTTTTCTAAAAGTTTTGTCTTAATTGGGCCCAAAGACACATTTTGGCATCTAGTTTTAAAAAATTTCCCAGGGAGAAACCCCCAGATCCCCTTTAATTGGTCTAAAAAAGCAACAGAGCATTAACAAAAAATATATGGAATTTTGCCCTGGAAGTGAAAATTCCATAAAAAATGGCCTGGCTCTTTGGTCTGGGATGAGGTCCCTCTATTCTTACAGGGTCGATGAATGAGTGCCAAGTTCGCTTGATATTAGACTGGGAGGGAGGTCAGCATGGGATAGCCACTCGATCTAGACACGAGCTAAGGAAAGTATAAGGAAGATACACGATATAAGGAAAGTATACATTTAAACCAGAAATTCCAATAATAATATATTACATAACATATCAAATCAAGAAGAGTATAATCATATATTGACCATTTGGTCTAATTAAAAATCGAGTTATAAAAGCACAAATTTCTAACTAAAACGAATGTTACAACATGTGTTTCTATTACGTTCTGTTTTCACAACTACCTAAAGAGAATTGAAGTATCAACTAATACGCAAACTGAAAGTGAAAGCAGGCAGCAGTTTCTCATTAAAATACGTAGAACGTGATCTCACTCCCAGAAACTAGCGAAAACACTTTCACACGAGTTTTCATTTTTAATGATGTAAATAACATTATAATTTTTACTACTTAGTAGCTGCCTATGCGATCTGTTTAAACACTACCAAACGGAAAGTGCTTAAATGGTTTTAAACTAATGGCGCGGTAAAGTTGTCTGCTCTCAATACGAAGCCCTAAGGTAAGGGTGGTTCTCCAACGTATAAACTAACGGAGTTTTGTAAGCTATCCAACAAAACAACGTAGCAATGAGACAGCCTTCAAAAACAAGATGGATGCAGAGAAAGTGGCTTTAAATTGCAGTGGTCAGATATGAGGTAGCATACCTATTAGTATAATAGACCTAAACTTAATATTGGCAGTGCGTGTAAACTTTTATCATTAAGTTTAGTATAATACAGTATTCAAGATTTCTAACCATTTACTTAAGAAAGTAAAAGTTTGTGAAACAGCATTGTTGTTAAACGGGTATTACAAGGCTGAATTTTTTGAGGGTTAAGTTTTAGAAAGTTTTTACTTTGTTCTTAGGTAAGAAAATTGCTTACCTGTAAAAGGTACAATTTTAGGGGTAAGTTGAATACCCTAATTATAACTACCAATCTGTTCAAGTGATTGAAAGTTTTTCTTTTTAATTGTTTTCCGTGAGTTGATTTATAGTGTTGGTGAGATGAATAATCTGGTTCCCAAAATAGTCTAATTTACAGAATTTTAATTTCCAATTAGGTAAATATATGTAAACACCCGGAAGTGAAGTGGTGACCAAATATTTAACATTTTATAAAATACTAGCGATGACGCGCTAGACCCGGGCTTTGCTCGGGTTTCAGTTTTTTAATAAATATCATCCTTCACCAGTCCATTTTTAAAGAAAATTATTCTGGTGTGTTACAGATGGGCTTCGCCAGTCCAAACGTGGAAATAGTTAAATAAAGGAGCCACTTTTGTACTTATTCTACAACAATGGATTTTAAACTGCAACAATCGAGAATATGCCTACAACAATTTAAGTTACATCTTCTGTTATTATATTTACAACAATGGGTTTGCCAAGAAGTTAGGCATGAAATGTTGAGTTTCAAACATAAAATTGACCAAAAAATTGTTGGGATGCTTCGATTTTAAATTATTTTTATCCAGAAACCTTCCCGGGGGCGAGTATATCAACGTGGTATAGTTTAATAGTTAATGTAGGTTCAAAAACTTTAAAACTATAGACAAACAGACATACATACATACAAACATTCATTTTTATATATATGGACTATGATTGAGGATGGAAATCAATAGGCCTCTAGAGCAGACTAAGATAAAATAGAGTCGCAACTCACACGACAGAGCAAATTTTGTTGAAAAAGAAGCATTAACAGAGAACTTAGGTAAACTATAATAATACCATTACGTTTTTAAGTCAAAGTGGAACACTTAATTAATTTGCCGAAAATTTTGTGTCTGGAAAGTTTATTTTTGTTTCATTCGAGACTGTTTGAAGAAAAGTGCCATTCTCTCTTAAAGTAATTTATTCCATGCTCTGATCACATTAAAATCGTTATCAAATTATATGCTAATAAATGCAAACAACTTCGATACACTGTCAATGACCAAATAACAAAAAGTTACTTGTAAACTAATCACCACCTTAATGACATAAACTCACTCATACTTCTTAATCAGTTACTAAACTTAACTAGGTGTGTCAGGCATTACTAATTAACCATATTGGCTAATCCACAGCCGACCCCAATCAAAAAAGTGACGACAAGAAGAAACCAAAAAACACCCCAGCGCAAAGTTGTCGCACTCCTAGAAGCGACACGCCTCTACCCGACTTCCCTCTAAAACCCGACATTGATCCTTCCCAATAGCAGGACACTGGGGCGATGTGCAATATATTAATTAAACCCCAAATGTTTAACCCACTTCTGGGAGGAAAAGTGTTGGAAGAAATCGGGTCAAAGTGCACATTTCACTTACTTTTCACTCAGGAATCCGACGAGCCTCGAGGGGATAAAATATAGGACCTTGGTGAATTTCAAGACCACTCGTTTCCTTGTAGCGAACAGAGGGTTGAAACATCTCTATTGAAATCGCCTCGAATTAGAACGATTTTTTTTAAAAGTTCATCGGCATAGATGCTGTTGGGCGGTAATAAATTAACCGGCGTGTTTTGGTAGTGGGGGCCGTGTTAATGTGAAAGGGGCCATTATGTTTTAGGGAACAAGCACTTAAGGAAACCCTTGAGGGGGAAATGTTGAAATATTGTGACGTTATACCCCGTGCACAAAACGGTGTTTGTGTGTGATGAAGGATTTCGTTTTGTTCTCTAGGTGGCTTGGAAATGAGGGAAGAAGACAGGAATGAAAGCAAATTGTTTATTACTAGGCAATAGAATTATTATTTTTGTCTCCAGCTTGTTTTGTTTCAGTGTGAAAATAGAAGTACAGTAGAACCCCGATTATCCGCGAGTGCCATGAAAAAAATTTTTAACGATGAGAGCAAATTTTAGATGAGATTAGAGACATTTTAGATGTAGAGCAAAGGTTTCTGCTGTACTGTACATATTTTAAAAGTTTTACATGTCATGTTTTTTGTACAATAAAACACAGTTTTTATGCTGAAATATTTTTTTCGTGTTTTCACCTCATATTTAGTCTTTTTTCGGGTTATCCGCGATTTTCGCTATCCGCGGTACCCTTGCCACCCAATTGCGCGGATAATCGGGGCTCTACTGTATAGGATTATATAGCGCATCCAGACAAAAAATAGTAACCTTCTGTTTTACCTCTCTATAATACCTCAAACATTATCTGATGCTCAAAGTGATTTTCCGCACATATTTTTTTCTGTATTACGCGTTTATTAGGCATCCCAAAGAAATTTTAACATCTCCTCAATTTAGAGATCATAATCCCTACATACCAACAAATAGAAAAACATTCATTAAACCATTGTTAACCATAGTACTCGAATTCCAATTACATTAATTATGAATTTCTCTTGCTCTTTCTTACTCAGAAAAATTTTAAGAACACCTCAATTTAGAGATCCTAATACACACCTAACTAACAACTATAAATACCAAAAGCATTCGTTAAAACCAATTGTTATATTCATATCCATATAGTATTTCAAATACATTTATGTTGCATTTCTCTTACTCTTTCTTACTCTACCAAGAGATTTGCTTTTAGCACTCAAGTAGCACAAAAACACCGACCAATATTGTGCGGTCAATATAAGCTTTTGCCAAGAGGACCTGCTCTGAAATAAAAGCCTATAATGGACAATGTGGCCAATAAGGGTTTTTTGATGGCACATATATCGTTACTTGTCACAAATTATCAACTACATTTTTTTCAAAACCATTTTATTCAAATTTTGCCATTTAAGGAAGGCTTTCTTTTATTTCCTTTCGGCATACTTAAATATTCCCAAAAATTTCTATTATTAGGATATCCTTGATATTAGCCAATATTGTTACGACATTAGTCAATGTTCCTGTGCTACCTGGGTAAGTAAAAATAGTACAATCAAACCTGAATGAAACCTGTATAAGTGGAATTCACCAGATGGGTGGAATGGATTGTTAGGCCCTAGTGTGTGAGTCAAATACCTGGATATGTGGATTATCCTGAACGGTTATCCAAGTTTGACTGTATTTAAATCTTTCAAATTTTTACACCAAATTTAACAGCATTTTTTTAAATAAAAAATTGACTCAGATGAAGGATGAATACATCTCAACTACTCAAAATATTTATCACCTTCACATTTCAACACCCATACTAAGTAAGACTAACAAAATTAGAGATATTCCCACGAGATTAAATTTTCTCGATCGAGAATCACCCCTTTCTCTTCATAAAGAATCGGAAAGTATGTCGGAATGATTTTTCCCGCCTTTTATCATTCCAGTCAACTTGGCTCAGACCACCTACGACGCAAAGGTTAAACTCCTCTTCAGTTTTTTTTCTTCGAAGAAAGATAGGAAAAAGGGATATTAGATTCAGAATCGGCCCACACCCACAGCAAATGCGTGCTCTACTTTCCCTTTGTCCTTCACTGCATTCCACTCGGGGAAATAGATACCTGCCGTTTCTTAACCGCATCTGAAATTCGAAATTGCTGCCAGAAACGACCAACCCCGACTATCAGCGTGGGATAAGTTCAATGTTAAGTTTTTGGTGGTTTGGTGTGTCTCAAATGGCATAATATTAAGACTGGAATTACATATTCAAATGTAAAATTTACTTGAATGAAGCTTAAAAATTTGTCTTAAGACCAAAAATGCAATGTTGTGCTTACTCAATTTCACTTTTATTTGTCCAGTGGGCGGGACTGGATTTATCATCCTTGACCACAGTGTAATTTCCCTCATAATTACATATTTAGCATTAACCAGCGGGCACCCGGAGCCACGGAAGTGAGGTACTGCTACCCGAGCCACACAAACAAATTCGCTTGCACAACCCCTTTTTACGTTTTTAGAAACTAACATCCTTGCCAATGCCAAACGGGGATTCGAACCTCAGAGTTCAGTCAGAGCTTCTTCGCAGACAGATGCTCTACTAACCATTAAGGCAGTACGTCAGCTTTAATACTTATGTTACCGAATCAACTCTTTTTTCTTCTGTATAAAAAAGCACTTTTATCAGGATGCAAACGAAGATAAGATATGCAAGAAGAATATCATAGCTGCTTCAAGCTTGCATCCAACTTTAAAGTTGGGAATTCATCCATCGCAAAAGATGATTTTTTCCGTCTGAAGTTTCCATCGGAATTTTTTTGATAGAACAAACATTTGACTTTATAAAGTCAATTTTTTATAAAAAAGGTGATAGTAGATTTTTTATGTAGAAGATGACTGAAGGCTATTTATCTTTATATTGGTATCAGTCAATGAGCAAAAAGGCATTGAATACTTCAATTTACTCTATAGCAGGAGCAAATCCAAGTTTGATTAATGGAGGGGCACCAGGATTTTTTAAGACACCTCCAGCAGCAAAAAACTGCTATGTTTTGGGAAAATATTGAAGAATAATATACTTCTTTGACCATAAAGTTACACTTTAAAGCGTTTAAAAGCTTCAAACTTACGATTATCTTTAGAAATTATCTTATAATTTTATCGAATACATTTTTACCTTTCTGGGAGGCACGTACCCCCTTGCCTTCATCCTGGATCTGTACTGTCTACAAGATTTTATACGTTTTACTAGGCTAAGGAGGCAGACATTACAGAAAAAAGGGTAAGGCCTCATAATAAAGATCACATTTTGTACCCATCTATAGGCTAGGTTATATTCAGGATTTGATAAAGGGTTTTATGACGATTCAAAAGTACTTGATAACAAAAGTTTGAAGGTCCATCCATCCTCAACAATATTTTTGTTCAAACCAAATGCACACACAATTTTACATTTTAAATTAACGAAACATGACAGATTTTGTATGTGCTTCTAATTAATTTAACTATTTTGCAATTAAAATTCAAGAACCAGTGAAAACATATGAAGGTTCAATTTTGAAATTCTTACTCTCTTCGAAGATAGAAAACACAAGCAAAAGTACTTGATGTCATTCTTGATTCTAATTGAAACTGAGTTTTCTTCGCTAAACCTTACGCAAAACAATCCATTTCTACATTTGTCTCGTTCTTCTGCTAAATGGTTATGCAGATTTGAGTTGAATACTGTAAGTGATGAATGCACCTAACAAGTGAAACCCATTATTGTTAGCCTAGTTTCATTTATTTGTTTTACTGCATCTTTCAGCATATACTTAAAATTCAGAACATCGAGAATCGGCGTCTCAGTCTCAGCTATTGATAGGTGTGGTCGATTTTATTCCCTTATGCTCGGTTTAATGACTGGTATTACTTGCACACCTTCGCCTTTTATAGAATTAAATCCCGTATTAGACACTACCTTTAATTCAATCATACCCATACACTCTTCCCGTGGAAGATTTTCCGTGACGCTAACATTAACATAAAATAGCACTTTAAACATACGTTATACGCATACTTAAATTTTTTTTCTTCTACTTGATAGCTAACAATTTCCCAGCCATAAACAAGCTATGAATAATCTATACCTGCCATGTCCTTAAAAATTGGAGAAAAGTTGTTTCGATCTATTGGTTCCCAACCGGGGGTCCACAGACCATAGGTGGTCCGTGAGAAGCTTGAAAGGGGTCCGTGAAAGGGTCTGATAGCACACACAAAAACAATTTCCAATAAATAAGAATTAGACATTAGAAAACAAAATTTGGGATGAATTATACCAGTGTAAATGACTTTCAGCACTCTCTTTCTCTACTCTTATACGTTCTCAATGTCCAATTGGGTCTCCCTAACTTTTGACTTTTTTGAAAATGTTAACACTGTGATTTGTAGCAACCCCTAATTTTTTTCCTTTTTGCCATCTTATGAATGTGTGCAATTTTAGGCAAACTGATCCGCGGACCTACCACTATACTATATTCATTTTGAATTGGCACCTGAGTACATTTCCTTCTCCCCACGGAATCGGTTACCATGGCAATAAATTATCAACGTCTAAGTGGCGAAGAAGGTTTACTATTGGCTGCGCAAAGAGAGAAGCCATGGTTACACTTTTACCGAGGGGGAAAGCACTATTTCCCAGGCGCCTATTCAAAATGAACAGAGTATAGTTGCTATGGCTTCAGGCTCATTCATACTGATTCACTTTCACTGTTCATCCTGAATGATTCACTCCAGTGAATCGCTAGTTAGCATAAGGCCCATTCACACTGTTTCACTTTTAGTGTTCATTTTGGAGGAATCATCTAAAGTGAAAAGTGTGAATTGACGTTTCACTCTATACTCCTTCACCTTTCTATGCAAACTAGCTGTTCACAGGAGTGAATCACGCAGGAGGAACAGTGGAAGTGAAACAGTGTAAATGGGCCTATAGAAAAGTGAAGGAGTGAAGGGGGTGAAACGCCAATTCACACTCTTCATTTTGGATGATTCCTTCAAAATGAACACAAAAAGTGACAAATCGAAATCAGAATGATCCTTAAGAAATGAATTTACTGCTGCTGTAAAAATCCAGTTCAATAAGAAGCTGCCATTACAAGTACAATGACGTCTCCTCTATTTGAGGCTTCGGAAAGCTCTGAAAAAGGCTATGATGGAACATCAACACACAGCCTTCGAGGAAAGCAGTTTCACCTGCAACTGATGGGTGTCCGCCTTTCGGTCTAATCACCTTGATGCACTGAACTTGCTACATTTCCAGCAGCAGCAAAAAAAGGAAATCCTTTCGGTACCGTTCGAAGCCGAAAAGACCTCCAGGCTGGTACATTACAGTCCATCAAATCGATGAGGTCAGGGTGAAAACAATAACCGCAATAGGCGCACCTTTGGGCATACATAAATATACAAGACGAAGATGTGCTTCAAGAACAATCATTAAAAATCTAGATCACCTAAGGAAGGGAGGGATTTGAATAATTGATCAGCAGCGCATTGGAGCAACTCTATGATCAAAAAGAAGACGGACTGCACTTTCTGTTCGTTTTTAGGGCACAAACACCCGTGTTCTGATTTATTAGTTGATGCTTTTTTTATTGGTCGGGTTTGTGTTGTTTTTTTAACGCGCTATTGTCAGAGTGATTATTATTTAAATTGAATGAATCGGTTGTGACAATTTAAAAGACTAGTTAGTGTTTTATGCGATGGTAATGATAATGGAATGTTTCTGGCATTTTTGTTCTGTTGGAACGGCATACCCGTCTAACTATCTATAAATGTTATCTGGTGTTTTCATTAACTTTCCCTTGATTGTATTTGATGCAATGAATTTCATCTAATCAATGTTTTCATGGCCTGTTTTTGAAATGTGTAATTTGTATTTTATTACTCTTACCCTACACTTCCCTCTTTACTATTGTTCTCTCTATCTCTAATAAATCATTAATAATGACTTTCAGATATGTTATGGTTTATGATGTGTTGTTATGATTTAATTCTCTTGGTTTCAATCGAGGGAGAGTATGTGGATTATGAATCTACACAAAAAATTATAAAAAGTGAACAAATTTTAAGGAATTCTCCCTCAATTCAAACGGTAAATAGTTAAGTCTTCTACCTATCGACATGAAAACGAATTCCTGATAAAGCTACTGAGGGTGGCTAGACTCGTTTAATTCTACATTTAATGGTATGAAAATTACCATTAAATATTCCAGAATACCAAGAGTGGCAAGACCGAGGTAGCACTGAAATATTGATCAGTGATGTATACCAATATTGGGCAATATCGATAAATGTCGGACATGTAGGCTTTCCATTTTCAAAAATAAGTTTAAAAAGTATTCTTAAGATTTTATTTTGAATATTTGAATGAATTAAACATTAAGAAATGAAAATTGGATTTTTTGCGCTATGTTTGATAATAATCAGTGTCGGATAAACGATATTGGCCAGCAAAAATCATTACTGAGAAATGTCGTTGATGTTGGGCGATATTTCAGAGATGCTTATAGTTTGATAAATGCCAATATTAACTGAAATATTATATTCGTTTGTGTTTTTATGCAACCGGGGGATGAGTCTGAATCTGGTTTAAAATCCTTATTTCTTCACATATTTGAATAGAAAAGATCTCTCTGACATTTAGAGCAGATAGACAAGAGGCATAATCATTTCTTAAAGAATTACAAAAAATGACAAATAATGATTTTCATTAAAAATAATGTGTGAAGAAACACACTGAAAGGTGAATGGTATTCTACACCCTAGTAGCCCTAGTTGAAACGTTGAAAGAGATATTTTTCTTCATTCTTTTCAGAGAGCTCCTCTTTTTCTGTGAGAGCGACATCTGTTGTCTTAAAGTTGAACTAAACGTGTAGGGCACTTCGGAGGGACTACTCTCGCCTGTAGCATGTTTTTTGAAAACTAAAAAAATAATAGAATTTATTTAGGTTAAGAACATTTTAATGTGTTTTATGAACCTATATCGTCAAAAACTATTTACCTCATTTCAAATGTTAGAAATATTAGACCACTGGGCTTACGCCTGTATTAGGTCATCCCGAAAGTTTTGTCGCTCTTGGGAGCATCTGTATATAAGATACTTTGGACACTTTTCCATTATGTGATACCAATATAACCTGCAACTTTATCCACCGTCAACTTGGCATCTTGGCTTGATTTTGGGGACTGATCGACAACTGGGCTTTCCTTAAATCTATGATATCTATGATAACATGTTTCTTCATTTCTTTTCTGCTCAAAATTTTGCATTTTTCCTAAGGTTAAGATTTTTTAAATTAAAATTAGCTGCCTACTTCCCTAAAACAATTATAGTTTTAAGTATTTTTAACAAGTGTGGAAGATTTAACGTAGATTTAAATTTTTTCTGAGGCATCCGGAGAGTTTGATCACAATCATCCATATTAAATTGCTGGATTGCTACTCCTACCCTCTATTAGGAAAGACCCGGCTGATCATTTGCAGGAATCTAGACCGCTGGAAATTCTACCGCCGCTATACAAAAGTAGTAAAAAATCTTAATATCACTTAAAATTAGTTAAATTCCTTTGAATTTTAATTTTGAATGTTTTCAATTTTTGGCAACTTGAAGTAAACAAAATCTTATTAATCGTAGAAATTAGGAAAGCTGGAAAAGTGAGCCAACAAAAAAATAGCTAAAATTCGCCAAATTGGCTTTAGATAGAAGTAGAAGTACTTTACTGGTTTACCGTAATGGAAAAGTACCAAAAAATACATTGTATACAGATGCTCCCAAGAGCGACAAAACTTTCGGGATGACCTAATAGTTGGTCGACTTAATTTGTATTTGTATTTATTTGTAAAACACTTGTTTTCTATTAGAAGAAAACAACAGTTTACAGAAAATAATCCTGTTTGGTAATTGAAAGTTTTCTTAATTTTACTAAGTAAACATGTGAAACTCAGTGATAATAATAACTCAATAAATAATTTTTCACATTTTAAATCCTTTAAATACCGTTCGCAAAACCTTGAAGTTTCTCTGCGAAATGATTAATATGCAATGATTATGCAATGTTATTTATGATTAATATGCAATGATTATGCAATGTTATTTATGATTAATATGCATGTAATTGTATGATTAATATGCAATGTTATGCAAATGATTCGTAAAACTGGAGGCACTTAAAATTTACTTTTTAAAAAAATTTTAAACTTTAACTCCCTTAAAATTTTCAAAAGATGCATCGTGGTATTTAGTTTATTCATAGTGCAAGAAACGAAATAATATTAAGAAAACATTACTTCACAAAAAGTAAGCTGGTAATTAGATATAACTATAAGTTCAACTTTCCCATAGTTTTAAATTCATTTTCTAAAATCCCCATAAAATAAAAATTTCAATAACATTGCATTTCGTTTTAATTTCAATCATTTAAGTGTCATAGCCATAAAGTAATAAAAAACACGTTTTGTCAAGTATATCTCTTTGATAAAAACTCTATCCGCATCAAACACGAGAAATATCCCTTTGAAAATCTCTAAAAGAACTGCAACGACACTCTTTTTATGACAGTCCAACTCGACAAAGGGCAATTCAAGTGACATAATGCATGTTCTCAACTTCACATTGTGCAAAGGTCAAACATTATTTCAGAGGGAATTTCATTGTTCTCTTGGATGTTCTACAAAACACTTTGTCGTCACCTCTTAGGTGTGTAATACGAAAGCTATCTCTCTTTACAAGGCTTTCCATATATCCGATGAGACAGGAAGCACTTATGTAGGATCTTCTTTAAGTACCTATTTATTTTCAAAACCTTTGTGTGTCGGTTAACAGCCGTAGAGGTTATTTAGTGGTCCCAATTTTATTGATGGTGAATAGAAAGGGACCTTTTTTTATAAGAAATCTTATTAAACTATGTTTTTTAGATTTAGTAACATACTTTTAATAATACTGACCCCGAATTAACAAAATTCATAGTAGTTTGTTTGATATTAAAGCTGTTGTGATTTTGAATTACATATTTGTCCCTATGGATTCTTTAAAAATTCCAAACAATCATTTTCTGAACTCCCGATCTAAAAGAGGCGTACGAATTTCTGGAAGTGGTGTACCTGTACATTCCAAGGCGTTTTATTGCCACATAGGACACAAATGCACTATTGAGGATCTAGATTACAGTGGGAAAGTCACCAGACCTAAAAAATTAAATTTTAACTTCTCAGGTCTAGCACCTTGAAGCTTAGCGCAGTATTGTCCTAATATGGGCGTGGACGTGGACCTTATTGCATGATAATTATTGAGCCAGTGATCCTACATTCCTATATGTGATTACGAATCGTCTTAACACAATGTAGGAATCACCTTGAGTAGTCGAGTAAATAACTCAATAAACTCTACCATTAAAGTATCTAACGATATGTATCCCAGTTTTGAGAGAAGATTTTCTCTTTTTTATCAAAAGATTTTTTTGCACAATTTTTTTTGTTCCCCTGCTAAAAAAAACGTCTTCTTAATTCCTCTCAACTTTCTCTCATAAACCACATCAGTTACGAAATCGCCCTGAAGGCCGGGAAGACACTCTCTCCTATCGTCTGCGCCCATCGAGAGGGATCGTCCCGCTCTGATTCCCTTCGAAACAATCCCTTTGTCGTCGTGGTCGTCGTTCGGAAAAGTTCGCAGCCGACTTCCGAACATTGTACAGTGGAGGTTTTTTTTATTTAAAAGGCTTGTACGTGATCACTTTCTCCTCAATTACATAACGGATCGTTATCATGGCCGGGGGGTTGGGGAGGATGCTGTGTGTATTACGTTGGTTAACGATGATGGGATTGAAAGGAGTATAAACGAGTATTGAAAGCTTCTTAGTATTTGTTAAGGAATTGTTGGGTGTTTGTGTTAGTTTTAGGACTCAGTAATATGGAAACTTATTGATATATTACGGGCGATGTGATAAATCCTGGTATTGTTATTAATAATGCCCGCGTATTTCGGGCAGAGTACTAAATACTCATTGATAAATTCCATTGAATTTATCACATTGCCTGCCTTACTTTGGTCATTATTAATAATGCCTGGTTTATCACTTTGCCCGTAACAAATACACCAATCTTGAATGTAATTGGGGGTTTTCTTTCTCTCCTTCTCATTCTTCTCCCCGCTCACACACTCTCCCTCATTCATTCCCTCTCTGTTAAAATTATCTCTATCTCTTTTTGGTTACATTCTCTTATATTGTTTTTCTCATTCTCAAATCTCTGTTTCATTACACATCACTTATTCTCATTTTTTCTCTAGAAATAAAAGATCACTTGGAATATTCTTGAATAAGGATGAGTCCAGGCAAAACTCACAGTCAAGAAAAAAAATTGAGACCATGAGAGTTACATGGATAATATAATTTAATCATAAAAAAGACACCGTATTAGTATCATCTTCTACTCCACATAACCCAGAGGGTATCTATGGACCATAGTCTCTTTTGTGAAAGGGAAAAGTCGAGAAAAGTAACTTAGGTAAAGAAGACTAAAAATTATATGACTTACTGGTAACCGGTATTCACCGGTAACTTGACCGGCAGTCAAACTCCTGTTTGGCAGTTGAAGGAGGAAAACAAACATTCCACCAATCAGATGTTTGACGCCCGCGGTTAACCGCCGGTCAAGTCACCGGTGAATACGGGCGTTAGATCCAAACTATAAATTTTTTGGGACAAAATTCATCAAATTTCAAAACTATTCCTAACATTATTCACTTTTGAATTCAAAGTTGACCTAACAAACCATATGTTGGCAAAATTTCACTTCCATTACACAAAATGTCCTTGAATCCTTGATTAGAATTTTTCCAATATATCCAAACCCAATACTTCAAACCAATAATTCAAAACCTCGTTTAAACTTCTCCAATACTTAGTACTGACCCTGGCTTGTCAGTTGGCAGTGTCTCGCAGCAGTTTCGACACACCATGTTCCCAATATAATTAGACACGTCCGCCAGAGACAAAAAGTGTCTGCCCTGTGATATAAAAGATCCCCGATTCCAATCTCACGGTCAATTAATGAGAAAAGGCAGTGATAACAAAAGAATAATGGCTCAACCCGTGGGGAAATTGGGTTAAAACGGAATGAGAATGGTGTACTGTAACTCACCTTCGAAATTTCTCAAACAGCTGTGCGCCATTATAAAAATTAGAATGAAGATAATCAAAATGTGTGTTTTTTTCTTTTATGGACACAATTTTCTGTAGTCGTGAGAGATTTATTCCCTTTTATGCTTTAGTCTGGTTAGTAACCGACGCTTTGTATAGTTAGAGTTAACACGTACTTATTGATGCTAGGATTACTGAGAAATAATATCGTGAGAATGAATTTACTGAGAACAATCGGTACTGCTTTTGTTGAGAGCGTGTTTACAGTGAAAAAATCATAGAGTTATGTTGCGATTGTAAAATAGAAGAAAATTAATTTAATTAAATTTCATGCTGCTCTTAGCAAATTTTTCTCCTACAACCTTTTTATTTATGTCTTATAAAACTTTTGTATATTTCGCCTATCCATTTAATTTAGTTGTTTCGTTAAAAAATTTATGAAGGGATAATTAGTACAGTCAAATTAGGCGAAAAAGGGGCCGGAGGTAGACATTTAGAAATACAAGCAGAAACCCCCTGGGATGTATTTAGGGGGGTCTGAGGATGCCTCACCTGAAAATCCCAAAAAATCCGGTGACGGATTTTCCGCCATTTTGAAAAAGAAGTCGGCCATATTGGATTTTTCCATAGTTCATAAAATCAGCTATAACAGGCGAACTAATTGGTTTAAAATGTTCGTTCTTGTTTTAAAATGCGTAATTCAGTGCGTTCTTTAAGTTTCATGCATCAATTGTTGGTTCTAAACCAATGATTTTTTAAAAATTAAGCTAATATAGCAATTTTTTCGTATTTTTTTGGGTTGTAGTTCTTTCGTTTAATACTGTGTCGTACCTATTATATATATCAAGACCGAAACAACTGGAACTTGTTTAAGAGAGTCTTAGGCTATACCATACCAAAATTCTAAGAAATCCCGCCATTAGTTTTCTGCCATTTTGAAAAAAACGGTGGCAATACTGAATTTTCAATGTTTCTTAAAAACTGCTATAACAAGCGAACTTATTGGAATAAAATGCTCAATTTTTTTATAAAATGCGTGTTTAAGTGTACGTTTTTGAAATATCATGCAGTAAGTTAATATTCTTAAAGATTTAATTTCAAAAACTCGGAAAGTAGTAATTTTTCTGTCTTTTTCTGTTGTAGTTTTTTTTATAGTCCAGGCAAATAAGACATTCAATATAACGGGCTGAAAATTGGTGGAAATCTAGATGATAGTGTCCTTCTTGATATCCCGAAATTCCCAAAAAATCCCTCCAGGGGAAAATCCGCCATTTTCGAAAAACCAACGCCATCTTGGATTGGGTTTTCAAGCACAGCGACTGAACCAAGGTGCCGATTGATTTCGTTTTTGTCACATATTGTTTAATATTGTGTATTTTAGGAGACACCGTAAAGAAATTAGAAATAAAAAATTTTATTTAATAATAATTAATTTTTATTTAATTACTGCTTTGCTGTGTTAAAATGTAGGTAAGCGTTCGAGATAACAAGCTGAAAATTGGTAAAAATATAGAAGGCCTTGTCCTAATTAATATCCTGAAATTACCAAAAATATCCCTCTTAGGGAAACCGCCATTTTGAAACAACCGCCGCCATCTTGGATTGTATTTTTAAGCATAGCGACTGAACCAAGGGTCCGATTGAGTTCGTTTTTGTCCCAAATTGTTCAATAATACGTATTTTAAATATAAAACTTGAAAAAGTTCGAAATAAAAAACTTAATTTAATTATAATTAAATTTACTTAGTTAATGATTTGCCGGCTTAAAATGTAGGTAAGAATTCAAAATAACAAGCTGAAAATTGGTAGAAACGTAGAAGATAGTATCCTGACCGATGTTCCGAAATTCCTAAAAAATCCCTCCAGGGGAAAATCCACCACTGAAAAAACTACCGTCATTTTGGACTCTCAATTTAAGTATAGTGATAGTGGAGTTTTCTCTTTCCACAACAATGAAATTTCCCTAAAAATGCATTATTGAAGCTTAAAAAAACTGCAATTTTAAAGTCGAATATTTAAAAAACTTTTCTAGCGATTTAAGTAAATTTAAGCTTATAATGTAGTTTATTTATTCAATAACAACATGCAATTACGTGTATGGTTAAAAATATCACTGTTTGGTTGAAACTAAATAAAAAAGGATGGACAAAACGGTCAAATTGAAGAAAACAAACTATGCTCAAATGATACAGCAAACAAACTTTCAAATTTTTGGTCATGCACGTAATTGCATGTTGTTATTGAATAAATAAACTACATTTTAAGCTTAAATTTACTTAAATCGCTAGAATAGTTTTTTAAATATTCGAGTTTAAAATTGCAGTTTTTTTCAGCTTCAATAATGCATTTTTAGGGAAATTTCATTGTTGTGGAAAGAGAAAACTCCACTATCACTATACTTAAATTGAGAGTCCAAAATGACGGTAGTTTTTTCAGTGGTGGATTTTCCCCTGGAGGGATTTTTTAGGAATTTCGGAAAATCGGTCAGGATACTATCTTCTACGTTTCTACCAATTTTCAGCTTGTTATTTTGAATTCTTACCTACATTTTAAGCCGGCAAATCAATAACTAAGTAAATTTAATTATAATTAAATTAAGTTTTTTATTTCAATATTTTTCACGTTTTATATTTAAAATACGTATTATTGAACAATTTGGGACAAAAACGAACTCAATCGGACGCTTGGTTCAGTCGCTATGCTTAAAAATACAATCCAAGATGGCGGCAGTTGTTTCAAAATGGCGGTTTCCCTTAGAGGGATTTTTTGGTAATTTCAGGATATTAATTAGAACAAGGCCTTCTATATTTTTACCAATTTTCAGCTTGTTATCTCGAATGCTTACCTACATTTTAACACAGCAAAGCAGTAATTAAATAAAAATTAATTATTATTAAATAAATTTTTATTTCTTATTTCTTTACGTTGTCTCTTAAAATACACAATATTAAACAATAAGTGACAAAAACGAAATCAATCGGCACCTTGGTTCAGTCGCTGTGCTTGAAAACCCAATCCAAGATGGCGTTGGTTTTTCGAAAATGGCGGATTTTCCCCTGGAGGGATTTTTTGGGAATTTCGGGATATCAAGAAGGACACTATCCTCTAGATTTCCACCAATTTTCAGCCCGTTATATTGAATGCCTTATTTGCCTGGACTATAAAAAAACTACAACAGAAAAATACAGAAAAATTACTATTTTCCGAGTTTTTAAAATTAAATCTTTAAGAATATTAACTTACTGCATGATATTTCAAAAACGTACACTTAAACACGCATTTTATGAAAAAATTGAGCATTTTATTCCTATAAGTTCGCTTGTTATAGCAGTTTTTAAGAAACATTGAAAATTCAGTATTGCCACCGTTTTTTTCAAAATGGCGGAAAACTAATGGCGGGATTTATTAGAATTTTGGTATGGTATAGCCTAAGACTCTCTTAAACAAGTTCCAGTTGTTTTGGTCTTGATATATATAATAGGTACGACACAGTATTAAACGAAAGAACTACAACCCAAAAAAATACGAAAAAATTGCTATATTAGCTTAATTTTTAAAAAATCATTGGTTTAGAACCAACAATTGATGCATGGAACTTAAAGAACGTACTGAATTACCCATTTTAAAACAAGAACGAACATTTTAAACCAATTAGTTCGCCTTTTATATCTGTTTTTATGAACTATGGAAAAATCCAATATGGCCGACTTCTTTTTCAAAATGGCGGAAAACCCGTCACCGGATTTTTTGGGATTTTCAGGTGAGGCATCCTCAGACCCCCCTAAACACATCCCAGGGGGTTTCTGCTTGTATTTCTAAATGTCTACCTCAAACCCTAATTTGACTGTACTAAATCGTGACTGTAGGAATCACTACAATGTCACTGTAGTGGTATAGTAACACAGCTTCTTAGTGCAAAAGTGATGTCATATTAACCATTTTCTTGGTCATTTTTGACCCCCTCCTCCCCTTTTATCAGCAAAGATTAGCAAATCCCAACCATCTAATAATTACGTTAGAAAACTAACATTAGGCCGTTAGAAAATTTAATCATGGATGCAAAAGGAGCCTGATTACTTTACGGTCTGCCACTAGACTTGTGTCTTCGATTGCGGCCTTTGCAGGCCCGTGTGGGGTACCTTTAGAGGGCGGTCGACAAAGGGTGAAAGGGTGCCGCCATAATTATTAGTAAATCTAAAAACTTAATTTTCTGTTAAAACTTTATTTGCGATGTTTTACAAATTAATTTTCTCAATAGAAAAAGTTAAAGCAATATTGCAGGTTGAGATATTTTGATTTTTTTTATTTTAATATTTTACTTTTCTTAAACATATTGTTTCAGCTCATTTTGAGCCCTTTTGGATATTTATACTAAAAGGAGACCCCTTCCATAAGTCAGATAATTTTTAAGGAATTAGAGGCCCTTTGACCCACAGTCAAAGAACTTCCTGTTTAAATAATAGCGCCCTAGAAAATTAACACCCCGCCCTTGAAATTTTAACGTGTTTCACTAAAGGCCCAATGAAAAATCACTGCTGTGTCCTTGTAATTTTCTGGTGCGTGAATGAAGAGAGCGTCTGAAAAACACCGCCCCGTCATCGCGAATTTGATGTGTTAATGTTTAAAAATTATTATGAAAATGAGTGATTAAGGCAGTATCAATGGAGTAAGTGAATAGGAATGGAGTCAAAAATTCCCTGGATAAAAAAAAAGTTAAAAACACTTTTAAATTAAAAGCAAATTTATTTTGGCCTTGTTTACACCACAAAGAATAAGAACAGAAAGACAAATTAACTTTAATTCCTAATTAACTGAACAAATACTATGAAAGCAGCCTTCAAGGGACTATATCCTTATATCTCTCTATAGGAGGTAGTTATTTTTCCCCTCTTTTTACTCATGTTTAGAGCAAAGCTTAGAGACTTTTTTTGAGCACAATAAGTAAACTTGTCCTTTTTTGGACTTATCCCCTTTTTCAAACTGGCGCAGGGCGATTCAATTTTGTTGGTTTGTGACGAGCTTTGTGCTCTTTTGGTTCCACATAAACCGTTTTGTATACATTCATTCTGTATGTTAGAAATTTAATTTACATACCAGTCACTCCAGAAATTATTCGTACCCCTAACAAATTTGCATGTATACCTATTACTTAACTTGTTTTGGACACCTAGTTCGTGGGGGTGAGTCCCCTGGCATCCCCCTTGATATCATCGTTCAATCGCGTTTTTGAAGCAGTGTTTGGACCCCCAACCCCTCCTATGGAACTCTATTATTTACATCTTTTTTGTTAAAAGTTCGTCAAATTGCAAAAATCCAACCAAATGGAAAATCGATTCTTGAAAATACAGGGTGTTTCAAAATTGCGTTGCACGGCTTTTATTTGGAACCAACGCCTCCTAGGGTCACGGAAGAAAGGTCTACCCCTAGGTAAGTGAGCCTGGAGAATCCATTGAGAGGACTTACGGCGCCCCTAGTGGCGAAATTAAAAAGTAAAAAAAATATTTAAAAACTAAAGGAGATATAGCAAAAACCTCAATAAGAGTATTGTTGCCAACGTCATGAAGAACTCACTGAAAAAATTTTGATCAAAATATCTTGAATATTCACGGAGATACTATACTATCTAGTATAAATAGTTCGCATATTTGCAAATTTTTCAGTGTTATTTTGTAGTTTTATGTTTTTTTAGTTTAAAGAACACAAAATTTAATCAAAAAATAAAAAAAAATTTGCAAATATGTGATTTTTTTCTTTTCTGACCCCTGAAAAAGTGCTATTTTCACATGCTAATATCTCGGCGAATATTCAAGATATTTTCATGAATTTTTTTCAGTGAGTTCTTCATGACGTTGGCAACAATACTCTTACTGAGGTTTTTGCTCTATCTCAGGGCCTTCTCCAGGCTCACTTACCTGGGGTAGACCTTACTTCCCTAGGAAGCGTTGGTTCCAAATAAAAGCCGTGCAACGCAATTTTAAAACACCCTGTATATTAGGGTGGTCCTTATTTTTTAAGTTTGGAAATCTTAACGTGACGCCCCCCCAAATTGTTCCATCATACAAATAAATAGTTTTTGCAAAATATCAGCTCATTCGAATAATAATAACCCGTGCGCAGTTGCCTTGAAGTTTCAAAAAAATACTGATTTTTTCACAAAACATCCCAAAAACCATAGATTAAACCCTCCCATCTTCTTCTTGATTTTTTAATGAGAATCTAATATAGTTATAGTTATAATGTTCCAGATTCTATTCTTCTATCACCCCTCTTTCGGTAGTAAAAATTTTTTAAAGTTAAAATAACTCTTGTAAAGTTGTTTTTCTTGCATTTCAGAAAAGCTAATAACTCCAGAACCATACAACTTAAAAACCTGAAATTTGTGCCATTTTGTTTGTAATTTTAATACCTTTCATTTGATGTGCAACATAACTGCCTTTCTTAAAAACTGCCTTATTTTCTTCAAAATAAAAAAAAATGGGAAAAAAATTAAATACAAAAATTTTTTGAAAAATATTTTTATTAAATAAATTTAAAGTTTTTCCACTCCCAAAATGAACATTTCTGCCAAATTTCAAGTTGAAATTAAAATTTGATCATGTAGAAAAAAATAAAAATTTGCGAAATTTTGGCAAGTCCCTAAACATTCCATGTAATTTAACAAAAAAAGGTGTTTTACTCATGGGGATTCCAAAAACTCCGTTGAGGGTGTTCATACGATTTGTACCATGCAAAAAAATTGACTTAAATATCAGAAAATACAGCTATTAGCCGATTCGGTACAAAATCCTACAGAGCTAGTTTCCAACCTAATTCAATGTGCCTAAATTTTACCTGAATTTCCCTTAGAATTAAATTTTTACGTAATTTTTTCACTTCCAACATGTCAAATCAAATGAAATTAAAAGTGATTAAAGATAAAAGAATAAAATAAAATCATAAATCTAAATAATAATAGGTTGACTCAATATTCAAACTTATACTTAAGTAACAAATGAATTCTCAATGAATTCTAATGTGATGTATTTTATCCTAGGTTTATAAAAATATTTTTACAAGATCACATTAAAATTAAACCAATTATTTACTCTATATAATTTAATAGTTTTACATTGAAAAATAATAAAAAGTACACCCACCTTTTTTTCTATAACGCACGGATTTTTCTAACCCAGCTAGCTAAAGAACTGACTCTGAATCCAATAAGGAAGTTTGCAGTATGGTGACAAGATGAAATGGTGAACAAGAAAGTATGAAAAGTTCGACACAAGCAAAATACAAAAACCAAATATCTGCACTTGGTGCTCAGGGTGCACTTAAAAGAATGGACTCTATGCAAATAACATTATACAGACGAAGTAATAATCACAATATATAATAAGAAGCATCCTATCATAAGGGTTTCTCAATGTCTCTCGATTGGATTTCGGATATTTTTTACGATAATCCTGAACAGTTTGTAAGATGAACTGTTTTTGAGATTCATCTTTGCTAAATTGGTGGTTAAATTCCTCAATCAGTTTAACCCCTCTTTCTGCACAGTCATTGACTACTTTAATTGATTTTGCTATTCTTTGTCCATTTAAGTAGTTCTCGTTGTTTTGCCATACAATAGGATCAAATTCTAAAAATTCCTTTTCTATTTTAAATCGATCAAATAGTTTTGTAGTTTTACAACTAATTTGGGGGTTTTCTGATCTATGGCCACACGTGCTTCCGTAAAATGAAATCTTCGTCTTAGAATAGATAAGAGTGGAATCGATGAAGTTCCACGCCTTCCATACCAAAAAATGCTAACTTTTTCTTACTTACGGAAAATAATTTTTACAATTCTAAATTTTTACCATAAAAAATGTTCTATATAAGCGTTAGTATTCATTTTTAATCACTATGGGACTAGATGAAAATATTTCTTTTCGTTCTTCCTCCCCGATGACTACGCACAACGCAGACTACCATTTGGTACCCGGCAGGGATCTACAAGGTTTTGTACCGAATCGGCTAGTAGTTGTATTTTCTGATATTTAAGTGAATTTTTTTGCATGGTAAAAATCGTATGAACACCCTCAAGGGAGTTTTCGGAATCCCCAAGAGTGAAACACCTTTTTTTGTTAAATTGTTTAGGGACCTGCCAAAATTTCGCAAATTTTTATTTTTTTCTACATAATCAAATTTTAATTTCAACTTGAAATTTGGCAGAAATGTTCATTTTGGGAGTAGAAAAACTTTAAATTTATTTAATAAAATTTTTTTTTTAAATTTTTTTAGTTTAATTTTTTTCCATTTTTTTTATTTTGAAGAAAATTTTTTTAAGAAAGGCAGTTATGTTGCACATCAAATGAAAGGTATTAAAATTACAAACAAAATGGCACAAATTTCAGGTTTTTAAGTTGTATGGTTCTGGAGTTATTAGCTTTTTTACAATGCAGGAAAAACAACTTTACAAGAGTTATTTTAACTTTAAAAAATTTTTACTACCGAAAGAGGGGTGATAGAAGAATGGAATCTGGAACATTATAACTATAACTATATTAGATTCTCATTAAAAAATCAAGAAGAAGATGGGAGGGTTTAATCTATGGTTTTTGGGATGTTTTGTGAAAAAATCAGTATTTTTTTGAAACTTCAAGGCAACTGCGCACGGGTTATTATTATTCGAATGAGCTGATATTTTGCATACATAATTATTTTTTATAGTGACACAAAACTAGGGGGCGCCACCAACGGAATTCCCCCAAAAAAATCTTACCATACAAATAAGGACCACCCTACTGTATATGTACGAAATCCAGATTAGGTGTACCAAAACGAGTTGAAAATCTGCTTTTTAAACTTATATTTCAAAAAATGTTCTGGGAGACGACCCCCAGACCCCCCTTTAGAACATTAGACGATTTTATACGATTAAGACGATTTTGATACTAAAATTCCTAGCAACCTACAAAAATCAAATCCTGGATCTGCCGCTGTCTACTGTTTCAGCCCTGCTTGGTACAAACTCTTTCCTGGATAATGCAATTTTATTTCATGATGAATTTTCTTAATTTTTTGTTTATGTGTAGTTAGTTATTGTAACCAATAAATAGGATTACTTGAATTTAAAAGTTCTTTTTTAATTGCTCTTCCAAAAAAATAACTTTAAAAATATAAATTTAATTTAAAGCTACATGATAATTGTGAAATATGTTGAGTGGTTATCTGCTGTAACCCCTCCCCATGAGTAAAAAATAATAGGTTCTTTTAACGAAAATAAATTTATTTAGATGAAGATAAAAATTTAGGTTAACATAAATATACCAGGAGAGAGAGAGATAAAGACGACATCAAAACTACAGTATGCCAATCTGGCCTTCCAGTTAAAAACTACCTTCAAAACTTAAACTAATTTTTTTAAACTAAAGAAAAAAAAGAAATAATACATCGTGCGAGATAACAATGCGTGCGAGCAACAGCTTGGCTTTTGACCGTAGTGCCCGGTTTACAAGTCACTTCTACTAGTAAATAATACAAAATTCTTACAAGTCCCCCCAAAAGAAGCACAATCGTCACAGGAGTGACAGTGGGCTACAACAAAAATTTTCCTAAGCATTAATCAGAGGTGACTTGCAACCCACAACAAACTAGAAAACTTAAAATTATACAAAGGACAGATGTCTTGACACACATACATAAATGGCAATTCATATAAAATTTTTAAATATAAACAGACGAAAGGATACCATTATAAAATTTTGGATACCAAAATGAAAAAAAAAATACAACAAGGAAATAAAAACTGTCCAATAATCAGACCCTAATCAATTCCCATAACTGATACCCTAAGGTGGTGTTCCCCCTTTAAAACACCATTGTTCATCCGTTTCTTCATCTACCGTGGCCTTTTCCTCCGGATCGTAGTTGTCCTTCTCAGAGTGTTGATCTACTTCGGGGCTGACATCATCATCAACTCTAGAGCTCTCAATATATTTAGGAACTGCCATCCGTTTGTTTCTTCTACTGGTGGGTGTTTCAGCTGATATCTCATCTTCACCCTTTGGAGCAGCTTTCCTGCATTTCTTCCCACGGGCCTCTTCTTCTTCAGAGTAACCTTCATCATCATCATTAGCTTTGGTTTCTTCGTCATCTGTTTCCACCTCCTCGAACTTAGCTCCAGACTTTCCTGCTTCATCTTCTATTCCAACTTCCTCTTCTTCAACTCCTTCTATTTCAACTTCCGTTGCTTCAACTTCTCCTATTCCAACTTCCTCTGCTTCAGTTTCTTCTATTTCTACTTCCTCTGTTTCAACTTCTTTTTCTACTCCACCTTCCTCTGCTTCAACTTCTTCTTTTTCTACTCCAACTTCCTCTGCTTGAACTTTTTCTATTCCAACTTCATCTGCTTCCGCTTCTACTATTCCAACTTCTTCTGCTTCAGCTTTTTCTCTTCCAACTTCCTCTGCTTCCACTTCCATTCCAACTTCTTCTGCTTCATCTCTTCCTATTCTAACTTCCTCTGCTCCAGCTTCTTCTATTTCAACTTCCTCCGCTTCAGCTTCTTCTACTCCAACTTCCTCTGCTTCAATTTCTTCTTTTTCTACTCCAACTTCCCCTGCTTGAACTGTAAAAGGAGTTTCCTCGTGTCTTGGACTGAAAATCAACTCCGTTCGGTTACCCAGAATACCCCGCTTCTTCCGAATATAAACTTCTAACCGAAGTTTTGCTAACTCATAACATCTGAGTTGCTCTTCGTGCCTCTCATTGGCCTCTCGTTCCTCCTTCTTTTCCTGGCGCTTCCTTTCCTTCTCCTCGCGCTCCCTTTCCTCCTTTTCCTGGCGCTTCCTTTCCTTCTTCTTTTCCTCGTACTCCCTTTCCTCCTTCTTTTCCTGGCGCTTCCTTTCCTTCTCCTCGCGCTCCCTTTCCTCCTTCTTTTCCTGGCGCTTCCATTCCTCCTTCTTTTCCTCGTACTCCCTTTCTTCGCGCTCCCTTTCCTCCTTCTTCAGTCGCTGCTTCACAATTGTTGATAGAATGACCTCTGTCTCCTTTTCTTCATAGTACATGCTCGAAGTAATCAGGTTTTTCAATTTTACGATACTTAGATCCGGGCCAGGATCCTCTGCCAACTCTCTAGCGAGATTCACTAAATCCTCTTTCGTATGCGAGTTTAGAAAAGCCATGATTCTAAGCAACTCCAATCTCAAGAATAACCCAATAATCAATTAAAAAGCAATTCAAAGAGATTTAAATACTCTTCACAACACTTAAAATTTGTAAAATGTACAATAACAAAACTATCTTATAAATAACACTTATCTGAAAGTCCTTGACTACAGTAAGAAATTATTCAGGCGGATGCCCCAGAGCTGAACTCAGTTCGAATACTGTCGGGTGTGACTTTCTTTGGTGCCTGGGTGGCACACCTCTAGTCCGTGGCAGACTCCTCAAAACTGGCCTGATGGCCTCTCTGATCCCTCGTCCAGGTGACGAATACAGGCTGGAAAGCCTCTCTTTCAGTGCCGGGGTGGCACACTCTTGTCCGTGGCGGACTCCTCAAAGCTCTGGCCGGATGGCCTCTCTGCTCCCTCGTCCGGGTGACGAATACAGGCTGGGTAGCCTCTCACTAAGTGCCGGGGTGGCACACTCTTGTCCGTGGCGGACACTCCTTAAAAACTCTGGCCGGATGGCCTCTGCTCCTTCGTCAGGGCGACGAATACAGGCTGGGTAGCCTCTCACTAAGTGCCGGGGTGGCACACCTCTTGTCCCTGGCGGACACTCCTTAAATACTCGGGCCGGATGGCCTCTGCTCCTTCGTCAGGGCGACGAATACTTTAAGCCGGGCGGCTTTTCCCTCAGTGTCGGGTGGCACAACTAACAACGTGTTCGGGTGAACACCGGTACTGATTCATGGTCATCTCTCTCTCCATCCTACCGACTGCGCCAGTAAAAAATAATAGGTTCTTTTAACGAAAATAAATTTATTTAGATGAAGATAAAAATTTAGGTTAACATAAATATACCAGGAGAGAGAGAGAGATAAAGACGACATCAAAACTACAGTATGCCAATCTGGCCTTCCAGTTAAAAACTACCTTCAAAACTTAAACTAATTTTTTTAAACTAAAGAAAAAAAAGAAATAATACATCGTGCGAGATAACAATGCGTGCGAGCAACAGCTTGGCTTTTGACCGTAGTGCCCGGTTTACAAGTCACTTCTACTAGTAAATAATACAAAATTCTTACACCATGAGTCAACTCTAGTTACGCCACTAAGTGCCCTCGCACGATTCTAGCGGCCCATATCCCATATCAATAAAATCGCATTCTTTGATTCAAAACCCATTGAATTCAATGGAATTCCCCTAGAAGTTCTGAAACACATGAATGAAATAATATGAATGATCCAGACGATAAGGTTCAAAGAAGTCAACAAAAGCATTGAGTTATAAAAATACTTTTTAGATATTTTCATAACTCATACTTACAAAATACTTAATACAGTTCTTTTAAACTTTAGTAAAAAATAGAGAATCACAACCTTTGATGTTTTATTTAAAAAACTATACGAAGAAAAACAAATTGCATACAGAATTTTACAAGAGAAATTCCTTATTGAAAAATAGTTTGCTTTTTTTTAATAAAAGGATGAAGCTTTAATAAAATGTGTTTTAGAACACTCGCATATCAGTTCCTACGCATTTTTTTAAATGGAGGTTCACCAAGTTTTGCAGTATTTATACACACTCTTTCAGGAACTAACACTCCGTCATCCCTGCCAACAGCATCCACATTAGCAAATCTGCAATTTAAATATGCAACTATTTCAATATCATGTGCTGCAAAATCAAATGCTGTATTACCATCTTTATCACACTCATTTACAGAAGCACCCCTTTCTACTAAAACCTTGACTGTTTCCAAATGCCGACACCTCGCTGCTTCATGAAGAGGGGTCCTTCCCATACGATCTTGTGCATTCAATGCTGCACCTCTTCTGATTAACAGCTCAAGTATATCAATTCGATTCCTTCTAACTGCGAAGTGAAGTGGTGTTGCATCATCGTTATCACACTCATTTACAGACGCACCACTTTCAACTAAAACTTTGACTGTTTCAAAATTACCATACCTCACTACTTCATAAAGAGGGGTCCGTCCCCTTATATTTTTCACATTCATTGCTGCACCTTTGCTGATTAACAGCTTAAGTACATGAATTTGATTGTATGCAACGTGAAGTGGTGTTCCACCATCGTTAGCACACTCATTTACAGAAGCACCACTTTCTACTAAAACTTTGACTATTTCATAACGTTTATGAAGCACTGCGCTATAAAGAGCAGTCTTTCCCCAAATATCTTTATCATTTAAAGCTGCACCTTTGCTGATTAACAGCTCAAGTATATCAATTAGACCATATCTAGCTGCGACGTGAAGTGGTGTTGCAAAATCGATATCACACTCATTTACAGAAGCACCACTTTCTACTAAAAACTTGACTGTTTCAAAACACCCTTTACACACTGTGTCATGAAGAAGACACACACATGACTCACTGCCATGAAGAGCAGTCCTTCCCCGATTATTTTTAGCATTCAAAGCTGCACCTCTGCTGATTAACAGCTCAAGTACATCAATTAGATCATATCTAGCTGCAATGTGAAGTGGTGTTTCACCAATGTTATCACACTCATTTACAGAAGCACCACTTTCTACTAAAACTTTTACCATTTCCAAACAATCTTCATTATCATCTTTATCGAGTGTGGTTTTGCCATAATTGCTTCCAGCATTTAAATGTGGGCTATCAAAATAATTTGTAGAAGCTGCTAAATGCAAGGCAGTTCCTCCATTTGCTTTATCAACACATTTGGCATCCACATCGAGGGTTGGGAGACACGACAGCAACATCTTGACCATAAAAGAGTTTCGCTTTATCACAGCCAGATGAAGAGCAGTGAATCCATCCTCGTTCCTTCTATTCACCTGAGCAGCAGGGAAGGACCGAAGTGCAGCGCGAATGTCACTTTCCCTGCAAGAGTCACTTGGCTTGGAATTGTTGAGCACCAGCTGATGAATCAGGTAGTTTCCATAGGGATACTTCACGTCACAAACTAAGGATTTCAGCGGTGTAGGTGAAGGTATACCTGCAAATTACTTAACTATTAGTGAAGTAAAAAAATTTTCATTTAACTATTAATGATGCATATACATTAGGGCGTATCACGAAAATTTTTTTTTGAAATTCAAAATTGAAATAAAAAATCACTTGATAGAAACTTTTTATGACTGTTTTTGAAATTAGCACCAAAAAATACATTCAGTTCTTACTTCTCTTGTATTTTTCTCATCGCAGGCCAGTGTTATCAAAAAAAATAATCTATTAATCACAACACACATAACTGTCAATATTAGTATAGTGCTGTCCTTTAAAAAAAACCACTCCAAAATATACCCTAAAAAACCCATCGAGATATTTTAAATAAATAATTTAAATAATTTTAAATTCTCATTGCCCTGTCTTTCTGTGCAATTTAGAGTGGCAGGGAATGTAAAAGCAAGTCAAAGAACCGTTTATTTACTTAGTTTTTTGAATAAATAGAAAATGTCAATTTTTGGCTAAAAATATGATTTAGTTATTCAGATTTTGATGCTGTTATAAGGACTTTAAAGCATTTTCACGTGTTTTTGTGTTATCCCGTTATTATGAGAATAAAATACTGAAATTTCAGCTCAGTCGGCCAATTAGGGACCCTACGGTAGTCTTTGAAATGAGGGGTGAAAAAACCCATAGTGTGCCTAAAAAACCTACTTTTCCTTTTGTAATAAATGATAAAATAAATAAAAAATTATGCAAAATAATTAATATTATTCACCTACAACTAATTATGCAAATAGAAAAGTTGTTTCAGTAATTCTCGATTTTTTTTCAGTATTTTTGATAAAAACTCAATACCAAAAACAGCCATTTTCCATGAAAATATAGCATTTTACCAAGTTTTACTCGAAAATGGGTTTTGAGAGTAAATAGTTGGGGTTTTAAAATAAAATATCAATGCCAAATACCGTTTTTAAGCTTTTTTATAGAAATTGCATTAAGTATTTGTATTTAATAGGTCGTTTTCCTCAAAATCTTACTATACCTAAAAATCAAATGCCATGTCGCAGGAGCCAATGAAATCACCGTAAATAAGAGGCGTGTCGCAGCAACCAATGAAATCGTCGGAAAATATTGTTTGAGAAGGAGGTAAGTAGGCAGGCTACAACTCATCACAGCTCTCTCCGGAACTTTGTTTTGTCAACAAGCCGATCGCATTGAACCGATTTATAAATAAAAAAACAATATTTCGATAAAAATAAAGAAGGAGCCTTTCCAAATCAATGTTCTAAAATTGAATTATCGCCGTAGAACTCGCAAGCTACTGTCGCGTCGCGAGGCAATATGTGGACAATCAATCAGCGACTGGAACTGACAGCCGAGAACGCGATCGTTTTTCCGAAAACAACGCCGAATTACAACCAACAAGCAGAAAACCAGCATCGTGAAAATATTCGCGCCCAAGAAAGCGCGCAAAAAGGAATCGCTGTTTGAGAGAGTCATTTAGCAATGAAATAATAATAATGTCCATCGAATGCCTACATTGTTCTGCTCTTTTCTTTTCAAAGGAACATGGCAGAATCATGCACAATTGTTGCCTCATGGGATTCATGGGAAAGTTAAATTGAACCTCTCCTATCCCTAACCTGAAGTTTTAATTAATCTATTAACTGGGGGTGATGATGATTCTGTCATTTCATGCAGAATATTCAGTATTATAATTCTGGGTTCTCTTGCGTATTATGCTGTCGACCACGTTGCTGAATCCAAAAAAGTTATCAAACCCTATTGACTATCCAATAGATGTACCACTGAATTTAACGGTTGTTGAACGGTCGACTGTATAATACGCAAGTGCCTAACTCTGCTTTAGCTAAGGCTGCATTTTGTGCATCTTGAAGGAAATTGCCTTCAAGGGTATTAGCTGTGTTGCTCTTTGTCGTACTTGCATATTAAGCCACCGCAGCTACAGATTTGGCAATTTTCAAGTGCGGCCAATTATTTTTAATTGTTATTTAAAATCATAACACTTTAAGAACAAAGTAGTCAATCAGATTTCAGTTGATTGCGGACTGTGGTGGCGTTAATTCGTAAGTACCCTCTTTGCGGTAACATGAATGCTATGGCCACTACAAGTGCAATACCAGCAAACGTAGAAAAGCCACGATTTTCAAAATTTATGGTTCAATTCCGTTAGAGTTCCTGCTAAATATCACCAATCTCTTTTGAACACTTAAGCAATATTTATACTTTTCGGTGTCCAAAAGAGATTGGCGATATTTAGCAGGAACTCCAAAGGAATTTAACCAAATTTATACACACAAAAATGAAGCTGCTTTGGGGTGTCACAGCTAAAAACGCTGTGCTTTGCGCTGGGGTTTGTAAGGATCGCAGGAGCGATACAAAGGGGATCGCGAAGCGATCCTAAGCGAACTGCGAAGCAGTTCGCCCGGGGGTTGGCGAGCGAAAGCGAGGCAGGGGGCGGCAGCCCCCTAGTACAACAATAAAAACGCTATTGTCGTTGTGTTTTGAAGGCAAAATTCTTGAGTAGAAAATCTTATCACAGTTTTAATTTTAGAAATAAATTGTAATAAATTTGGTTTTAATTATCTAAACTATTCCCTTTTCTATCAAAATAAACCTTTCAATCATATTTTTTCTTATTTTTTTGAGTATTTCAAGCGTGGGTTTTTTAGGAAAATTGGGTTTTTTTGTATTCTTACTTAATTGCTTGCCAATTTGTAACGGAGAGTTGGAATTAAAAATACTAAGCACTAAAATGTAGTGGAGGGTGAGCCGTTACAACACAATTTTGTGCGATTTAATAATCATATTTTTTAAGCTTTTAATGAAAGAAATATGAAAAAGTGGTTTTTTTAAAGGACAGCACTTATCTTATTAGTAAATTTTCAAATAAGGGAATCAAAATTATAATGTTAGAAAACTGAAAGGTAAATATAGGTTTTAATTTTTGGGGCTCAGTTTTGTGAAAAATATCCATAATTTTGTGATTATTTATTATGTAAAACCTAGAATTGACTGTATTTGTGAAACTATATTTATGAATAAGGTTTTGTGATGGGCAGAAAAATAAAGTACTATCGTTAATATGAAAAACACTAATACACATCTAAGAGTTTTTTTGTTGGAGAATCAAAACTTCTCAAACAATATCTCAAAAATATTCTTAACTAGCACATAAAATACTATAACGTTAGGTATATATATTTTTTTTTTGAAATTTCATTGCATGAGAAGAGTGAAAGTAAGTATGCAAAAGTGACTCAAAGTATTCTCATAAATTAATAAAGGTTTGTGAGTAGCAGAAATTATACTGTGTAAGAGTTATGAATCTAATATATTGGGTTGTCCCATAAGTTCTGTTACTTTTTACGAAGTTTTGTCTTTGAAAATTTTTTATGAAAAACTGGTAATAGGTTGAGATTTCAAACAAAAGGGATTTTGATATATGTATATTTATGAACATAATGTGTGATTTTGGTAGTTCTCGGGATATTATTTCTTTTCAAAATGGCGGTTTGAAAAAAAGACCAAAAACGACGATTTTAGCGTAATTTTTTACTTTTGTTTAAAAAACTAGGAAGAACGCATAATTCCTGGCTAAAAAAAAGTTTTACTGTATATTTGAAATGTTTAGATTACGATGCCATAGTTTCAAGATGATTCGATCAGTTTAAGCTTGGAAATTTTGGCTTTAAAATTTCATATATTGGCAATTTCACGTGTTTTTAAAGCACGCCTATTGTTTTTCTAAGCAGCTGGTATGAAGTATGAAGTAATAAATGAAGTAATGAAGGTAAGGTATGAAGGTATGAAGAAATAAAAGGCAGGTGTTTTTTGAACCATAATGCTTGTTAATGCATTGAATTGATGCCATCAATGCATTGAAAGCATCTTTTCATAATATCATTCAATTGATTTATTTCTAATTGCCAAGGAGTTGTTTTTATTGTAATGTTTTCGTATGAAGCGAAGAAAATTGCTTTGTTCGCTGAGGGTAAGTTCAGCGAGTGTAATTGTGATAAGCTAAAACGTTGCGCGCTTGCATTGTGCGCACTATTTTCTGAACTTAAGTTCAGATATAATTTAATATGCTGCATATTTTGAATACTTGGGTCTTTCCTAAGCTTTTTTTATTGATTTTGATGCTTTTTTTCGAAAAAATTTCTTTGAAATGACTAACATTATTGAGTAAGTTTTTTGCAATAGATGTTATGTTTGGGACCGAAATTTTCTAAGTTAAACTTATCGAATTATCTTGAAACTAAGACATCTTAAACTAAACATTTCAAATATATAGTAAAACTTTTTTTAGCCCTGAATTATGCGTTCTTCCAAGTTTTTTAAACAAAAGAAAAAAATTACGCGAAAATGAGGTATTTGCATGAGTGAGGGATTTGCTTGATTTTATACTTTTTTGATACATTATAATTTAAAACTCCCAAATTTCTGATTTTTAAGTTCGAAAATGTGTTTTAAATAATTTAAAATTCAATTTTATTTTTGCCAAAACGCCAGAAAAGTCACGTTATCAGAAAATGGGCTTCTATTGGATGTGATATCACAGCGCACGAAAACCATTGTGTTTAATGTTTTCACGTGATCAGAAAACGGGCTTCTATTGGATGTGACCTCACAGCGCACGATTTGAGATTCGAAAGTGTTTTCGCGCCCAAACAAAAACGAAATTTCAAAAATTTATATCTCAGAAACTAGGCTACGAAAATACTTGATATAAGCGTCATTCTTCATGGTTTTTTTATCTACTATTTTAATAAAATATAATCTCAAAAAGTGAGAATACCTCATTGTCGTTTGTGGTCTTTTTTTAAAACCACCATTTTCAAAAGAAATAATATCACGAGAACTACCAAAATCCCACATTATGTTCATAAATATACATATATCAAAATCCCTTTTGTTTGAAATCTCAACCTATTACCAGTTTTTTATAAAAAATTTTCAAACACAAAGCTTTGTAAAAAGTAACAGAACTTATGGGACAACCCAATAGGTATTTTATTTAATTAATTAGTTTTTCTCTGAATCTGTGCTCTTACCAAATCCATCATCACCAAGACTCAGATGTCCATAGTCCTCTTCAAGAGTGATGTCCTCTGCTCTACTTTGGTTCAGACTGACCTGAGCATCCATATCAATCCTGTAACACCATAGAATAGGAATTCTGAAGCAATTATTAATTGAAGGCAACATTGGGATGCTAAAATTTCACTACATTTTCTCTTTAAATACAAGAATGTAGCAATCTAAAGTATCTTTAAATCTTAAACGTGAAATTAAGGAACAATTCCATTATACATCTCATTAAAAATTGCCAAGATGTTTTGGGCACTAAATAAGAGAATATCTCCAAAAACTCAACTTATTAAAATAACCCATTTTGGTTGTGACAATCACATGAAAAGTTTGTGTTAATAATATTTAGAACCCAAAACAATTAAGCAATTTTCAACAAGACAGATGAAAAAAAATAGTGCCATCTACCAGGCCCGTAGCCAGGAATTTCCCTTTGGAGGGGCACCCACTTTTTCAGGGGGGGCAAGGGGGTTTTCAGGAGGTATCATAGGGCGTAGGTTCAACTGTTTGACTAGGGGACAAAACCCTCAGCTTAAGGAGCTGTTACAAGACTTTTGTTTGTGGAGGAGTTAGGTCCTAAAATTTTCTAGTTTTACCCTTTCGGTTGTCTTAGGTTTTCTTTTTTAAAATTTTAGATTTAATTATCATATTTTTTAAGATTTAATGAAGGAAATATGAAAAAGTGGGTTTTTTTTAAAGGACAGCACTATATATCCTTAGAAGTTAAAGTTTTGTCTTACTGAAAGGAATGAAAAATTACGGTTGGTTGGAGTAAGTGGGGCCCCTTTTTGGCACAGTGCATTTTTGGAGCTTAATAGAAAACTTTTTAAAGGGTTAAATTTGAACTTATTGACTTATTTCATTGAAGATAATATCAATCAGGTTTTGAAAAAAAAACCCGAAAACCAGAATCGATTTTACCATAAAAATATTACACGATTTTAAAAGATAAAAAAATTATTTAAAATAATAATTTGTGAATCAATCTGGATGAAACTGGGTATTTAAGGGTTTGGAGTGATGGCCTTTCAAAAAACCTCATAATAATTGGGGGTCTCCATTGAAAAAAAGTTAGTGTTTTGTTTAATATGAAGACGACCCCCTAAGGACTCGAAATGTTTATTAGTTTTAATGCAATCCAATATGGCGTATGTAATTAAGAAACCCATAATTAATTTGAGCTCCAGATAATATATTTCCACATCAATATGGTCTGCTATTTGGTGTTTATAGTCATGGAATTTTGCGGTTAAAGTCATTTACCATTGCCTTTTGATTCTTCTATTCTCAGTATAAAATGGTCAAATTTGAGGATTTTCTGATTAATGGCTCGTTTACAACATGGTCATTTGTCCTAACTAGTAATGAAAAACGGTCAAATAAGATTGTTTATGTTTAATTGTGTTAGATCCCTATTATTCGGCAAATTTTTCTAACTTTTGGCCGTTTGGGGCACATGTTAATATTATCTGATCGATTTAAGATTTTTCACACAGTCTTAGGGTACCAAAAGGAACTTGATAGGATCTCTGAATGGGCTGTAAAATGGGGTATGTCATTTAATTTAGGGAAATGTCAAGTACTGCATATAGGTAAAAAGAATAATGAAGCCGAGTACTGGCTGCAAGGAGTAAGGGTTAAAGAGGGAGATATGTTCAAGGATCTTGGGGTGATAATACACAGACTTTAAAATGGGTCACCAATGTTCTGCTGCGTGTAAAAAGGCAAATAGGTTATTGGGGTATATCAAAAGGACTGTAACTTCAAGGGATAAGAATATAATCTTGCCATTATATAAGGGCTTGGTAAGACCTCATCTAGAATATGCTGTACAACTGGACTCCATATATGAGAAAGGATATAGAAGTAATTGAAAGGGTTCAGCACAGAGCTACAAAAATAACACTGTTCAACAAATTTGACCTTCAAAATTTTTTCCTTGATATAAATAGTCATTTCTTATAGATTTTGGATCGCTGAATACGAAAATCACCATTAAAATTCTCAATTGACTCAGGATTTTCAGGGAACAGCCCCTCCCCCTTTTTACGTTTTTCGACGACCTTATAACTTTAAACTCGATTTTCAGTGTCAAAAAGCATTGTTTTTGTCTTCAAATTGCTCCCCAGGTAACAAGAAATGTTCAAATTAATAAAATATGATAAATTTATAACAAATGGATATGTTTAAGGGGTAATTACCCCCCTAAAAATACAAAAAAATAGCTAAAAATTAGAGGTTTCTATACGCTATTTTTTCCCCTTATTTTTTACGCAATTCCCGTTTGAAGGGTCCTAACCCTTCCCCAAGGACCCAAATTTGATGACTTGCAGCAATAATTTTTACTAAAAGTGGTTGAGGTGTTAGCCTCCCAGAAGCCCCCGCGGAAGAGTTCGGAAGACTTCCAGAATCGCGAAGGCGCTCGCGAGCTCAGGAATTAATATTGATGACTTTGAAAAGATTACAAATGACATTTTTCTTATATTTTGTGTGTATCCTAAGTAGAAACTCTTCAGTTCTTTAAAAACTGACCGGTTTTAGGGAGTGAGGATTCCATGTTTCAAGATGTTAATAGATGCACGGCTGTGGATAACAATTAGGGGGCATCCCCTTAAAAACTGAGGGTGATGGAGAAAAATGGGTGTCATATTTGAATTCGGCTGATCATTTTACACAAGAATCAGCTGAAATTCAGTTAGTGGCTTCAAATTTTCTTTTGTACAGCACAGTTTAACTCTAAGTGCGGCATTGAGAACCCTTCCGTGGGTGCTCTGGGGGCGCTCTCACCTCAACCGCTTTTAGTAAAAATCATGCTGCATATTGCCATCAAATTTGGGTTCTTGGGGAAGGATTAGGACCCTTTAAACGTGAATTGCGTATAAAATAAGAGGAAAAAAAGCGTAAACCTCTATGATTTTTAGCTAATTTTTTGCATTTTTAGGGGGTTAACTATCCCTTAAACCTATCCATTTGTTATAAATTTATGTTATTTTATTAATTTGAACCTTTCTTGTCCCCTGGGGGGCAATTTGAAGATTAAAGCAATGCTTTTTGACCCTGAAAATCTAGTTTAAAATTATATAGTCGTTAAAAAACGTAAAAAGGGGGAGAGGCTGTTCCCCGAAAATCCTGAGTCAATTGAGAATTTTAATGGTGATTTTCGTATTCAGCGACCCAAAATCTATAAGAAATGACTATTTTCATCAAGGAAATTTTTTCAGGGTTGAACAGTGTAATTAAGGGAATGGCACAACCTACGAGGGTTGTTTTTTAATTAACTTCCGTTTTTCTCTTGAAAAAAAAGTAGTAGGAATTTCGAAACAATTTTGGTGCTGATAGTTAGATACATCTTTCAGGTTCAATTTGCCACCTTACTGAATAAAATCGGACATTTTTTCTATTTTTTATCAATTTTACAAGCGCGCTCCTCGAACAATTTTCCCGCCAACCCATAGAGAATTCGGCTTTTTTTCCTCCCGTCGCTCTGTCCGCGAGCAGGCATTAACATTAAACAATGGGTGGGCAGGTGATCGCGGACGGAGCGAAGGGAGAAAAAAAAGCCGAATTCTCTATGGGTTGGCGGGAAAATTGTTCGAGGAGCGCACTTGTAAAATTGATAAAAAATAGAAAAAATGTCCGATTTTATTCAGTAAGTGCCAAATTGAACCTGAAGGATGTATCTAACTACCAGCACCAAAATTGTTTCGAAATTCCTCCTACTTTTTTTTCAGGAGAAAAACGGAAGTTAATTAAAAAACAACCCTCGTACATTACAATGAGCGTTTGAATAGGCTCAACATGTATTCACTGGAGAGAAGAAGGAGGGGGATTTGATTCAGCTCTTCAAGTTCGTAAAGCAAGGGGATACAGAGGGTCAGTGGCGGCTCGTCCATAGGAGCACAGGAGCACGTGAACACCCAGTGAAAAAGTAGAAATAAACCCAAATATAAAGGGTGGTACAGCGATTCGCCCACAAAATAAATGCCTACCCCCCGTCCATAATATATTCCCTAAATTCCCCAGCATTATTGCTTCTGTTTTTCCCTTAATTCCCCAACCTCTCTTCCGTTTTCAAATCGATTCTCCTCTTAAAGAATCGTTGTAAAAATCCAAAGAATCGGTTCGGAAATAATAGGAATCGAATGCTACGCTTTGCTGAAATGGACTATCCAATGTCCAAGAAAGGTTTTCGTGAATTTTGTCTACTGATTTTATGTAGTTCACTTTTGGTATACTAAATTTTAAAAAATTTGGTTTTAATTATTTCCGAACCGATTCTTTGGATTTTTACAAAAGCTGTTAAGCAGGTGAGAATATAGGGCCCGAGAAAAAAAATTTCTCTATCAATATTTTAAGGGGGTAAATAGGCCCTCTATTGATAATGTAGTTCAGTGGGGGATCTATGGGAGGGGTTTCGAAAAAAAATTAAGAAAAATTAAAGCTTCAATTTATTTCATTTTTTCTTGTAGCTTTTACAATTTAAACCGCCCAAAGAGCTTTACGCGATGTAATACTGAATTTTATGCACCAAAATGATTTAAAACCCTGTTATTTAATGTCAAATTTTCTAGGGGAGGATCCCCAGACCCCTTGGTACTTGTAACTCTATTATTAACTCTATTAAGTTCTATTGTAACTCTATTAAGTTCGACAAATCGCAAAAATTCAACCATAAAATGCATTTCCTAAATTTGAATGAGGCGTACCAAACTGAGTTTGAAAAAATATGTTTTTACTTATATTTTCTTGGAATGGGCCAGTGGCGTATCCAGGGGGGATTTGGGGATATATACCCCCGAAATTCAGAAATTTTCCTTTTTTGACCATGGAAAAGGACCAAATTTACCTCATATCCCCCCCAAAATTTCAATATCTCTCCCCTGAAATTTTTTCCTGGCTACACCACTGGAGTGGGCCCCTAGAACCCCCTTAGTACTTGTAACATTATTATTACAGCTATATTTTATATTAAGTTTTCCAAATTGCGAAAATTCTACCATAAAATTTATATCCGAAACCGCCTCGTTCTGAAAAACCCTTCTGCAGTGTCGGTTTGCTGAAAAAACTGGACTGGTCACTTCTGGGAGCTTGCTTATACTGCCCCACTAAAATAAACCAACTCCCTCAAATCAACTCCAAAGTTCACAATGTCGGTACTTTTCCAAACCGCCTCGTTCTGAAAACCCCTTCTGCAGTGTCGGTTTGTTGAAAAAACTGGACTGGTCACTTCTGGAGAATTTTACATTCCCACTTATAAAACCCCCCAGCTCATTAGGGGTTCATTTTCAATCCCCATTCCTGTGTGATTTTGAGTCATCTAGGTGTGCTCTACCCCTCTTAGAAGTTTTAAATTACTTATCTGAAACACCATTTATGTATTTTGGTACCGATAGGATAAAAACTGTGGATTTGTATTTAAGACAAATACATAAGCACAAAGAATTTTATTACATTAGATACTAATAAAATCAGAGAGTAAACAAACATTTTATGTATTTAACAGTACAAAAATCAGTTTGACCCACTTTTTTTTGAAGCTAGTTCCACACTTTTTTTATTAGATAGAGATATAAAAGGAGGTATAAATGGGTAAAAATGTTTGAATTATGCAACTGTAATTTATTTTTTATTTAGTTTTAAAGTTTGGCTTTTAAAAGGGGAGCGAAAATTCATAGAACCTGAAATTGACTTTAAGATTCATTCGAAAGTCATTAAGTCATTCGAAAAAAGCTTAAGACCTCCTGAATACGAATATATCGGTCAGTCTGGCATACAACGCTTTGTTGAAATGAAACTGTTATAATAGTAGGGGGATATAAGGTTTGACCTATTGTTATCAAAAAATGTGGAAATAACTTATCATACAAAATCTTCCGAATTATAATCATTAGTTTCCTAAATGAAGGAAATAACCGATAGCATCAACATAATGCTTCTAAGGTGATACTGTTGGATAGAAGTTTTTTCTTTAAGTCTCTGAGCTTCTGGTTTATTCTTTCATAAACCTTTCTTCTTCTGGGAAGTGCAATTGTTCCAGCCTGCAGCATCCTCATAATCCCCTCATTTTCCATTTGCAAACCTCTGATGAGTTCTATGAAATTATGAATGTTAATGTGTGGATGTCCAGCTCTTTTATTTAACTTTGAGTGGAATCCTTCCACATAATTGTTTGTTCTTGCATCCTCATTTTCAAAGTGGTTCCAAATGTTCCTAAACATAAAAAACAATAAGGGTCACACTTGACAAATATTTTAGAAAAAATAAATGATTGCTTTACAGTTTATTTAACTCATGGTTGAAATAGCTAGAATTAGAAGCACTTACATTGGAAACGTTGCTTCCCATTCGTCCAACCATGTGTCCACTAAGTAGTCATACATATGAGTAGTTCTTTGAATATTTGGTTCTTCTTCTTGAAGCCAAATGAAGGCGTCAGCAACTTTATTTTCTGGAACAAGTGGAAGAGCAGCGATCCTCCTGATCCATTTTCGTACTTCTTCATCACTTCTATAATTCGAAACTAAACCGAGTTGTTGAACCTATGATATCATAGGTAACAGTAAGTATCATAATCAGTAACATTAAGTATCATAGGAACATTAACATAATTATAAAGTGTAAATGATAAATTATAGAATTATAAACTATTTTGAAAAATAAAAGTAGAAAGTTATTTCAAAAAGTTAAATTATTCTAAAATGCAAGTAGCCATAGTATCTTTCTTTGAGCACTACTGAACCTGTTTCCAGGCTTTCGGCTTCTACAATAGAGCTGTTTAAAATCTGGTAATGGGTGAAATACACTATATCGGCATAAGGATTCAATTTGGGGCACGGTTTTAAGGTAGCCGCAAAGTCTAAGCCTAGCTAATTCATATTTACAGTCTTATGTAGACTAGCTCCCAAGACCAATTAAAGTAAAAGAAACTAAATGTCAAACCGATTCTTGGTAACACACCTTACTATTGAATTTGCATAATAACCTTGTGAAGATTGGAGCTATATTTCTAACAAAAAAAACTGACCTATGGGGGACCTAGTTTGAGATGATACTATAGGAAAATGATCGTCATACCAAAGGTTTTAATGATAATTATTAAGATTGCAGATAAAAATTAGAAGAATTGAAAATGTCAATGAAAACTTTTAGGTACAATTCAGTTTATGATATCGAGACTCGGGACTTAACTTTGTACTTACTTTTCTCCGAATACATTGCGTAAAATGGAAGAAGCAGCCCTTTATTGTGGAGTCCGGGAATTCGTAGGACAAGGCTTTTATGGCTGCTGCCTCAAAATCCAGCATGCAGAATTTCGGGCGAAACTCCGCGCCACAGCTCAAGGCTTTAGTTTTAAGGCTGGCTAATAGCCTTCTGTAGGTGTCTTCTCTTTTATTCGGCAGCAAGGCATAAATGAAACAAAAGACTTGTCCAAAAAAAACTCCGTGGATTGTATACAATTGATGGAACAGTCTAGGAACAACCTTAAATGTGCCATCCAGATATACTCTATCTGAATGGCACATTTTTATCAAGTTTTCATTTGTTCCAAAGACCTGAAAAGAACAAGTTAAAATGTTCTCAATATAATTATTTTATGAGAAATTTCTTTGTTATTTAATTTAATTTCAGGGTATATAAAACACAATTTAAAAAACTATTAACATACCAAAATTCGGTTTTCCCCTTCTCCATCATCCACAAGCAGGAAGGGTACATCCTTCCTAATTTCTTTCCATTCGTCATTTAATGTAAGATCTTCAATGCAATTTGGAAGCGGGGGTTTTACAGAAGATCTCGCTCTGTACATGCTTCTCTCGATAGAAGCATAGCTTGGAAAATATGCTGCGGCTTCATGGCTTACCACAGTTTGGGCTACTTCCTTCCTAAACATTTTTATAGGTATTAATAACTTGATTACATTAATTGGTACTCAATATTACAATAATTATTCCTGTATGCTTGCATTTTTAAAAGCATGCAAAATTGGCATACATGTACTTAGGTGTATTTAATTAGGAACATTTAAAATCAATAATATAAATATAGAATTAAAGTGATTAAAAATCTACCCAGTTATCAAACTTTTAAATTTTGCAAAGATTAAATTGCTCATAACAATTTTTAGTACATTCGGTAGACTTATCATTAATTTAACTGAATAAACACACACACGCACACAAACATGTTTAAACCTTCCTACACTTAGTCCAGGCAACGAATGCTCAAAAAAGGGTGTAGAGGGAAGTTCTTGGAACACAATTTTTGACTTTAGAACTTTGTTTGGACTAGTTTGGAGGTAAACATATCAAAAGTCCTCGACCCTAGCCCCTGAGCTTAATGTAGGGGGGGGCGTTTAAAAGTCTCATTTTTCAGTTTTTGGCTTATTACTCATAGAAAATGCATCCCCGCGAAAGAGTTTCAATTACTTTTTTTAAAGTAGATAAAATTACCAACAATTTAAGACCATTCCCAGTTTTATAGGTCCAATAGATCCCGAGTTACATCTCTTCAAAAATGGAAAATTTGTTAAAAAAGTTCGAAAAATTGAGTAAAATTCGTATTTAAAGCAATTTATTGGCTATATTACACTTCTAAGAGTGAAGTAAGGGCTAAAACCTTATAACACAATTATTTAGCTTTAATTTAAGCCCTGAACCAAGTCTGTGAGATCAATAGTTCTTACGCTATCTGAAAAAAAAACAAAAATTGGGAAAATGGGATTTTCCCAGAAAGGGGACCTAGAGGTTTGAGAGTACAGTAAAAGAGAAGAAAAGTGGTATAAATTAATATACCAATATTGAAAACAGTATTTATTTGTTTGAAGTATTCCATTTTTACCTTATAAAATTTATTAATTACCGATTTCTTAATTATTAATTATTTTCAATTTAATTAATTTTTTGTTCTATATATATTGAATTTAAAAAGTGATCATCATATTTATGAATTTTGCATACTTGTCATATATAAATTACAGCTTATAACATTTAGGAGGCATAGGTTCATGTTGGTATAACGGTTAAGAGGAAATTTCGAGAGGCTTTTGTCCCCTCCAAAAGGAACGGATAGGGCTATGTTGGTGTAAAAAAGGAAGAACACTGAAAATACAGCAGGCTACAGGTTTGTAGGAATACAGTAAAAGAGAAGAAAAGTCGTAGAACATGAAAGACATGACCACTCTATACAAAATGAAAGCTGATTATTTAACTTTAATTTAAGCCCTGAACCAAGTCTGTGAGATCAAAAGTTCTTACTCTATAACTTTTTTGAAGCTGTTCATGTTTTGATTTTTCCCGGGAGCGCCATTCCGATTCGATTCCTTGCTGAACATATCGAAACCATCTAGCATTTTTACTTAAATTTAATATTCTTCTGTAAATTAAATGTCGTCTGTGCTGTGATATTCCCAGTCTAATAAATTTAAATTTTACTTTAAGACATGTCTAAGGCCCCAAGTGAGTCTTTTGTCCTGCCCCCCCTCAAACTTGTAATTCGGGCTGGAATTAGATGTATGGATGGAAGATGGAGAATAACTGCCTGGTCCCAGTGCATAGTGAATTAGCACCTGCACCGGACGATATCCTGAAAACAATTTTCTGCCGATGCGTGAAAGACTGCAAGCGCGAAGTGTGGTTGTAAAAAAGCAAGCCTCAAATGTTCCCCAGCATGCCAAAACTGCCAGGGGAACTGCCTGAATGGGGTCTCTCAAATTGACTCCGAAAGTGAAGAAGAACAGGAGGATCCTCTAACTGTTTCCCTACAGGGATCCGATGGAGAGGATGATACAGAAGATGAAAACAAAATCGAGGATCAAGGTCCTCCCCGCCCTAAGAGAGCAAGAAATTAACTGAATGATACCTACTATTGTAATGTATTATGTTTACTTTTCAATGCCAATAATAAACTTCGTTTTCACTAAACGGTTGTTTTGTAAAACTATCACAATGCCTATCCTATATGCACAAACATGGTCATAGCAAAATATTTTCCCATGTCTAGATTTTCTTTAATTAAGTGTGAGGAACCTGGTCATGGGGCCTACACTTGTACTGAGTAAAACTTGGGGCATATTTAATCAGCTTTCATTTTGTATAGAGTGGTCATGCCCTTTATGTTTTACGACTTTTCTTCTATTTTACTGTATTCCTACAAACCTGTAGCCTGCTGTTTTTTCAATGTTCTTCCTTTTTTACACCAACATAGCCCTATCCGTTCCTTTTTGAGAGGACAAAAGCCTCTCGAAATTTCCTCTTAACCGTTATACCAACATGAACCTATGCCTGCCAAATGTTATAAGCTGTAATTTATGTATGACAAGTATGCAAAATTCATAAATATGACCCTCATTTTTTAAATTCAATAAATATAGTACAAATAATTAATTAAATTGAAAATAATTAATAATTAAGAAATAGGTAATTAATAAATTTTATAAGGTAAAAATGGAATACTTCAGACAAATAAATACTGTTTTCAATATTAGTATATTAATTTATACCACTTTCTTCTCTTTTACTGTACCCTCAAACCTCTAGGTCTCCTTTCTGGGAAAATCCCATTTTCCCAATTTTTTTTTTTCAGATAGCGTAAGAACTATTGATCTCACAGACTTGGTTCAGGGCTTAAATTGAAGCTAAATAATTGTGTTATAAGGTTTTAGCCCTTACTTCACTCTTAGAAGTGTAATATAGCCAATAAATTGCTTTAAATACGACTTTTACTCTATTTTTCGAACTTTTTTCAAAAATTTTCCATTTTTGAAGAGATGTAACTCGGAATCTATTGGACCTATAAACCTGGGAATGGTCTTAAATTGTTGGTAATTTTATCTACTTTAAAAAAGATAATTGAAACTTTTTCGTGGGGATGCATTTTCTATGAGTAATAAGCCAAAAACTGAAAAATGAGACTTTTAAACGCCCCCCCTAAATTAAGCTCAGGGGCTAGGGTCGAGGACTTTTGATATGTTTACCTCCAAACTAGTCCAAACAAAGTTCTAAAGTCAAAAATTGTGTTCCAAGAACTTCCCTCTATAACCCTTCGTTGCCTGGACTAACTCTCGGAAAAAAAAAGTCACATATTCCCCTCGTAGGGTCTAATAGACACCATGCTTAAAACGTGTAGGCCTTTATAATTAGAGTAAATAAATATTTAATTAAAAGAAATTCTCATTTTTACCACGAACACCTATTTTAGTATTAATTTGTTTGATTTTATTTTATAATTTCTCAGTTTTAGGCATTTTTTGGTGTTTCTTGTCACCGTTTTAGCCTTATGATATAAAATTTTTTATAGCATCTGAAGCTTCAAATATGAACTAAATGACAAATTTGAATAATGTTTCATTACAGATTCAATTATATTTCTGAAATTTTTTTTAATATTTATGCTGACTTAAGTATAGAAAATTCAAAAATCGCAATCATTTTTGTAAATATTTTTGAATTTTTAATTAATTATAACTCCAGACTCATTTAATTGTTTTGATGGGGCAACTACCCATTAAAGGAGTTACATTTAATTTATTATCATTTTTTTATTAAAATTCCAATTCTTTAGTAGAATGTCATTGAGCTCTCAAAGAAAGCATTGTGAAACGTGAAATAAAAACAAAATAAGGATTTTATTTCATAAATTGTTTTAAACAATTTTTTTTATTTCAGTAAACAATCTGGAACCCGTGAAAACTGCTAGATTACCGAGAAAACTGAATAAAAAAATTGAAATTTAATTCAATGTAAAATTCAGACATAATTTTAAAGCATCTGCACCAATTATAATTTTATCATGAATTTGTTTCAAATTATAAATTCATTCATTGACAGTTAAATTTACAATATATATATATATATATATATATCAGTGTAAAATATCTTATTTAATAACCTTTTCAGAACAGGCATTTTAGTAGATAGACTGCAATTAACTACTTTCTTTAATTCAAAGCATTAAATGGATTTGAGGGGGGACATATTAAATGACTCTTTATAGCTATAACATAGATATCATAATATTATAAATATTTTTTTAACCTGTTTCAAAAAGTACAGAACTTATTATTCATTAAAGTAAACAAACTCTGATATAAAAAATTTTTAAATGTGTATTTAAAGGAAATTCTATTTTTTCCAATTATCAAACTTGTTGATTAGTATAAAATTTCATACACTTACTTGTAAATATTTGTTACTGGAACTGTCAATTCCTTCATCCTCATACTTTCGGGGAGCCCTCATATTTTCATATAACCCCTCCTTTCACACTTGGGTCTTTAGGAAAGGTTTAGTATCGATTCAGCCGTTCCCGATTGAGCCGGTAATAAAATTACTCTCCCATTCAATAGGTGAGGGTTAAACGAATTACCCAATTGGCTTACAATTAATCGTAAATTGGCCAATTGGCAATTTAATCGCAATATGTTCATTTGAAAAGTAATTCATTGGGCTACTGCTAATTGAAATCATTTCGAACAAGATCATTAAAAAGTTTAATTTCCCGGATGGGATGCAGGAAGAAAGAATATTTATTTTTGTTAACTGATAGTGTCTTATAATTATAGTGTAGCTCTGGTTTTAAGGGGTCGTATACAAATAAAAACCGTTCAAGGTGTTGAGAAAATTTCAATGCACGGATTAGTGCTATACGGCGTTCGAAGCATCTCATAGAGTACTACAACATACTAAAATTTTATCGAAATCGTTAGACGGGTTTTCAAACTGGATTTATTTTTAATTTTAAAAACACCGGATGCGGACTTAAATGAGGACTTCCTGCAGACCTATTGATTTGAAACTTTAATATGTTGTTACTATAGTCATTCTATATAACATTAGGATGGTCCTAATTTTTCAAACTCGGAATTTCTTCGGTCGCAACCCTTAACTTTTTTCCTTAAGGTATGAAATGAAAGTATACCAAATATTTTAAAAATATTTTAATATTAACACGTGCCGCAAAGCGATTGAAGTTATACTACGGTAAAAGCTCAAGAGTCCGTCACCACTCAGGGTGAAAAGCCGGCTCCGGCGCCTTTTACGCCGCATGACAGTAGACGCTAGTGGCGTTCTCAAAAACATTTTCAAACGCGGTATCTTCATGTATTTTGAGATAAACTTGAGAACCTCCTACACTATGGTTATTGCATATATTTTAGGGTGTAATTCATTGTTATAAGTAAATTCCAATGGAGGATTTAAGGTAAAGTGGACGAGGGTTGGGTCCAACGAGGGTTGGGACAAAAAACAAAACTTAAATGTCATGTTCAAAGCAATGAAAATTATATTTTAAATGTAATTCATCATAATTAAAAGCCTTACATAGAAATTTACTCTGAATTTTATAAGCTTAAGTTCAAATAATACATATTAATTTTCTGAAATAAGTGTTAATTTATGAATTTGTGTTAAAAAGCCCTTTGAAGCTTGTGTTACTGTATCCCTTTGACCTTATGTACTTTTATTGAAATATTTTCAAAAATCTTGGGAAAAACACAATCGGAAGAGACAAAGAAGAAATTCTTAAGTTTGAACTTTGAGTGCTCTTGAACACCAAACGATGTATGGCTATAAAGATTTCTACAGTTGACTATAGCACTTATAGAAAATCGAGAAGCAGAAATGATTAAATTTAGACAACGTTGATGCTTTCCATCATGCTAGGTCAGTGGTTCCCAACAGGTGGTCCGTGGACCACTGGTGGTCCCCGTGAGGCCTTTGGAGTGGTCCGTGAGAAGATTTTTAAACTTATCCAAAAAAAAATGTGTGGAAATTCAAAAAAAATAGTTTTCCTTATTACAACACTTTTCAGGAAGTAGTAAAAAACCATGGATGCAAAAAATATAAATAAAAAAATCCTACTGTGTCATAAGTAAAAAAATCTTCTCTTTTATCCTATGAATCATATTTGTTCGTTTCACTTTACTTTATTCAAAGTAGTTTATTACATAGTAGATACGGGAAATGTGATATGGCAAAGTACACATCAGATGAATTAAAACCGAGAGGCGCTAGGGTGGGGCAAATAAAGAATCGAATATATATTTATCAATAATTTGATATAAAATTAATGTTAATTTTCCTTTGAAGTTTAATAGATTATTTGATTTTCAGTTCCAATTTAGAAACATACTTAATACTCGGTTTCTCTTACTTCATAAAAAAGACAAAACTTTTGACCATCTGTGAGAATTGAATGCATTGAAAAAATGATTAAAATTTTGAAGATAAAGTTAGGGATAGAGATGGTCCGCGGAGGTTCAAATTTACGTGAAGTGGTCCGCGGAATATTTGAGTTGGGAACCACTGAACTAGACGAATTCTTATTTCAGCAATATGCCTTACAAATAAAAACTCCAATTTATCTCATAGGAGAGGCTTAACCATGTAACTTTCTTTATCTTTTATGTATGTATAGAAGAGGATAATACTTTACAAATGACCCTAGTGTCCTCTCATGGATCTATTAACCCTGGAAGGGTTCACACCTACACAGAAGTTACAGGTTTAAAAAACAACAGTATAAAATAGTTATTTTTTTCTTTTTCATAACCAACAAAAAAGGTAATATATTATTAGTATATTTAAATTTGAAAGAAAGAGTACTTAGCTTGAAATTAAACTGCGGGACAAATGAGATAACCAGGAATTGTGTTGATCTTCTATAAAGCGGCTAACTGATGTTCTCTCGAAAGAAACCGCGTCGAAAGTCAATAATTATTTCATAGGAGCGATTAAAATAATTAATTTATTCAAAAACTTCAGCATTTTCCGCAATAAATTCTTCTCATATCTTCGAACAAACCTATTTCATTTGTATCTCAAAAATTTCCTCTTTTCATACCACGATTTCTTGGAGACCCTCTGTTTGACCATCTTTCAACACTTCCACTCTTCGTTTCGTATCAAACAAAGTATAAGTCCGATCATTCGATTCTTTATTTGTCCCATTTTTACTTTGTAATAAACTACTGTTGAATAAAACTGTGGTAAATAAGAGGAATGAACAAATGATTCATAGGAGAGAAAGGTAACTTAACATTTTTTATTTATGAGACATGATTTTTTTACTTGTGTTTTTGAATCTGTGGTGTTTTTACTATTTCCTGGAATCTGTGATTAGAAAAACTATTTTTTTTAATTTCCGCACTTTTTTTTGGATAAGTTTAAAAATCTTCTCACGGACCACCTCTGAAGGCCTCACGGACCACCAGTGGTCCGCGGACCACCTGTTGGGAACCACTGGTCTAGTTAAATTTCCTTAGTTTTACAGAATTAAATTAATTTAATGTTAACTATTATTTTAAGTTTAATAGATTATTTGATTTTCATTCCATTTAGAAACACTGTAAGACTTGGTTTCCCTTAATTCCGAAAAAAGTCAAAATTTTAGACCTCTGTGAGGAATGAATGCACTGAAAAAAAAAAGGTAAAATTTTGAAGATAAAGTTAGGGATAGAGATGGTCCGCAGAGGTTCAAATTTAATTGAAGTGGTCCGCAGACATATTTGAGTTGGGAACCACTGAACTAGTACAAAGAAAGTTGATTGCTCCAGAAAAGTGTTACTGCATTACCCGGAGGGTCCTGGAAAAGGAGCCAATAATCCGGGAGCATTTGGCGGGAAAAAAGTAGGATTTTTAATTTTAACCTATCCTTTAATGTGATACATGGTTCGATTTCTTAGTTTAAGGGTGAAAATATAGCGAAATTTTAGAAGCCTAGAGCAAGCGGTTCGGGTGTAATCCGGGAAAAACGTAGTTCTTGGAATATCGGTTTTCCCGGAAAATTACCGAAATAATTATGACGCACCTTAATGATTTATATATTCGTAATCTGTGAAAAATTCCCGATTTATCCGTGTAAAGCACTTGGGGTGGGGTCGAATTTTTTCCGAAACTCTACTTACACGACTTGCCTCAAAAAATGGAGTGTTTGGCATTGAATATAAGTAAGCTCCGGTCTCGTTTTAAAAATCCAGTATGACGCGTAAAAATCACCACGGAAACCCTTAATTCTGGAAAAACTTTGCCATAACAATTAGCTTCTATGAAAAAAAATTATAAAATATTAATATTGATATTTTCGGATTTATAAGCTTTCTTTGGACTTGTGTTTTTTCTTCGAAATCTGAATTTTTGTTAAAAATCCAGTTACTGCCTTAATTACCAACTTATTTTCAACAAAATCGAATATGAGTTATATGGAAGGGTATATTTTAAGATTTAAATGTCTAAAACATGTTATCGTTTATCTATTTTTCTAAAATATTGCAAATTTAGTGCGATTTACGTACGGATCCAGGGAACCTAATTTTTATCCTAAATTCCCGAAATTTCAGATTCTGAGAGTTATGGAAATGTAATAAAAGGTCAAAGGTTTCCGACCTGAAAAAAAATTATTTAAATGGTTTTTGAGCGATTCTCTCCTGCACAACCGAATCGTTTTTTGGAAAGGCCCCCCTATCACATAATTCCTGGTTCCCTGGTTAATAAAAAATTCGATATATGTGTGTGTGTTGCTCTTTTAATTTAAACTTAATACTATTCCTTGCAATTTTGAAAATATTACATATATATCAAAATTTTCAGATATGCGTTTTTGACTTTTCTTAAATATATCCTACGCTTCGTAATTGTTAAGAGGGATTGATGACAGTGTGCGTAAAATGAGCTAACAATGACAAGCACAAGTATGATTATTATTCATTTCATCATTTCCTTCAGTATTTTGAAAAATGTTTTAGTATTGCTATTGTGCGTCTCATGGAATTTTTGTTTTGTGAAATAATATTTTAGAGAAGTATAAGAAATTTACATAATTTTGGACTCATAGTAGCTAACTCTCAAATTGTATAATAGAGAATCTTTAAATATACATTATTATAATATATTACATAAAGTGTGTTTCAGATAAGTATTTTAAAACTTCTAAGAGGGGTAGAGCACACCAAGATGACTCAAAATCACACAGGAATGGGGATTGAAAATGAACCCCTAATGAGCTGGGGGGTTTTATAAGCGAAAATGTAAAATTCTCCAGTGAGTGACCAGTCCAGTTTTTTCAACAAACCGACACTGCAGAAGGGTTTTTCAGAACGAGGCGGTTTGGAATAGTACCGACATTGTGAACTTTGGAGTTGATTTGAGGGAGTTGGTTTATTTTAGTGGGGCAGTATAAGCAAGCTCCCAGAAGTGACCAGTCCAGTTTTTTCAACAAACCGACACTGTAGAAGGGTTTTTCAGAACGAGGAGGTTTGGAATAGTACCGACATTGTGAATTTTGGAGTTGATTTGAGGGAGTTGGTTTATTTTAGTGGGGCAGTATAAGCAAGCTCCCAGAAGTGACCAGTCCAGTTTTTTCAACAAACCGACACTGTAGAAGGGTTTTTCAGAACGAGGCGGTTTGGAATAGTACCGACATTGTGAACTTTGGAGTTGATTTGAGGAAGTTGATACAAACAAAAAAATTACAACAAATATGTGAAAAAAGGAAGCGTAAAGCTACTAATAGCCCCTAAGTTACTAATTACCTAATATAGCATTCCAGGCCTAAATAAGATTCTTTTGGTTTATTACAATGAATGATTCTTTTGGTTTATTAGAATGAATTTTTGTTAATGAAATTTTAAAAATCTTAATCTAATTGTAAAGGTTTAATTTTATTTTCAATGTTTAATTCTTTAATTTGTTCTTTTGCTGTTTTCAGCGACGCATTATTTTTATTTCTTTAAAAACTTGTCCAAACTAGAAAGCCGTTTAAACGGAACTCGAATCATATTCCTTATTCTGGAGAATCGATTCTTAACAATATTAGTTTTTAACGCATCGATTTTAGGGGAGTCGATTCGACTGTCATTTCTAGTGATGGGCGATTCAACTCTTTTGCAAGATCAGATCTGAGTAACTCACTCACCTTAAGGAGTTAACTCTTTAATGTAACTCAGTAACTCCCAAAATCTATATACATAAATGAATGTTCATCTGAATGTAAGTCCGTTTTAGTTTTAAACTTTTCGAACCTACATTCACTTTAAACCATACCAGAAAGCTACTCGCTCCCAGAAAGTTTCCTGAAGAATAATAATTTGAAATTGAAGCATCCCAATAACTTTTTTGGTCTATTTTCGGCTAAAAAAACCCGTATTTCATTCCTAAACCATGACATCATGGCAAAACCACCAATTGTTGTAATTAAAGATAATATAATATTAATTGTTGAAGGTATAACATCGATTGTTGTAGTATGAACATAAAAATGCTCCTTTTTACATATGGACTGGCGAAGCCCGTGTCTAGCGCGTCAGCGCTAGTATTATATAACTTCTTAATCTTAACTACGTACATACATCAACTAAAAAGTATGCCGGAAAAGTCATTCAAAAAATAAAAGCTTTTATATTGAACTGTAAACGAAAACGGAAATAAACCTTTAATATTTCGCCTACTGGAAATTTTTTTAACAATTTACTAACAAAAACCTACCTACAAAACAGAAGAAAGAGGGAAAGGAAATTCCCCAGTAGGGGAAACGACCGTAGAACCAAATATTCAGACACTAACACATCAAGTTTAATATATTAATCAGCAATACTAGGTATATTTCAAAAGAAAAAATACTCACTTCAAAAATAACCACCTATCTTACAATTCGAATTCAGGCATCCAATCCAATTTCATCCGCGAACATTCTACTGCAAACTTTAACTATTCTAAATTTACTGGAAAGTAATGGTCACCAGAATGAAAAACCAGTACAATTTTTCTAATAAGTAATTTAGTTTTAATCACTCATTCATCTAAAAAATGGCGAGTTTGAGACAAAAAACACACTAAGAGCAGAAGGTTTTGGCAAGACGCCAACGTTCTATTAAATGAACTACAAACCCTTCCTTCCTTCCCGCCCTTTGAAGACACCATCATAGCTGGTAGAGGTAGACAAGCATAGCTCGTGTTTCAATTCTCAAAAATCAGTTGAAAATTTAATTTTTAAATCCAAATCAATCGCCTCATTAATCAAATAAAACACTGCTAAACCATTAAAATATTAATTTATACAGCAATCCTTTCGTTTAAGATCAAATATTTTTTATTAACAACTAGTATTTTAATTAACAATAGCTGTCAGAAGTAGTAAATGTATGCCTTTCAATAATGGCAGCTCGTTTAACGAAATTCACCTTTTCGCAATCTTTTTTAATCGTCGAAATTTTTAATGGAATATCTAAATATTAAAGGATTATTAGAACTTGATAATCGTGAGAATATAAAACCATAAATATTTTTTTAATTGTGTGCAGCAAATTTTGTCAACCTAAACATTGTGATTAAGACAATGTATAATCACGCTCACAGTGCCTGTAGAAGAGGTGTATAATAAACAATCATGGCCTCCAAAAATCGATCTTAAGAAACCGCTGGGAGTGAGGAATTAACTCTTATGAGGAATTAACTCTTATGATCCCTGGGAGTGGGATTGTCGGAGTGGGAAGACCGATCTGAGGCCATCTGCTCCCAATCCCAGCTCTCCTGGGATCAAAGGAGTTGAGAGCACACAGCAAATAACTCCCAAAGAGTGGAGACTAGGAGCAAGCAGCTCTTTTAACTCTGTCAACTCCTTTCAACTCCTAAAAGGAAGACGTAATTCCTTCGGTTCTTCTGATCAAAGTGGGTTGTTATGGCAACGGATTACGTAGGCGCTTCGCTCGCTCGCTCATAGCAGATGATAATCACCGGCGGCCGGCGGCGTGCTGCCATCTAGTGTTTCTTGGAGGTAATATCACAAGGATTTCAAGGTAATACCACAAATTAAATCTTAAAAAGGTAAATTTTAAAAAGTACAACTGAGCTACCACTCTTTTTTCCCCACTCCTTGATCCTTCACTCAGTTTAAGGAGTTAGTTCACTGAGTTAACTCCTCAAATAATCGCCCATCACTAGTCATTTCGCCCACAAATATCCCGATAGGGAAAGAAGAAAAAGAAGGCAGGGGGGATGGAAATATTTTTGTGGGCGAAATGACAGGCACACCAATATAAAGATACACAAATATCAAAAGAAAACAATACATAAATCATTCTAAATTTCTTTTTCATACTCAGAATCAAGTTTCTACCCCCCCCTCACCTGTCAGCAAAAAAATTATTGCCGGAAACGCGAAAGTTTTGTGTTTATCAAATAAAGAGAATACTACATTCTTATTTTTCTTTCCTTATACGCACGTGTGAGCGAAGAAACTGAATGAGTCGGAAGAAACCTCGACTTCTCGCCGGTGAACATTTGGGCTTACGGCAACACATTGGAGATCCCCGTGCGCACAGATTTTGTGTGCCGAGGCTTTCGGTTTTAAGGTTGAGCTTGCTTTTTTGTGGTCTGGATTTTTTTCCCGGATTGGAAAACGAGATATACCTTTTGAAAGTATCATTAAACTTCTCACGTCAGCTAATTTGTAATGATTAATTCTTTTGTTATTGGTTATTTTTTTAAAGTGAAGTTGGAGTAAAATTACAGATCTTGAAAATTACACATCACCTGTATTTTTTACAATCAATTGTTCGATTAAGCATATATAACAAGCACTATGAGTAGACAGACCCAGTGTTCTTGTCATGCTCCTAGTTAAAAAAAATTATGATTAGGTATTATGCATGATTTTAAGGAAAGTGTCAAAAATTTGTTTGCTTCAAAAAAGGTTAGACGAGTGGACATCATGCATAAAAGTTGTTTTTGAGGTATTATGTTATTGGCTAGGGGTATATTATAAAAATTAAAGGCCTTCTTTATCATAAGTTTTGCTTATTTCCATTAAACGCATATTTAAAAAAAATAAAAATGCATGCAGTGAAAAATTTTGGAAACTTAAAATAACTCCCCTGAAATAAATAAATTTGTTCGAACACAAGTTTTCTTTATGTATGCGTCCAACATCCCTTCTCTTCCTTGCTCTTGTGTAAATTTTAATTCATATTACAAAGGGTGTGAACACCCTGTTAATAAACTCACGAGCCGCCACTGCAGAGGGTTATTTGGACTTAAATAGAGATAGCAGAACAAGGGGCCATGGGCACAAATTGAATACGACTCATTTCATCGGGATTTAAGAAAATACTACTATCTTCTTCAATAGGGTAATAGATATATGGAACGCATTGCCAGAAAATATAGTAAATTCGAAGGGTGTATATGAGTTTAAGTTAAAACTAGACAGTCAGTGGGAATGGTTGAATTAATAATAAGTAAAAAAAAGATTTTTTAAAAAACGCTTTTATTGAAGTGTTCTAAAAGGTCAAAAATAATTTATTCGGTTTGACAAATAATTTATTAGGAAATAGAAAATAACTTTTTGGTAAGTAAAAAATAACTGATTTTCTAATCACTAAAAATAAAAGCGTGGGCGCTAGTAATTTATATAATTTTTTTTAAATTAAAACTTTTGGTACATTCGTATTAGCTCGTCCATTCGCCAACAGGGGCGATAAGTCGCCAAGTCTGGTAAACCCCGCAACACTACCGTTGATTCTGGTAACCCTGGAAAACGTAGCGAAATCGCGCTAGTTCCGATCACTGGCGCATGCGCTCGCAATTTAAATCGGTAAGCCCATGGGTGAAATAATGTGTGCGCACCGCGCAGGTTGTTTGAACGTAAATTCAACAGTGTTTACAAGGTAAGAACGAAGACTGCATCTGAAAGGTAGGAGTCTGCTTTCGTGTCGTTCCACGGTGAATTTTGTTGCGCCATTTTGCCGAGCCCCAGAGTCTTTCAATGTTTGCGTATGCACGCCGGTGCATCGACAAAACGATCGGCAATCGACATCGAGAATCGACAAAGGATCGCCGGCGGTAGGATCGACCATTTTGCAAGTAAGTTAGTGCTAAAAAAGTTATTTTTATGCTCTTACCGAGTGATATCCGTAGTTTTGGTTCATCCAAGAATACTGATTCCCCTTTTTCTGAATCCTAACTGTGTCTGATTACCCCCACAACGAGTTTGGTTATAGATAGGGCAGGGGGGGTTTGGGGGGGGCGGCAGCCCCCCCCAACCACATGAAACTTTTATTTTTTATTTTCTGATGTTATAAAGATGTTTCTGATGTTAAAAAATGTGTTTTTCGGCGATTCTGATGAAATCCCGTATTTTGGCGCGTTTTGGCGAAATTTGGCGAAGTTGGCGAAAACGATGGACGGGCTAATACGAAAGTACCAAACTTTTTTATTTATTTTTTTAAATTTGTACAAATTCACCTGACGGTATGGACCCGTATAGGTAAATTCAAGTACAGTAACACTAACATCTATGCCGAACGAGGAATCGAACCCCAGACGTACGGCTTTGCAGTCAGATGCTCTAACCACTAGGCCATTACATCGGTATATATGTGTAATTTTACATAAAAAATACCTAATAGATAATTTAAAGTGAATCCATCCCGCCCAAACCTCACAAATGAGAAATTTGTAAATTTTACCCCATGGAACATAGAATAAAGAATTTGGAATAAATAGTGAATGAAGAATTACTAGCGCCCACGCTTTTATTTTTAGTGATTAGAAAATCAGTTATTTTTTACTTACCAAAAAGTTATTTTCTATTTCCTAATAAATTATTTGTCAAACCGAATAAATTATTTTTGACCTTTTAGAAAAATAATAAAAGCGTTTTTTAAAAAAAATCTTTTTTTTTACTTATTTTATTTTTTACTTTTTAGTCATCGTATTTTTTTAAACAAAAACTAAAAAAAAATATTTATTTCAACCATATTTAATCTTATGTTCAATCTTATAATTTTAGTTTTCTACTATATGATGGGTTCGCGAGCAACAGTTCAGCGCTGGTGACGACGAAGAAAATGGTCCCGCGACTCAATCCGAGCCTATTTCCCAATTTTGTGGGAGGGGTGACACACGAGAAACAAAGTTAATTAAAATATATTTAATATTGCTAGGGGTATCCTTATAATTACAGAGCGGAGCGATTAAGCGCGCATCCGCTCTCTCACCGATGAAATCCATCCATATCAAAAATATTCACAAGAAAAAGAAAATGCATTCGATAAAATAATAACCAATCGTAAGCCCAGACAAAAATAAAACTCAGAATTAGTGTATCAAGGAGCAAACAGTATTATCCACTCTTTTCAGTAGTCCATAAATTATAAAAGTTCTCTCTCGATTCCTCGGGATGGGATAAATTTTCGGCGATTTCTCGCTTTTCTGGCGATTGATTTCTTTCTCGCAGTTATTATCTTAAATCGCTAATTATCTTAATTGGAAGGTAGGAAATCACATTTTGAAGATTAAATATTGTAGTTATATACCTAGTATATTATCTTACAGGTTTTGGGAGCCATTGGCTTCACGGAAGTGTCTCAAATATGAATTAAAAGGATAACTAAAAACACTCGTTAATTACCTAAATTACGGAGGTTTTGACTAGTTGATGATTGAATATTGCATTGTCATCGAGTTTCAACCACGGTGCAAAGTTTCAGAACTTTATATCGTTTGGAAGTGCCTGAAATATTATGTACAAGAATCCAGAAAGAAAAAAGTGATTAATCGTCTATAATTATCGTAATTACTGGGCAATTCTCGTTTTGACTTTTGAATATGATGAAGTTATGCCTTATAAACAGTTGTGCACGGTTTAGGGAGAATAGCCCCTTGGGAAAGGTCTCAAATTCTGGTTTTTCTGTTAATTAAAAATACTCGTTAATTAACTTAATCCTTTGGTTGTTTGACTAGATAATGGTTGGATAGATATTGGAGTGTCATGAGGGTTCCACCGATGTGTAAAGTTTCGGGGCCCTGACATATCGGGAAGTGCCCGAAAATCGAGTTTTAAAATTCCACCCGTAAAACGCCGCCAAAAGCAAGTAGAATAAAAGCGTTTAAGGTAACTGACTGGGTTGAAATCGTCATTTTCGCCAAAAATATCAAATTTTGTTTTATTGTTTTATTTTACAGCCTGTTTAATAAGCTTTCCAAAACTACCTTACTTTAAACTCTGAGTAATCTAGAACATAAGTTACAGCTGTTTTAGTACCGGATGCAATTTTAAACTATAAAGCCTTTTTCTGAAGAATGACATTTTTGTATACTTTGGATCACGGTAACAGTGATTACTCTTAAACTACTTAAAATATTCTAATGCTTTTTGTTTTATTTCACTCTTTCTAATATAACGCATGTTATCTTCTACAATCTAAGAAAAATATTTGAATTAAGGTATTTTTTAAAGTGTGTAAACCTGGTTTAAACGGTTTTTTTCATGAATTTTTACTCTTTTCGATTTCAAATTCCTGTATTCCTTTTCTATTTTAAAAATTACAGATTTTTTGTAGATAGTGACACAGATTAGTGTCTTAGGCTCAAAATCCTGCAAAAATTTTATTTGTACCTATAAAAGAACATTCTCAGGAGTTGTTGGCGCAAGTTGAAATTTTAGCCTTATTTTCATTGAAATTTCTCAATATTTTAAAAAATAATTTTTTTTAAATTCTTTTTTGAATGATTTTCATTGTTTTAGAACATTAGCTCTCAGAAAATAGCAATTAAATAATTATTTAGTTAATATTTTTAAAAAAGGCCTCCCAACCCAGTCAGTTACCTTAAAAAATGGACCAGCCTTGTTGGGCTTCGAGCCTGTAGCTGGTCGACAAAAATTTGTATTTGTACTTTTTACTGAAAGCATATAAAAATTTTTACTGTACATACAGGGCTGCAGAGAGCCAAGTCGGGCTGGGGGACAAGATCGGGAAGCGGGCCTCCAGTGGCCTACCTATACTTTTTATTTTGAGGTAGGGGGCAAAAATTTTCTGAAGTACCCCCCACCCATGCATTCATAGGCTTAATGTAATGTTTAGAATATTTCTAGACAAGATCTGAATTTCATTCAACTTAAAAATATAGTTTTTTTTATAATAAGATTGATAACAAGCAATAAAGGGGGTCCCAGTTTTCTAGGGACTAATTTTCAAATTTTTGAAAATACAAGGTGTCCCAAAAAAGACTGACACATTACATTTTAAAAATCAATAACTCAAAAACTAAAAAGATAAAAATAAGCGGTTTTTTGAATTCTACTCTACAGACCAAATAATTTTATGACACATATTTTCGCAAATCGTAGTTCAAAAATCCCCCGACAGGTGGGAGCACTATTTTCCATTATCTCCTATGGGGAGATTGATACTTTTATGCCCTGTCGGGGGATTTGGGAACAATGATTTACGAAAATTTGTGTCATAAAATTCTTATGTCTTATGAGTAGGATGCAATAAACCGCGTATTTTATCTTTTTTAGTTTTTTAATTAAAGATTTTTAAAATGTGTCAGTCTTTTTTGGGACACCCTGTATGTTCCTAGAAAACTGGGAATTTACTAATTTTTGGACCTTTATGTGGAAAAATTAATTTCCAAAATAATCAAAAATATATCCCTCTTAGAACTCAATCGTACCCCCTCGCCCCCCCCTTTTGTCAGGCCTCACTACATACGCTTAAATAAATAAATTATAATTTAAGTAATAATCTACTCTATTTTAAACCTTTTTAACCTGAAACTGAAAATTTACAATGACCAATTAAAGTTAATTTGTTTTCCTATCCTTATCCCTTGGTATGTAAAGTAGGGCAAAATAAAATTTGCTTTTAATTTATAAGTGTTTATAACTTTTTTTTATCGAGGAAATGTTTGACTCCATTCATATTCACTTACTCCATTGACTCAGCCTTGCTGACTCAGTTTCACAATAATTTTGAATTTTCTTTGTCTTATTCTTTTTATTTTTTTGAGCAAAAATATAATTTAAATTATCAATTTAAGTGGTTTTTAAGATTTTTCTACCACTTAAATTTCATAAGGTTGAAAAAGGGAATAAGTCCATCAACTTTCTTCATTTTCAACGGTAAAATATTTTTGAAGGTACTTATATTTGTTTCGATGATTGATCTGTTTTCTAATTAGTGTTCTGAATTTCCAGTAAAAGGTTGGTGGTTATACAACAAAAATTCCATTATTAATAAATTGTTTTCTCGATTTTCTCAAAACTTGGTTTTTGGACTATTCCCTTCTTCATACTGGCGATTCAATTGATAGAAAGATGTTTTTTAATCTTGATCATTCTTTTACATCAAGGGGACCCGGTATTCATCCCCATAGATTCACCACTGAATCAGCGGGCTCAAAACAAGTTGAAACTTTTCCTTTCGAGTGGACTTCTAAAACACTGCTCATAATAAGGCAAAGGAAATTGGGAAATTATTATGAAACTGACTCATTATAGCAGTATTAATGAAATAAGTGAATATGAATGGAGTCAAACATTATGTGGACAAAAAGTTAAACACTTTTAAATTAAAGGCAAATTTTATTGTGGCCTAGTTTACTCCACAAAAAAGAAGAACTGAAATACAAATTAACTTGAATTCCAAATTAATCGAAAAAATGCAATGAATGGACAGGACATCAATTTCCCACCTTCAAGGGGCTATATCTCCCAATAGGGGATAGTTATTTTCTCCCTCTTTCGATCACCTATGTGTAGTAATGAGTAAATTTTTAAAAATTAAAAATTTATGATTTTTTTTACTAAAAAAATGTTGGTGTAACTAACTCCTCATTTAAGAAGAATTTTGCAAGGTTTAATTTTTAAACTTTGACTATGTCTACAATAATATTTTTTTCAGGAATTAAAAAATTTTTCAAAATTTATTCTGCTATAACCCCTTGTTTTAGAGAGCATCAAGGTTTTTAATAAAATAATGTTTTTAAAATATTACTAGCGTCATACCTCGTTTTACAAGTTTTAATTTGATATAAAACTTCATCATAGTTTTTTAATATATATTTATTTTATTGAAAGTATTTTTAAAATTAATGTTGGTGTAACCCCTCGTTTTAAAGCTAATTTTACATGACTAAATTCGATAAAACTCTGAGTAAATATATATTTCCTATCAGATTTTTTTTAAACTGTTGTTTTTAAGAGAATTTTAAAAGATTTTACATCCCTTAAAGCTACGAAATTTACTATGAAAGACACCTCCCTTTTAAGGACTCTAGCGTTCCTATTCAAATAAAATTTTTCAGGTGTGAAAAAAGAGTATATATAATTAAAATAAAGTAATAACTTAACTTGAAAACTTAGATATAAACATAGTAAACCCACGCGTAACATATTTTAATTCTACTTAAAAAATTGGTCGAAAGTTTTAATGTTATGGTTATGCATGCATGGTAGAGTAAGTACTATACAAGAACAAAATCATGTAAAGAGGAAATATCAACGCATTTTATTTAAATATCTTTAAAAACTGCGAAAGTGCTGTGAATCCTCCCCCCCCCTTACCAGAACTAATCAAGTTGAATACATATTTTGGTGTTGAACGAAATATAAAATAGGTTTTTAAAACAAGGAGAGATATGGAAATTAAAAATTACTACAATGAATGAATATCATTTTAACGGAACAACATGTGAATGATACGTACAACATGCAACTCTATAGCTATATCAAAAACTCATTAATTTTCAATACAAAAGTATTATATAAAAAAATTAAATTATTTTGAAATCATTTAAACAAAAATAACAAGTAATTTAACTTATTATCTCCCACTAATGCAGGACCCTATATAAAAGTCACTGACGTAAACAATTATCCAACAACGTTTTATCACTAAACAGAAAACATGAATTTGATATTTTACGCATTTTATATTCAAACTAGCTCTGACGCGCTAGACCCAGTCTTCGCCCGGGATTCAGTTTTTTGATAAATATCATCTGGTGGCGTTACAGATATGGGCTTCGACAGTCCATTTTTAAAGAAAATTATTCTCGTGTGTTACAGATGGGCTTTGCCAGTCCATTTAAAAAATTTATTATGGTGTGTTACAGATGGGCTTCGCCAGTCCAAATGTGGAAATAGTTAAACGAAGGATTCATTTTTATGTTTACGCTACAACAATGGATTTTAAACAACAACAATCGATTTCAATCTACAACAATCGATAATATGCCAACAACAATTAAAGTTACAACTTCTCTTATTATATTTACAACAATGTGGTTTTGCCATGAATTTGGGCATGAAATATGGGTTTTTAGGCATAAAATGAACCAAAAAAGTTATTAGGATGCTTCGATTTCAAATTATTTTTATTCAGAAACCTTCCCTGGGGGAGCGAGTAGATCAACGTGGTATAGTTTAAAAGCTAATGTAGGTTCGAACACCTAGACGAGTCAGAATCACATAGGATTTGGGGGTCCCAGACCAAACCCCAGGGAGTTAAAAATGGAGCGACACCCCAATAAAATTATTGAAAAATTCAATTTGTAGAAGAACTACTATTGGTAAAAATTTAATCATGGTCTCAAATTTTGTGGTTTAATATGATCTTTAAAATTATGCTAAAAGTTTTCACTTTAAAATTTTTTACTACGAAAAAAAGTAAAAAAACCACAAAAAAATGTGAAAAATCTGCCCAAACTTTATTTAGTATTTGGAAATCCTTTCATTTGATTTGATAATCTGAAAGATCATTGTTTAAAACCCCTAAGTTCAAAGTTTCACGTAAATACCATCAATATTAAACGCTTGAGATTCTGGTCAAGTTTGTTTTTTGAGTGCGAAAACAGCTCCAGAAAACGAACGTTCAGGGAAAATCTACGAGTTGCGAATAAATGATCGCTAACTTTCTTTTCTCTCCCTATTTGGTGAAACATGCCAAGCTCCTACAGATCGCCAAGACAGCTTGGGCGATCTGTTGTTGGCGAAAGTTGGCGAGGAATCTCGTATCGCAAATAATGGCGAGAAATTTAGCGAGCATCAATCAGTAATTCGTAGATTTTCCCTCAACGTTTGTTTTCTGGATCTGTTTTCGCACGCAAAAAACAAACTTTAATTGGATCTCAAGCGATTAATATTGATGGTATTAACGTGAAACTTTGGACTTAAGGGTTTTCAACTATGAGCTTTCAGATTATCAAATCAAAAGAAAGGATTTCTAAATACAAAATAAAGTTTTGGCAGATTTTTTACATTTTTTTGTGATTTTTTGACTTTTCTTCGTAGTAAAAAAATTTTAAAATGAAAACTTTTAAAACAATTTTAAAGATCACGTTAAACCACAAAATTTGAGACCATGATTAAGTTTTTACCAATAGTAGTTCTTCTACAAATTTAATTTTTCAATAATTGTTTTGGGGTGTCGCTCCATTTTTAGCTCCCTAGGATTTGGTCTGGGACCCCCAAACCCTATGTGATTCTGACTCGTCTAGGTGTCTACTATCCCCCCTAGAAGTGTGACCCAACATTTATGATACACCCTGTATATATATAGATTTACTGCAAATTTCACATACCTTATCTTTTTTAATAGTAATTCCGAAATGGGTCAAAACTCGCAAACATAAACAAATACACACACAACACGTGTCTACCCAAACAGAACACAAATTTATGATTTCTTACAATTTAATACTTGAATTTACCACTTGTAAAAACATATCTCGCTTTTTATTTTAATATTGATTCAAAAACGGGCAAAAAAAAGCTAAAATATACCTGAATAACACGTGGATCCCTCAAAATCGACGAGCAAGCACCAAGCTTCCAACTTCCTACCGTCTCTCACAGTCGTCTATCACTGGTCAAGGAAGTCAACTGAGAACAGGTTGGGACAGGAGGGTTCTTTTAAAGGGGGTGGATTTCGCGGGTCGGGGGGCTATCAGTGTGTATTGTTGCGGTACTTGGCCATAACCACTTCAAGGATAGGGGTGATCGCAGAAGGAGGATGGGGTAGTTTTCAATGTATTGTGGGGCAGGTCTGTATTAACTATCTAGGCCAGGGGTTCTCAAACTTTTTATGTCACGGAGCCCTTTTCAAGAGACAAATTCTTCGCGGAGCCTTTTTCCGAAATAAATTTTTAATTAAAGTACAACAAGCAAATTACATAAAACCCATTGCTTTTAGAAATAAAATCATAAAGGCAGTAGTGTATATAGAAATTTATTTCGGGAGGGGTCCAAAATTATTCCTCAGCCCCTCCCATGCATATTTAACAGTCAAACGTAAGCTTTTAAAAACATTTTTAGGTATAATTTGCATCTAAGATAATTTATTTGTAAGAAAAATTGTGACGAATTAAGATCCAAGCACAATAGAAGGGTCTGGGGGTCCTTCCTCCCCAGAAGATTTTGTGAAGTGGGATCCTTAACCCGTTGGGACTCGCGGGGTCATTTTATAACCCCAAGCTCACACAAACATTCCATTTAACGGAAAACTAAACACCTGGGGATTCTTTACTTCTCAGTAGCTGGGTTTCTGACCCTTATCTACATGCCTGAGAAGTTTCATGGAATTCGGATTATTTTTCCGCCCCCCCAGACGCATTTTGTTAGCTTTTGGGGTAATGGAATGACCCCTGCGAGTCTCTTCGTTAGTGCTGCACATCCGTTTTTTCGTACTCCGCCTTCTATACAACCAACTGATAAGGACCCAAAACATGTGTAAACAAATTTAAAGAAATTCTCAGGGGGTTCTATTTCATTTTAGTACAAAGAAAAGGAAGACACAGGTGTGGGTACTTTCAATACTGGTCCCCGTGACAGTTTTATGACTTGTAATTCACCAGACCACTGTATCCCGCCCCTTACATTCTTTGCTTTTGTATTGAATGGGAAAGGAGCTAGGAAAGTGTATTGAGGTAACAAGTTTTCGAAGAAAAAATACCCTAGTTTGAGTGTTAGGAAAAAATGTTGGAAGTAGGATAGAAAAACCACTTGTGTCTGTAATTTGTGTTTAAATTTTTTTTAGCAAAGCCCACGTTAATACCATTTGTGATAATTATCTTTACCAAAAGAAAGCTTTAAGAAATTCATTATATAGTGTTTTGAAGTAATTAAATTAATTTTTACGTTGAAATGATTTGTGTTAGTTTGTTACATATGTGTGTATTGTGTAATAAGAAAAATTAATATCAAACTCAAAAAATTATTTCTCAGCGTAGAAAATATTGCAGATTATAAGTTTTCTTAATCAGTTATGTTTTAAAGTCTAAAAATTTAATGGTTTCGACTAAAAAAAATATTTTTAACGTTGTAGAAAAGAGCGAAAAGGTTGGGGCTATTCCATAACCCCCGCGAGTCTCAACGTTCGCCCGGGAGGCGCGAGTCCCACCGGGTTAAAGACAGTTTTTTTAACTCGTTTTAGGTACATCATTGTCCAAATTTTGGACATTCATTTTTAGGTAGTATTTTAATTTTAACGAACTTATTATAAAAATTGACAATAATAAAGTTTCAAGTGCAATGGGGGGTTTTTGGGGTCCTCCCCCAGAAGAATTTTGGAAATTTGACCCTAAATAAAATGGTTTTAACTTGTTTTGTTATACGTAGTCCGAATTTATGGGGGGGGAGGCAGGGCCCCCTCGCCCCTCCTATATACACCCCGGGATGTATGGAATATTTTGTTAACCAATTATATTTTATCATTAGATGCAATGTAAATCTTTGTTTTAAATTTCTGAATATTAAAGCTATCACTTTTTAATCATTATGCCCAAGATGCATGATCAAAGGATTCATACAGAAAATCTGTACATCTGTAAATTTTGTTTTCCTAAAAGATACTTCATCTTTTGAAATCGAGAGCTGTTTTGGGGGGCTGCTAGACCATACCTCAGAGGTACATATCGAAATTTATTTACACAGGGGCCCAATATTATTCCTTATCCCCTCCCATGCCATAGGATCAATGTAGCTTTTTATACATTTTTGGTTGAATTTTGCATCGTAAATAAGAAACGTTTTGAGTAATTAAGTTCCAAATGCTATAAAGGGGGGGTTGGAAATTTGACTCTACTAAAAACCGGTTTTCACTTATTTTTGGTACGGTTCATCTACTCAGAATTTTGGACAGACATTTTTAAGTAGGATTATGATTTTGCTGAACTTAATAAAAAGGTGCTGAGTAATAACTTTACGAGGTGGGGGAGTGGGGTTCCTCAGAGTACTACTATTCGGCGCGGGGCCGTTTGGGCGCGGCCGTTTCAGTGGCAGAAATAAAATAATAGTAAATAGAACTTTCAAAATTTTTCTCAAAATTAGAATAAGAAAAATTTGGTGCCGAAACGGGCCGGCGCCCAAACGACCAGCGCCAAATCGTCCCATCCCAGGAATTCCTCCCCCAGAAAAGTTTTGGAAATTTGACCCTAAAAACAGGGTTTTAACTTGTTTTGGTAAACTGAAAAGACTTTGAAAAGACCAAAACCAGAAAAATCTATAATCAACAGAGCTCACTTCATTGGAGGCTCCACACCAAATCCACTTAAATTTAAGGGTGATTTTAGAGCTCTAAAAACTTGGGTAGGAGGGAATAAAAGAAAGTTATACTCCTGTTCATAAAAAATGCAACACCAAGAAGGAATTGTCCGATCAACTTGAAATTTTCAGGGTATGTTCATTATGGTTTGATTATCAAATGATACCAAATTCAGAGCTATAGCGCATGCGCGAGCTGAGCAGTGTCTTCTCAACCACTGATTTATTCGTATATTTGGGGGGCTGTAACGGGACGTTAAGGGCTTGTAAGAAGATTGTTTACCGTTGATTATCGTGTCATTAGATGTTATTATACCCCTTTAGACCTTGATGGATGTCATATGAAAATTTAACTAAGTTTTAAAGAGGATTAATGTTAGGCCTCCCGGAGGGGTGTTTTCACACTGTTTTACCGCTGGTCAGTTGAAGGGAAACCGGACACTATTGATATGGATTTGAAAACAGAGGTCCAAAAATGGTGAGGCGAGTTGAAAATTGGAGTCTGGTAGACCTTATATTATTCTGGACGACCCTTATAGTCACGTCAGCACGGGATGAAAGAGGCTTCATTCGCATGGCAGTGCCGGATCATTGAGTGACTTTTCGACATGTTTCAAATTGTTAGAATACTGTTAGGGAACGTACCCATACTACGTGACCCATTTTTTACCAATTTTGACCCCCCCCCCTTGGTGACCATCCGTAGTATATGCCAAGACCCCCCCTCCCCCTCTAGTTTTCACGTAGTAATTCATAAATACGGTTTGCCATCATTTTTTGTAAACAGAAAGTTTAAAAAAATTAATTTTGCTTAATTTGTCTAATTTTAATAATTAATTTGGCTTAATTAGTCTTAATTTGGCAAATTTCAATAATTAATTTGGCTTAATTTTGTCGTATTGACTAGAAGAAATTGACTACGTGACGAAACCCTAAGCCCCCCCTCCCCCCTGTGACCGAGCGTGGTATTTTGAAGACTCCCCTCCCTCCCCTGAATAGGTCACGTAGTATGGGTACGTTCCCTTACAGGTCTATCATTGTCTCCTCCATCAGTTAATCGGTCGCCATTGCACCAAAATTCACCAAGTATCGTTTTTTTACAGCGCTCCGTCGATGGAATTCCATCGGTGCATAAAGCTACCATGGGATCCACAAAAAAATATTTTCGCAAGATTACTGATAACAAATGGTCCTTATAAAGAAATCCCCCTTCAATTTCGGTTAACAAGACACCTAAATTGGGTTTGGACGCTATGCCGAAAATCGCAATTTTTGGAGTGTTTTATCTTGAGTCTGTGGTGAAGAAGAGAAGTGTTTTGACCTGGAGCACTATTGGGTACCCTGGGCAACCTCATTAAATAAAAAATGAGGGCAATCTCATTTCTTAAAAAAATTTCTAAAAATATTTGGAGCCAAAAGTTATACCCTACACTTGAACCGATCCTGAAGCTGTAATTCATCAGAACAAATCCCGTACACATGTTTTTTGGAATGTTCCAAACTTACTTTACATCCAATAAAGACAGTTTCATTCTCGACAAATTTCTTCATCCAAAATTTCACCTATGGAGCTCGACTAAAATTTCGTTGGTTCGTCCTCATGATTAAAATGCTTGTTATGTCGCCAATAAAGGCAAACTTTGGGTTTGGGATAAATCTTAGATAAAAATCACCTCCTCAGTCAAAATTTCAATCAGTTTGATTCGATGACCTGTCGTATAGATGCTCTCATTGCAGCGTGTATGGAAGACATTAAACACCGATTTTTGATATTAAATTTTATTCCTTTGTTCTGTGTGTAAATTTCTTGCTGTGTAAATTTGCTGTGAAAATTTCATCCAAATCTAACAAGTCCTTCATGGTGTTGCATTTTTTATGAACAGGAGTATATTAACAAGAAACACCTAGCAGTAAGTTATTTATATAACATTTCTAGTGTTCGGCAACTACTGGTCGAAAAGTAGTTAACTACCAACTACCAACTAGTCTGGGCAAAAGTAGTTGTAACTACTAGTTAACTACTTTTTCTTGGAAGTAGTTGTAACTAGTAGTTGATTATTTCCCAAAGTAGTTAACTACTAGTTAACTATTCTATTTAATTTCATAAGATATTTTTTCCCCAAATTTTCTATTACTTTTTCTTACCATATAGCAAAAATATCATGGCTAAAGATTCACCAATTTTTGATAGGTATACAGGTTTTTGGTGTCTTAAAGTTTTCTAAGTTGTATTTATATTAGTCAGTACAGTGTCGTATATAAGGGGGGGTTAAGGGTTCTAAACCCCCTTCTCTGTTTTAAAAAAACGTTGAAAAATTCATTGTGAACTGTAAAAAACATTGAACGTAGCATTTGTGTGCTAATTATTAAAGAATTTAAACATACACTAGCGGAAATAAAAATCCCAACATCAAGAAGGAAAGGAGATATCAAAGTCAAATTTATTTCTATGATTGCACATAGTATCAATGTGAATTGCTTAAAAAATCAGCCTTCCTGGATATAAGGGGGCCGAGAAAAACAGGGAGGAGTGATGTCTCCATAGGTGTCCATTACCTACGTCACACGTCATGATATTGAGTGACAGGGGATCTAAATGACTTTTGAGGGATTGGAGGACCATGTTGCCTCCTCAGGTAGTCCAAATTCATATGGTGCACCAGCGGACGTTGCATACCGGGCTAGGTGATTTCTCCTCTTTCTCCGGACATGTTTTGTGAGCGTTAGTTTTTACGAACGGATAGGCCAGGGTAAAAATGCAACATAGGGGTTAAGAAGAAAGCTTGGACATTGCACAAAACATGTGTTTGTGCATTTTTCTCTTGAAATTTTTCCCCAGGACAGGTCTGAAGGTAAGGACGGACAACCGGCTAAAAAACCTTAATGAAGCAGCTCTGGTTGGCCCAAGTACCGGTAGATCATACTGAGGACAAGCGGCAGTGGGATGGATGTCGTTTGCAGTACTGCGGATTGTCCGTTCGGTCCGCATGGCTTCTTACAGCTTTGGCTATAAACAATGGGCTGAAAATGGGCATTTCTGTTTCCAATAGTGCACGAAATAAGGAAATGAAAATCCCAATTTCATGACGTTGTGTTTATGAGAGAATCCTGATTCGGTTTGGAGCACCACTACTTTTGGGTATGAGTTTGAAGACACAATGGAGAGAGCGCACTCAGCTGATGATTTTCTAATCGTTCCACGGAGTGGTGATGCAGGGTAACGGAGTGGGGATGCATTGGATTCCATTTCTGCAACTCCTGAGAATGATTCACCAGTACTTTTTCCAACCAGAGCTGCGTCATTGAGATTTTGCAGCCGGTAGACCGTCCTTACCTTCAGAGCTGTCCTGGGGACAAATTTCAAGAGAAACATGCACAATAGGGTGGAGCGAAAAACTTTTTTTTGGAAATTTAAAACGCCTGAGGTTTGAATAGGTGCCATTTACGATAAAACTTAAAAATTCAAAACTTGAATACGATCAACTAATATCTTCAGGTTCCACATTCACGTCAAAGTTTGAAATTTCATCAAATTTTACGTAAAAATGGTTATAAATGATTCCCACACAATTTTAGCTCCTTTTTCAAACCATAACTGGTTGAGTTTATATTCTTAGGATGTCAAACAACATTTTAAGACCTGCTATGGACCTGGAATGGAGGGAATTTCCGATTTTTCAAGCCCGAAATAAGGGCGCATGCCATTAAAATAGTCTAGCGACCGAAAAACAAATTTTTGAATATCGGTACCAAATAGAGCTCAAAAGTTGCGTCTTACCCTCCTTATTCATGGAAAAATAATAAAAAAATTTGTAAAAAATAATTTAGGTGTGTTTTGGCCCTAGAACTTGAAAAAATGGATCTTTAGCATAGCGTATAATGGGAAAAGTCTTAATTAATCAAATAAAAGTTTTAAATGTAATAGAAAGTTATAGTCGCCTTAATTCGGTGTTTTAATCGTCAAAAAAAGTATTTACAAGGGTATTGCATAGTGATTTGAGCTAAGTAGATAGGTTATACATCTTAGAATCACCAAATGTGAGAAAAATTCATTTTTATACTTATTTATATTTATTTTTTCAGTTCAGAGCATTAAAATTACTTATAATATATCCTAAATTTTCCCTTATTATGTATAACAAATCATAGCCTTTTATTTGATATTTCGTACCTTTAAATTTGAAGACTTGTTACAAAAAGTGGTAATTCAGGTTAAAGTTTGGAATAAAATGCCTGTAGTGCAATATAACGCTTTTTTCGTCTGTTTTCTGTAAAAATGTCGAACTTAATGTTTTAAAAGCATTTTATGTAAACAAGAATGTGTATTACAGACTACATAAAATATTTGAACTTTAAGTTTATAAATTTTGGGATTTTTAAGTTTTTTCATCCAAATTTGGCAATTTTAGGCTGTTAACGATTTAAAAAAATTTTTAGTAATGAACTCAAAAGTATTATTGACTATTAAGACACTAAACTAAGGTAACTATAAGTTTTTACAACATTTAAAACTTTAATTTGATTAATTAAGACTTTTCCCATCATACGCTATGCAAAAGATCCATTTTTTCAAGTTCTAGGGCCAAAACACACCTAAATTATTTTTTACAAATTTTTTTATTATTTTTCCATGAATAAGGAGGGTAAGACGCAACTTTTGAGCTCTATTTGGTACCGATATTCAAAAATTTGTTTTTCGGTCACTAGACTATTTTAATGGCATGCGACCTTATTTCGGGCTTGAAAAATCAGAAATTCCCCCCATTCCAGGTCCATAGAAGGTCTTAAAATGTTGTTTGACATCCTAAAAATATAAAATCAACCAGTTATGGTTTGAAAAAGGAGCTAAAATTGTGTGGGAACCATTTATAACCATTTTTACGTAAAATTTGATGAAATTTCGAAACTTTAACGTGAATGTGGAACCTGAAGATATTAATTGATCGAACTCAAGTTTTGAATTTTTAAGTTTTATCGTAAATGGCACCTATTCCCACCTCAGGCGTTTTTAATTTCCAAAGTTGGTCATTTTTGGCTAGTTTCACTCCACCCTAATGCACAACCACATGTTGTATGCAATGTCCAAGCTTTCTTCTTAACCCCCTAGGTTGCATTTTTACCCCGTCTTTCCCGTTCTCTAGAACCAACGCCTACAAAACAAGTCCGATCAATGAGGAGAAATCACCTAGCCCGGTATGCAACGTCCGCTGGTGCACCATATGAATTTAGACTACCTAAGGATCCAACATGGTTCTCCAATCCCTCAAAAGTCATTTAGAGCCCCTGTCACTCAATACCATGACGTGTGACGGCGGTAATGGACACCTATGGAGACAACAGTCCTCGCCAATTTTCTCGGCCCCCTAAACTCCGGGAAGGCTGATTTTTTAATCAATTCACATTAATACTATGTGCAATCATAGAGACAAATTTGACTTTGATATCTCCTTTCCTTCTTGGTGTTGGGATTTTTATTTCCGCTAGTGTATAAATAATATAATCACAAATACTTCACGATAAGCAATCGAAAAAATTCGTTAACGAGATCCCCGTATCTTTCAGCAATTTTAATAATTCAAAGATTAAAGAAATAAAAATTACTAATTCACATGAAAGAAGGGTCATTTCACCCCCAGGAAAATTTTGAAAATTTGGCTCTTAAAGTAGTGTTTTAGCTTGTTTTGAGACCCTTTGGGCTGCATCAAAAGAGAACAGTTTCTTGTAAACCACATAATTTTCTAGGGAAAAAAGTTGTAAATAAACGTCAAAGTTTTAAGGGGGGCTAGGGGTCCTTCCCCAGGAATTTTAATTCCCCTTTAAACTAGTGTTTTATCACTTTTTAAAATTTTTTGGGGAGCTTCTAAGGGGCCATTCATTAATTACGTAAGGGTCCCGAGGGGGAGGGGGGGTCGGAAAAATCTCTACATACCCTTACTTGGGGGTGGGGGGTCAAACCCATTCTTACGTAAGATTTTCCAAGTTAATTGAAAACAAATTCCAATTATTCAAATCAAATTATTATTGAATAACCCCAGAAAAACTTAAAAATGCTGACGATCTCGGTACATTATCGAATCTTTAATAAAAAAAATGAAGGTATATCAGATGTATCTTTTTTAAGGGAGTAGCATCAAGTTAAGATAAAAAATTAAACTGTTGAATCCATCTTTCAGTTGCCATAAGTCGAAACAAAATAAAAGCAAAAAGAGAGAGAAATCTTTATTAGTTTTGGTTCAAACTTGTTTTGTTCTGACATTTTATTATTTTGTAAAACGAAATGGAATCTTACGTAAGAATAGGGGGGGAGGGGTTTGAAAAATCTTACGTACCCTTACATGGGGGTAGGGGGGGGTCAAAAATTGCCGAAATCATCCTTACGTAATTAATAAATGGCCCCTAAAGAGAAAAGCATCTTCCCTATTGGAAATTTTTTTCTGCTATTCCATAAACCAGTATGAATTATACTGGATCCAGTATCATTTATACTGGTTCCAGTATCATCTACACTGGTTCCAGTCATTTATACTAGATCCAGTATAATTCATACTGGTTTATGGAATACTAGAAAAATACCTTGGGGGAAATCTTGGGGGGAGCGGTTGCCCTCCCTGCCCCCCCAAATGACGCCCCTGATTTCACTTTGTCATCTGATACGTATACTTGCAATCCAAACGCTAGGTCTGAACTCAGGGGTGAGATTGACAAAAAAGCAAAAAGTCGGAAAAACTGCATGAACGACATTTTCAATATTGTTTCCCAATTTATTTTTAGGTAGAATTTGCAAGTTAATGACCTTAACATAAAAAAGACTTGAAAATAGAGTTAAAAGTACTAAAAGGGGGGTTTGGGGGGTAATCCCCCTGAAAATTTTGGGAAATTTGATCCTAAAATTCAAGGTTTTAGCGAATTTTTTGCGATGGGAAATCGGAAAATCCGACAAAAATTGGAAGAATCTCATGCCTGTGAAATAGCAAAATGAAGCTCTTTTAAAACCATTTATTTCGGCGCTCTTATTGCTTTCCTTTTAAAATTACGCCAAGCTGTAAAGTTTACTCAAAATGTTCGCATCCGTTCATATTATTCATCCTTTTCTTCAGGTCCTACCCACCCGATATTGCTTTAAGAAAAAAACTGCACGGTGTTAATTGGAAAATTTTTCCTCTCCTCCCTCACCCTTCCATGATATGATGCATTGATGCTATGATTTACTTAAACAGAGCACAAAGTAAAAAAATAAAAAGGAAACCACAACTTAAAGGGTTGCATTTATATGTCAATTGCTGGGATGAAATGTATTTCAAGGTTGCCAAATACGAAAATGTATCACGAAAAATGGTATTGTTAGTAGATGTAACATATTTTTTAAAATTTTGATCTTTCAATATTTTTTGAAGTAGTTGAACTTTTTGAAAGTAGTTGGAACTAGTAGTTGGTGAAAAAAGTAGTTAAACTACTAGTTCAACTACTCTAAACCAAAAGTAGTTGAACTACTAGTTAACTAGTAGTTGCAACTAGTAGTTAACTACTTTTCAACTACTTTTAGTTAACTAATGCCGAACATTAAACATTTCAGAGCAACGCAAATTAGAAATTATCATCGTATTTATTTCAAATTTCTTCGCGGAGCCTCTGGAAATGCTTGGCGGAGCCCTAAGGGCTCCGCGGAGCACAGTTTGAGAACCGCTGATCTAGGCTTTAATTTCGTGGATGGTTTTGGCTCAAAACTTTTTCATCTGAGGTACCTCCCTATGAGCAGTGGCGGATCTATGGGGGGGGCCTTGGAACTTAAGTTTACACTATAGAGAATTGAATATTTTTCCCAAAATTTAATTTTTTGAACGAACAAAGTTATTTGGTATTTTTTTTCTGAAAACAGTTAAGCAATAAGACTCTTATTATAAGAGTCTTATTACGACTCTCAACTTTTTCAGACCCAGGGCCGTATCCAAGGGGGGTTTTGGGGGTTCAAACCCCTCCCCAAATTTTAACATCAATTTTTTTCCTTAAAAATTCGCCTTAAAATTCATAAAACCCCTACTTTTAAGGTTCAAATTCAACATTTTTCCCCCAAACCCCCTTGAAATTTTGAAATCTATTATAAGTTCCTTATAATAGAATCCTGGAAAATTTTGGGACTTACAAGGAGTGGTCCTCTTCGGGTTATTCTAAAAATGAGTGAAATCAAAAAGGGGTCGTATCCAAGATGATTTTGGAGTTCTACTCACACTAGCGGATCCAGGGGGGCCAAGGGACTTTTGCCTCCCTCCCCAAAAGGAATAATAACTAATAGTGAGAAAGAGGGGCAGTGGGAACTCAGGGGTGTAAAAAAGGGAAAAACTACTCTAAAACGAGTTCAAATCCTGTTTTTGGGGTCAAATTTCCAGAAATTATCTGGGGGAGGACCCCCAGATCCCCCTTTGGAGTTTGAAACCCTATTATTTACCACTTTTCTGTAAAAAGTACAGTCGGCTGCAAAAAAATCGAAACAGAGACGATTGTGAGCGATTGGTTGGGATTAGAAGGATACTGTAAAAGCCAGTTTTAATAATTTAATGTCCTCTTTAAAACAAACTATAATTTAAGTCCTTAAGGGGCTGTCTACATATTAAAAGAAGCACCAACTTTCATTTTTCCGGTGGGTGACATCAATTATTATTCCTGATTCTGAAAGAGCACCTCCAAAACCCAAGTTTCGTGTTGTTTGGCCCACAAACAAAGGCAGGAGAGGGGTTTGAAGTTCGTCGAATTTACGTTGAAATCTCGTTTTTCAAAGATTTTGATCTTTACAACCATTAACCCCGCGCACACTGTAGGAAATTTCAATTAGAAAAATTTGCGCCAATCTCTTACCGCCAAAGACATACAGCTTATGAAAATTACGGTAACCTTAAGGTAACCATAAAAATAGTTAGACATATTTATTATTAAAAGCTTGCTGAATGTAGCCGTGTGGCCTAACGGTTAGTGTGCCAGGTCACTAAGATGTAGAATAAAGTTTGAATCGCATAACTGCCGTAAGCTTTATTTGCTTGAAGGAAAAAAATAACAGGCATGTACGAAAAAAAATTTTTTTTGCTCTTTAATATATTAAATTTTGTACCTAAGTTGTCTAAAACTATTATTTATATGTTACTAGCTGGTATGCCCGGCCTTGCACGGGTGGAGAGATGGAGATTTTTTTCCTTAAAATTTTAAATTCATTTTCTACCTTCCAGGCGCGGATCCAAGTGGTAGCACTCTGAACAGCGCCCCCCCCTTCGGAACCCAAAAAGGTTGTCAAAATGAGTAAAACCTTTTACCGGTCTACTTTCCATTTTTTTCTGGGGGAGGACCCCCATACCTCCCATTAGTACCACCAGGGGATCTTCAGATATGATTTTTAGGAGATACCCAATATTTTGACATTTTGGGTGAAAAAGTAAAGATAATAGTGTTGAAAAGTGCCCCCCTTAGACTCAAAACGTTTCTAAAAATGAGTTCTACTTTTACGCGTCCAATTAAAAAAATTTTCTGGGGGAGGACCCCCATACCCAATGGTACCAACGGGGATTTTGTGTGGAAAAGTGCCCCCCCCCTCTTGGAGCCGTGCTGGATCCGCGCCTATATTTTTAATGAGTGAAAGGTGTCGAATCAAGCATTTTAAAGTCTGAACGATTTCTGCATTTACCACATGATTCCCATAAAAAACAACAAAATATTAGAAAAGTATTCTACCAAAAATCACTTAAAATGCTCAATTAGATCCCTTAATTAATCGTATTTTCATTATTTTATTATATCTTTGGTGTAAAATTTATATAAACATTCCTGCAATTTAAGAAAAAATACAATATTTCCACTTAAAAGGGTTTGAATATTACTCTAGTTTTTTTGGTCTGTTAACCAACTTTATTAAAAGCAACGATATGATCTTCATTTGATTTTTCATCTTTGTTTCCATGGAGACTATTTTAACAACAATGCTATTCTATGAAACTTTTTATTTAAAAATTAAACTATCAAATAAAAATATTCTGCACTATACTTAACAGTTTTAAAATTTAAAATTTTGTTGAAATATATTTTTAGATTATTAATATAATTTTTAAACAGCTTTAGATATAGCTTTTCTTTTGAAAACTTGTTATTTTGCATTATGTTTTTTTTAGTAACAATGGGGTGAACAGATCTCTTCTGGAGGAGAAATAAAGCTATTTCAGCAAAATGACTACAAAAAGAACAAAAAGGGAGTCAAGGGGTCAATTAAAGTTTTCGAAACATAGCCTATGTTTTTCTGGGATTCTTTTACGAAGGTATACCAAGTTTGGTCCCGATCGGAAGAAAAATGTGGATTTGTATAGAAGACAAACAAACACACACACAAACACACATTCAATTTTATTATATTAGACTAGCTGGTATGCCCGGCCTTGCACGGGTGGAGATGGGGATTTTTTTCCTTAAAATTTTTAAATTCATTTCCTACCTTCCAGGCACGGATCCAAGGGGTAGCACTCTGGTCAGCACCCCCCTTCGGAACCCAAAAAGGTTATCAAAATGAGTAAAACCCTACTTTTACCGGTCTACTTTCCAATTTTTTTTTCTGGGGGAGGACCCTCATACCTCCTTTTGCAAATAGCGCGTTACTAATAAGAAAAGTAGAGTAAGGTCTGTTTTCCTTGACTCAACTTCTCACAGGGAGTGGAAGGACAATAGGCCAAACAGAGAGTACACTTCATATTCATTCTTTAATTTTGATTAAACTTGCCAAAAACTTCCAAACATACTTATAATTTCAAAACAATAAACAAATTTCTAACTAACTACCTAAAATTCAAAACAATAATCAAATTTCAAACTAAACTAACTTCCTAAAATTCAAAAACCATAATAATAAACATTTCACAATTTCACATCATTTTAAACACAGTTGCCAAAAGTTATTCCTTAAATGTTTACAGTTCACTAGTTGACCGTCGAGTTGCAACACACTCCCGCCATTGAGGTCCCATCGATGGAGCTCAATCTAGAACAACTCGACGAGGAGGTCTGCTAGATGGGGATCTGAATCTGGGAACGATTTTCTTTTCAAAACTCTGTTCGGTAACTCTTGGCACAGCAATTGAATGCGAGACTGTCTTTGGTCCTCTGGGCACTTTACTTGCGGAACCCATGTCAGTTCGTTTGGTTCTTTTACTTCTGTTCCTACTTTTTCCCTTTACTTCTTTATTTCTTCTATCTCCTCTTCTATCTTTACGTTGGGGTCTATCTTCGGGAAAATCAGTTTCTCCAATTTCCCCAAAATCTTCCCTTTCGAGTTCTTTCCCATTCCTCATGCTATTAGAGGGATCTGGCTCCACCATGATCACTTCAGCAACTCGGGCTGTTTCAGCAGATCCCACGTTCACAGACTTCTTCTCATGAACAGATGGATCTGGCTCCATTCTGATCATCTCAGCTCCTCCAGTTGTTTCAGCAGAGACTACGTTCTCCAACTTCTTCGGCTCAACAGAGGGATCTGGCTCCATCACCATCACTGCAGCACCCTCGGTTGTTTCAGTTGAGCACACGTTCTCCGACTTCTTCTCTTTAACTTCTCCAATGACGGAGATATACGGCTCTTCTTCCTTATTCTTGTGGAACCTCTCCTTCGAGGTTTTCTTGATCTCATATTTCTTGATCGGAACACTTGATTCCTCTTTCCTTTCCTTAGTCATCTTATCTTCACAGGAGATTCCTTTGATGTCTAAACGCCGGAAGTCAGACAACTTCGTGTCTGATCTTCGTGATGAATCCTGTACTCCTATAGCTTTCTTTACTCTAAATTTCCATCTTATAATTCTTTCCTTCAGTTCTTCAGCTTCATCTATTTCTTTATCTACATTGTCCTAAGTATAAAACGGTAGTAAATCTTCTTCCGTCTGCTTCAAATATCTTGATTGCACTACTAGAACTTCTAAATTTTCCTCCAATGAATCATGGTCTAATAAAGGCTCCTGCAACTTCAACTCTAACGACTCTATTAATCTCTGTATCGAACTTCTAATTATGCATCTCTGTTTTCTTAAAACGGCTTCCGAAGTCATCTTTCTCACATCCCGGCAGGGATGCCACTGTTTTGCGAATAGCGCGTTACTAATAAGAAAAGTAGAGTAAGGTCTGTTTTCCTTGACTCAACTTCTCACCCGGAGTGGAAGGACAATAGGCCAAACAGAGAGTACACTTCATATTCATTCTTTAATTTTGATTAAACTTGCCAAAAACTTCCAAACATACTTATAATTTCAAAACTAACCTAAAATCAATTCAATAAATTTAAAACTAAACTATCTTCCTAAAATACAAAACAATAAACAAATTTCAAACTAACTAACTTCCTAAAATTCAAAACAATAATCAAATTTCAAACTAAACTAACTTCCTAAAATTCAAAACAATAATCAAATTTCAAACTAACTAACTTCCTAAAATTCAAAACAATAATCAAATTTCAAACTAAACTAACTTCCTAAAATTCAAAAACCATAATAATAAACATTTCACAATTTCACATCATATTAAACACAGTTGCCAAAAGTTATTCCTTAAATGTTTACAGTTCACTAGTTGACCGTCGAGTTGCAACTCTACCTCCCATTAGTACCACCAGAGGATCTTCAGATATAATTTTTAGGATGGCACTATATTTGGACGGCTTTTTTTCAACTAATGGAGGATTTACACCACTGCTGTAAAAGAGACATCAGCGATATTTTCGGCATATTTTAGTACCCGCTACTCACAAAAGATGGCGCTCGTCAATTGGTTTATTGGAATAACAATTCCCGTTTCTTCCGAAAATATCGCTGATGTCTCTTTTACAGCAGTGGTGTAAATCCTCCATTAACTCTACTCTAACTTCCACGGCTAGGCGTTCCATTGGTTCCATCACTAAAAGCCGAGACTGCTACGTCATCACGAGACCTACAGCGCATGCGCCACTGGCCGTTTTAGCCGTCCAAATATACACTTCGTTTTAGGATATCCCCAATATTTTGACATTTTGGGTGAAAAAGTAAAGGTGTGATTGAAATAGTGATTGAAAAGTGCCCCCCTTAGACTCAAAACGTTTCTAAAAATATGTTTAAACCCTACTTTTACACGTCAAATTAAAAAAATTCTCTGGGGGAGGACCTCCATACTCAATGGTACCCACGGGGATTTTGTGTGGGAAAAGTGCCCCCTTCTTGGAGGTGTGCTGGATCCGCGCCTATATTTTGATGAGTGAAAGGTGTCAAATCAAGCATTTTAAATTCTGAACGATTTCTGCATTTACCACATGATTCCCATAAAAAACAACAAAATATTAGAAAAGTAGTCTTCCAAAAATCACTTAAAATTCTCAATTAGAGCCCTTAATTAATCGTATTTTCATGATTTTATTATACCTTTGGTATAAAATTTAATAAAACATTCCTGCAATTTAAGAAAAAATACAATATTTCCACTTGAAAGGTTTTGAATATTGCTCTAGTTTTTTGTCTTTTAACCAACTTTATTAAAAGCAAAAGCAACAAATGATCTTCATTTGATTTTTCATCCTCGTTTCCATGGAGACTATTTTAACAACAATGCTATTCCATTAAACTTTTTATTTAAAAATTAAACCATCAAATAAAAATATTCTACACTATACTTACCAGTTTTAAAATTTAAAATTTTGTTGAAATATATTTTTAGATTATGAATATAATTTTTAAACAGCTTTAGATATAGCTTTTCTTTTGAAAACTTGTTATTTTGCATTATGTTTTTTGTAACAATGGGGTGAACAGATCTCTTCTGGAGGAGAAATAAAGCTATTTCAGCAAAATGACCATAAAAAGAACAAAAAAGGGGTCAAGGGGTCGATTAAAGTTTTCGAAACATAGCCTATGTTTTTTCTGGGATTCTTTTAAGTAGGTGTATCAAGTTTGGTCCCGATCGGAAGAAAACTGTGGATTTGTATAGAAGACAAACACACACACACACACACACAAACAAACAAACACACATTGACTTTTATTATATTAGACTAGCTGATATGCCCGGCCTTGCACGGGTGCTGAGTATATAAATTTATTATTTTTAAGTTTTCCCAAATACAATTTATAATTTTGTATAATCAGCATCTACCAATCATCCATCCCGGTATCCCAGGTGTCTTTTTCATATTCTAGTGTTCCCGGTAACTTTTCCTATCCCGGTGTTCCTAGTAATTTTTCTTATCCCGGTGTTTTCAGATGGTCTAAAATTTCTTCAGTTCTAAAGCAATATAACTTTTTAAGGATTTACACATTGACAACATGGAAAAATATTTTAAAAAATATTCTAAAAATTGCTCAGATCCCTTGATTAATCATATCTTTAGGAATTAACGTTTTCGGTGAAATTATTCAAAAATTAAAGCTTATTCCACTTTCAAATTTAAGAAAAAAATCAATCTTTTCTAGTTGAAAGGGAGTTTTAATAGTTTTTGGTTTGTTAACCAACTTTCTTAAAAGCTAAAATATTATCACTTTTTGATTTTACTTACTCGTTTCCATGGAGACATTTTAACAACAATGATATTCCATAAAGCTTTTAAAATTTAAAAATTAGATAAACTCTCAAATAAAAATATGTTAAACTATACTTAAACTTTTAAATTTCATGGAAATAGATTTTTAAATTAGTAATATAATTTTTAAATAGACTTGTACCTAGTGTTTCTATTAAAAACTTGTTGTTTATCATTAAGTTTTCTTTGTAACAATGGGTAAGCAGATCTCTTCTTGAGGAGAAATAAAGCTATTTCAGCAAAATGACCATAAAAAGGGTCGAAAGAGGGTCAAGGGGTCATTAAAAGTTTTCGAAACATAGCCTATGTTTTTTTCTGAGTTTTTTTACGTAGGTATACCAAGTTTGGTGCAGATCGGAAGTAAACTGTGGATTTGTATAAAAGACAAACATATATACACACATTCAATTTTATTATATTAGATTGAATCGTTTTACGGTAGCTGATGAATTTAAAGAAATTTCCTGGCACTATATTACGTGGGGAGTTAATGAAACCCCTCTTATCTTATGATCTGTAAGCTTCACAAATAAGTTTCAATTATAAAATTTGAAGCTAAATAAATTATCTACAAAATGATACCCATTTTGTATTTTTACAACCATTTGTTTGGATTTTATAGCTAAAAACGTGCAAAATTTAGAGTTTTTTTTGAAACTTTGACGCTTGGGGGCGGGGTCTAAATATTAGTTTTTTGAGCTGTAACTCTCGGAATATTAGTTTTATATCAAATGGCACCTTTTGAGGGGGTGCCCCGAAAAAAATTCGAACTTTCGTTTAAAAAAACTACCCTAATGTTACATCCCTAGTGCTACATATCTATTTTGAGACAATATAACACATTTTGAAAGTGAAAGTTATTAAACAAAAAATATGACATTTTTAATTTAGATGTATCTAAATAGGAAAATAATTGTTAAGGAATGTTTCATCCAGTAAAAGTTCAGCCGGCAGTTCTCAACTGAAACTAAGGCATTTTCTCTCCAAAATACCTCCTGCTGGCCAAGTAGTTTATCTTATAAAGCCGAGGGTTTAAATCCCAACTGAGGCATGGATGTTCGTTCATTGGTATTGTTGGTTAATTGTTATTATTATCGATGTAGTTTTCTTGTAAGATGGAACATGCACAAGGAATACTAATTTCTCTCTTGTAACTCCAGTTCACAAGTCCCTGTAAGGTACACTAACAGTATTCTTTGCAAATGAGTTTAAAGGTTGTAACTGTACCACACGATTTCAAGTTTCATGTGTAACATCAAAGTTCGTATTATTATCAATTCTGTTAACTTACACAGCGCCTAGTAACTGTATAACTAACAAGATACAGTAAAGCACCATTTATATGCTTCTCATTTTTATCCGGCTTTCCCCTTTATACGTCGTTTTCGCAGTCACAATTCATTCCTATTCATCTTAATACAAAAATCTATGACGCACAATATCAGTTAAACATCGTTTCCCACTGTCTTAATGAAGGGTTTATTAAAAAAACGCAATAAATTGAAGATTCGATATTCATACACAATGCAATGTATTTGGATGCGGTGTTTAGGATATTCAATATTGTACTCAAGGTATGAAAAATAAAATAAATATTTAAGATTAACTTTAGTGGTATGGTTTGTTTCATTTTTATGTTAAATGTTTTAATAGTATTTTAAAATTTAATTGTTATTTTCAGTTTAAAAACTGTTTAAGTATTTTTCTTTTTGAAAAACCTCAAATTTACTATAGTTGCACAAAACTACATAAAGAGCATCAAAAACCTAATAATCAAAGATGTTTTCAATATAAGTTTTTTCATTGATGAGCTACGCTGGTCCCTTGAAAGATGTATACACAGTAGGGTGTCCCTTAAAAATCGAAAGTCGGGGAAACTTTTGAGACACCCCCCAATTTTGTTCCTTTTGGTATTCTAAGAAAGTGTGCAAAATCTTAAATCGATCAGAAAATATTAACACGTGCCTCAAACGGCCTAAAGTTGGGAAATTTTGACAATTTTCTCATTTTTTCGAAAATTTTTAAAAATGCCTTAAAATATTATTTTGTCGAATAATAGGGCTTTAACGCATCTAAATATTCATATTTGACCGTTTTTCATTCTTATCTAGGCGAAATTACCCAGTTTTTAGCCTGGTCTTCAATCGGAAAATCATCAAATTTGCCCATTTTATACTGAGTAGGGTGTATCGAAAAAAACTTTTTTTCGATTTTGATGATGCCTTAGTGCGGAAAAGTTGTCTAAGGTGGCAGAGAGTACCTGTGAATTTTTTCAGAATTTTCGGATAATATCTTTAGGTGCCGCCAAGGCCCTGAAGGTCCCCATGTTAATCCAATGGAGCGCGCAAGCCAAGAAGGCCGAAAATTGGTTTTTCGCCCCTCATTTCTACCCTAATCACACGACGAATGTCTTCACTCGAGTTATGGACCCTATATGATCTAGGCTATCCGACAAAACTTGAATAATAGCCTAAATCTCTATATTACGTTTCTTTGTATGCTCCAATTTCGTCGAAAATCGCTTATTTCCTCGTTCAAATCAGATCCCACAATCAACATAATATTGAGATTTAGGCTATTATTCAAGTTTTGTCGGATAGCCTAGATCATATAGGGTCCATAACTCGTGTGAAGACATTCGTCGTGTGATTAGGGTAGAAATGAAGGGCGAAAAACCAATTTTCGGCCTTCTTGGCTTGCGCGCTCCATTGGATTAACATGGGGACCTTCAGAGCCTTGGCGGCACCTAAAGATATTATCCGAAAATTCTGAAAAAATTCACAGGTACTCTCTGCCACCTTAGAAAACTTTTCCGCACTAAGGCATCATCAAAATCGAAAAAAAGTTTTTTTCGATACACCCTAATACTGAGAATAGAGGATACAAAAGTCAGTGGGGAATGACTTATAACCACAATTCCATAACAAGGTACCACTTTTAAACTATATTGATGTGTAGATAAATTATCTGGAGCTAAAATTAATTACTAGCATTGTAATTACAGGCGCCATATTGGATTGCATTACCCCTAATAAAGTTCTGGGATAAATTGTATATGGGCATGTTTGGTATTGGGCAATGCGTATTTGAGTTTTCTAATCTCAGTTAATACCAATAAAATCATTTAACCACTTTTTAAAGCTCTTTACTCAATTCGAATGGCCAGCATATCTTTTATTACATAACTATAGATGATAAAATTCTAAATGCACAATAAGGGCAAGAGAAATTATAAAAAATATCGAAATACTATTCTTCAGTATATACAGAAGTATTGTATTGTTGAAAAGTTGAAGTTGATAGAAAATTGACCCGCTCTTCATAATGATTGAGCCTGCTACACCCAGATTATAAGCCATTTACTATGTTTAAAGCCTTTTTTATGCTTTATCGTGATTTTATAGTACATAAGAGCATAAAATATTCCTGTAACATGAAAAACCGATTAGATACTGATATTGTGATGAGAATGTTAAATATTGACAATGGTTGCTGAAACCAGTCCTTTTTTAAAGTCAGTTTTTAAGTCAGAGCTACACTTCACACTGAAAAATTTTAGACATTTTAGACTCTTAAAAAATACTGAGAGTTTAAAATATTTTAATTTTATAAATAAATTTATCAAAAAATCAACTTGAAACCTAATTTCTTCTTCAAGAACGTTCACCAATGAAAATTGAGGGGTTTTATGGGACAAGAGCTAGATTAGGCCATTCTATCCCAAATGAAAATTACATAGTGCGAAAAAATACTAAGAGAAGTTGAAGAGTTAAAGAAACTGTAGTTAGTAGTTAAAATTCTCCTAGCTAAGATCCAAATAACAGTGTGTAATCGGCTTTTCATGTTACTAATTTGCTGAATTGCAGAAAGTTTTTATGTTTATGTATAAAATTATGAAATACAAGATCTATAAACATGGTTAATGACTTATAATCTGGGTGTAATAGGATCAATCATTATAAAGAGCGGGTTAATTTTCTATCAACTTCAACTTTTCAACAATACAATACTTCTGTATATACTGAAGTATAGTATTTCAATATTTTTTTATAATTTCTCTTGCCCTTATTGTGCATTTAGAATTTTATCATCTATAGTTATGTAATAAAAGATATGCTGGCCATTCGAATTGAGTAAAGAGCTTTAAAAAGTGGTTAAATGATTTTATTGGTATTAACTGAGATTAGAAAACTCAAATACGCATTGCCCAATACCAAACATACCCATATACAATTTATCCCAGAACTTTTTTAGGGGTAATGCAATCCAATATGGCGCCTGTAATTACAATGCTAGTAATTAATTTTAGCTCCAGATAATTTATCTACACATCAATATAGTTTAAAAGTGGTACCTTGTTATGGAATTGTGGTTATAAGTCATTCCCCACGGACTTTTGTGTCCTCTATTCTCAGTATAAAATGGGCAAATTTAATGATTTTCCGATTGATGACCAGGCTAAAACCTGGGTAATTTCGCCTAGCTAGGAATGAAAAACGGTCAAATATGAATATTTAGATGTGTTAAAGCCCTATTATTCGACAAAATAATATTTTAAGGCATTTTTAAAAATTTTCGAAAAAATGAGAAAATTGTCAAAATTTCCCAACTTTAGGCCGTTTGAGGCACGTGTTAATATTATCTGATCGATTTAAGATTTTGCACACTTTCTTAGAATACCAAAAGGAAAAAAATTGGGGGGTGTCTCAAAAGTTTCCCCGACTTTCGATTTTTAAGGGACACCCTAATACACAGTGCTTTACTGTACATGGAAAACCACACTACGCAATTGGTCAAGGAGTCTCACAGTACAGGATATACATAGGTAAACTACATGTAAATGTGTTACAACATTTGCAGATAATACTGGTGTTATGGCTGTAGTTCTTTAGGAGGTATTCCTTGCTATGTAAAAGCTTTTATTGTCCTTAAAACTTTTATTTGTCCTTCAACTTCTTGACATTGAGAGTATGCTGTAATTATAAGTATCAGAGTAGTCTGGCAATACTGACTGTATGTAATAAGTTACTTATAACTTTGTAATATATACTTATACTTATAACTTAACTTATAATATATACTTATACTTGTAACTTCGTAATAAGTTATACTCTATGTTATAAGTTACTAATAAATTGTGTAAAGTAACAGATTTTTTTACATGAAAAAGGTTGTGTTTTATTAAAATGTTTTGTGGTATTTAGATCATAAAAACAATTAACAGTCACAGGATATTGTTACATAATGTTAGTGTCAAAAACCGAGTATAAAAAATAATTAAAAATATAGCAATAGACCCAATAGAATTTAGTTATTAACAGCAGGCATATTCTGGAAAAAATAGAAAACACTACTGAACAGTTCTGCCAAAATCCAACTTAGCATGAGAAAGTTTTTTTTGCCTACAAAAGCAAAGTTTTTTGCAAAGTTGCCTATTGGTAGCCGAACTAGAATCAGTATTTCTGATATTGCGAGGATTGGTTCACACTATTTTTTTTTCACATTATGTATCCTTTGATGGAGGAATCTTGAGACAATGTACCTACTATATATGTAATGAGGTACTACTGCAAGTGGCAAACTGTGTTTTATTGATTAATAAATATAAGTAATAATTATATTAATAATTATAATTATAAGTTAAATTTAGATTCAAATCAGGTAACTACTATAAGTAACTTCTATTTTTAATAATATTAAAAAAAGTAAAATTAAAAAAAATTTTAAAATTTCATTACATTTTTAATTAATAAAATTACTGGCAACATAAGTCTTTTTTTAAATTCTTTTTTTGGACATAGCATTGCAAAAAAGAAGTTTAAGAATTCTCAGAAAAAGTTTTCTTGATCATAAAGTTTAATATATCTTCATAATGTGTTACATTCATATTTGAAGTTAAAAACCTGAAGTTTTATAACTCCTTAAGCACCATAAACTGAGTATGTCAATACATATTTAAAACACTCACACTCACATATTTACAAAATAAGCTTTACAGTTTATATCTAAAATGAAACATTTACCAATTAAAAAAACTTCTTTTCAAGTTATTTATCTGTAGTATAAAAAACACCAAACTGCAGTCTAAAAGTTAATTCATGTAACCATCATTCTAAAATACCCGGTCGTGATATTGACCGTCATTAGCAGTGGGATGAGGCCTCTGATGAGGACCTGCAGGCCCTTCCACATGGCTTCTTTGTTTGTTCTTCTTTTTGGATAAAATTTACTCAAACATGGACTGTGTGTGTGGCGAGAGCATCTTGGTGAGATCGCAAGGCAAAGGGTCAGTCCAAAAGAAGGCGTGGTTCAGGGCAGTGTCACTATCAACCCGCCTGGCTGGGTCAATAGTCAGTAGTTTATCCAGCAAATTGAGTGCATATGGATCTTTGACATAGGCCTGTGATAGAAATTGCGTAATTAGTCATTATTAAAGTAAAGAGAGGAGTGCACAGATAAATTTATTACAGTTATACAATGAAATTCAAAAACAAAGTAGAATGAAAAGACTAATTCTGTATCAGAATATAAATGTAATTTTAGTTGGTATTTGTTCCAAGTCATGTTTTATGCTAATGGCTGTGTATTTTGTACTAGGCAGAGGATTCCTCCCTAAATATTTGGTTAGCAGCTGTACACCAAAAGGAGTACTTTATGTTACACAACTTAGGGACACTCTGAGGCGTAGACAGAGGGGGTGCAACGGGTCTTTTGCACCCCCAAGCCCCAAACTTTTTCATTTGTGGAATTAAATATTTCAGAATTTCTTTTATTCCCCTATTCCCGAAATTCGGATTAGGTACACTAAAGCAAGTTAAAAACCAGTTTTTTAGGTTCAAATTTTCAAAACTTTTATGGGTAAGACCCCCTTGGTTCTTGTAACTTTATAATTACAACTCTATTTCATATTAAGTTTGTCAAAACGTAAAATTTCCACCATAAAACACCTGTATCTGAAATTCGGATGAGGCGTACCAAAACGAGTTGAAATCATGGGTTTTCTACTTAAATTTCCAAAAATTTTCTGGGAAAAACCCCAGACCCTATTTTCAATAGTTTGACCAGGATAATTCACTACCTTTTCCATACTGGGATCATTAAGAAGATTCTATTGAATTATGAGAATTCCTAGCCCCCTATAAGAAAAACAAATCCTGAATCGGCCCCTGCTTATACATATGATTTTAAGTTAATAAAATGTTCTTATCGACACATTTCAATTATGAGTGTTGATGAAATACTTCGTTCCAGTTTGTTGTTAACAATGGATTTCTTTGTTTTATGATTAAAATACATCATTAATTTATTTTAATATTAAGTTATTCATTCAGTGAGAAAAAAATTAATGTAATTCAAAACCTTAACTTTTTTCATTTCGATATTATGTACCCCCAAAAAATAATTTCTGGCTACGCCTCTGGGGACACTTATAAGAAGGACTTAGAGCACAGCATTGGAAAGTTCATCAACTATTAAGACGCTCAATGATTCCTCAAGGTGAAACACATTTGCATTGCATAGTTAAATGCATTTTATATTAGGCATTGTTTAAAAATGTTTTGCATCTTAAAATTAGTTTAATTGATTGTTATTTTGACCTAGAATGAAGAAGTCTATAATGCCCACAAATTTTACTGAAAGAAAATGTTAAAAAGGAAAACTTTTTATGTCCAATGTGTTGGTGAGAAGCCAAAGGATTTGTGATGAAAAAGTTTTGAAAACTGATCATTTCCAGTTTGCCAACCCACTTATACTTCGGAACTACTTCTCAAACTGTCACATTTACAACTTGCTTTTTTACACAAGAGATAAGCATAAGAAACACTTAATTTTACATCCATACTACAGTCGAATCCGCTTAATGTGATCACGGTTAATGTTATCAATCGGATAATGTTATCGAAATCGACAGGTCCCGATCATTCCTATTTAATTTAATGTAAAATAAATCGTTTAATGTGATCAACTAATAATCATAACTCCGCTTAATATTATCAAAATTTGTCCATATCCCCTTTAAAACGACCGCTTTTGAGTTCGAGATTCATTTTGAAGGTTAATTTTTACAAGTAAACATGTGCTCCATGAGAACATCTGGCGATTCTTTTTTCAGAAACTCAGTATGAGTAAGAAAAATAAAACATTCCCCGTATTATATTGAAAGAAAACGGTTATGGGGGGGGGTCCGAATTGTGATTGGTTAAAGAAACACCAAGATCCACGCTTTGCAGATGTTTCTAATAAGACATTTTGATTTTCTCTTGTTTACTGGAATTCAGATTATGTAAATGGAGCGGAAAAAGAGACCCTTCTATAAAAATACAAAGTAAGCGATTATTTTAATTTTGTTAACTGAACTACTTTTATATTTTCCCCTTAAAAATTTTACCAGGTGTAAAAATAGAGTTTGGAATACATTTATTACGATTACATGATTTTGATTTTAAAGCAAACAATCTAGTTACACTGTTTGCTGTTTTTTTATATGAGATCGCTTATTGTTATCGATCGGATAATGTTATCAGTTTAGTCTCGGACAATTGCGATCACATTAAGCGGACTCGACTGTATCTACCAAATCAGGAACTTAAGAGTATAATATACACAAAAATCATAAATACCATTAGTCTTTCATTTACTGTACGCTTCTGTCCTTTAGGGAGCTTCATTTTGTTATACAGCTCAAATTTTTCCACACCAGGAAATGACTCAGGATTTATACTACCACAAAGAATACTCATAAGACGTAGCTGATGTTGCACAGTTCCTCCCTACAGAATTGGAACATTAATCAATTAAGAGGAAGTTTTTTCGCAGCATTTTTTTGCAATAATTGCATGCTTTCTGTAGTAGATAAAGTTTTAAGTGGTATGTGAAGCTTTAAATTATAAAAGCAGCACTATACATTTTTGTACTAATTAAGAGTGAATTAATTACTTTATAACATATTCAAAAATGAATAATTTCATTTTACAATACAGAAACTGAAAAGACCCACCAAAACAGGAATAAAAAGATGTTTGATTTCAGAAATAGCATCATGAAATAGAACACAATCAAAAACTATGGTAAAATTTACAAGACTGTTCAAGATTAAAAAACCTGCATAATTGGACTTCTGGTCCACATTTCGGCCATGATGCATCCAGCTCCCGACATATCCACAGACGGTCCACAGTTCCTTTCCCCAAGAAGAAGCTCTGGAGGACGGTACCACAACGTTCCTTCATAGTCTGGCTGACAATTTTCGCTAGCACTGATACCACACGCGAGACCAAAACCAGCAATCTTAATAATTCCAGTTTTCGTTATGAGAATGTTAGCAGCCTTCATGTCCCTTTTAAGAGAACAAGACTTAAACAAATGGACTTTTAAAAATATACTTAAAAGCCAAAATATCTCTTTCACTTTTACATAATAAAATTTTAATTGTTGGTGAATTAATTTATAATTAAAAAACGACTCACAACTACCTATATTTTAACAAAAATTTAAACAAACAAGAAATCACCAGAGAAATATCAAAAAACTTAAATATTTAAATACAAAATTTTAGTAATACAATACGTAAATTAGGAAGAAATTGAGGAAAAAAATCTAAGGTTAAAATTATATAAAAACAGGGATAACATTTCGAAATAATTTTTAGTCAACATTCATGAAGTAACCTTACCTGTGAAGAATTTTATTGGTGTGAATGAAATAAAGGCCATTTAAAAGTTGCTTCATCACCATCTTTATTTCTCCAAGTGAAAATTTGACATTCACATTACTAAGAAGACCAGCTAGATCATGTTCGCAGAAATCAAAGACAAGATAAAATGTGGAATTCCAATTGTTAACACTGGATGCTGAAACCAAAACAAAATGCATTATTTTAAAGGCAATTTTACTCTACAGCAGTGTTTCCCAACCTTTTTCGGTTCATGCCCCACCAAAGCCTTTCTAAATTTTCCATGCCCCCGGTCTCAGTGGCATATATAGAAATGTATTTTGAGAGGGAGCCAAAATTATTTCTTATCCCCTCCCTCCCTAGTTAAGCTTTTCAGAACATTTTTAGGTAGAATTTGCATGCTAAAGAACTGAATCAAGCTATGAGTAATTAAGCTTTAAGTACCATAAGGGGGGTCTGGGGGGCCTCCCCCAGCAAATTTTCAGAAATTTGACTCTAAGGAAGCAGGTTTTTAACTAGTTTGGTACCCCTAGTTGGGAAATTTTGGATATAATTTTTAAGGTAAGATTTGCATTTTGATGAACCTAATGTAAAAAAGTTTCAAATATAAGCGTTCTAAAAACAAAGATATCTTGGGTCATCCCCCAGAAAAGGTTTGGAAATTAGACTCTAAAAACAGGGTTTCAACTTAATTCTGATACATACTGGTCCAGATCAGACAAACATTCTCAGATAGAATAATAGGATCAGATTTTGATAAACTTCTTTTTAAAAAGTTTTTTGTAATTTCCCCCCTGGATTGGCCCCACCTGGGTGCAATTTGGTTGAAAATTTCCAAATTACCCCCCTAGAAAATAATATTGCCCCCCGGTGGGGCGTACGCCCCACGTTGGGAAACACTGCTCTACAGTAAACTATTTCCCGTTTTTCTCTCATTAATTATATGCTAAAATACTAATTAAAATTTTGACAAAAAAATATATGTTGTGTGAAAAGTATCTAGGGAAAGTTGTTTCATCGGGTTTTTTCAATAAAAAATTACAGGGTGAAAAGTAAAAATAGGTCCGAGGTACCTTCCCCTAATATATACAGGGTGTTTCAAAATTGTGCTGCACGGCTTTTATTCGGAACCGGCCCCTCCTAGGGTCATGGATGTGTAGAGTTTCTCCCCCCAGAAGAATGAGGAGGTGCAATGCTTTTGCCCCTAAAGTACCGGATTTTCAAGCGAATCAACTGCTAGTTGCCGGTTATCTCAGATGACGGGTCCCGCAGATCCCAACATCAATCTTGGCAGCAGGAGAGCCACAGTGAAGCCATTACACACCATCTTCACCTGCTCCTGATAAAAGGGCTACTTCTATCCCTTCTCCTGCATGCGTCTTGACATCATAGCTAGCCCTGCTCTCTCTCTCTCTCCAGGCGTGAAGATCGTACGTGCTGAGGTCTGATGTGACACCTAGGCTTCGAGCTCCACCATCTCTTATGTTGAGAGGAAGGTTTACTGTGACTGAATTATCCGCACGAAACTGTTCTAAGTGTTGTATATTAATCCTGAAGTTTTCTTTCCACCTAAATTGTTGTTTAAAAAAAATTATTTTTACTTTGTAAAAATGATTTTTTTTCACCCTGAGCGTGATGGAATGTAGAGTTTCTCCCGAACGCGTGGGCCAGCCATGTATTCGTTTCGAGTCGCGAGCTTCCGCTTGCCTCGCCATCTTCTTATCGGTTTGGGGGACGTGTCCAAATTGAACGGGTGGTTGGGAACACTTGTGGTCGGGAAAGAAATTTTATTCTTTGTTTGTTTCTTTTGGGGGTTCTTTATGTATTGAGATGAGTTGAATTAATTTTATTTGGTCCCTTTCACGCTCAGAGGATTGTGCCCTTTGGTTAAGAATAGCATTGGCAAAACCAAATTTAGTTTTAATGGTATGATGTAGTTTGGTGATTGACTAATAATAATTTTGGTTAAGATTTTATGAAGGTGATTGACAAATATTTAATAACCTTATTCCTTTGTTTCTCGCAATACTATCTTAGTTTCCCACTTTTCGTCGTATGTTGTCTGTAATCCTTCTAGTCGACGGTGAGCGGCCATTGCTTCTCCCTTGAACCCAGGAGGAGGGTCTTCCCCCCTGGTGTTCTCGCTCGGTAATTGGTTGGGGGCGATAGCCCTCGTAGACGTCACCTCATCTAGAGAAAACCTATATAAGGCATGGAACGATCGGACTCTCTCTCGATTCAGACGATGAAGACATGACAACTGACAGATACATGATGGGAAGAAGCAAGAAGTCACGAGCCTCTGAACGTGCGGATTCAAGATCCGGTTGGGAGATGATGATGGCCTTCGAGGAGGAAAAAGCTATCAAGAAGCTTGAAACGGGCTTTCATCAGGTCGTGCAAATGCTTTTGGCTAAGGAGAAATCCGATGAGGCCAAAAACACCCCGTCAGTAGTTAATGAGCTCATCAAGACGAGATTCAAGCACTTGTCTGCGGAGGATACAAGATTCTGCTCCAGTACTTATGTTCTCCTCCGGGCGTCGCTCCATCAAGACGGAAGCCTACCGGAGAGAATACGTGCTGCCAAGGAGGAGAGGCTACCGTCCGAGGGCAGTGCCGTTTGTGGGGGGACGGAAACGGACTCCCATGGGCGCTCTCCCGCACGGGCGGCGGTGGAGGGGGGATTCTCGACCGACGACATGGACACGGAGACGGCAAGAAGCTCCACGCCATCGCCGGAGCACAGGGACCGCACGCCTGTCCCAAGCAACGCTGACAGCGAAGAACTCATGGAGCTCGCAGCCGGGGATTGTGTGGATCCGGGGAAGCCGCTTGCCGCCCCCTCGGAAAAGCCATCCGCACGGAAGCGCCACTTCGTGAGAGTCATCCGAGGTCTCTCAATCGAGTCAAAGCCAGTAGATATACAAGCGGATCTACAAAAGCAAGGTCTCCAAATTGAGAAAATCAACCAGATGAGATCCAGGCGGCGCTCTAAAGAGCTTCTTCCGCTTTTTCAAGTTGAAGTCCAGGGAGCTCCAAAGAGGATCCGCAAGGTCAACCAAGTACTAGGCCACGACATCTCATGGGAACTGAAGAGGAAAGCCCCCGCCCGCCTGTGTTTCCGATGCTGCAAATTTGGGCATCTCGCTTGCGAGTGCACGGAGGAGCGGCAAAGGTGCATGCGGTGTGGTGGGGACCACCGACTCAGCGACTGCCCGGTACCAAAAAGCGACAAGGTGAAATGCATTAATTGCAATGCTGACGGTCATTTGGCGGCCTGGAAATCCTGCCCTGGGCACCCGGCCCACCGGAAACCACGCCAAAAAGAGAGCCCACAGCTCTCCCAGGTCAACCGGAAGCAGGGGGAACGACGACAGGGAGAAAGTTTCTTCACGGAAATCAAGGAACTTTTTAAACCAGCGGGAGGATTCAAGAGATTCCTAGAGGACTTTCAGAAACTACAGACGAAGGCAGACAAGATATCCTTCATCTTTACGCTACTCCAAGAATAAATCCAGCACAGCTACGGCCGCAAGGAGGCGACCACCCACTTTCCTTAACAACTTTCCAGGGGCGAGGCAAACCAAGTGACTTTTTTCACTCCACGAACTCTTTCAACTAAGAACTTTCTTCATCCATGACCCTATGCCTATGGAACAATCAATACTAGGTCCGGTATGCGCCCCCCTTCGGGGGCAGGTGACCGATATTTTTAAGAATTGGCGGACTCTCTCTCTTTTTCTTTTCCCTTCTGGAGTTCAAGGTTGTTGCGAGGAGTTGTTCTCGGTATATTTAAAGCTGCTGATGGGACGCCATCATTTCAAGTTAAGTTTCCTTCTTCCCTTTCTTTCTTTCTTATAATTTTTGGCCATTTAATATATATATTTTTTAATGTCAATCACCAGACTTAATTTATGTTATTTAGTATTCAACTGTATTTGCATTGCATTCTCGTGTTTTGATATTATTACTCGGAAACCTTGTCTGTGTTATTAGTTTGAATAAATAATTAATTAAAATGAATGTTAAGGTTATTTCTTTAAACCTATAACTTTATTAGATAAAATTAAGAATTTGATTTTTGGATGCAAATAGATTGGGGAACCCGCTAGTCAGTGGTCTTAGAGGTCTTATCTCTTAAATTTTTTTAGTAAAACGAACCTGGGGGGAGCTACCGTGTTTTAGTTAATTAAGAACCTAACTGGAATTAATTCACAACGGTACAGATGTAAGGTTGTGGCAGTCACCAATGTGGCGGACGGCCATCACTCCAAGTCGTTGTTGACGCAGAAGAGGAAATCAAAAGCCGGGCATTGATTAACAAAAACTTAACGTTTATTAAAACTCAACAGAACATTTTAAAAGTTAGTAAATACAAAGTAAAGGTGCGTGTGTGCGGTAGTGCTAGAATACAATATTGCTGCTATTTATAATGATGATAATTCTAACGATTAAGATTAAAATATACAAGTTAAAATCTGCATGTGATAAAGGTTTAAAAGTTCTATTGTAAAAAAGGTTAAAAGTTCGATTAAAGGTAGAGAGTTCTTTTCACAAGGTAGAGAGTTCGATGCCCACAGGACTCCCCCGCAAGTTCCTTTAGGACGAAACACCACACTAGATCTTCCAATGGACGCGGCGTCCTGAGCGGGTTGTAGAAACTCTCTGGGGTGGTACATCGGAGTTAGTAAGCTGTAGGTCTGCAGATAAGGAGTATGCTGGTTGGAGACGGTCTATGGACACTGTCTTAGCACAGCCATTCACGTCGCACTCGAAGAATTTACGATGCCGCTTTATCACCTTAAAGGGGCCAGTATATGGTGGAGTCAAAGGTTTCCTCACGGCGTCGTTTCTGATGAAGACATGCGAGGTAGTTTCCAGGTCTCTCTTCACGTAGACATCTCTGGTTGTATGATGGGAAGCAGGCACTGGACGAAGGCTCCGCATGGTCGCTCTCAGGTGGTCGATGAAGTCGGAAACCGGAACAGGAGCTGAGTCGCAACCTCGTAGGATTTCTCCTGGCAAACGAAGTGTTGAACCGTAGACGAGTTCCGCTGGGGATGCCCCGATATCCTCTTTCAGCGCACATCTGATCCCGAGAAGGACTGTGGGCAGGACCTCCATCCACTTCTCCGTGTTGTGACACATGATGGCGGCTTTTAATTGACGGTGGAGACGTTCCACGGCTCCGTTGGCAATGGGATGGTATGCAGTCGTACGGGTTCGATGAGATCCTAGGAATTTGGTGAGGCTGTTAAAGAGGGAGCTCTCAAAATTGGATCCACGATCCGTTGTTACTACTTCAGGCACTCCATATCTTGAAATCCAACCGTCGTAGAACGCTCTCGCTGTCGTCTCCGCTGTCTGGTCTCGCAGGGGAAAAGCTTCTGGCCATCGGGTGTAGCGGTCGACGCATGTCAGAAGGTAGCGGAAGTCCCTAGATGATGGCAGGGGTCCAACTACATCAAGATGCACGTGTGAGAACCTGGCGGAAGGCAAGTCAAACTTCGTCAGTGGAGCCTTGGTGTGACGCTTGACCTTCGAACGTTGACAGGCAAGGCAGGCTCTGCACCAGGACTTGACATCCTTATTCATGGTACTCCACTCAAACCTCTCCTTTATCAGCTTCAAACAAGGCCTATAAGCTGGGTGAGAAAGACTATGAATGCTGTCAAAGACTATTTTCCTGAAAGATTCAGGGACATAGGGTCTAGCAACACCAGTAGAAACATCGCAGAATAAAGGTTTAGAGGACATAAATTTAGTGGGAATAAGTTTCAGACACGTATCCGAATCCACCAAGGAACGCATCTCCGGGTCGGATTCCTGAGCGGAGGCCATCTCATCGTAATCTATACTAGAGGGCAAAGTAATCTCAGAAATCCTAGATAGCGCGTCAGCGACACTATTTGCTTCCCCGGAAACATACCTCAGGTCAGTTGAGAATTGACCGATATATTCCAGATGTCTAGTTTGACGTGGAGAGCACCTATCCGGCCTCTGACCAAACGCATAAATGAGAGGACGATGGTCCGTATAGATAGAAAACTTTCTACCCTCTAAAAGATACCTAAAGTGCTTTACAGCAGAATATATTCCCAGCAGTTCCCGGTCATAAACACTGTATTTAATTTCAGCTTTGTTCAACTTACGTGAGAAAAAACCGAGAGGTTCAACTTGATTGTTTACCTTCTGCTGCAATACAGCGCCGAGAGCAATGTCAGAAGCATCTGTAAAAAGAAAAAGCTCTGCGTTAGGTACAGGAAAAGCTAGCAACGTGGCTTTTGCCAACATCTCCTTACAGTCTGAAAAAGCTTTCTCGGTATCCTCGGTCCAGGTGATGAGAGTCTTGTCATTTTTCTTCTTACCCGCAGTTAGAGCATGTAGAGAAGACTGCGTACCAGAGGCGTTCTTCAGGAACTTGTGGTAGAAGTTCGTCATGGCCAGGAATCGCCGCAAATCTGAAACGGTTTTAGGCAAAGGAAATTCGGTTAAAGCTTTGATTTTATCAGGCAGAGGAGAAAGTCCGTTCTCTGAAACTCTAAAACCCAGGAAATCTAGCTCTTTTTGCCCAAATACACATTTTTTAAGATTTATTACAATGCCATATTCCTGTAACCGAGTGAAAACTCTGGCAAGATCTTCTTTGTGGGTAGCTTCGTCGTTCGAAGCGATGAGAAGATCATCTATGTAGGCAAAGACGCAATCAATGCCTCGCAAGACTTGATCGATGAACCTTTGAAAGCTCTGGGCTGCGTTGCACAAGCCGAAGGTCATTTGGCAGTATTCGAAAAGACCAATCGGGGTTATAACTGCTGTTTTGGGAATATCCCGCGATTCAATAGGGATTTGATGGAAGGCTTTTACCAGATCCACTTTGGAAAAGACAGTTTTACCTGCCAAGCCTAAGGCGAAATCATGAATGTGGGGAAGGGGATATCTATCAGGGACCGTTACGGCATTAAGTCGCCGAAAATCTCCACAAATCCTCCATTCATCGTTTGATTTCCTAACCATATGAATCGGGCTTGCCCATGCACTTTTAGATGGTCTTATTATTCCCTGTTTTAAGAGGTTTTCAAACTCTTTCTTCAAAAAATCTAACTTTTCTGGCGACAGCCGCCTAACTCTTGAAAAGACAGGTGGGCCACGAGTCTCAATACAGTGTGTGACTGTATGCAGTTTAGCGTTAGTGTTAGACAAGGGCTGCAAGAGTAAAGGGAACTTATGCAAGATTTTTTGGAAGGGACAATCGTTACCAATCAAGGTAAGACCCAGGGAAGGACCTGACTGAACAGTACCTTTCCTAGAGAGAGAAGTTACGCTATCCACTAAACGGCGGTTCTTAATGTCCACCAGTAAGCCGTACTTCTCTAAGAAGTCTGCGCCTAGAATGGGATGGGATACGTCAGCAACTATAAATGTCCACTCAAAATGACGACGTAAACCAAGGTCTAAAGAGATGGCTTTAATACCGTAGGTTCTAATTGGTGAACCGTTTGCTGCGTACAAGGTCAGACCTCCTGAGGAGTTTTTTGAACCGGCATGGATTTTACCCAAACAACTAACTTCTGCGCCACTATCAATGAGAAATTTCAATCCGTTAATTTTATCCCAATTATGTTTTATCCCATATGTTAATTTATTCTGACTCCAGATCAGAAGGTTGCGTGTTCGAATCACGTCCGGGTCACCACTGTGGCAGTCACCAATGTGGCGGACGGCCATCACTCCAAGTCGTTGTTGACGCAGAAGAGGAAATCAAAAGCCGGGCATTGATTAACAAAAACTTAACGTTTATTAAAACTCAACAGAACATTTTAAAAGTTAGTAAATACAAAGTAAAGGTGCGTGTGTGCGGTAGTGCTAGAATACAATATTGCTGCTATTTATAATGATGATAATTCTAACGATTAAGATTAAAATATACAAGTTAAAATCTGCATGTGATAAAGGTTTAAAAGTTCTATTGTAAAAAAGGTTAAAAGTTCGATTAAAGGTAGAGAGTTCTTTTCACAAGGTAGAGAGTTCGATGCCCACAAGGTCTACCCTAAGTGACCCTGGAGAATCCATTGAGAGGACTTACAGCGCCCCTAGCGGCGAAATTAAAAAGTTAAAAAATTAATTTAAAAACTAAAGGAGATAGAGCAAAAACCTCAAGGAGAGTATTGTTGCCAACGTCACGAAGAACTCATTGGAAAAAATTGGATCAAAATATCTTGCATATTCGCGGAGATATTAGCATGTGAAAATAGCACTTTTTCAGGGGTCAAAAAGTTCGCAAATTTGCAAATTTTTCAGTGAAATTGTGTAGTTTTGTGTTTTTTTAGTTGAAAGAACACAAAATTTAATCAAAAAATTAAAAAAATTTGCAAATATGCGAACTTTTTACTTTTTGACCCCTGAAAAAGTGCTATTTTCACATGCTAATATCTCCGCGAATATTCAAGATATTTTGATCAAATTTTTTTCAATGAGTTCTTCTTGACGTTGGCAACAATACTCTCATTGAGGTTTTTGCTCTAATCTACTTTAGTTTTTAAATTAATTTTTTTAACTTTTTAATTGCGCCGCTAGGGGTGCCTAAGTCCTCTCAATGGATTCTCCAGGGTCACTTACCTAGGGGTAGACCTTACTTCCATAACCCTAGGAGGGGCTGGTTCCAAATAAAAGCTGTGCAACACAATTTTGAAACACCCTGTATATTGGTTATTAGTTCACCATATTTGGTACTTTAACCTACAAAGAGGTATTAAAAACCCACTATATCCCATTCCCTTACTTTCAGAATATAGTGCGCAATTTTAAAAAAAAATTGAAGGACACATTATTTTTTAAAACTTCTTAAAAAATAATCATTGTCATCGACAAAGTAAAAATTAAAACTTATAAAATTCCCATTGAAAAGAAGGGTGATACATTTTCTTGGTCAAATAGAACTGGAGTTATGACCTAAGTTTAAAGCTCAAGTCTCTGGATTTTCTTTCAATTTCAAAAATATTTTATAAAAAAATTAGAGAAAATTGAAATATAAAAGCATTTTTTCATTTATAATATAGAAGAGAAAATTCCTGAAAGTTTCATTTAAGTCTAAGGGGGTCAAGTCGAATGCCTTGTTGATTTTACATGGAATGACCCATTTAGACTAAAATATGAAACATTGGTTCAAAGGAAAACATATCAGATTTTTTAAGTTTAATCATTCAATTTTATATATATTTCTTAAAAAGAAACAGACAAACCTACTTCAAGATGACTCAAGTCAAGAATAAGGATATAAAAAGAAAGGTATGTTGATTATTGCATAGCCATCTAGAGCTAGAAGGTCTAGCCAGCTAAGAGGATGAGTCATTCTTTCCGTCGAAAGCTTTCGATTGATTGGTTGAGAAGTGGGGGAAAACACGAAAAGTGCGCGCTTATTGGAGGTTCACCACATTGAAGACAGAGAATGACTCATCGAGGTAAAGTATCCAGGCCTCCTTGTTCTAGATGGCTATGACTATATGTATATAATTTGAGATCATGAAACCTTAACAAAATATTGTTCTAATTGCTTAAAACAAATTTTTCTTCATCATTTATATACCAGGTATGGGCAACCTTTGAATTTGCGGGCTGAAATCAAAGATTATAATGATGTGGAGGGCCGTAGAGTTTATGATAAGCAATTATGAAAAAATGAGTGTTTATTACCTACTTCTTATAAAATTCAATTATTATTTCATTCAATAGTATAATTCTCCCCCCTAATTCTGAATATACAGAACCTTTTTTTGGGCTTTGCTACGTCGAAGGAAATTTAGTAGCCCTGCCTGAAAATCTCCTATTTTCATCTTAAAAATCACTCAAATTATTTATATCTACATCCATAGATAAAAGGTGGGTCTAGGAGTCCTCCCCAGTGAAATTTTTTTAGTTTTAGCATGTTTAGAAGTGATTATATCCTACTTTTATGGGATTTTTGAACATTTTTTTAGAAAAAACAACTATAAACAATAGTTTTAAAATAGTCAAAGCCCCATTCATTTTTAATAACTCCCCCAGATTTTCTATCAAATCATCACCATCACCTAGAACTCTTCAACGCCACCTGAGGAGCGGTACCACCCATTTTGGAAACCACTGCTGTAAAGTCATCAATTCTTCAAAGTGACGAGCAGAATAAATACAGCACAAACTAATTGTCCTGCAAGTTTAACTTCGAAAATTAAGTTGTTTTAGAGGGAAAGTTCTCTATCCCCTCTCTCGCTATATTGACAAAAACCAGAGTGATTTTTCAAGTACAATTTTTAAAATGTTTTGCAGGCCAAAGGTTGCCCATTATTGATTTATACAATCAAATTGATTTCTAGATATTTACCTTTCTCGGAACAGACTTCAATTAGATTCACCACATTTTCATGTTTGAGAAGTTGAAGAATATTTATTTCTCTCAAAGCAGTGATGGGGAACTATAAAAAATCCATCCATGTGAAACACTTTTTCCTGTAGGTAGTCAGGGGTAGATCCAGGTTTTATATTTTGGGGCCCATTTCATTATTTTTTTTGTGAAAAATGGATTTTTTTTGTGAAAAAGAAATTGTTTTTGTGAAAAATTGAAGCAGTGATAGTTAGCAGATCAGTGCGTAAAAGTAAAATTGATCCCCAAACCAAGAAAATCATGGAAAAGTCACAAATATTTTGTGAATGTTTTCTTGCAAATTATCACTAAAGCTAATTTGAATTTCATTAGTTTTATGAATTTATTTTTGTGAAGGGACAGCAAAAGGGACCCAATTTTTGTCCGGATCAACCCCTGTTAGTTTTATTGCAATCAATAAAGACATATACATGTAACAGATAAAAAATTGAAGGAATTTCAAGAGTGTACCTTAAAAGATCCAGTGTTAAAATTAATAATATACTATTGCCAAAATGGATGGCCAGATTGTAAAAAAGATGTTCCTGGTAATGTAAAATTTTATTTCAAAATGAGAAGTGATCTTTTTGCTGAAGATAATGTTGTATTTTTAAATGGTAAAATTGTAGTTCCTTTAGAGTTAAGAAAAGAAATGCTCTATAAAATTCATGAAGGTCATTTTGGTATGGAAAAAACTAAACTGAGAGCTAGAGAAATTCTTTACTGGCCTGGTATGTCAAGTGATATCGGAAAAACTGATTTCTAAGTGTTCTGTTTGTGAAAGGTATAGTTCTAAAAACTGTACAGAACCACTTATATCCCATGAAATTATGTCTTTACCTTTTGAAAAAGTTGGTTGTGTGATATTTGTGAATATGGTAACAAAGATTATTTTGTTTTAATGGACTAGTTAACTAAATGGTTAGAAATAGTTCCTATTACTAACAAACAATCTAGTGAAATGATTGATAAGTTAAAAGGGATTTTTAATGTCCATGGAAATTCCCCAATATTTGGTTGCAGATAACATGCCCTTTACTTCCTTAGAATTTGAAAAGTTTGCAACAGAATGATATTTTGAAATCATAAATAGTAGCCCTTGATATCCCAAGTCTAACAGACAAGCTGAGAGTGCTGTTAAAATTGCTGAAAGTATCATAAAAAAGTGTAATGATTTAAATAAGGATATTAATACTGCTCTAATGGAATATAGAAATACCCCTATAAAAGATGTCAAGTTTTCCCCTTCTCAAGCTTTAATGACTAATGAGTAGAAGAGTTCGAACTAAAATTCCAATTAATAAAGAATTGTTAAAACCAGCTGTGCAGTTAAATGTTAAAGATAAGATAATAAACAAACAAAAACAGAGTAAACAGTACTATGATAAAAATGATAAACCTTTATGAAAATCAAAACGTATTGATTCGTAATGTTTAGAAATGGGAAAGGGGTGTAATAGTTAAAAAAGATGGAAAACCTAGAAGTTATTGGGTTAAGTGTCAAAACAATAGAATATTAAGAAGGAATAGGGTTCATCTAAAACCATCAAGCAATGAACCATTTTTTGAGTTTAATTATGATGTTGATAATAGTATTAATGAAAAAACAAGTGTGAAAAGTAATGTAAGTACAAGTTCTGTGTCTGATAAAACTAGTAACCTGTATGTAACAAGAACAGGTAGAACTGTGAAACCACCTCAAAAATATGGACATTCTTAAGAAGGGAGGTGTAGTATTGGTGTTACTGTAACATCCAGAGTGCTAATAAACAAGATATCAAACACTTAGTGTTAAAATAGATTAAAAAACATAAGATCAGTAAGAGTTAAAATAAAGAACAGTATGGAACTTTTTGAACTTTACCCCTTCCTTGTTTTCTTCATTCAAAACCTCTTTTAACGCAATAGTTTTGCCAGCTTTGTTTCGTCCTTTAAAAATATTCCTGAAAATTCGTTTGAAGAATTATTTTTTAAGATTATAATTTTTTAATTATTAAATATTAATTAATTAATTTTATTTACAGCAGGAATCATATCATAGGAATCGTACTTAATTTTCTAATTTATACACAGTAGGGTGGAACGAAAAAAACTTTTTTAATTCAAAGATACCTATGGCAAAAGTGGTCCCATGTAATGAGATGAAAAACCGCGCAAAATTTTTTGAAATCGGTTAATATCTCAGTTCGCGCATCGAGCTCTAAGTTTATAAAAATGATTCTGAAAATCTGAAATTTTTAGATATTTAAATAAAATTTATATAAATATTCTCGCATGTAACCTCTTCATAAAAGCTCAAAAAAGTAAAAAAAATAATGTTAACGTTTAAATATTTGGGTGCGCAATTGTGCTTGAAAAATGTGAAATTTTCGAAAAATGGGTAATTTCGAAAAAAAGTTTTTTTTGCTCCACCCTAATACACAGTGGTTAACAATTTTGTTTACTTTTGATGTTAATATTGATAATAATTTGAGAAATAACTTAACAAAAAGCAACATGGAAAACACAAGCACCCAATGTTTACTTAAAGATTTTAAAAGATGTCAGACTTACATACCTTAATTTTCCTTCGTGGATCCTAGCTATTTTCTCAAAATTAGCCACATTGGGAGTTGAAAACACAAACTGGTTCAAGTTTTGGGCAACTTTTTTATAATCTATTTTTGTAGGAGAACCCCTGGAAGAAGAATATACTGAATTGTATATTTATGACTGGTAGTTATTGTTTGTCTTTCTCAAGTTGAGCTCCGGTCAAGGCTAGTTCACAGGAGCGGTGGTATGGTTTCGAATGAATGAATCATGGAAAATCATAAATTTGTATTTTTATGACTTATACTACATTCACACATGAGAAGTTAATCTAGTTTAAGTGCTAATCTAGCTTAAATATAGCATTGTAATAATGCTATATTTAAGCTAGATTAGCACTTAAACTAGATTAACTTTTCATGATTGAATGCAGTGATAATTTTAACGCCTCTGAGAGCGTATTTCACGCATTGGAAATAGGAAATACGCTTTTAAAAACTAGTCAGGCGTATTTTCACGCTTTGAATTTTTAACAATTGTTTTGCTTAAAAATGCATGGCACCCCACCGAAATCAAAAAATTTTTCCACTCAAATTTGTAACATTAAATAAATATTTCATTTATAATGTTTAATGTAAAATAAATTATATTATTTATAATATTTAATATTTTCTATTATATTAACAGATGCTATAATTGTTAAAAACCAAAATAGCATCCTCATTTTTTCTATTTCAGATTGTCCATTAAGAAAAACGTTTTTGTAAAAAATTAGTCTTTTTATATATAGTTTACGATATTTCCGTATTTCCCTCCTCATAAATATAAATGAATTTCACGCCTCCTAAAAAAGTCAAGGAGTATTTTTACTCCTCCAAAAAAATCCTAAGAATAACACTGATTGAATGTAGTATTAGGATAGGTAAATGACTAAAAGTGTTCTTAGATCACAAAAACAGAAATAAAAAGACTTATGACCGCTCCTGTGAACTAGCCACGACCGGAGCTCAACTTGAGGCAGAGAAATTCAATCAAGAAAGTTTTTAAAGTAGAAATAGAGACAAAGATCTCCACACAATCTAATACAGTGTTTCCCAACGTGGGGCGCACGCCCCATCGGGGGGCAATATGATTTTCTAGGGGGGGGCAATTTGAAAATTTTCAATCAAATTGCCCCCCAGGTGGGGCATGGACTACCAGGTTTTATTTAGTTTCAAAGAAGAATTTTCGAGAAAAAGAAGATCTGGCAGAGGCGTATATTAGAGGGTTCCGAAGGGGCCCTACCCCCTTCAAAATTAGGACTTGGTGTACCAAAACAAGGTACAACCTGCTTTTTATATAGTACTCTGTGATAGAGCTTAACAGAATGTTCATCTCCATAGACGCTAATGGCAACTTTTTTAACAGGGCTTTTCCCATTGAAAAACTTCCGGCCTCAAGACCCGCCTCCTTTAATTCCACGCTATTCCTGCTAATTCTGTCATTCGCCCACTGAAGCTGTCACTCAAATCCAAATCGCCTATAATCAGTGTTAAAATCAAATCAAATACATTTCGCGTTCTCTGATTGGCTGCTAGTGAACTAAATTATAATATGCGTGCTGAATTAAACGATCTTAAGAGTAAAACGGCGGTTTGGTATCTCTGTTAAGCTCTCTACTCAGTGATTTATTGTAGCTTTAAGAAAGTTGATTAACAAAACAAAAACAATTGAAAATGTGAAAGCCTTTTCAAGTAGAGATCGATTTTTTCAAAAATTGCAAAATGGAATACGCTTTAGTTATTGAATAATTTTACAGAAAAAGTTAATAAAGATCCTGTATGATTGATTAATCAAGGGTTCTAAATGGGCAAATTTTAAGTTATTTTGGAAGATTTGTTTCTGATTTTTTCATGGGGATCATGAGGTTAAATTTTGAAATTGTTCAAATATTAAAATGCTTGACAACTGGATGTATTAATACCTTTCACCTGGTGAAATAAGGTATAAATATATTGAAAATTTTAAAAAAGAAATCCTAAAGCTATAACTCCACCCATGCAAGGCCGGGCATATCAGCTAGTATCTTACAAATTCATGAAGATGTAGTCAAAAAATATACTTCTTATACGAATGGGGCCCCCTCTCGGAGAGGGGGGCCCAAGAAGGGGAGAGTCTCCCCTTCTTGCATTCCATAGGACTAAAAAGACTGAAACAGGGCAACATGGGCAGATTTAAGAGGGTGCGTGGGGGGCAACTCCCCCTCCCAACTTTTGAAGAAAATTTTATTTAAATTAGGGAAAATAATGTTTCTTAAGCCATCAGGGACAGCTTGCCCCCTTCCCAAAGTCAGGGTCCCCCAGGGTTCGCCACCTAAATCCGCCCATGCTGGTCGCATATTACATCAAAGTAGCCTCCTACTTACGAAATATGAGTTGTAGATTCCATGACCTGAAAAAATATGTTATTGAATTATTCTGACAGAACTCAAAGGGTAAAGGTTATTAATAGTTTAAGTAATTACATTCTTACAATTCGTGGAGTGCCTCATAGGTCTATTTTAGGGCCTTTTTTTTCCTAATTTATACAGGGGTGTCTCAAAAGGTTGATACCAAACTTAACATGCAGGTTGACATACATGGTTTTCATAGGAAGTCATGTTCGATAATGTTAACTGTCCGCTGCTAATAGAGGACTATGTACACCAGTTAAGGGGATACGTTTACCTTTTTTATTTTACGGGAGAACTTCAATCTTTATATCATATAATTGGAGAGAGAAGCCCCGAAAACCCTGTAAACCTAATGTAATTAAATTCTGCCGGTAATTAGCAGAGAAAATCACTTTCTAATTTGAAGACGGTCTTAATAGTAATTGAAAGTAAAAAAGGGGGCGATTTTTTTCTGCTAATTAACTGGGGATGAATTTGATGAAATTTTAAAACTGATTTCTCAATCTTCAAATCTTGATTCCATGTCAGTTTTTAACTGGTCAAGGTGATCAGTAAAAATTAGCACCGGCGTCGATCCCGGGGGGACAGGAGGGACGCGTCCCCCCCAATAATTAGGAACATTTTAAAAAATAATTTGGCTTTATTTGTAACTTTTGATGGATACCCAGAATTTGTTGAATGTGGTGTTTTTCCAACCTTTAATTATAAAGGATCATTTTAAATGCTTTTAACTGATTAACTATTTAGTTTAAAAATTTTTTGAGTCGGTAAATTATTCTTTTGCATTTCTCTTAGTGTTTTTTGGTGTTAAAATGACCAACTTCAGTTGAAGGAAACAACCCTATAGTACTGATATTTCAAACAAAGGACCGAGGATAAAACGTAAAAACAAATACAGTAAACTCTCGTTAGTACGCCCCCGCTTAGTGCGACGTCCCGCATATTAAGACGTTTTTCTCCGGTCCCTGGTATCAATAGGCCTTTTATTATTAAAACTATCCGCTTATAACGCCCTCGCTTATTTGGACTTCCTGCATATTTCGACGCTTTTCTCCAGTCCCCCGAAGAAAAAATTTAGGTTATTGCGTCGTCGAGTTCCTTTCAAATAATGTATGAGCTACAGAACCGTTGAAAACGCGAGTATAACAATATGGTGGAACTGGTTTTTCTAACCGCACCCCTTTTTCCCTGAATGGCCCCCCGTTGTGCCCTCAAAAACAAGGATGACCAGTGTCTTGCACGGCACGTGGGTTGTCCTGTGACAAATCAGAACACTCCCTGAATTTCTTGGAAATTCTCCCCCTCTCCTCCAATTCGACTTCCGCATTCCCTGCTCAAAGTTCAGTCCACTGTTGTATAAGTTCAGATACTGTGTTATCCATTCTTTCTCGGCATTCAATGTAGATATATACCAATAAAATATGTAAAGGTAAGAAAGTTTGTTTTGTTTTTAGATGTTCTTCTTTCGTTTCTATTTTAGAGATAAAATCCCGCTTAAAAAGGTTTCTAGGTAAGATTAGATGTTACGGGTTTTAGGTATATCGAGCGCCGAAACGGTGTTTTATGGGATTCCGCATATAGCGTCGTACCGCTTATTACAACGTTTTTACAAATCACCTTGAAGGGTGTGCAAACGGGAGTTTACTGTAGATGAGAAAGCCGACAGGAAGAGCAAGGCATATTTCACACCACTAATTCCTACCTCTCCTTCAAACAAACTCTTTTCTCGATCGGCTCGATGTATGGCTTCTACATAAGCTTTCTCATCAAATTGGCAAGATGAAGAATCACTCGATTCCTGTCGGTCCATTGGTCTGATGCGACGCTCTGTGACACTTTTTGAGGAATTTGGAGATGTCGCATCATCCTCAAGGATGTCATTGAGGAGATTCAGTGTGTCGGCTCCTCTCTAAAATACGAGAATATAATTACCATAGAGAAAAATCCTAACAGAGGGTCCGAAACCCTATTTTCAAGTCATCCTATGATAGAGGACAGCACTGAAAATCGTCGCTGTTAAATCAAACTGGCATATGTGCAAAAATTTAGTTTGAGTTGTTGGTGTCAAAAAATTTCTTTTTTCACGTCTCTATTTTTTATGTCAAACCGACAAATAGTTTAGTTGAATAAAAATCCGTCAGATAGCGTTGGGCCGGTTTGAATTAACGCGGAAATATCAAGCTGCTTTTCCATGCGACTTTTTTTCAGCGACGAATATGCGTTTTTTCGGCCTGGCGACCTCTTGGCGGTGACTTGGCGCGAGAAAAATCCCCATACCGAAGCCGAAAACGCGCCGATTTGGTTTACGCGTTTTTGGGGGTCACGTGAGTCCTACAGACCAATGGCTAGCGGCATGCCGAAGCCGGTTTTCGGCCCGCATGGGTGGACTTTTTCTCGGCGCTGGAAAAGCGTAAGCGGCACGTGATTAAAATCAATTACTTTAAAGATTTTGTACTAAAATAGCTTTAGGGCCGTATTCAGAAACTTTAAAACGAGTTGGAATCGAGAACGAGATGGAAAGGAGAACGATATATTTTAAACAAGATATTTCTACTCCACAGCTTTTGTCCGTCATATTGTTTCTGAGTTTTGAAGCGCATTCCGATTGCTATTACACTTTTTGGGGCCCATTTAATAGTTCCAAAAAATCTAAAACAGCTATTTATTACCAAAATAAGTCCTCAGATATTAATATATATTACGACAGTAATGGACATCTAGTGCCTGTAAAAATTTGTACTATGAGACGTTTTCGACAGATGGCAGCATTATCACTCGCGATCTCGAAAAGCGCATTTTTTCCGCGCGACTTTGGTTGCCAAAGATCCCTTTTTGATTGAAAAAAAGGACTACGTCATCCGCGTGCAGATTTTCGGCGCCGAAAAAAAGCACCATGGAAAAGGGAAGACAGATCAATTGCGCAATACCCCAGTCGTTTCAAAACCTTCAAGGAGGAGAGACGTCCATCATCTATGTAAAAATTAATTATCTCGCAATATACTATATGTTTTTTATTACTATTTTAAATATCACATGCGAAAACTTTAAGGGGTCTAGGGGGTTTTAACAGCTACTTTTAGACCAAAACATAGCCTATTGTTTAGAAGCTTCTCCGCGGAAGAATAACCGCGGAGTTAGTTTCAAAAGTGCAATATTAATCTTTTAGTCAAAGAATCACATTCCTTAATGGTATTTAGAAAAATGATGATCGGGGAAGGAATTTTCAATGATCGTAACATGGATCATTGAAACTGTTTGATCATTGAAAATATCTTCCCCGATCATCATTTTTCTAAATACCATTAATGGAACTCCATTGTTTGACTAAGAGCACGTTTTAAAACTCACCCCACGGTTTAGAAAGTGGTCCAATTTCTATCACATTGAGGATTTAAGTAGTACGGATACTCCTGTACCTTATGCAATAATGTTTTTCATTTTATTATGTTTTGTTTTGTCACACGGGCCTTCTAAAAACGGCCTTTTGAAACGCGCTCGCACTACATTAGGACCTAGCTCTTTAACGGTGTAACTGCGACCCCCCTTTCTATACCAATTCTTGTTCGTCTTGATGTACTCTAACACCCCTAGAAGTTTGTACCATGAATTAAGGACCACCCTGTATAATTGGGGACATTAATATCAACATTTTAGAAAGTTCTAATTCTTCTGACCACTATCTTGATGTTATTTCAACACTGGGGTTTAAACTTGATATTCATGGAATTACTAGGAAAGTTTCTGAGATTAATTCCTGTTTAGATCATGTTTTTTACCAAAGAAATTTTTCACAAATCACACGTGTTTCTTGGTCCCTTTTTGTTTAATAAATTAAATGAAACCCTTAAAATCACTAATAATAAATCTGAATATAAATCTGGACTACATAATTTCATAGCAGGACACAATGACATAGAAATATTATTTAAACGGTACTTACGTATTATCCCGTCGACTGTTCAGTTGCCGGCTAATTCAGCGGTACATCAGTAGAAAAGTCAATGGGATTTGATAACGTTTATGAATAAGCGGCACGGTCGACGGATAATACGTAAGAACCGGAAGTTTTTTAAAATCTTTTTTATAACATTTGACACATTTTTAAATTGATAACTTGGAGTTTATACAGTAAGTTGGTCTCAATCATATAGTGAAAATTTTTTCCAATAAGCAGACCTTTGAAATTCTTAAATATAAAAAGTAAAGAAAAGAGAAATTAACTAAACCTTATAACATCTACAAAAAAATAAACTTTAAGTCCGAGTTTTTTATGCCAAAGAGGTTCTATAAAATGTAATGCATAACATACCTCCTTGCACTGGCTTATGTGAAGTTCATATTCACTTTCTTTTATCTTATGAGCCTCATTGTACGGGCAGACAATTAAACGCTCACACCTAGATGCCATAACTGAAAAACAAAGATAAAGTAGGATAAAATTAAATCTATTCAAATATCACTGAACTTTAGTTCTCTATTATAAAAAAATATTATGAGATTAATTTGGTAAATTTGAACTATTTGAGCATTCACAAAATTTTTAGGATTTCCCCCACCATGCTCAATCAGTGTGAGGAGGATGCTGCAGCATGCGCTGAATCTCCAAAATGAAGTAAAGTGCAGATCCTTAAATTTTACAAAGACCCCGACCTTACAGTCGTTATAAATATTACTGCTGAGCATTAGATGTTGATGCTCTTTTTGTTGACTTTTATCTTAACCATTTTTAAAGTTTTTTAATAAAACTGTTGATTTACCATCATGGCCTTTTCCTTGAATTGAGAAACACCGGGTAGGTGTTAAACCTTGAATTATGATAATGGCGCCCCAACTCCTAACAATAGTAATAGTTATATCTAAGTGGTTGTGTGTCATCATTTTAAGTAAAGGGTACCTCCCCTTGGAAAATTTTTAAAACTAAAAGCAAAAAGGTGTTTTTAGGCCCAATTGAGAAAGCAAAAATTTTAGGGAAGGGTTTTTAATTTAAATTATCAATATACACCAAATGAAATTGTATTGGTCTGATCAAGTCATCAAGTACTGATTGAAACAAATTTTGGTGCAGCTATCAGTTTACATTTTAGGCTTTGGGGGCAGACTTTCATCACTGCGGGGGCAAAATAGACCACTGCGGGGACACTTGGCCCCAAACTTCTTACTTAAAAAATGGCCTGACGGTTTTAATCCACAATACGAAATAATCTTGGCATACAATATTGATTCGTGGATCGCAGGATCCCCTTCGTCAGTGCTAAAAGATGGTAAAAGAAACTTAGGGTTTTCATCTTCTTTTAGCACTGGATGAAGGGGATCCCGTGATCCCCAAAACAATTGTATGCCAAGATTATCTTGTACTGTGGATTAAAACCGTTGCATCAAATTTTGACTTGTTTACCTGTTTTCCAAGGACATTCCGGATTTTGGGCAAAACTCATTTCCATTCTCTCGGCGTAACGGTTCATTTGCTCCAATATTCTGGGACTTTCAGTTTGTTCAGAAGATCTGTGGACAGTTGTTAAAACCCTTGTTTTAGGTCTTGCACCTCCGTGAATGCATGTCTCAACGCAGACATTACTTGGATCCGAAGGGTCTGATGACGCTTGTGAAACTCCAGCAATGCCAACATGACTTGGATCCGAAGGGTCCGACGACGCTTGTGAAATTCCAGCAATGCCAACATGACTTGGATCCGAAGGGTCCGACGACGTTTCTGAAACTCCAGCAATGCCGACATTACTTGGATCCAAAGAATCCGACGACGTTTGTGAAACTCCAGCAATGCCAACATTACTTGGATCCGAAGGGTCAGACGACGTTTTTGAAACTCCAGCAATGCCAACATTACTTGGATCCGAAGGGTCAGACGACGTTTTTGAAACTCCAGCAATCCCAACATTACTTGGATCCGAAGGGTCAGACGACGTTTTTGAAACTCCAGCAATGCCAACATTACTTGGATCCGAAGAGTCCGACGACGTTTGTGAAACTCCAGCAATGCCAACATTACTTGTATTCGAAGGGTCTGGTGACGCTTGTGAAACATCGGAGTTTTTTCCCACTTCACCGCTAGTCTTTGGTGCTGAGCTAGAAGAATCGGAATTTTCTGCCACTAATTCAATAAAACTCTGTGTTTCCATGGTTCTCTCATCGGTAGTTATAACATAAGGAGACTGCTTCTTACTGGGACTGTGGACATCCTGGGGAGGTTTACTGGGACTCTCCCTTTTTCTTTTAATAGGACTTTTAACCTTTTCTGCCACAAATTCACTAGAACTCGACACTTCCATGGTTATCTGATCGGTAGTTATAACATCAAGAGACTGCTTCTTACTGGGACTGCAAACATCCTGAGGAGGTTTACTGGGACTCTGCCTTTTACCTCTGATAGGACTTGTAGTCTTAACGGGTGACTTTGAAGGGCTCGTAAGTTTTATACCTAGCTTACTTGGACTGCTTTTAGATTTTATGACACGTTTAGCAGGACTTTTTTCTTTTGTATCTTGCAGACTGTCAAGTTTTTCTGGTTGTTCTTTGATTGTATCATCAGCAACTTCCGTGGGATTATCACCAGATGAATCTGCTTCAGTTGGTGGCTTATCTAGATGAGAAGAGATTGTATCTTCAACTTGTTGCATCTCAAGAGATGGATCAGGCTCAGGAACATTTCCCTCCGACATATTTGAGTACCTAAAAGGGCATTATGAGTTATAAGATCAAACCATGTCATTTAAGAACTTGAAACCCAAGGTAAGTTTCTTGCAAACGACGGAGTTAAAAATTGCTCCTTAAAGTTTAAAAAATCTAACTTCCACGGTTTTAAACTTTACAATGAGGACGTTTTTCTTATGTAGTAAAAAGGAAAAACTAACTATAAAAAATATTGGCATAATAATGAAACTTGAAACCGAATCAACAAATCTAACTACAGACTTTCAATAGTGATGGACTTAAGGCCATGTCCCTCATAAATATTGCATCTCAGTTTACAGCGGGACCCGCAATAATTGAAGCCCCTTCCCCACAAAAACATAATCATATATATTCCTCAAAGAAACAAATTCCTTCCGGTCATACAAAAAAGAAAAGGTTCTTTTCTTACGTATTATGCCGTCAACCGTGCCGCTGAATTCGAAGACGTTATCAAAGCTCAATGACTATTCCGATGAATTAGACGGCTGCTGAACGGTCGACGTAATAATACGTAAGTACCAAAGAAAACTTTCCCGTTTATTTTTAAGACTTTTAACTGCAAAAGCAACTGTATCCCAGTTGTAGTTTCTGGACTGACCTATTAATGAAATCTATAACACTAATGACCCTCAATCAAATGTTATGTTGGATAAATATTCATTATAAGATGAAATAAAAACGGACCCCAAAATTTTACCTCAACCGTCAAAGACTTGATTTAAATCCAATACTGAACTCGTGTTCAAGCATAAGGGAAAAAATAATGTTACAACTCTAACTACAAAAGGATTTTTTGCATCTTCTTCAATCCATGCCAACTTTAAAATAAGTTGGCTCATCTTATAGTACTTCGCCAATGGGTTAGAAAAATTAAAAATGGATGCCACATAATGTTATCTGCTTCGTGCAAATCTCAGATCCATTTTACTTCGTATTTTTGTTTTGGAATTTCTCAGATTATCTTCAGATTGAATTTCAGTTAAATAACTAATAGACTAAACTTTAGAAAAAGACACCAAATTAACCGCGTATTAAGGCATAAAAGTGAGTATCTTTTAAATATTTACTCTAAAAGCTCAAGGGTAGAAATCCTGAGATAATTTTTTTGAAATGTTAGAAAATTTTATTTCTAGTGAAAAAAATTTGTTCAAAAATTCAGCCCCAGAGAAAACTGAATTCAAAGAAAACTGATCTTAAAATTTTTGGTTAATCAGTTTGAGGGGTAAGTTCGAATCTTAGCTCTTGTATCGTTAGAACACGACGTCATACAGAACCAATTTCCTCTTGTGGTGAATTTTTGAGCTAAAAACTTTTTTTACTGGGAAATAAAAACCCCTAACCTCTTCTGAGTGGTGGCCATTTGAAAACATTGAGACCTGTAATAATTACTGCCTACACTCAAACCTAGTTCTGTGCCATGGATAGGGACCGCATAAAAAAGTCTTAAACGTAAGACCATAGCGAAAAAATCCCTTCGTATAGCTGAATTGAAAAACTCTTTATATTCGAACCATAGCGCAATCCCCCACCCAATCTATGGCTGAATTGAAAAACCGTTTCTAAATGGCCTGTCATTTTAACCCCCTCCCTCTTTGTCAGCATAGATAAGCAAACCTCAACCCCCCACCCCTGTCCTTTTTGGGTGCAACCCAAAAATGAGTCGAAACAACTTTTCGGGGTTAAAATTTCAAAATGTTTGGGGGTCAATCCCCAGAAAAAAGTGCTTACGTCAGATTTCCTAATTCAATTTTTTGTTAAATTCATTTTTGGTTGAGTTTTGAAATTATTTATGCAAAAAACAAGATATTTTCGAAAATGCAGTATCTTACGTAAGCATCACTCATATCCCCCTCCCCCTTTGTCAGGAAAAATAAGCAAAGAGCAAACCCCCTTCCCCCCTTAGGTGCTTACGTAACAATTGAAGAGCCCCTCACTTCCGAAATTGATGAGAATGTAATCAGTTTCCATAACAATCACCACAATATCTTACGACTTCAAAAGTTTTTCTCGTGGAGGTCGGATATGTAACAATTTTAATTCTAAAAGGAAAAAGCTATAAAATTTAAGTTTTTGTGAAAAATTTGGCTATTACGTGTGGTCGCTAACTTCGTCATTGCCACAGACAATAAGAGACAGACCGGTCAATGGGCGGCCTACGACACAAACGCCCTCAACCCACGGTACCTGCACTAAAACTGTGGTTACAGTTAAGCTTTTAGGTTTGGCAACATTGGAGACGTTTTGGCGTGGAAGGACTTCTTTATTGGTCGCCAACCCAGGTAGCACACGAATATCGGCCAACGCCGGACCAATACCGGCCAACATCGCGAATACCGGAGGATGTCGGACGTCGAAATAAGTATATCGGACGGTATTGGCCGGTATTGTGAATTTTTTTTCATATTAAAAACATATAAAAAACAATTTTAATAACATGATTTATAAGAAAAATAGGTGTAAAAGTGAAAATTGGGCTTTTTTCCTTTATTTTGATAAAAATGAGAAAATAATGTCGAATAAATGATTTCGATCAATAATGGCCAGTATCGTAAAATCGGTATCGCCATGACGATATCGGCCGTTATTTTACGGTGATGTGGGGCTGGTGTCAGAAAAATGTCGTAAAAAAGATATTGGCCGTTATTCGACAGCATTGTTAACTCAATGTCGTAGAAAAAATAATGGCCGTTATTCGACAGTATTGTAAACGCATTGTCGTCGGCGAGGTTATTGGCCGGTATTTGGCATTATTGGTAAATATTTTTCGAAAAGCAAAAAAAAATTCATTTTAAAGTTTCAAAGCATTATCAAATGCCAAACTTGAAATCCCTGATAATTTCATAAGATTTGAGCTGGTAAAATATATTTGTACTTAAAAGAAACATATTTAACATCATCTTTTAACTCATTGTCGTAGAACAGGTATTGGCCGTTATTCGGCGGTATCGGCCGAGTGGTCATTTTTTTCGTCAGTAATGTGACGCGCATGCGCTCTAGTACTATTGCTATTCAGCGGTGATTGCATTCTCGGCGCCATATTGAAAGGAAAGAACAAACAAAAAGAGCTCTCCGACGGTAATGGAGTTTTAAAAGTTCTGGAAAGAAGATAATGCATCCTTTTCCAAGTAAGTCGCATATTTAAACATTGCTAAATTCATTTGCTTATATCCATGTTGTTTTATTATAAAAATGCTTGTTTTGCAGAAAATTGGAATCGACGTTCGATTCGTTCATTGATCATTAGAATGTTGCGCTTTCGTTAAATATTTTTGTTTTGAATTGAATTACCAGAATTTTAGTCTTTTTTCGTTTTTTATAATAATGTCTTTTTTTTCTTTTAGTTACTGTTGACGGTTGAAATGTATAAACAACTGCGTCCACTTATGAGGAATACTACCAATATTAATTTAGGATAGACGCTTCCAGAATGAAGATTTTTGAAAAAGATAAATTGTAAGTAAGTAGAAACTAATTTTTTAATAATTTTAAATCATTGTTTACAAAAAAATTGGCGGCATAATGTTTAGAATCTTTGTTCTTAAAATGAAAAAAAGCAAACGATTAAAACATATTACTGTTAATTAAAATTTGCCCAATATCAAATGAAAAAATAAAGAAACCAAATGAATAAATCTTTCTTTGTTGAAATGGAATGGAAGTGGTCTAGAACTGAAAATGCATACATAAACATAGTGTGTTTATTTTTTTATTAAGTATCGTCTGATATATATATTTTAAGATGAACTGTTAATGTTACAAATGTTTTCTGTGTCTTAAATTTATTTCTTGCGTTTTTATCAGTATGCAAACTTTATTATTTTTATAAAAGGACTTTCCAAAAGCCAATTAATTGCAAGTAATATATTTAAATGCTATTTTTAATTCTTACCTTTTAATGGTTGGTTATTACTACTTTATTTGTGAAACCAAGTGTTGTGTTCGTGCTTTTTGAGTTTGAGGATAGATTGAGTTACGTCATAATTATTAAATTAGAACTACGCCTATCTTGCAATTACTGTTGACTTGTAAATTAAGTCTCTATGTCCCTTTCCCTTATTGTACTTCCATCAGTTTATTTTCCAGTCTATTTTCATATTTTAATGAGGCCATGATAAACTTTTTTTTGCAGTTTTTTAATATTTGAGTAACTTACCTTTCTCAATTATTAAAATCTAAAACAATTTGTAAATATAATATTGAAGTACCCATGTTTTAATTAAAACTGTTCCAAAGCATGATTTGGAAATGCATGCAATCTCTATTTAAAAATACTTATTTATTTTTTTTAAATAAATTCTTTACTTTTTCAGGGAGCTTTTGTATCTGTGTTGGTTGCATTCAAAGTCATCAACAATCAATGGTTTTATTATGATTCCTCTGCAGTGTCAAAATTGTAATGTTTCTTTTTTTATATTATTTAAAAGCTAATTTTTATGTATTCAACGTTGGGTATTTTTATGAAAGAGTTTTTAACCTTAGCTGAAATCTAACTTACTTGAACTTGTCAATTTCTTAAAAGGAAAAATGTTTTATTTGTTATAACTATAACCTAGATAAATATATCACTAAAAATTGTTGTATGTTACTGGTTTTTCTTCTTCAAATTCTGTAATATTGTAACTGGGAGCCCCAGTTTTGTGTGTGTAATTTTATTTTTAATGTTAATTTGTGTTATATTTTGGTATACATCCCTTCGCCTGATTCCTAGGATACTAGAAATGGTATTTGTAAAATTTGTGTAAACATCTGTTCAATAAACTGCTATTTTTGTTTTACTTTGAATTTAATGTGTTCAGATAAATATTAGTTAAGAAAAAATTTTTCTAATGTTTCTTCCAGTCTTTTCACCTAAGAAAAATTAATATTTTTGCTTTTTCGAATAATTTATATATTATAAATATAAATTGCTCACAGTAATAGAAAATAATCTTCCATATAAAGAATTCTATTTTAGATTAAAAAACATTTATTCTTGATTGACTGATGTGATAATTTTCTAAGTACTGGCTATTTATAAATAATGTTTAAATATGCTAACTTGATCCAATGATTTGACAAAATATATCTATAAAATTGATCATTTGAATAAAGTTAGCATATTTTAAACATTATTTATAAATAGTCTGTACATGGAAAATTAACACATTAGTCAATCACTAATAATTTAAGTCGAATAACTGACAGAATCGGCCAATATCCAAAAAAACGAATTCCAAAATTCTGATAACGGCCGGTATTGTGCGGTATTTTTGTTGTTAAGGTGAATACCTGTCAGGATCGGCCAATATCCAAAAGTGCGAATTCCCAAATTCTGATAACGGCCGGTATTGTACGGTATTAAATATTGTGGAAACGGAAATTGGCCAATATTTAGCGGGAGGGTATTTTGGCAAAGGCCGATATCGTCAGAAGAATAATGGCCATTGTTGTGTTGCTATACCGTTAAATGTCGAAAAAAATGAATACCGTCACTCCGGCAATGGCCATTATTCTCCGTTGTCGAAAATGAATAACGGCCGATGTCGGGAAAATGTGCCATTTTGGCATAGGCCGTTATTCGAGTTACGATATTGGCCGGTATTCGTGTGCTACCTGGGAAGTCGAAAAAGTAGAGTCAAAAGTGTGATCTTTGGGTATTATTTTTATTGGCGCTAAAAAAATCGCCAAAAACGGATTTATGTGCTTGAAAAAATCGTGGTTTAGCTGGCATATCGAACATCGAAATTTCTTCACGGAATTTAAGCACCTTCGGGTGCAGTCAGTATTTGGGTGGGTGACCACTGACCAAATCAAGCATAGCTGCGTTTTTCTCTTTCCTTGCGCACATTTGCTTTTATTTTTCAGGAAAGGATCTACCTGTTATCAGAATATTCTGCCCTAAATAATAAATGATCATAGAAATATATTTACATTTTTAATTAAATTACGTTTCTTTTATAGCCGATTTCATAGGTAGACTTTATTTCCTGAGCAAATTATCATGAAAAACCTTTTTTTAATCGACTTCTGTGTATTCCTCGTGAGAATTATGCTACATGATCATGAAATACCTTTTGGTTGCACTGAAACAATAACCAGTCTTTGAAATTAAACTCTGACGATCAGAGAAAAATTTTAATTCATTAAAAAAGGTGATTACAAAATTACGTGCATTTTACTTTACACGGGGCATATAATAGGTATCGATACTCTCCTGAAAAGTAGGCAAAAGTTAGGTATGAGCAGAGGAAGAAAGAACAAACCGATGGTGGTAATGCTGAGAATGTTAGGAGGCATGGGTCACACAATCCATCAAAATAAGATTATAAAATACAGAAAGTCAACCAACTTATTTAAAATTTAAAGATTATTTTTAAGTTGGAAATAGTTTTAGCTTTAAATGAGGTTTAATAATTGAAAAAAAAAAAGAAATATAACACTGACCCCTGAAGATCTCACCTGTCGGGTTGTCCATTTAATTAAATTTTAAAAAAAAGGGTTCATACTTTTCCTATTTTGATTACGAATCTCAAGAAAAATTAAATATTTCTGATAAAATCCAAGTATTTAAAAAAGTAAATTGTGCATTTTATTATACACATTCATTATTACGGGCAGAATAATTTCAATGTCAAGTATAGGTCCTTTCCAGAAACGTAGGCAAATATGAGATCGAGAAAGGGGAAAAGAACGTGCCAATACTTGGTGGTCACCCTCCAAAGTACTGACTGTGGCTGAAGGTGCTTAACTTGAGTCAAGAATGAGCCATGATTCACGCGTTAAAACATAAAAAGCCTTGTTTGGCGATTTATCTTAGCGCCAATTGAAATAATCACCAAAGATTAAACTCTAGCTTCGACTATCAACTTGGCAACCTATCTAGAAGTCCTTCCGCGCCAAGCTCCCGTAGAGTAAAACTTTCAACTTTTGCAATTGTGTGAGTCTTGCACGGGAGAGGCGATATGATCACCAGGATCGCGATCCTTGGCGATCACATAAGACCATTAAATGGTTTTTAAAATTAAAAAATATCTTTTTTTTTTAACAATTTTTTTAAAATTGCTATTATAATAGAAAATTTAAATTAAATCATTAAGGTTTGTTCATCAACAAAATTTCGTGATCGCATACGATGAAAAACCCGATTGTAAAAATACAAGCTTAAATATAAAGTAATCAAGAATCACACAAGTAAATAATGAATGTAAATGATTTTATTAAATCTCATATTTCAATAACTACAAATATTTGTTAATCCCTTGGCATTTTAAGACAGATAATGACGTGTAAATGAAGTTGCAATCCTCGTGAATCTAAACGAACACATCTTTTGCTAATACGAATCCCAGATCCCAGGCACATTTGAAATGAATTCTTGACATTAAAATATAATACTAGTATACATTTTCATCTGAATTAAATACATACGCCTATAATTAACGCGAATTATACTGAATTCTATCAGGCTTAAAAATCAAGTACAAGAATGCAACACAGATTTTCCAATGCATTGCAAAATAGAGAAGAAACGAGATAAAATATGTGCCTAAATGCAATAAGACACTGTTAAAATGATTTATAAATCTTGAAAACAATTTAAAAGAGTACGATTAAACAATTTACACAAACTTCATGTTTACTTTTGAAATCGAATATTGCAAGTTTCATCAACAAAAAAATGCATAAGGATTTCGATTAAAAAATATTAAATTAATCGATTAATGCCGGTACCGCTTGTCACAGGCGCCACTTGAGCTCTTTGGATAAGCCCCGCCTATTGACCGGTCCCACATGAAATGATTCAGAGTTTTCCTACACGATCTGAAGTGAATACATGAAATTTAGCAGAACAAGTGATTCTTGATTCTTGTTTACTTTCATTTTAATGTTTACTTTTCGTGCAAGTGAACTTTTGCTTGATCTTATTTAAAACTATAATATTGATCACAAAACTCATTTTTATTTGAAATAATATTCTTTTTGAGCCTACCAAAATGTAGAAATGGATCGACTAACGCTTATATCAGGGGCCCTGTTCCTGTCAGCCAACATCTTCGCTGTCATAAGTCTAATTCTTCCCGACTGGATAGTTTCGGATGTTGGTGGGAACACAAGACTGGGCCTGCTACGAAACTGCATGACTATATATGGGAGAAAGCAATTGTGCTTCTCCCCCAGCCTACAGCCAGAATGGATGCTGTCATTAATATGTATAATCATCGGTTGCATCTGTGTATCAAGCACAGTTGGCCTCCTAATGCTGTCCCTTTGGAATGAACATGTTGTCCCCTATGCTCGATGGGTTGGATTCTCTGCAATGGTTTTGTTTTGCCTCGCAGCAGTCATATTCCCCATGGGGTTCACTATGGAAGAAATAGGAGGGGAAGCTTACCAACTGCCCAGTAGTCATCAAGTTGGACTGTCGTACATATTTTTTGTTTTGGCACTGTGGATTACTGTTATTTCTGAACTCTTTGCTGGAAAAGTGTGCATGCCTCACTTTTAAGTTGCCTCCTGTGCAGTACTCAAATACTGCGCAATATCAGTTCAGTATCGCAAATACAATTCAGTTATCTGTCATGTTTAAAATTACCTCGCTGTTCTGACCACCAATTACACAAATATCAGTGATATTAACCATGGCAATACTTAATTGCAACTCTTGGCACCAGAAATAAATGATTGCCTAAATTGGCAATGCATTATAAGCTACCAACTAAACATTGCCAAATTTTTACAGTTGTCATTGATAATTTTATCAGTTGGTTTGCATTTTTCTTTTGTAGTATTTCTAATTTTAGGTCTGAAAAACATCACCTGGCAATTTTTAGTGGGATAGTTAACAGAAAAGTACCATTTTTATGTAAGACATTAGATATCAGATAGCAACTCAAGATGCTGCATGATTTCAAACAATATCTCTTTGATTTGTCAAAGTTATTTTTGCCCATTTATTTTTTACCCTTTCCATTTGCTTTTTTTATCAAGATGATTACTAAACTTCACTACTTTTCCGTTAGCCGTGTGCAAGTGAAAAATCGCCAAATAATATAGAATTCCGCCGAGTTTTTCCAGTAGTCACTCCCTTTGCTTGGCGTCATTTGCACCCTGCTAACGGAAAATTACCCAAAATTCTTATCAAAACAAAATTTTACCAGTTCTTAGGTTAAGTCATCCATTCATTGTTTACAGAAGATTGTGTGTGTTACTATTTAGTTTGGAGAAAGGGAGAGTAAAGTTGTTCATTCATATATTTGGTTAAGTTTAAGTATATATGAGGGTAACTCCAAAGATTGTCTCTGTGATGTGATGTAGATAGTTTACTTGCATGTTTGAATTTTTAAATGTTAGTTCTTTCCTTTCATTAATAGCTTTAAATGTATTGTAGTTATCAAATATTTAAGCAATGTTTAAAGTTTTATTTTGCTTGTTTATTTTCTAATATTGTATATTAGCTGTTTAGTATTAGCAATTGAATTGATATATTATATTTAGTCACATTGCTTAAATTTATCATTTGTTGTTTAATAAGTATACTGTACAATTTTCTTTATTTCACTTTCTTTTACAACAAATTTTGTATGCCTATCTACATATTCTCACATACATTACCAGAGAAAGACTGATATATACTCAAGGATTAACACATGAGAGATCTGAAGGCTAATATTATTATATTAATATTGTAAAATCAGGGACTAATACAGGCCAATTTTGATTCCGTTTATCGACACCTTCACAAAAAATGTACAAACAAAAGGCACCTTCACAAAATTTATTTTTAATGATATGTGAGTTGCTTTAGTTAATTAAGTATTCAAATTGCTATAAAACTGAAGAAATCAGTAATTTAAAGCTGATTTCCTTAATTTTACAGTTTCTATTAATATAAAATTTTCAAATAAATTTTTATCCAAATCACGTCGACCAACTACAGGCATAAGCCCAGCAAGGTTGGTCCAGTCTTTTTAGATTTACAATTTTACTTTTAGATCTTACAATTTTTCACAAAAAATAATATGCTGTGTAATTTTCACAAAAATGGGGGTTAATTTTTAAATCCTGGATTGGTCCTTGAAAATAAAATTCATGAAATTAGCATAAAAATGACCAGTAAAAAGAAATTTTCTTCCTATATTTTATCCATGAAGGTTTTGAATAATTTATACAGGGATGCCAACCATTCCGGATTTTGCGGAATCATTCCACATTTCCGCCCCGAATTCCGCAATTACGGATAAAGCTAGAAAAACTACGGGAACTACGCTAATTATATTTTAAAGTCAAAGTATTAAATATTTCTTTTCAATTCTCTGTTTTTGGCTGCAATCCTTTTAATACATATTTTTTTACTTAGAATTGCAAATAAAAACGATAATGCTAGCCGCTAGTAACTGATGAGATGGGCAATAAGAAGGGGGAATCAATTGGAATTCGGAATATCCTAATCTGCATGGATGATTGATTCATGGGAGAAAAAAGGCCTTTTCTCAAATATTTGCGTTTTCAGGACTTTTCTAAAACTTATAAAAAGATTGGGGCATTTTTCTACGTGCAGAAGGCGTGGCGTCAGTCGGCAAACCACGCACCCCGCGCCTGATTTTTTTTTTTTGCTTTGCGGGGGATTTAGGATAAGCATTGTTTCAGCTTGGCATCCCTGTTTATAAATTACATTTCTTTCCATCATTTGAATCATGTTCAATAAAATCTGAAAAAAAATGACAATTATTTTTTAATCAATAGTTTAGAATACCTGTTAATGGCAAATATCTTCAAGGTCCTGAGACACTATTGTAATACCATTCAACTTCACATACTTTGTGATGCCAAATACTCTAAAAGCTCAAGACTAATGTTGAAGACTTATTAATATAGGTTTCATGTAACTGTTACTCTTAGATCCATTACATTACCATTAAACTGTTTGTTGAAACTCTTGATTAATTTTATTGTTTAATTGCTACTAATGAAGGTGCTTGCAACTACTATGAGCTAACTCCAATGTGAAGCTGTTAGAGTTAGGTTGCTGAAGCACCTCAATAAATGATTCAGAAATCTCATAAATTTTTTTTAATTGGAAGAAAAATAATTGGTTCTTTTAATTGAAATTTGGTTTTACTTTTACCTGATTTTAATTGCACTACTGAAAAAAAGGAAAAACAAAAATTAAATTAAAATAACTAATCTCAATTTTCAATGTTTGAAGTTTGTCAATGTGATCTCAAACAATTAACAAAACTAGACAGATAATATTCAAAAAGGCTTTATCACTTTTCGTATCACCCAGAGTTCTTTAAGCATTGATGTAAAAACTCAACCTAATACTTATCAGACATGTTTTATTAATGTTTTCTTGAATAAATAAATGTTTTATTTGAATCTTATTTCTGATTATTTAGAAAAGTGGTTGGGCATTTGAGGCATTCAAATTCATTAACAAATGAAAGTCATAACAAAAATACATATATAAAGGCATCACACAATTGAACATAATAAAACAAAAAAAGAAATGGAAATTATAAGTGATTTCTCAAAGGAGCTAAAAAGCTCTTCCATGGGCTCATAGATCATCATGGTTATAAATATCATCACAAAAGAAAAAGGGGGGTAGTGGATAACTAAAAGAGAAAAAAAGGGGAGGGGCTGGGCTGGCAATGATGATATTTATTTTTTAAACATTAAAGTATACCAGTGTTTCCCAACCTTTTTCGGTCCATGCCCCACCAAAGCCTTTCTCAATTTTCCATGCCCCCCCGGTCTCAGTGGCATATATAGAAATATAATTTGAGAGGGAGTCGAAATTATTTCTTAGCCCCATCTCCTATGTATTTTTAATAGGTCTAATGAAGCTTTTGAGAACATTCTTAGGTAGAATTTGCATGTTAACATTAGAAGCTCCGGCTAGTGCCTCATACCTAGAACCCTCAAATACAGTCATTTTGACCGCTGGGCTTTTTTCACCGAAAATAACCTTTAAAGCCAGATATTTGCATGTGATAGTTATAGACATCGTAAAGAACATTGATTACATGATATTTAAAAACATTTTTTGATTTTTATATACTAATTTTGTGGAAAATTACGGAAAATCCACTATTTTACACCATTTTAACATACTAGTCCACTGAAAATAGCGAAAAATAGGGCCGAACCTCAAACAAATTGCAATAGAAGGTTTCTCAACGGTTTTCACTTAGAAATGACCTCAATAATAACATACTAAAAATCGGCCGGGGGGAAGTTTAATTTTTTCAAATTTTTAAAAAATGGCCGAATAAAATTAAAAAAAAACCAAAACAATAATATAGACATGTGATACATGTTTATAGGTTATTTTTGAGTGCTGAAACCGAATATTGCATTTAGTTTGGAAAAAAATTGAAATTTCAATTTTTAAAATTAATTTGAATAATTAGCTATATGAAAAATTTAAAAAACCCCTAAAAACCTAACAAAAACATCCAAAGAGATAAATCCAACGGTTTTCATTTAAAAATGACCTAAATATTAACATACTAAAATTTAAAATTTTTACGAGTTAAAGAAGTTCAATTTTTTTTCAAATTTCCATTTTTTTTTTGCGAAAAATGCATTTTTTTTTCAAATTTGTGCAAAAAACTTTAGAGGCTTTTGAAAAGGTCATTTTTCGGTGGATATTGTCCACAGATATTTATATAATGGAAAACCGGTGGAATTGACCCTCAATTAATTAGTTAATTATTTTATTTAAAATTTTGAAATTGGTAAAATGTAGTACAAATTTCGAAAGAAGTGAAAAAGGTAATACTTTGGCATATTTACATCAGAATTTATTTAATTAACAATAAATTATATTAAGAACACATAATTAACAAATTAATTAATTTTTTTTAAATTTAAAATTTTAAAAATTTAAAATTTTAATAAATTTTAATATCATAATATAGGCTTGCAATACATGTTTATAGGTTGGTTTTTAATCCTATTACATAAAAAAATATTATCATTGCAATAAAAACTGAAATAGACTTAAAAATTTTAAAATTAAAAAAATTCTTAATTATATCAAACTAGTCTCAACAACTGGAACAAACTGCAATAAACGTTTTTTAAACAGTTTTCATTCAGAAATGGCCTAACAACATACTAGAAATCGGACAATGGGAAATTTAATTTTTAATTAAAAAAAACTGGCATTCTGGAACAAAAATATAAGCCAATTATGCCAGTTTTTTTTTTAATTAAAAATTAAATTTCCCAGTGTCCGATTTCTAGTATGTTGTTAGTTAGGCCATTTCTGAATGAAACCTGTTTAAAAAACTTTATTGCAATTTGTTCCAGTTGTTGAGACTAGTTTGATATAATTAAGAATTTTTTTAATTTTAAAATTTTTAAGTCTATTTCAGTTTTTATTGCAATGATAATATTTTTTTATGTTATAGGATTAAAAATCAACCTATAAACATGTATTGCAAGCCTATATTATGATATTAAAATTTTAAATTTAAAAAAAATTAATTAATTTGTTAATTATGTGTTCTTAATATAATTTATTGTTAATTAAATAAATTCTGATGTTAATATGCCAGAGTATTACCTTTTTCAATTCTTTCGAAATTTGTACTACATTTTACCAATTTCAAAATTTTAAATAAAATAATTATCTAATTAATTGAGGGTCAATTCCACCGGTTTTCCATTATATAACTATCTGTGGACAATATCCACCGAAAAATGACCTTTTCAAAAGCCTCTAAAGTTTTTTGCACAAATTTGAAAAAAAAATGCATTTTTCGCAAAAAAAAATGGAAATTTGAAAAAAAATTGAACTTCTTTAACTCGTAAAAATTTTAAATTTTAGTATGTTAATATTTAGGTCATTTCTAAATGAAAACCGTTGTATTTATCTCTTTGGATGTTTTTGTTAGGTTTTTAGGGGTTTTTTAAATTTTTCATATAGCTAATTATTCAAATTAATTTTAAAAATTGAAATTTCAATTTTTTTTCCAAACTAAATGCAATATTCGGTTTCAGCACTCAAAAATAACCTATAAACATGTATCACATGTCTATATTATTGTTTTGGTTTTTTTTTTTAAATTTTATTCGGCCATTTTTTAAAAATTTGAAAAAAATTAAACTTCCCCCCGGCCGATTTTGGCCGATTTTTAGTATGTTATTATTGAGGTCATTTCTAAGTGAAAACCGTTGAGAAACCTTCTATTGCAATTTGTTTGAGGTTCAACTCTATTTTCAGTGGACTATACCTATAAAAGCCTTAGTAAAGCCAAAGAACGTTTACTACACGCATACTTTTAATAATTTTTGCATGTATCAGAAGGTTGGTACTGTCCAACTTTGCATTTTGACCCTGTGGGGACGACTTTTTGACGTCACTAACGCATGTTATATAAGAAAAAATAATAGACTTTATATCCCCTATTTCTTTCTCAATCCGAATGCAAATTGATGCGATGTTTACCATTTATTTTAATAATTTAATTTAATGTTCACCAAAATACACAGTACAATTTGCTGTGCGTATCCTAGCCGTTTTATTTTGGGCCTAATCGCGTATAAAATACTCATTTTGAGTCGAACCGTTTTCTGAGCACAAACATGCTCTTCTTAAAACATTTCTAATAACACTGTTTCAATATTCAAATGCGTTTCAATGAAAATCAAACGTCTGCTTATTATAAAAAGATGTATCAAGACAGATATTTGACATATATCTTTATTTTCACTCATAAAAAGCTTTTGAAACATAATAAATCGATTAGGCCTTGAATATTTTCATCTTCAAATGAAGGAAATAATAAATATTTCGTTCACAAAATGATATACCAGGCGTGGGAATTATAAAAAGCTCTCCTAAGGGATGTGCAACAAAATAATGGTGTATTTTATGATTTTCTGGAGTCAAAACCATACAATTTTTTTAATTTTGTAGAAGAACCCTCTTTAGGTACCACGTAGAACCGAAAGATAACAAAATTTAAGCGATGGAGTTGAAATAAGAACGTAAAATACTCAGCGGTCAAAATGACTGTTTTTGAGAGTTCTAGGTAGTTCATTAATTATCTCCGAAACCCGTTTTGCAAACTAAACCAAATTTGGACAGCAATAATAGCAGCAAAAGTTAGGAAAAGTCACAAAAGTAGAAGTGCGTAACCCAAATATTTTAGAAGAAAACGCGTTTTAAAAATGCAAAACGGTCAAAATGACAGCCCCGGAGCTTCTAGTGCTAAAGTACTAAATTAAGTTATGAGTAATTAAGTTCTAAGTACCAAGGGGGGTCTGGGGGTCCTCCCCCAGAAAATTTTGGGAAATTTGACTCTAGGAAGCAGGTTTTTAACTAGTTTGGTACCCCTAGTTGGGAAATTTTGGATATAAATTTTTAGGCAAGATTTTTATTTTGATGAACCTAATGTAAAAAAAGTTTCAAATATAAGCGTTCTAAAAACAAAGAGATCTTGGGTCATCCCCCAGAAAAGGTTTGGAAATTAGACTCTTAAAACAGGATTTCAACTTGGTTTTGATGCATACTGGTCCATATTTCAGACATACATTCTCAGATAGGATAATATGATTAAATTTTGATAAACTTCTTTTTAAAAAGTTTTTTTTTTAATTTTCCCCCTGGATTGGCCGCACCTGGGGGGCAATTTGGTTGAAAATTATCAAATTGCCCCCCTAGAAAATGATATTGCCTCCCGGTGGGGCGTGCGCCCCACGTTGGGAAACACTGAAGTATACAGTATCTATGTTATCTGAGGGATCATGTGAGCTCATATAATTAACTATGGCTCCCATAGGAAATTTCTGTAAGAAAAATCATGGAAATTTATTTTGTAAGTTAACTAATGGTTTAATGTGAATGTGGCATTGAACAAAGGAGTTCCCAAATAGGTGTTTTAGAGGTTAATGGTATTAACTAACCATTGGAAGTTCTTTTTCAGGGTGGCTACAGAATCTGAGGACAAAAACTCCCTGATATACAAACATCTATAGGGTTTTCGGCTTTTCCCTTAATAATTTAAACACTTTTAACTACTTATTTCGCACAAAGAAATAGGTCTATCAAATAGAAGTTTTAAATTATTAAACAATTAATTTGAAAAATATATGTAAAATATTAATACTAAGGATTTATAATTTTTCGTATACAAAAATAAATAAAAAAATTAGTATACACTAATATCAAATGAATGTCCCTTTTCAAATTTTTGGCTATGAAAAGTTAACAAATAAGTGTTTTTGGAATTTTTGTAATTTTATAATCCTCATTACCCAAGCTAATTAGGAAAGCAAAAACATATGTATTAGGGTGGTCCAAAAAAACTTTTTTCAAGCCAGCCCAAACGTCGCCCCCTAATTTTTTTACAATTACCAATAGTATCATCCTCCTTTAATTTTAACTTTCTACTCCTATTTTTAGGGGGTGCTCAATGACCCTTCTTTTTGACACTTTATAAAAACTTTATGGATTTGTTTTTAGACATCCCGTGCTTAAAAAACAATTTTTTTCGTAAAGCCTGATGTTTCTAAGCATCAATATGTCTTATTATATTGTATTTAGTTTAATTTTTATGTTTATCAAAACTTTTCTCTAGATCCGCAAAAATGAGTTAAAATCATCTGTGTTCAAATCCTTTTTTTCAATGTGTTATAACAGCAAAACTATTCTTTGAAAAATAAAAGTTAAACAGTGCATTTTGTAGGAAATTTTGTTTACTTTAACTTTGTAATTCAAGTAATTTTCGAGAAACTAATATTTTTTGAAATATACGAAAAAATCCGAGAATAAACTGAAAATTTTGTAATTTTTTCACATATTTTTGCGTTTTTTGATATGAAGCCGACCGGCCATGTGAAAGTGAACTAGGTATTCGGAATCAGCACCTCAAAAAACATATAAAACCGTCGAAGAAAATAACTTTCAAAAAAAATTTTTTTTGAAGCAACTGCTTGTCATAGGACTATATTACTATTTTGAGCTTTTATTGAATTTTTGTTACTTTTTAAAACAAATTGCACATTTTGTAACCAGAATCATACTTTTTTACCTTTAAAGCATAATATTCGACCCCCAAAAATGTCTTTATATTATTAAAAGGACCGAAAATAGGCCCACGGGCTGCCATTTTGTTTTTGACCGGAAGTCCCAAACGGCACTTCCGCCAGAGTGCTTCTGGTCGATTTTGGATTCAGCATGTTTTAAACTATATTTCCACCAATTTTGGTGCCTCTTGCACAATCTGAACAATTATTCCCTTTAACAGCCCTGTTATGTTGCTTCCTAGTCAACAAAAAACTAACTCGTCAATATTGTTTTTAAACATTCATACTTAAAAAATGTATGCTTTTAACTATTTTATTTTCAATTTATTACCATATATTAAGTGTATAAATAAAGTAGGTGTCAAAATAATTTATCTTTTACTTATTTTTTAGCCAATTTAGCCAAAATTTCGAAAAAAAACTAAAAAGTGCAATTTTTTAGGGCCATTGAGCACCCTCCTAAAACTGAAGAAGGAAAATGAAACTTTGCCAGAATAATACTATAGATAGATGTAAAAAAATGAGGGGGTGACGTTGTGTCTAGGACGAAGTTTATTTTTTCCCATAGGAATGTGGACCACCCTAATATGTATTTGTTTTGTAAAATAAGAGAAATAAATTATAAATTAAAAGAATATCTATCATCAACAACACAAATAAAAACAAATTAAATAACTTCCTTTAAACCAGGAACAATCATATATTAGTTATTAGGAAGTTTTTTTATTGATGTATCAATTGTTAAAAACTAGGATTTTAATGGTAGGTCTTGATGCTGTATTCAATCTAGTATTTTGAATAGTTACACTCTTAGTAAGTTAGGCAGTTGTTAGAAGTATGAGAAAGGAATAATACCCACAGAAAAGATACTGGGGTGATTTTTAGGCGGAATAATGTCCTTTTACCCTCATCATTAATAATGGAAAAGTTTTAGGTGCAGTGAAGCACAAAATGCAAACAAATAGGATAGAAAATTATTTTTAAAGGTTGTAGGTAAATCTCACGTGGGGGGGTCCAGATTTTGGAAAAAACACCTCACGTAATTTATGGATGTCCCCTTATCTAACAAGGTAAATCTCTAATACTTTATCTTCAATTTTCAAAAATTATCGATAAATATTAGTATAACAGTTATCTTCATATTCGTTGAATAATTTTACAGTTACTTAATTCTACTATTCGATATCTGTTTCATTCCAAAATGTAATTTTTATGTTGCTCATTGATTTATGTTGTAACGACGAAATTAAGTAATACTATTTAATAACATCTTTTTCTAAGTTAAACCTATATTATTTTTTTGAAGTGTTCGCAATATTTGCAACATCTAATTTTCTTTTAGTCGTTTCATATTCTGCCTTTTGGTTAAAACCCCAGCTTTAGCTAAGACTTAGGTCCTTTTTCTAATATTTCAATTCACTTATAAATTTAATTTTTTATAATTTACAATGGCTTTATTCTGAAGGGTATAATCTTTTTTAATTTAGACAGAAGTATCCCATTTTAACAGAAACAAAGCTACCAAATAAATTCACCAAATTAAATAATATTCCAAAGCGAGAGAGAAGCAGAGGAGAGAAACAAAAACAAAACTGGTGTATTTTGTGGTTAAATCTTTTAATGATTTTAAAAATACTTCTCAGTTTCAGTTTCAACCACTGGTTTCAACCGAATAATAAGGATTAAGGAACCAATGTAAGGAACTTGCATGATTTTTTTTTTATTTTTATAATCTATTCTTCACGCAAAAATAAGCCACTACACAAAATTTGAGGCCGATTGAGAAATTTTTCGATTGCAAAAAAAATTATCAAAAATCGTGTTTTTCGAAGCAACTGAAAACGCTTAATTGCATGCACAGTGACGTCACTAATGTTTGCCTCGGATTGTCATGTTTGCCTTGGATTTCTGACCGCCACCAGAAGTGTCTAGAAGGTAAATATTTATTAAAACACTCATATCGGACACTTCTGAAAAAAGAAATCATCAACTAAAACATAGAAATTCAATTTTGATTGCAATTTGGCTCGATGGATTCTACGTCACTGTGCATGCAAATACACTTCGCGTTTTATGTCACGTGTTTTTTTCTCGACTTTTAAAATGGGAGCACAGAGAAAAATCCTAACAGAGGGTCCAAAACGATATATTCAAAAGTTGGACGGGTTGGAGGGCGCCACGATTAACTAAATGATTGACAGAGAGATCAAACCTGTGATTGGCTGTCACGCAATCTTCTATTTCGAAGGAGAAGGAAAAAGTTTTTCTCAACCAATCAGGCTTTTCCGTCCCGCCTCTCATGACGTTGATGCGATCGCAGCGCTACCCAACCCATCCAACTTTTCGATTTCCATTAGCGCCTATGGCCAAAGAATCTATGGCGACGGACTCTCTGTTCTAGTACTCTGTGAGAAGGAGATTCTTATTTAGGCACAAATGAAATGAAATCATCTTTTACATTGTCAACAAACAGTGGAGCACGTTGGGTGAGGTGAGTTTTAGCAAATAATAGTTTTAGTTCGCAAAACTTTAGTTATTGATTCGCTAATCTTATACAAATTCAAAAGTGCACGCGATCCAAGACAGTTAACCTAAAGCAAGGGTCACTATATAAACGAGGGATTTTTAAATGCATTTCGTATTCTAGGACTGACTGGATGTACTGCTCTTGTAGGGACTGAAAAGACTAATGTAAGAAGATTAATTTACTTATATTTTAGCATAGCAATATTGATAAGAATATTTATTTCAGTATTCAGTAATGTTCATATTATTAAGTATTTAGACATTGAGTTTGCTTTGAATATGTTCTAATAACATTTTACTTATAAATGTTTTAAATTCGAATGGATTCTTTCTTCCAGAAATGGACATCTTAATGCGTTAAGACTGTCAGTGTTTGGAGTGTAATAGATTCCCAAACACTGACAGTCTTGACGCATGGAGTTGGTTCTTTTGCTCTCAATCAACAAGTCATCCTGTTCTTGCAACATTCAACATGTTCCGGGGTTCTAAACAAGTCTAAAATGCAGGAGAGCATCTACCCGATGCTGGGTGTTGGAGGTTTTAAATAATTATGACTACAGGTCTTTCTAAAAATAGAAAGAAATCATTTATTTAAATAATATCCACCAAACTCCTTTCGCAGCTCACCGCCGTCACAACTGACTTCACTCTCCCTCCCTCAAAAACCAAAAAGTTAAAAAAAACCAGTTACAGTTACCCGTGCGCAGGCGGTTTGCTCTTCACCTCATTCCCCAACACAACAAGTAAAATGAACCACCTAAAATCTAGTTTGAACTCAATACTATTAAGTTACTATTTAGCAATTTTCATTCATATTGTTCACAGAATTTTGAGTGAAATTAAGAGATTCAATTTTAAAGTTTGATTAGTTTTTTTAATCAATATATATTCAGCGTCTTTTCATCCCGATTTGCATAAAATGTTCAGTATTATTATTTCTTCAAGTAGAGTAACGCGTAGTAGTACAACTCGCTCTCAAACTCGCCAGCCAATAAGAGCTTCTAGCAACCCAGCAGGCTTTCTGTTTACTCAGATTTTCTTCCCCGCGGCCATGACGTCAGGCTCAACTTAAGTTGCATTCGAGTATAATAGTAAGAAATGTAAATAACACTAATGGGGGATTTTTTAAAAATTTGTTCCTTCATCTAGGTATGAACAATCTTCACTTGTTAAGACTGTCAGTGTTTGGAGTGCATTAAATTATCAAACACTGGCAGTCTTAGCGAATAAAGTTTGTTCTTGCAACTATCATTGGTTCAATTCCATTTGTTCCATTGAGAATATTTGAGCTTTTATAGGTAGGAGACCGGGATACAATGGACCACTTTTGTAAATTTTGACTCATTATGGGCTAACTACTTATTTTTTAAATTAAATAACATGCATACATATTAACCATATATTCAGGTTTATAAAACATCCATTGAAAAGTAAATATAATGCTTACTTTTTTTTATAAAAATTTTTAAATGGCAAGTGACAAAGTGGTCCATTGTACCCCGGTACTGGGGTACAATGGACCACAGCACGGGGCAGAATGGACCACTTTGACTGTTTTGAAATAAATGAAGTAAATACATTTTTTAATTATACAAAACATATAGTAAATGATAAATTGGTTTATTTTGGTTACATAATTTATACATACGATGCTAATTTTAACGAATATTAAGTCCAGCAAATGAAAATCCGCATTGCTGAAATATATATGGAAAACAATTACACATCATATAATAGGTGTCAGAAAATTTTTATCAGTAATATTTTATATTCGTAACATTTCTTTGTTTCATTGGTAACATTTCAAGTATTAATAATTAATTAAAATTTCCCATTACTGATATCATAATTTTGATTCACTATAAACAACACTCATTAAGGATAGTAAAAATGTCATTATTTGAATACATAATTGTAAATAAATAAAAATAGAGTAGCAGAATTAGTTACAACCATATTATCTAACAAATATTCACTTGTGATTATATATTTATTTTTAAATATGAGATAGGATTAAATTTATGACAAGACTTAGATCAGTAAAGAATATAAACCTTAACAGGAAAGAAAACTAACCTTAACTACATTTAAATAAACCTAAGTGTAAAACAATAACAATTAAGAATGGGAAACATTATAGAATAAATAATTAGTAATTATGCAAGTAAAAAAGTAAACTCTTAATTCCACTATTTTTATTCACTTATAAAAATGCATAACTAAGTGGTCCATTGTACCCCGTATTAAGTGGTCCATCGTACCCCGGATAGAGATTTAGCAAAAATAATTTTTAAAAATATATAAAATGTAAATGTAACTTCTTTAAAATGGAATATAATAGTTTAATATCTTATCTTAAGATTGAGATTAGCAAAGTTTTCCAAATCAAAAATCTTCAGTGAAAAATCGCACTCAACTTTGAAGGAAAAAATTTACTTTTGTATACCTTAAATAGACTAACAGGAACAAAATGGCTTATTAGTCAAGTAAAAACATGAACTCTGGTTTGTTCTGACTGCTGTAGGATTACCATCTAAATAACTTAATTTGAAAAACATATACAAAGAATAAATATAAAAAACAGGGGGTGGTCCACTGTGCCCCGTGGTCCATTGTACCCCGGTCACCCCCTACTCATTAACTGATATTGTCAGTTTTTATTGGTATAGAAGTGTATTTTAATAAACTGGTTTATAATTTTTGCCATATTTCTGGTGTTTGGCATCCAACACAGCCTAGCAATTTTTAACAAGACAGATTTTGATGATAGAACTTCTCTCTATTATCGGCACATCATGGCTAGGAGTTCTCGTTTGACCTATTTTCTTTCAGGAAAACCTAACTTAACTACCTTTATGAAAAAAATTTTTTTCTTACAAATTTGTTACTTATTTACATTGATTTTCACTTTTATAACTTTTTGTTCTTTATTCATATCAAGTGGTAGAAGTGGGTCAAACAATAGTGGGGGGATGGCCAAACCCGAGTCCCCCCCCCAGAGAGTGCCTTTTCCCTTTTTGATAATTTTCATGTCCGTCTTAATTTTATCAAATGCGTCTTATTCATACATTTTCTGAAAGTAGGATGAGATCCTTAAATTTTCTGCCTTACAAGCATTTAAAGAAATTAATAAAAACACTGCTTAAATTTTACTTAAAGTAAATAAATTAAATACAGTAAACTCCCGTCAGTACGCCGTTCAAGGGGATTTGTGAAAACGTCGTAATGTAATAAGTGGTACGACGCTTTATGCGGAATTCCATAAAACACCGTTTCGGCGATATACCTAAAAACCTTTGTACCTAATATTACCTAGAAACCTTTTTAAGCGGGATTTTATTACTAAAATAGAAGAGACAGGCAACCCCTGTTCATTTGCAAATTGCTGCTTATTCATAACACCTTTCTTTTTGTCATAAAGCTTGATTATCTTCAATTTATCATCGAAACTCAAAGCTTTCCTTTTACTTCCAGAAAAACTTGCCATTTTAAACTTATGCCGAGAAAGAATGGATACTGAATACGGTATCTGAACTACACAACAGTGGACTGAACACTGAGCTATGGAATACGGAAGTCGTATTGGAGGAGGGGAGAATTTCCAAGAAATTTAGGGAGTGTTCTGATTCGTCACAAGACAACCCACTTGCCCTGCAAGACACTGGTCATCGTTGCGGGCACAACGGGGGGCCATTCGGGGAAAAGGGGAGCGGTTGGGAAAAACCAGTTCTGTTCTACACGCGTTTTCAACGGTTCTGTAGCTCATACATTATTTGAAAGGAACTCGACGACGTAATAACCGGGATTTTTCTTCGGGGGACTGGAGAAAAGCGTCGTAATAAGCGGGGGCGCTATAAGCGGATAGTTTTTAATGATAAAAGGCCTATCGGTACCAGGGACCGGAGAAAAACGTCGTAATATGCGGGACGTCGCACTAAGCGGGGGCGTACTAACGAGAGTTTACTGTATACTTCTAAACTTTTCTTTTCAAATGAAAAATGTAGCTTTTGTAAACCTTGGATTAATAACTGGATCAACCCTAGTTGAATGCAAGATATCAAATGTTCTTACTTACGTATTATACTGTCGACTGTTCAGCAGTTTTTAAATTCAGCGGTACAACTATAGAACAGTCAATGGGATTTTAAACGTTTTCGGATTCAGCTGCACAGTCGACGGCATAATATGTAAGAACCCAAATGTTTTTCTAAATTGACTAAATATGTACCTATAATTTACAAATATTACTGTTCCTTATTTAAACCTGAATTACCTCTGATTCAATGCAATAAATTTATAGTCTATAATCAGAAAGAACTAAAATTATCATATTCATTTAACTTGTGGAAAAACTTTTTTTTAAAAACAGGTTAAATATACTTACTAACAAAAGAAATATTAGAGTAACATTTTCTAGATGTTTTTTTAATGGAAGGAGGGATATCAGAAGTGAGGGGATGGATTTTAGTAGAAATAAAAGTGGGGGGAAGGATGGGTATTTTTATGAAAAGTGGGGGGACGCGTCCCCACGCACTTCTAGCACTGTTCATATCCTTGAATAGTGTATGAACTTTTTACTGTTTTTTAGGGCCTTATCCAAGGGGGGGGGGTTTGGGGGTTCAAACACCCCCCGAAATTTCGCCCCCCCCAATAGGAAAAAGCGAGAAAGAGGAGAGATGGGAATTTGGGGGTGGAAAGAATTGGAAAAGCCACTCAAAAACGAGTTAAAATCCTGTTTTTAGGGTCAAATTTACAGAAATTTTCTGGGGGAGGACCCCCAGACCCACCTTTAGAACTCTATCATTTACAACGTTTTTTAAAAAAAGTTTGCAAAAATCCACCCATTGTATGTCCAAAATCCGGATTATGTGTACCAAAACGAGTTGGAAATCTGCTCTTTTAGACTTAAATTCCCAAAAAATTTTATGGGGGAGGACCCCCCAGAACCCCCCCATAGGATATTAGAAGACGATTTTGATATTGAAAATTCTTAGCCCCCCCCTGAAAAACAAATCCTTGATCTGCCGCTGTCTAATTACCTTGGTCACCAACAAAATCAAACTAAAGTTTCAAGAAAATTTTTTGTGCCAAAACACCCCCTGAAAAAAAATTAGTTATGGCCCTGCGTTTTTTTAATATGTAGGGGAGACCGGGCAGGGATGGGACACCTTCAATAAATCATATAATTAAAAATAAAATTGGTTTTTGAGTGTTCCACAAGGTAAAGCCACCATGGCTTCATACTTGTTGCTGTTTACTATTTTAGTTGCAAGCTCTACAAGTTTCTGAATGAAAAAGATGAGATGGTTTTACTATAATAGCAAAAGTAACTAAGTATAACTTTCTAAAGTGAATTTTAAATCTCATTCTTGGTTACTTTCTTAATGGTTTACATTGTTTTCTAAGCTGAATAATATATATACATACTTTATGAATCAATAGTTGAGTTAAGCCTAAAAGCCACAGTTCTTTTGTGAGAATCTATATTTTCAAACTTTTGGTACCGGGGTGGGATGGGGCACCATGCTCAATTCCTCTCAATACCTAAATACAAACTATTGCATACAATTCTTAAGATACCTTTGTTTTGGAACTGTTTAGTATTGCAGTTGAAAATTTTTTTTTAGATTAAAGAAGAATTTTAACTATTTTGTGTTTTTCACTTGAGTTAGATTTTTCGAAGTAAATATAGGGTAAAATAACTGATGTTTTTGTTATAAATCTTTAAAATGTGTAAAGTACTTCCATCTTTGTGGTTTTTAATCATATATTTAAAAATTAATCATAAATTTTTATTTTTAAAAAAATGTCCCACCCCGGTTCGGGGTGGGATGGGACATTTTTAGACTTGCTTTAATTCGTTTATAAATCTTAGGTTTTATTTTTTATCACATGGGTTAGACTTGCTTTAATTCGTTTATAAATCTTAGGTTTTATTTTTTATCAGATGGGTTAGACTTGCTTTAATTCGTTTATAAATCTTAGGTTTTATTTTTTATCACATGGGTTATATTATTTAAGCATGTTAAAATGTTTCAAGATGTTATTTTGAAAGTTTTGAATTTATACAAGGAAAATTGAATTTTAAAAAATATTTTTGTAAAAAGTGTCCCATCCCTCCCCGGTCTCCCCTATATTTTGCAATATCAGTTTGTGTAAACACCCCTTTTTTCACAGGTCAACTTATAAATATGAAAACACAAAAGTGGAAAACAGTACCCATTGATACTAGCTCTATTCCTCCATCAGAACTAGAATTTTTAGGAGGCATTGAAGAATTGGAAAATTATGAAATCATAAGACCTGGTTCTGAACTTCAAAAGTCAAAGAAAAGAAAGATAAAAGCTAATCAGAAAGTAATAATTTTTCATTAATTACTGTTTTATAAGATAAAATACATATTTTGGATATTTTGTGCTGTGTGATTTGATAAAGTAAATATGGATGCTAGATATCTCTTTTACATAAATGAGGAAGTTTCATATTTTTTTTAAATCAATCCAACCTTACGTGAAAAACCTAAAACCAAGATATTTTTTAATTCTGATCGTTATTTATTTTTTTATTGCGGCTTAAAGTTTGTGCTCTGGAAAAGGCGGGAAAAACAGCGATTTCAGATTCGTGATGTCACTCGGTATGTCAAAACGACTACAACTCGCATCTCCTCCTGAACTACGCAGCCAGCATAGACAAAACTCAGTATATAGACGTATCTCGAGGCGAGGACGATCACTACCAAGTTTTCCAAGTTCGAAAACCGAATATTTACCAGTAATTAACGATTTTATGGCTAAAAACGCTTATAAAACCACACAATTATGAGGGGGGTTGTGGTTTGCTTATCGTTGATGACTAAAGTGGTGGAGGGGTCAAAAATGACCAAGAAAATGATTACGTAATATTTAAATGGCCCCTTACAAGATGTGAAGATACAATAGTTTCAAAAAAAATTAGAGGATTTTGCACCTACCTCTTTTAATAGTGAATTTTACCTTAAAGGGTCTTCCTCTAGAAATTTTTCTTTAGTTTCTAAAAAACATTATAGTTAACCTCAATTTCAGATTCTGCCGCCTTATGATAATGTGGATCAGAGAATCTCTTGTTACACTAAGTGGGAATTTAAAACTTTAATTTTTACCATAGAAAACGATCAAAACTACACCATAATTAAGAGGTGAATTGGGGGTTTTGGGGTCCTCCCCTGAAAAATTTTTGAACTTCAGCAAGCCAAAAAGGGTTTTGAAGCTGCTTTTGGGGAGTTTTCAGGGGACTTCGCGGACTACCAGTAGGAAATCTCTGGTCTGGAATTTAAGTTTTTTTTTACTTTATTTTTAATGATTTTCGCTTGCCACCAAAATACCGGTCGCGTTCCATAGGTTCGTCATCACTGAGCTAGGTTGTTCTGAAGTAATTTTTTTGGCACCGTAGCTACAATTGGAGTCATATTTATCATGTAGTGTATCTAACGTGTATGTTTACATACGACTGTATGAATTCTCCCTTGTGTCGACTCATTTGTCCTTTGTGGGCAAAATATCTTAAGAACAAAAAACTTTTTTATGTGTAAATGATTAGATTTTAGAGCATTCTGGAATTTGAGATTCTGGATAAAAAGTTTGCTACTTTAATAGTTTTCCAGGATTTTGAGTTGAAGTTAGATGTTACCTTTTAATATGCTTGCTCTCTTTTACATTGGAGTTAGTGTTTATGCTAGTTTTCCACATCTACCAACTTTTACAATTTTCTATGTCTCTGTTTTCTATAGGATGGTAAAAAGAAGAAGAAATTGAAAGATACGGAAGTTGAAAATGAAGCTCCTGAGGATGAAGATAATATGGAAGAAACTGAAGAAATTGGTAATTTATGCTGATGCAACTCAATTTTTTTCCTGTAACACTATTTTTCCTGCAGTTTCTTTTGAACAGTAAGGTGTTAAACATTACTAATGCATGGAGCATACTGTTTCCACTTCCAAAAAATGGGAACTAATAATTCATTTCACTTATGCTAATATTGATGCCGAAGAGTAAAAACCTTAACTACCCTATATTGCTAAAGTTACTCTTGTTCAAAATAGGTACCAATTAACAATTACTTCTTTAGTTCCAAGTACTCAAGCAAAATGGTTGATTGTGCTTAGTATATTTCATTTCAGTCCAATGCAAAATGTTTGGTTTTAGTGGTACATCTTTAAAAAAAAAGTCCTCCAGCTGCCATGTTTACCCACAGCTCAAATTATGGCTGGCAACCATAAAGATGTAATTATTATTAGATCTTAAAATAATAATAATATGTAGATTATTTTTAGAGATCTAATGTAGTACTATTTACTATTAGAACTCTATGATGACAACTCTCAATCAGGTTACTGTAGGAGCTGTAGTTAAACATGGCGATTGGAGGACTTTTTCTAAAGCTGTTCCGTTTTAGTTAGAAGAGAAATTGTCTCTCATTATAAAAGTTCACGCTTTAAACACCTTTTTTTGTGAGCTACTTTTAAATCTGACTTGTTGAAAATGTTTATGTTGATTTCAAATAAATTTTTTGAAAATATACAATTTATTTGTTACTTTTTTATGATCTCATTTGTTTCAATATACTTTTTTAGGATTTTTTTTACAATTATTCTGTAGTTAATAGCTGTACAATGTGGGAAAAGCATTTGCATTCTGGCTGTAATAATAATAGTTACTACTTTTTCAGACATGTCAGCTTGGAACAATTGCTATTTCCATGGCTCTATATTAAATGGACTGAAAGATTTGGGTTTCCTAAGACCAACCAAGATTCAAGAGCTAACTATCCCTGCTGCAGTAAGAGGAAACCAAGATATACTTGGTGCTGCTGAAACTGTAAGTATTGCATTTTTTCCTCACTTCTAATCCATATTAAAGGTTTCTTATTTTAGTTATGTAACTTAATTATGACTTTTTCTATGCTTAAACGTAAATATCTGGGCATTTTAGGGAAGTGGGAAAACATTAGCATTTGGAATTCCAATATTAAATGGCATCTTGGCAATAAAAGAGAGCAAGAAACAAGTAAGATTTTTCATGTTTATACTTTTTTAGTTTATTGATAGTTTCAATGTGTAAAATATATCTTCACTGTTATAATCTAATTTATTATTTTCAGAAAAATCCTGCTAACACCAGTAGACCCTTATACAGCTTAATTCTTACACCCACTAGAGAACTAGCTATTCAGATAAAGAAGCATTTAATAGCTGTTGCTAAACATACTGACATCAAGGTATTTTTTGGACATCTTTGAAGCCTTAATTAATTTTGTTTTAGGAATTATTTAGAATTAGTATTTCCACATTGTATTTTAATTTATGTACCATAATTTTTCTTTAGATTTCTTCAGTTGTAGGAGGTATGGCTCCTGAAAAACAAAGAAGGGTTTTGAAAAAGGGCCCTGAAATAATAGTTGCCACTCCTGGCAGGTTGTGGGAAATGATAGAGGAGGTAATAAAATTGTCTTACTTTATATATCTTGGGAATCTCATAGTTTATTCTCTTAATTTGACTCGGAAAATACTTAAATTTGACTACAACAGCTATATTACCATATGCAATTCATATAATGTTAAATTTTATTTTTTTTCTCTAGTATACTTTTGCTTTGGCCTATCAAGAGAAACTACGGTCACTACAGAATTTTTTAATGAATATGTTTTACTTTCACAGCTTGAATTGGAAACTTATAATTTAGTTTTATTCTGTGCTTATTTCCAGAGATTGTCAGGGTTGGCAAAAACCCTGGTTAAAAAAAAACATAAAACTTTTTTTTTCGAAAAAAGGTGGGTTTTTTTTCAAATTTCAGTGAGTTCTTTACATGTTAAATGTGTTCTGTCAAAATAATGTCGGTTTTTCCATAGTTAAGTAGGTTTTTTTGAAAAAAAAACGCACTAAAATTTAAAAAATCCTCCTTAATTGTTTATCTAGTTTGTATTTTAAACGTCCTGAATTTTGAAAAACCCATTCAATAATGAAAAAACCCTACTTAATTATGAAAGAACCTATTTATCTCTGAAAAAAACTGTTAAGTGTGATCTCACAGTCTAAAAACATTGAGGCTTCGAGCCATTAACCTTTTCTGAGAGCTGCGGCCTGGGAAGTGACTTTTATATTAATGTTTTTGTATTACTTGTAGCAACTGCGTTTTATTATAATTTTATTAGTATATAAGGTTGTACGGAAACTTTGGTTTATGAGATGAGATGGATGGAATGATGTAGCTCGCTCTTATCTGATCTTAAATGTTACTTTACCTCGGTTGAGGTCCTTTTATTTTGAGGATCTTTAGTTCCTAATAAATATTTTTATTTTTAAACTATCATGCCTACCTTTCGATTTTTAGTCCACTGCCTTCCCTAAACCAACAAAAACACCTTTTAAATTTTGAAAAAAAAAACATTAAAATTTAAAGAATATCCTAAACTTTGAAGAAAAAAACACATTCAATTTTGAAAGAAATCTATTTAAATTTGACTAAAAATACTGAAATTTTAATAAACCCTCCTTAATTTTTTATTACAAGTTTGAACTTTAAACGTCTTAAATTTTGAAAAACAAACCCACTGAAATTTGAAAACCACTTCCTTAATTATTGAAACCTGGTTTAAATTTTGAAAAAAAATCCACTCAACTGCAGTTTTTGGTTTGTTATTTCGTAAAATGTTTTCTGTAATATTAAAACTGCCCAAATCTTGATTTTTCTTGAAAAAAAATGAGGGTTTTTTTCACATGTTTTTTTTCTTCTTAAAAACCATTGGGTCCAATCCAGCCAACCCTGGAGATTGTATTATTTTATTTATTCAATTTTCAAAACCCTGTTTTTTAGTTGTGTACAAAAACTTAAATATCAGCTTAGTTAGATATATCTTTATAATAATATCCATATAATTAATGCAGTCCTAATTTTTTCAGGGTGAAGAACACCTTAGTGATATTTCAAAAGTTAGGTATTTAGTTATAGATGAAGCTGATAGAATGGTTGAAAAAGGGCATTTTGCAGAGCTTACTCAAATTTTAAATTTAGCCAATGGGTGAGTGACTCCATTTCTTCTAGATAATTTTTCTGTTTAAAATAAAATTTGTAGATGCCTCTCTTCAAAGTAGTTTTTTCTTTCAGATCTGATATGAATAAGAGGAGACAAACTTTTGTGTTTTCAGCTACTCTAACAATGATCCATGATGCCCCTAAAAGACTCACTTTGAAAAAGAAAAGCAAAATTCAGCAAAAACAAAAAATTGGTCAGTAATTTGATTTATTTTCAAATTTTTTCTATTTCTGGCATTGATTCTTCCTAATATTTTATGGTAAAAACTGGGCAACTGCCATTTAAAACTTGTTTGAAATTTCAAAATCTTGGTAACTACTACCTTGTGTAAGTCAAAATAGTGCATGTGTAGCCATATGAATGCATGTTTTCTCCTTTGTTCAATCTGTCTATGCCAGGGTTGGCTGGATTGGACCCAATTGGGTTGGACCCAATGGGTTTTTCAAAAAAAACCCATGTGAAAAAACCCACATTTTGGACCCATTTTTGGGTTTTTTCAAGAAAAATCAAGATTTTGGCAATTCCTTCAAAATTTAATGTGTTTTTTTTTCAAAGTTTAGGATATTTTAAAAATTTTCATGGGTTTTTTCAAAATTTAAACAAGGTTTTAAAAATTAAATGGTGTTTTTTCAATTTCCGGGAAGTCTTTTTAAGTTAAATGGGTTCTTTCATTATTCAGTGGGTTTTTTCATTATCGAATGGGTTTTTTTTTTCAAAATTTAGGACGTTTATAGTTCAAACTAGATATAAAAAATAAAGATTTTTTAAATTTCAGTGAGTTTTTTCAAACTTGATTAGATTTCTTTCAATTTTTAATGGGGTTTTTCAAAGTTCAGGATTTTTTAAAAATTTCAGTGGGTTTTTTCAAAGTATAATAACTTTGAAAAAACCCACTTAACTGTGGAAAAACTGACATCATTTTGACAGAACACATTTAACATAGAAAGAACTCACTAAAATTTGAAAAAACCCACTTACTATAGGGAGAAAACCACTTAATTTTGAAAAAAACCTCACTTTTTCCAAAAAAAACCCAGTTTTATGTGGGTTTTTTCAGGGTTTTATTGAAAAAACCCGGAAAAACCCAACCCACTTGGGTTTTTTAAAAAAAAAACCCGGGTTTTTGCCAACTCTGGTCTATGCCCACTATTAGTTTTAATAGTAAACTTACTTGAAATTTGAAAAACACTGTTTTGAAAACTATAAGTTTTGTTCAATTTTTAAATATTTTACTTAGTATACATATTATACCACAGTTCAAAACAAAAATGCTTTTATTACAGAATCTTTGGTCAGTTTAACTGGAATGAAAAATCCTAAGGTGATTGACATAACAAAGAAAAGTGCTGTTGTAGAATCACTCACAGAAACTCAAATTATGTGTAATAATGAAGAAAAGGTAAAAGCTCATTGAATATTATTACAATGCAATATTTTTCTCTACTTTATATGCCTATTTTATCTGTAAGTATCCCTGTGGTGAATAGTTGCAAAAAAAACCACTTCTCGTTATGGAAGAATAAAAATTTGTGGATAGGGGTAATAAAAAGGTTATTACCTTAAAAAAGTTTAATCCACTTATCCCCTGCAAAAATGTTCAACTTTTTGCCATAGTCGAGGCATTTAGCAACACTTTATTTAAAGCAGGACTCAATTTTTTTTATGGATGTCAAAATGATGACCCTCTGTGAGATAGGGATATTCCAAAGTAGGGGTACTCAAATTCCTAGAGAGAGTGGTCAGAATACTGTTCCGGCACATTATGTTTCAACCTGGTTATAATTCAATCTTATAAAAATATTTTCTCAATAAGTTTTATTCGAAATAATTTCTGTTTTTGTAATAGGATCTTATTGTGGGGCTGTTTATTTCAGGACTCGTATTTGTACTATTTCCTCATGATGCACCCTGGTCGAACACTGGTCTTTTGCAACAGTATTGACTGCGTCCGCAGACTCAGATCTGTTCTGGAACTTTTGAATTGCCATCCTTTACCCCTTCATGCATCCATGCATCAAAGACAGCGATTGAAAAATCTGGACAAGTTTGAGCAAAGTAAAAAGTGTGTTTTGCTAGCCACTGATGTTGCTGCCCGTGGTTTGGATATCAAAGGAATTGAACATGTCATTCATTTTCAAGTACCTCGTACAGCTGAAGTAAGTTAATGTTTTACTTTAAATATAGTAGAATGAGAGGATCTTTAAAATAAAATAACACAGGTCATTAGGAGATTACTATTTTGATTGGGGTTTTCTAATTTTTCTTGTAAAACAGTTTTGTGTGAAGTTTGTTATTTTTCAAATTCTTTATTTAACATGCTTTTTTAAAGTGATACTTTTTTTAAATTAATGTAACTTTCAGGGCTCCCAGCAGGTCTCTTTTTTCCCTAAAAGTCTCTTTTTTCACCTGAGGTCTCTAAAAGTCTCTTTTTTAGGATCAAGGTCTCTTTTTTTTCCTTTTTTCCCTACTTTTAAGGGTTAGATTTACAAAATTTTTCTGGGGGAGCACCCCCAGACCCCCTCTACCTTTGAAATTTTTGTCTCTTTATATCCTTTTTCCGTAGAAAATTCTGACTTACAAGATATCGGTCTCTTTGGGTGTTATCAATGGGTCAACAATATTAGTTGAAACAATACTTTGAAGGCTAATTTTCCCCAAACTTCCAGTGAAGAACCCTCATCCCTGTATCTATACTTGGGGTTCATATTTTATACAAACTGCAAACAAAATTTTACAGGGCCTGTTAGTTTGAATCAATTCTCCCCCCTCCAACCCCCCCACAATAGTCTGGTTATGGGTTTCAAGTGTGAAATAAAGCAATTAATATAAATTTGAAAATTATTTGTAATTGGTGTCAAATCTTAATGTATAGTACATTTCAAAACTATTTTGTTATTAGCACCCCAAAATACATAGAAATTTGTTAAAATTATTCAACAACAAACTTTTAGGTTGCAGACCTGTATAATTAAGGCATCTATTAGGGTAAAATACAAAAATTTTACGGAAGCCATGGAAGAAATTGTATGTGAAAAATAGTCTTTTATAGGGGTATAAAGGATAATTATGACCTTATGACATCCTTATTTAGCGGCATAGCCAGGATTTTCCTTTGGAGGTCCAAAAAATGCATTATTGTAAATCAACGAAATTTCTGTAGTTACCCAAAAAAATTTGTCATTTTTAATTATACTCCTCTCTGTTAATTAAGAGGTTAACTTCTATGCGTTAATTAGGATCTCTCCTCAAAATTTTTTGCGAATTTGCCCCTTGAAAACAGTGCTGAACTCGTTTTTGGCGTCAGGCCCATAACTAGATATTTGTTTCAGGGATTTGACTCAATACTATTTACTTATGAGTGTTTTTACATGCTTTGTTTTAAAACGCTTACTGTGATAGGATGTTAATCTGTGTACAATTAGTCTAAAGTTTGAGGGCGCTTCACCAGAAAAATTTTGGAAATTTGATCTTTTGAAGCAGTGTTTTAGCTCATTTTGAGACCTTTTCAGTTACATCCAAAGACTTCCTTGCAAGCCACACTGAGTTTCAAAGGGATGTTTGGGGTCCTCCCATAGAAAATCTTTGTTATTTAAACATTAAAAGAGTAATGTGTAAACTCACATATTTGAGCCCTATTGGGTTACAACTACAAGTAAAGAGGATTGATCTTTTAAAGTGTAGAATTTTTATGAGAAGCACAGTATCAAAATTTCTCCCTTGAGTGGCAACTGGTTATTATAAAACCAAAACTATAGGGTCTAAAATATTTAGGTCAGAACCCAAAGACCCCCCCAGTTTTGGCTACAGCACTGTTTTTTTATTCAAGAATAATCTCAACTTTTCAGTTTTTTAATTTTAATTTATTCAAGTTACGAAAAGTATACTTTCTGTTTTGAAGGATTATCCCAATATTTCATTTCAACATTTAAAAATTACCTTGAAAATATACTTTTTTTATTATTTTAATTTAATTTTTTTTATTGAACCAAAAATAAAAAAACACAATTACAAGTTCACATAGCCACCTGCAGGGCTCCCAGCAGGTCTCTTTTTTCCCTAAAAGTCTCTTTTTTCACCTGAGGTCTCTAAAAGTCTCTTTTTTAGGATCAAGGTCTCTTTTTTTCCTTTTTTCCCTACTTTTAAGGGTTAGATTTACAAAATTTTTCTGGGGGAGCGCCCCCAGACCCCCTCTACCTTTGAAATTTTTATGTCTTTTTATATCCTGTGATTTTCCGTAGAAAATTCTGACTTACAAGATATCGGTCTCTTTGGGTGTTAGCAATGGGTCAACAATATTAGTTGAAACAATACTTTGAAGGCTAATTTTCCCCAAACTTTTCCAGTGAAGAACCCTCATCCCTGTATCTTTACTTGGGGTTCATATTTTATACAAACTGCGAACAAAATTTTACAGGGTCTGTTAGTTTGAACCAATTCGTCTCCTTCCAACCCCCCCCCACAAAAGTCTGGTTTGGGGTTTCAAGTGTGAAATAACTTTTAGGTTGCAGAACTGATATAACTTGATTATAATCAAGGCATCTATTAGGGTAAAATACAAAAATTTTACGGAAGCCATGGAAAAAATTGTATGTGAAAAATAGTCTGAAAAGTATTATCCGAAGAAATTATAAGTATCATCCTGTTTTGATTATGTTAAAGGGGTATGAAGGATAAATATGACCTTATGACATCCTTATTTAGCGGCATAGCCAGGATTTTCCTTTGGAGGTCCAAAAAAATGCATTATTGTAAATCAATGAAATTTCTGTAGTTACCCAAATATATTGGTCATTTTTAACTATACTCCTCTCTGTTAATTAAGAGGTTAACTCCTCTGTGTTAATTATAGGATCTCTCCTCAAAAACATTTTGCAAATTTGCCCCTTGGAAACAGTGTCGAACTCGTTTTTGGCCTCAGGCCCATAACTAGATATTTGTTTTGGGGATTCGACTCAATACTTATGAGAGTACTAAATACTTATGAGAGTTTTTACATGCTTTGTTTTAAAACGCTTACTGTGATAGGATGTTAATCTGTGTGCAATAAGTCTAAAGTTTGAGGGCGCTTCACCAGAAAAATTTTGGAAATTTGATCTTTTGAAGCAGTGTTTTAGCTCATTTTGAGACCTTTTCAGTTACATCCAAAGACTTCCTTGTAAGCCACATTGAGTTTCAAAGGGATGTTTGGGGTCCTCCCATAGAAAATATTTGTTATTTAAACATTAAAAGAGTATAGTGTAAACTCACATATTTGAGCCCTATTGGGTTACAACTACTAGTATAGAGGATCACTCTTTTAAAGTGTAGAATTTTTATGAGAAACACAGTATCAAAATTTCTCCCTTGAGTGGCAACTGGTTATTATAAAATCAAAACTATAGGGTCTGAACCCAAAGAACCCCCCCTTTTGGCTACAGCACTATTTTTTTATTCAAGAATAATCTCAACTTTTCAGTTTTTTAATTTTAATTTGATTCAAGTTACGAAAAGTATACTTTCTGTTTTGAAGGATTATCCGAATACTTCATTTCAACATTTAAAAATTACCTTGAAAATATACTTTATTATTTTAATTAAATTTTTTTATTGTACCAAAAATAAAAAAGGACACAATTACAAGTTAACATAGCCACCTGGGATCTCAATCTTTGGCAATCAATCGCCTTTTTATCTAATTTTATAACATTAACTATTTTGTGAGGATAAAACTGAAATTTTTGTTTCATCGACCTATTTTTTTTCGTGACACTGTTAAATTTTGACTTAAAATTTCGGTCTCTTTTTCCTCTTTTTTAAAGATATTAGGTCTCTTTTTTCCCTAAAGACAAACCAAATGTCTGCTGGGAGCCCTGCACCTGGAATCTCAATCTTTGGCAATCAATCGCCTTTTTATCTAATTTCTACATTAATTTTATAACATTAACTATTTTGTGAGGGTAAAACTCTGAAATTTTTTTTTCATCGACCTATTTTTTTCATGACACTGTTAAATTTTGACTTCAAATTTCAGTCTCTTTTTTCTCTTTTTTAAATATATTAGGTCTCTTTTTTCCCTAAAGACAAACCAAATGTCTGCTGGGAGCCCTGAACTTTTGATGACTCAAACTCCTTTAGTTCAAGGTTGGGGATAATTCAGTTTTCTCTGTGGGTCCTTTGAAATACATTTTTAAACTAATAAGTAATATTAAAAAATCAAGGCTTGTTAAAACACTTCAACTATTTCTGTTTTAAACTAAATTTTTTTCCACGTATATAATAATGACTATAACTATGGATGCCACTCTTCAGTCCTGGGGATGGAATTTCATTTTCTTATAAGTTCTTTGAATTAGAACAAAAAACCAGTACTTAGATAAGAGATTTTGCCATTGATAAGCCTGTCTCAAACAGATACAGCTATACCTTATTATTTAAAGACCTATTTACTTATTAATATTCTAATTTGTAGGGATCTTTGCTATTAAAAATATATACTTGACTGGTGGGAAATGATTAAAAAGATAATTCAAAGTTTATTTTGATTTCTGTCATTTGCTAGATCATAGTTATTATATTAATGTGGGAAAGAAATCAAAAGTTTTAACTTCTTCAGTTTACATTAGTTGATTAATGGCATTTTTAGCCATTTAGTTATCAGAGTTGCTTTGTTGCTGTGCTAGGGGGTCTCCTTAACAAATTCCTCAAACACCTCAATTCAAGTGAGAGGTTAGAAAAGGGGCAAAAGAAACATTTGTTGTGTATAAAATAATAGGTTTTGGTCGTTTTTACATCCTGGTTCACTTTCTTTTCAGACTTATGTACATAGAAGTGGGAGAACTGCAAGAGCTCAGAATGAAGGATTAAGTTTGATGTTGATTGAGCCCAAAGATGCTGTTTACTATAGGAACATTTGCAATACGTTAAATAAAGGTATTTATTGTTTTATAAAATATTTGAAACTGTTGAAATGCCCAGCAATGCTACAGAAAAAGGAATGTGTTCCACATGGGTGCCACTCTTCAGTGCTAAGGACGGAATTCTATCTTCTTGAAAGTTCAGTTAACAGAATTCCATTCTTTGTTTAGTAAAATCAGGAACAGATAGGAAGCAATTTGTGCTGAATTTCAGCACTTAACCTTGTATATTTTGCCACAAATTCCAAGATCTTAAGAACTTGTTCTTACAGGCTTGGTGCAATTTGTAATTTTTTATCCAAATGGTACCATGATTTCGGAGGTAGCTTTCGGGATTTTCTTTAAACTATAGAATTCACAATGTGTGATAATCAAGGTGAGAGGTTGTCACCTCTCACCTAGTCAGCATAAATAAAGTTGGTGAAAATGGTGAACTCTTCTATCTGATAACATTTTTTAATCAAGACTGTTTGACGTTTAATAGTTAGCTTCAGATTTGCTTTCATTTCTTATGTTTTTATAGATAAGACATTACCAACATTCCCAGTGGATCATACAGTGTTTAAGTTGGTGAAAGAGCGAGTAACTTTGAGTCGTTTGATTGATAAAACTGAACACAGGGTGAAAAGGCTCAATGCTGAAAACAGGTGGTTCGAAAATACTGCTAAAGAAATGGATGTTGAAATTGAAGAAGATAATTTGTATCCTTTATCACTTTATTAAATTTTATGGAAAGGTATTAATTGGGAAATTAGGTTAGGGATGGAAAAATAAGGAACCCAGTAATTGTTGAAATAGCACCATTTATCAAGTAATTAGCAGCCAATGATTGTTAATCAACAAAGGATAAACTAGTTTGCCTTTTTAAAAAACCATATTTATTAAATGCTTACTTATGACTATTTTTATTAATGAAATAATACTAAAAACTGTCTTTCTTTTAAAATCACTTTCTCTATAAGATACAGTTCAATTTTAAAGACTTGTTATTACATTAATAAGCAATGAAATTGAAAACATTTCAGTTTTCTTGCAATAAAAAGTAAGACATTTTTTAAAATTATGGGTATTATACAGATTTTAGAATTTTAAATAGTTAACAGGATTAAATGGATCTAGAGATCAGTAGGTTAAGTAAATTTCTTATGTAAGTGGAGGTAGAAAAATATTTAATTGATAAATATTCATCTTAGTTTTCAGAAACATTTTTGAATTGTCAATTTAAAGTCGAATCTGCTTAATGTGATCACGGTTAAAGTTATCAATCGGATAATGTTATGGAAATCGACAGGGCCCAATCATTCCTATTTAATTTAATGTAAAATGTATCGTTTATAATGTGCACGCCGTTTAATGTTATCAAAATTTGTCCATATCCCCTGAAAAACATCCACTATCTGTTCATTTTGAAGGTCAATATCTACAAGTAAACATCTGCCCCACCCTAGAGCATCTAGTATTTCTTTTTTTTTAATAAGAATAAGAAAACATTCTGCATGTGTTGAAAGAAAACAGTTGAAGGGAGGGGGGGTCCGAATCCATGCTTGTGGGAAACCAGAAACCATCGGCGCATTGCAGATGTGTCTGATAAGAGATTTTAATTTTCCCTTGTTTATTGGAATTCAGATTATAAAATAAGTGGTTTATTAGATTGGAAGGATAGAATAAGAGTGCACACAAAAAGGGACCTCTTTCTATATAAATAAAAATATAAAGTAAGCCATTATTTTATTTTTATTAATTGAACTACTCTTGTATTTTCCCATAAAAATTTTAAGTTGTCCAATACATTGTGTAAAATAGTTTTAAATACATTATTTACGAGTACGTAATTTTTATTTTAAAGCAAACAATATGCTGCACTGTTTGCTGCTTTTTGATATAAAATCACTTTTTGTTATCAGTTTAATCTCGGTCAATTGCGATCACATTACTAAAACTTTACAAACCATGTTGTAAAATGTTAACAAAAATTCTTCTAAATGTTTAAAATTTAATTACTTTTTATTTTTTCACCGTTTAAAAAATAAATTATGACCATTTTAGTGAAGAGATTCAAAAGTCGTGAAAGTGCTTGCATAGTGTATGATTTTCTCCTTAATGATATTGCTTTAAGATTAAACGACATGGGTGAACTACATGAGCAAGCCTCGAAAAGTAGAGAAATAAATCGAATGAAAAAGCAGTTAAAAACAATGCTATCGAGACCTATAGTATCCAAAATACTGACTGGATGTTATCCTACGAAATCTGGAAAACTGCTGAGTTCTTCTGCATTCAGTAAGTATAAATTTATGATAAAAAAAACTTAGGTTCATTCATATTAACCTGTCCACCCGCGACCATGCCGCCAACATGGGGAATACATTGCCAAGTATGATATACCCTGCAACACTACTGTGTTGATTCTGGTAACCTTGGAAAAGGTAGCTTTTGCTTGCCGGATGCTCAGGCGCAATGAAGACGGTGCAAGCGTTAAGCCAATGGGAGGAAAAATGACTGCTCAATAATAACGCGTAGGAAGTTGGAAACTTTCAAGAAGATTTTGTTGCTCGGCCGTTTCGAAAGTTACTGAGGTAGTATACTTTGTTTCATATGTAAAAACAAAAGTAGGTTAGTGCTAAAATAAGTTATTTCTGCTCTTACTGTGTGATTTCCATAGTTTTGTAACATCCAAGAGTACTGAGCCCCCTGTTTCTGATTACCCCTAACAAGTGGTTATAGTTAGGGAAGGGGGGGAAATGAAGCATATCCAGCTTGCAGCTGAATTTGGTAATTTTTTTTGTCACCAAGTGAAGAACCCGGTGGGTTCGTTAGCCTACAATTTGTTGCCACATTTCCTTTATTAACCCTGGGGGTGGCAGCCCCTCCTTTTTGAATTTAATTAATTTTTTTTTTAAATTTCTGATTTTGGTATACAAAATTTTATTTTTTTTAAATGTATTTTTTGGCAATTCTGATGAAATCATGTATTTTGGCACGTTTTGGCAAAAACTATGGACAGGCTAATATGAAAGTACCAAAACTTATTTTTGAAAATATATTGTATAATTTAAGAAAAAAAAACTTTAAAAAGTGTTTTGTATGAATGGTAAATATCCAGTATCATGATGCTTCTTAAATTTATGAAATTACTCTACCCTTTTCTGTGTGGTCAATTTTATCAAATCTGCTCAAATAAATGAATGCATATACTATTTTACTGATGCAAGCTATAATTTACTTATCTCTATCTAATTTCAATCTGAGATTAATGATATGGTGACAAAAAAATTGTATTTATTGTAATAAGTCTTGCTTTTTGTTACAGATCCTGAAAGAGCTGTTGAACTTGTAAAAAACATTAAAAAAAAGAAAAAATGAGTGTACAAAAATAAATATTTTATATATTTTAATTGTAGTTTCTTTTCACGACTATTGACTGAATTTAATTATTTTTAAGTCTAGTAATTTTTTCAAAAATTGAGGATTTAGGATTGGAGTTTCTTTAGAAGAAAGAAAATAAAACTGCATAAGACGTTAATTTTAAAAATGCAGTTTATCATATCTTTAAACGAAGTGTATATTTGGACGGCCAGTGGCGCATGCGCTGTAGGTCTCCTGATGACGTAGCAGTCTCGGCGCTTAGTGATGGAACCAATCATAGAGGAGATATAACAATGGAGTGAGCTTTCCCATTGAATCGCCTTCAAAAAAGAGTAACCATCATCGGTATGGGCTCCTGGCGACGATTGGCGCGTTATCGCTTTATTGGCAGTTTCAAAACTAATAAGAGGTAATAAAATGATTTTAAAAATTTCGTGATAGTTTTGTACTGATTATGCAGAAACTCTAAATATTTTTATTGTAGTTTTTTTTTTCTAATTTACTAACTTTTAAAAGTAGAGATATATTGAATAAAATAGGTCTTGACCTTACATTGGATGTTTTATTTTATTGTGTGTAATTAAGAATCATTATATTCCATTTTAGTGTTTTACTTAGAATTCAAATGATTATAATTTTTGAGAAAAGTATTTTACCTCTCTAAAATCATTTTTGCATTTTCAAAAATATTAACAAAATTTTTCAATATCAGTGATAGGGGTTAAAAATTAAGCAAACCGAATGTGCACAGCCCACAAGGATAATTTTATTAAAGATATTTTAGGGGAGGAGTTGGAATGAAGACCATTTTCTCTTTGCTCTTTTCATTCTGTGTTTTTTTATTTGCTCCTCGATATAGTGCTGCAGTTTATTTTAGATGAAACCCAAAGAGCAAAGAGAGCGAATTAGTATTTCTTGATGTCCAGACAAAAATCTCGAAAGTGATTCCTTTCATGCAATTATGATTTCATGCACTTTCTTGCCACCCTAAAGGAATTTTTCTTTTAATTTGAGAATAAATGCCAGCTTAGTCTAAAAAATGGCTACTAAATACCAAATGTAAGATGAAAGTTGCATGTATTTTCACATTTAATAATTTCTTAAGTTTGAAACATTAAATAAAGGAATTTTTTTATAAATATTACATCAAATACATCCAATTTTAGTTAACTTAAATTAAAAATTAATAAATGAGTTGTATAGCAAGCTTTTTTAAAGGAAAGTTTTAAAGCCAGAAAATGAAGAGATGATTGAACTGTTCCATTCATCCTTACAGCTCTTGTCTTATTCATTCTCATGCCTACTTATTTCTAGAAAACTTAAAATAAGCTTAGAAAATAACCATAAATGTTTACCATATAAATTATAAAATATACTTACAAGTAAAATTTAATATAGAGTAAAAATTTCAGCTTTAGTTCATTTTTTAAATTAAATTTAAAGAAAGAAGACTAAATATTTATTTTTGGTGTAAGAAAAAACATTTAGTTGTCCTGTTAACACAATAATGGAAGCTGGTGTTAATACAATTTATTAAATGGTGTAGAAATCACTATATTCTGCTTGGAATATAAAACATTTAAAGTGAAGTTAATACATAAAAAATTTAAAGGTCCCATTCTTCCCCCAATCTCCCCTACTGTATTTTCTTATGTGCTACATTCTTTTGATGCTGAAATAATAAAATATAATTGAAACACAATTTTTATTAAAATGTAACAGGAAATTTTAGTAAAAAGTCAATCAAATAAGAAGTTAACACTTTTACAATTTAAAATAAACATTTCAAGTTTTCAAAAAGGTTAAGGTTCTTGAAGTACAATATCAATCGAAAATCTTAGAAAAGTGAACTTCCCTCGTCACTAGACAAAATATGTCTAATTTTCTATCTCGTTTGGGAGTTCGAACAAATTCTACCCCTCTGGGACATTTGAAAGTAAAATTAAAATTTTTACTGTAACTAAATTAGGTGACAAAGAAAAAAAATTCACAAGAACCTTGATTAAAAATTTAAACCAGGGGTTCCCAAACTTTTTTGGTCCGTGGACCCCCTGATGACATTTTTCGTACACCGTGGACCCCCTGTCTTAGGCACCGTTCAAAAGTAGCTAAAAATCTTACGTTTTTATATAAACTTCTAAACCACGCATAAATTTTGTAATTTTTTCAAGTGTTTTTTTTCTTTCATTGATAAGCATTTGAAAAACACACTTTAACATGTTTAATTTTTTTTTAATTTTTGCCTTCATATGATTCACGATATTTTTAAGGAAATTATAACAATCAAACATTCAAAAAGTTTGAAATAAAACAAATATAAACTTTTAATATCTCTACATTGCAAGACACAAAATCTTTTAATTTTAATAAGTCATGGCCTAGTGAGTGAGTTATTCATTCGCCAAATCATAAAATTTCCGACATTACAATTAATATATGGCATGTTAACAAACAATATTTAATTACGTTCAACTATGAAAAGAAGTAAAATTATACATTATGGAAATTTACTTTTAACCCATTAATGCCCAACTTTTTATTTTTCTTAAATATTTGGTAAAACCATAGTAAATAGCCCCAAAACAACTGGAAAAATAGTGAAAAAAATTCCAGGTTAAAATTTTAATTTCTACACCAAAATTAAAAAACGTCCCTAAAAAGGGACGTCAGGCACGAATGCCCCCGTTGTTTTTCCCTATATAGTAAACGCATGGTAGAAAACTTTTTTAAAGCCTCAAAAACATCTTCTACCTTTTTAAGTGCAGCAAAAGTGATCCTAACCATACTGTAACATGAATATGAACAAAAAATATTAATTATTTATCCAATTAACTGTAAAATTAACCCTAATTAACGTAATTTGAGCATTTTTTATGCTCTAAATCACGTATTTTCCTCCCAAATCTATGTTAATTGCAAATTAATTAAGGTTTTTAATTGAAAAAGGCATTCTTTGTTTATATGTTACCTAATATTAAGTATTAATTTCTTTTACACACCTCAAATCCATCAGAATATCTCAATTTGTGAAGTTTAAGTTTTTCAAATGCCCATACTTTTTTCATTTTATTTCATTTAATTGTGCGGAACACGAATTTCTCCCCAAAAATCAAGCATTAGTGGGATGTGCATTAGCAAGCCAGATGATATAGATTGATCTGCAGTATAGAACACAATGATTAGCGGCATCTAATTAGAAAAAAAGCCGAAAATTTATCACAAAAGCGACTTTTTTGGCAATTTTAATGACAAAAGGTCATTATAACTAATATTTATTAAACTTTTAATTAAAATATAACCGGAATATATTTGCATAAGTAATAAATATAGTAAAATAATTAATTTATTCCTTTTAATTAATACAAATTAATTTATTCCTTTTAATTAATACAAATTAATTAATTCCTTATAATTCAAGACTTTTTATTCCATTAATTTTGCAGAAATAACAGTATTTTCAAAAAAAAATAAACAAGAATAATAAATTTATTAGCTAAAATTAAATTAATTTTATAAATATCAGTTATTTAATTCATTTCATAAGAATCGAACGCGTTTTTATGAAAAAATGAAGGAAACACTAGCATTTCACTATGGGGAAAACCACGGGGGCATTCGTGCCTGACGTCCCTTTTTAGGGACGCTTTTCGAGGGTCCAAAATAAGGTCAAGATAAAATATTTTGGAAAAATAAAAAAACACCCCAACTGATTTAATGTATAAACAGTAATATATATCGGCATTGACATTTTTTTAAAATAACAACTAGGATTTTTAAGCTTTTTCTTTTAAAATTTTTAAGAAAGCACTTTTCTGAAAAATTCTATCTTCCAACTTTAAAAAAAGTGAAAAATTTTTTAAATTCTGTGAGAAAACTCCAGCTCTCAAGCGTCGCCTCCAACCGTAGACCAGTTACGCCCTTGTTAGGGCTCATCAGCACGGTTTTTTTTTAATTCTGCTTTCTTCTTGTGTTCTTTATGTTCTATGAAGATCAGAGATACATCCGTGCAAATTTTAATTGAAAGGAACAAATTTTGTAGAAATAGGAGGATTTTTAAAAAACGTCCCTAAAAAGGGACGTCAGGCAGTAATGGGTTAATTTAAGAAATTGAATTATATGCGCGGCTGGTCGGGGTATCTCCACCGTGATAAGAGAAATGATTCCATGCCCCTGCTCGCGTTGCGAGGATTCGGTGATAACCAACTTTTCATATCACTAAAATTAGATTACAAAAAAGACTAAATTTTTGAAACTTATCAAATTTTTCCCGTGAACCTCTGAAGGTCGCTGTGGACCCCCTTGAAGTTGTTGTGGACCCCTAATTTTCATTTTCATGTCCGTGGACCCCCTGGAAGTCGCTGTGGACCATTGGGGGTCCATATGGACCACTTTGGGAACCGCTGATTTAAACCATAAAAATTAATTAGAGTATCCAAATTCTGAACACTTGAATACAGTTCGATTTTTCAAGTAAAGCTAAGAACTTTTGTTATAATCCAAAATGATGCAAGACTAAATTAGTAAAAATCTAAGTTAGTACAAATCTGAATGGATGCAGAAGTAATTAAAATGCATGGTAATTTTACATTCTGTAATTTCCTTAAAGAAATGTTATGGTTGTAAAAATATGCAAGATTGTCAAAGTTGGGCATATGCAATATTATGTTAGACTTCAATAACAAAATGTTATAACTCCAACTTCTAATTTAAATTACTAAATTATATAATCAAAACCTAAATCCTTACAAAGAATATTCATAAAAAAATCCCTAAAATTATTTACAATATGTATTAGAGAGTAGGGCAGATTTTACATCTTTTTTAATACTACAATTTAGACTTACCAAAAGTGTAGCTTGTAAAAATTAAAAAGTATATTCTAGGAACTAAATTTTTAAAAAACCAACTCTCAAATTACAAAGATTTAGCAATAAAAAAGCACAAAAATTTGTCATTTATAAACAGTATCTCCAAATCTAGTAGTTATTTACATTTAGTTGGTACCTTTTGATTTAAACATAGTATGGATTGTCACTATTTGATGGTCACTGTCCTCGGAAGAATATTTTTATATAGATTACAAAATACAGTATAACTTTACTTCAAAACAATTTAGCAGATGATGAATTTATTAATTTCCATCTTATAGAATGGTTATTTTCCTCAAAAGATAACTCAGAATTAATAGAAAAATTTTAAGATGACTTCTTCACTACTTGACAGTAATTCTTCAAATACACGCCATCAATGAAGTTAGCACATAATTTCACAAACACAGTTTGCTCTCTTCAATATTTCTTTCATGTATTCACAAAGAACAGCATTTATAAGAAATAAAAAAATAATTATTAGTATGTGATCACATAAAATGTAAATAATTACGAGAAAAAATTACAGTTATTTTATTACTGTTTAATGACACATTGAAGTGTTTATAATTCGTATTCCCATTAATTTTTTATTTCATTATAAATTTCTTAATTTAATTAAATTCCAATTCAATTTAAAACAAAAAAAACCTTTTTGCTCAAAAAAATTATTATGTAGTTAAATGGAAAGCGAGAGAATAAGAATTCTTAAAATATGGGATTTCCTAATGCAAGAGAAAATGCGTAATTAAGCTGAATAAGAACAAGCAAAATACTTAAAAAAAAGACATATTGAATCAAAAATTACACGTTATTCGTAATTATTAATCTGGGCAAAATATAATGTTATAGGAATTTAAAGCACGAACAATATCGTATTTCTTACAACTGAAATAATTATGAAAAAGCTTAATTGAGAATTGAGAAGCAAAGTAAACAAAGCTAACAATCATATAAAAAGTTTAGTAATATAACTTTCACTGAATTAAAAAAAATATTGAATATTTACCTTCTTAATTCCAATCTTGAATTGACTTTGCAAGTCTATTCAGAATTCTTGATCTGAAACTGATTTCAACTAAAAATAAAAACAAAAGCTCGCCGTCGATTTGAGTAACATGGAAAAAAATGGCGACGGCGGCAAATTTCGAGCTCAAGTGGATTGGCGAGCGGTTGGGCGGCGGCGGTGTGACGGATTGGCGGCGGATGTGACGTTTTGGCGGCGGAAGTGACGTTTTCCCATTGCCTTAATGTTAAACGATGTTTGCCACTGTTAAGGTTTGCCATTGCTCACTCCATTGTTATATCTCCTCTATGGAACTATATCTCCTCTAAGAACGCCTAGCCGTGGAAGTTAGAGTAGAGTTTAGTTGAAAAAAAGCCGTCCAAATATACAGTGCCATCTTTAAATCCTCGTAAAGTTAAATTTTTCAAATAAATTTTACTCTGTATCATTTTATACACTCTTTTTTATCTTAATACAAATTTAGAAGTCAATCAAACGGTAAATACAAAAAAAATCAGTTCCGACGTACCCGTTTCCTTATGCGATTCAATTAGCAAAATCAAATTTCAGTCACTCGGCCGATGTTGCTATTTTGAAATATTTAAATATGCTGATCTGTGGTAATTTACCAGCTTACCTGATGCAAAATCTACTATGCCTATGAATTTTGATGCCTCTAACTCGTTCTATTCAAAATTAATCAGCAAGGTAGCCACTATTGGTACTGTGTCCACTATACCCACATTTACCTTAATTAGACCTAGTTCATAAACGTAAATTTTCAAATTTTTCCAATGCAAGGTGGTTTTTGTCAATTTTCTAAAACTTAAGTTCCAATGCGCTCTTCAGGGATATTTTTAGGAATTGTTTTTTGATATTTTTCCAGTTATCAGCAAGCCAAGACAACTTTTGAGACTCCTATGTTTTTTAATTTCGAAAATTTGCTTTTTTCCACCCAGCATCCATGCGATAAATGATTGCAAATCTGAATTAAAATCCTGAGTAAATACTAGTGATTCCAAAATGTTAAGCAATTACCATTGCTTTACTATTTTAAATGTCATAAATCATTAGTGATCAGTCAGTATATTAACTAATACTTTTTCTGTTCCTTGTTTCTTTTTGAGATGAATTTGGGTTTTTTTGTCACCTGGTTACCTTAACAAACTCACTATCTTGAAATTTTTCTGAGTCTCGTTGATATTAAGTTCACACATAACTGGACAAATAATTTTCAATGGTGTTAATCTTTTTTCCTGATAATGAATCTTTTTTCAAGTTGAAAATAAACAAAATTTAGACTTTCCTGTTAGTATAATAGAAAATTATTTGGGTAGATGCAATTCTTTAAGTAGAAACAAAAATATCCAAGAGTGAAACTACTTTATTAAATACTTATTTAGGTGATATAAAAAGTTGATATATACAAACATAACCATACCTTTGAATTCATTTTTACACTTAAGTGTAAAGCTAGGAAAACAATACATCATTTTCATAACTTAACAAAACATAAACATCAGAAATATAAGTGGAACACAGTTACTCTTCTCCTTGAGCAATTCACTGCATTTTTTTTTAAGTTTAAAACAATTCTAAAAATAATTTTCCCCATTTAAATATATTTCAACTGCTATTTTCACTTCCAAACAATGCACAAGAAATCAAAAATATATTCTAGCCTTTGAAAAGGTAATATGAATAAAAACAAACTTCAAAGAAGTTTCAAAACTTTTTTACATAGTGTAATTCAGAAAAAGTCTTTAGGATTCATGTAATATCCTATTGAAACTGCTATATGCAGCCTCTAAATCAAATATGAACTGTCTCACTTGGCTTTCAGTTAATTCATCAGACGCAGCCATTTGGGACATAGTTTGCAACCTAAAATTAAACATAATTTTAAAACACACCAAAGATTTTTTGGAAATTTTTGAAACAGCTTAAACTTGTTTGGAGGAAGCACAACCAAGAAGTACTATTCAAAAGATATCTCCTCAGTTGAAGATACATGGAGGATGTTTCAACAAGGTTTTCCAAACTCTAGACAGGACCTTGCGCCATTAAACCCCAACCAACCAAACTCTAGACAGCTTTGTTTTCCTTGCATACAGTAAATAAAAAAAAGTACTAGAAGGTTCTTACATCTATAAGTCCATAGTTTTCAAGAAAATTGGGACAAAAATGCAAGGCATTTGGTATATGCTTAAGTTTATGGAACTCCAGAACATGAGTTTGAAGACTAAGATTTTAAAAATATCCATTGCTCATATCAAGACACTTGCAAACAAAGTAAATAATAAGGGAAATTTTTACAAGACATCCCATTCCCCCCCCCAAAAAAAAACTATGAGATCTTAGGACAATTTTTATGTTCTCTATGCTTAAATAGTATACAGCTGTGAAGATTATTTTCCAGATAGAGTTGCTGAACCTTTGACTTTTGAAAGTGGTCATTGAAAATTCATTTAAAATATTTCTAACAATGTAAATTCTTACCATTCATGAACTTTTTGCTTCCCTTCAAAGTCTGCAGGCAATAATGTCAATCGGCACATTGTATCATAAAGCTCTCTTAAATCAGGTTGAAGCTACAAAATAACTTTTATTAGAAAGTACTTAAATATGATTTAAAGAAATATAAAGATTAATAGAAAAGTAAATTTCAAGCAAAGTGAAAGGCAAATACTTACTTCATCCATTGACTTCAGCTCAAGACGCAATTTATCAAGAATTGTAATGAAAAGCTGAAATTTTATAAAAGAAAATATATAAGTATTTATCATAGCATTTACATATTGAGATGTAATTTATTAGTAAAGCATTTCAAAAATATTGAAACTTAAAAAACACTGAAGTATTAAAACTAATGTATATTTTTCCCCTTTTCATAATAGTTTAAATGTATAGAAAAAGTTAAACAATTAGGGAAATGGTAGATGGCTAATTTTGTAAGAACCAGTTTCAAATGTATTAAGCGTAATAAACATAAAATTTTAGTGCATTAGTAAGAAAACAAGTTTTATAGATGAATAAAAAAAATTTTAATTAAAATTTTTTTTTCTCTTTTAGCATATTAGATCAGTGCAGAAGCCTTTGAAAATGGTAAAAAGTGATAAAAAATAATAGTAGGATGAAACTCATTGGAAAAGGAAGAGAATATAACAAAAAAGAAAGGAAAAATAAATTACGGCCGATCTGAGGTCGGGAAAAGGAAGGGGGGGGTAAAAAGGGGGGTTTTTAGAATAAAAAACGGTTTATCTCGATTTCCGGCAAAACTACAAGTCCTATAGAAAAAATTTGAATAGCAAAATTGTAGGTAATAAAAAGATCTACAACTTTTGTTTTCACAATTTTTTCACATAACCTCAAAATTTATGTGAAAAATTCAAATAATCAAGTTTTTGGTTTTTTATTTTTATCTCTTACAAAAAAAATTTTTTTTCACGAAATTCGGTGAAAACTTACCTTTTGATGTCCCAAATACACTTTAATTTTTTTGATTTAAAATATTTATATTTTCTCGTTATTTTGACTTGATATCGAAAAAGCACCCTAATTTTCAATCGAAAATTCTCACGTCAAAATATCTGCTTTTTTAAAAAAGTCGGTGGGCTTTTTGTTCGTTGAAATCTCTACTTTCTGATGGTGTAAAAAAGTATATGCATCACTATGGTAAATGTTCTCAGAAAATGCAAAGAAACGAAAAAAGCTCGAAGAGTTCAATTAAAAAACCATACAAAAATACCATTTTTGCAAGAAAAATTTTTATCTAACGAGAAAAACAAGGACAAAAAAATAAAACCGTTAATGAAAAGATTACAGTCACAAGGATTTTCCTGTAAACAAGCAGAAGAAAATACAGACAAGCTGACATAATTAAGGCCTCGATAGAAATTGACAGAGATACCAATAAAACTGTCTTTGTTGTGGGACAAGATATTGATCTTTTGGTCCTTTTGAATCAATTAAATTCAAATAATCATGACATTTATTTTCTCAAGCCAGGTTATTGAATATATCTATTTTTCACGTCTAATAGTTTCAAATATGAATCCTTCAAAAATATCGTATCATTTCTGCATTGTTTTTCTGGTATTTCCTTGCAAAAATAGTATTTTTGTATGGTTTTTATAATTGAACTCTCTTCGAGCTTTTTTCGTTTCTTTGCATTTTCTGAGAACATTTACCATAGTGATGCATATATTTTTTTACACCATCAGAAAGTAGAGATTTCAACGAACAAAAACCCGCCGACTTTTTTAAAAAAGCAGATATTTTGACGTGAGAATTTTCGATTGAAAATTAGGGTGCTTTTTCGATATCAAGTCAAAATAAGGAGAAAATATAAATATTTTAAATCAAAAAAATTAAAGTGTGTTTGGGACATCAAAAGGTAAGTTTTCACCGAATTTCGTGAAAAAAAATTTTTTTTTGTAAGAGATAAAAATAAAAAACCAAAAACTTGGTTATGTGAAAAAAGTGTGAATACAAAAGTTGTAGATCTTTTTATTACCTACAACTTTGCTAATCAAATTTTTTCTATAGGACTTGTAGTTTTGCCGGAAATCCAGATAAACCGTTTTTTATTCTAAAAACCCCCCTTTTTACCCCCCCTTCCTTTTCCCGACCTCAGATCGGCCGTAATTTATTTTTCCTTTCTTTTTTGTTATATTCTCTTCCTTTTCCAATGTGTTTCATCCTACTATTATTTTTTTTCGTTTCAAAAATTATCGACCCTGGACTATATATGTATTGAACAAACCAAATGTTTTCACTTGGAAGGGCCCTTGGCCCCTTAGTGAACAATATGTATTATTTCTTTTCTTTTGTGTGTTTGTATATTATTATTTAATAAATTATTATAATATTTTTTAGCATGTGTGTGTTAAGATATTCTTTTCCTTTCATCACCATATATCAGCTTATTAAAAAAATTGCATCATAAATTTTTAAGAAATTAATTAATTCATTAAAATATGGATTTCATGTAGTAACACATATATTATGACTGAGATGAATATATCTCATTTACTTACAGAGACAATATCCGCAATACATTTGCTGGTATTTCCTTTGTCATCTTTGATTGTAATAGGCCGATCCTCTTTGATTCGTTGGATAGCAGCAGGGCAGTTAAGCTAAAATTAATAAAAATTCACTTAGAACATTAATTTTTGTGAACTAAATAAATAGTATACTAACTTTTCTGTCAATAATTAGCAGTTATTTTAAATACAGCAAAAAATTTAAAGGGTGTATATCTAGAGATTTCATAGATTGTTCTTGTTACATAGAGATAATAAGAAAATTGAAAACAAAAAGAATCTGGGTACCCCCCCAAATAAACAATAAATATCCCTGAAAACTCCTAAAATATTTCTTAGAACCATAAGTGCTTTAACATAACAGCAAACTCAGTAATTCAGACTGTAAAGATGCAGGCCCGTAGCTACGGGGGGGCCAGGTGGGGCTGAGCCCCCCCTGGATCTTCATTTGCCCCCCCTAGGAAATTTTCACCAATTCTAGCCACAAGCCCAGCTATGGGGTAGTCAGGGGGGCAGCTGCCCCTTCTAAAACACGAGTAATTTACTTCTAGAAGTTAAACCCCAGTTTTTTAGGGTCAAATTTTCCTGGGGGAGGGCCCCCATACCCCCCTCTTGTATTTAAACCTTTATTATTCACAATTTTTTTAAAATAAGAAGTTCATGAAAATCAAAATTCTTAGACTAAAATTTGGACATACATTTTTTAGTATACTTAAAAATGTAAGTCCGAATTTTAGTCTACAAGTATCAAAAGCAGTTTAAAATCCTGTTTTTAGAGTCAAATTTCCAAAAAATTTTCTGGGGGAGGACCCCCAGACCCCCCTATGATACTTCTATCCCCCATTATTACAAAAAAAAACTTTTTTTATAATAAAAGTAGTTCACCCGAATTAATCAACCAAAAAGTGTATAACAAACTACATTAAATCTATTAAATATGCATGGGAGGATTTCTAAAATTTAAAAAGGAAAACTTAAGAAAACAGAAAAGGGAAAACTAGAAAAATTTAGGACCTAACTCTTTCCGCAAGGTCTGGGTTTTGTCCCATAGTCAAACAGTTGAACCTACGCCTATGATACCTCCTGAAAACCCCCTTGCCCCCCTGAAAAAGTGAGCGCCCCACCAAAGGGAGATTCCTGGCTACGGCCCTGTAAAGATGTATTAATTATAAGGGCTAGGATTTATATGTAATTACATATTTGTTCAGGAATCTGATATTAAAGTGTGCTCTTGAATTCTATACGTTTTAAAAGATTTTGAATTGATTAAGACCATGTTTATTTTCCATATTTTCACATATTTCTGTTTATTTACATATTTTTACATATTCAACCTATAACTACATATTTTTACTACATATTTATCCATTTTTCAAGTTTTTCAAAAATAATCACACGTTTGACCGATTTTCAAATTAAAGTAACCCATAAAATGAAATATGCATTCAAATTGCAGTTAAAATTAATGCACCCAATGCTGAATTTAACTTTTAAAAGGTTGTGAAGTCAGGATTGTCAGATGAAATGTGTAAGGCGCTCCGAGAAGGGAAGTAGACACATGGCTTTCGTTTTTTTTTTCTCACGACAAGACAGCATAAAAAACATGATCAGTTGGCAAATAGTGAAAACCACCCTTCCCTACTATGTATGCGTAATATTTAGAGCCCCTTTAAAAAAACTACTTAAAATTTTCTTTTTATTATTACATATTTGGCCTTTTTTAATACATATTTTGCTAAAATAAACACATATTATATGTACATATTTTGGATTTTTAATTACATATAAATCACAGCCCTAATTATATCTATATTTAAGTTAATAAACTTGAGAGTACAGTTCAAAACATACCCTGAACTTTTTCATGAATACTTCAACAGAAGGAAACTCTTCACCTTGCACTTGTTTGAAGGCAGCCTTGTATTGAACAAGGAGTTTAGAACAAGCAGCAGTGTACCTTAAAATGCAAATTAAGTTTTTTAACTGATTTTCCAAAGTTTTATTATATAATTAAAAATTTTAATCTAAATAGTTTTTTATTACTTTCAACAGTGCCAGACCCAGGGTTGCCCAGGATAGTAGTTAGTGTAAGTTTAAGAATCATTTTTTCTAATGAAAAACTCACTCTTTTGCAGTGACACAATCCTTAATGTAAGCTTTTTCCAAACATTGTAATGTATTGATCACAGAATAAAGATCAGCCATGTTGTCATACCTAAAAAAATCATCATAATTATATTCTAAATCAGAGGTGCATGGTTCCCACTCTTTTGTGAGAAAACAAATTAAGTACTTTGGTTTTTACGCCATCAACCGTTCGCAACCATTAAACTCAGCATCACAGCTATAGAAACAGTCAATGGGTTTGATAGCGTTTTAGAATTCAGTGTTTTGGTCGACGGTATAATACGTAAGAACCAATACTTAGCAAGGACTTTTTAAAGCTCATTTTAAGTTTGTCATGGACTAACAGAGAAAAGCCATTTATGATCAAATCAAATCAAATTTATTACAAAAAGAAAAACATAATATAATAATACAATCACAAATACAAATACAATTTAACAAGTATAATACATACAAAAGAGAGAGATAGAAAAAAAAAGGAGTTAATGTCTATCCCAAAGGAGCTACTGCTCGTCCATGGGTAAATCGAATATCAATATTATAGCAATTAACAAAAAAAAAAAATTGTGGAAGAATATGTGCCAGAAATTTTTCTTTTTTATGTATGTAAAAACAATAAAAAACTAAAAATGGCTTGGCTGGCAATTTATATATATATGTTAAAGAAATAGTGAGAACTGATAGACTAAGTGAAAACCTGACAATTTTAAAAGAGGGATTCAACGTTATCTTGGTCAAGAATAAAATCAATACAAAGTTTTTTTAAAAATCTTATATTGGATTCTGTTTGAATTTGGCTTGGTAATTTATTAAAAAAAGTAACCGAAAGATATTGAAAATGTTTTTTATATATTTCTTTACGAGGGGTAGGTACTAAGAAATAATTTTGTCTGCGGAGGTTATATGAATTGTTAGAGTTTAATGTTGCCCATGTGGGGAATTTCTTTAAAAAGAGTAGACTATTTAGTATAAATAATTGGCGCACTTTTAAAAGATAATTATTCCCAGGAAAGTAACGTAGAAATTTCTTTTGCAAGTTAATTAATGGTAAAACGTTGGATATGTATTCTCCGCCCCAGATTATTATACCATATTGTAATCGAGATTGAACCCAAGCAAAATATAGTTTTAGAAGTAAATCCGAATCAAAAAATTTTTTCAAGTGATAGAATTTGAATAAAATATATCTTAATTTACTACAGATTGAGTTAATATGATCTTTAAATTTCCAGTCTTTATTAAATAGGATGCCTAAATATTTTAATGATGAGGAGTAATTAAGGATATGATTATCACAAGATTTAATTTTACAATCACAAAAGTATAATTTAAGCTTAGTTTCATCATTAGATCTTAAAGAAAACATAATATAACTTGTTTTATTTACATTTACCTTTAGCTCATTGCTTGAAAACCAATTGTAAATTATTTCCAAATCTTGATTTATCATATTTTGTAAAAGGTCGTAAGAACGAGCTGAATATAATATTATTGTATCATCCGCGAATGTAATTATTGGGTTGTCCCATAAGTTCTGTTACTTTTTACGAAGTTTTGTCTTTGAAAATTTTTTATGAAAAACTGGTAATAGGTGAAGATTTCAAACAAAAGTGATTTTGATATATGTATATTTATGAACATAATGTGTGATTTTGGTAGTTCTCGGGATATTATCTCTTTTCAAAATGGCGGTTTGAAAAAAAGACCAAAAACGATGATTTTCGCGTAATTTTTTTCTTTTGTTTAAAAAACTAGGAAGAACGCATAATTCATGGCTAAAAAAAGTTTTACTGTATATTTGAAATGTTTAGATTACGATGTCATACTTTCAAGATGATTCGATAAGTTTAAGGTTGGAAATTTTGGCTTTAAAATTTCATATATTGGCAATTTCACGTGTTTTTTAAAGCACGCCTATTGTTTTTCTAAGCAGCTGGTCTGAAGTAATTAAAGGCAGGTGTTTTTTGAACCATAATGCTTGTTAATGCACTGAATTGATGCCATTAATGCATTGAAAGTATCTTTTCATGATATCATTCAATTGATTTATTTCTAATTGCCAAGGAGTTGTTTTTATTGTAATGTTTTCGTATGAATCGAAGAAAATTGCTTTGTTCGCTGAGCGTAAGTTCAGAGAGTGTAATTGTGATAAGCTAAAAGGTTGCGCGCTTGCATTGTGCGCACTATTTTCTGAACTTAAGTTCAGTTATAATTTAATATACTGCATATTTTGAATACTTGGGTCTTTCCTAAGCTTTTTTATTGATTTTGATGCTTTTTTCGTAAAAATATGTTTGAAATGACTAACATTATTGAGGTAATTTTTTTGCAATAGATGTTATGTTTGGGACCGAAATTTCCTAAGTTAAACTTATCGAATTATCTTGAAACTATGACATCTTAAACTAAACATTTCAAATATATAGTAAAACATTTTTTAGCCCTGAATTATGCGTTCTTACTAGTTTTTTAAACAAAAGAAAAAAATTACGCGAAAATTGTCGTTTGTGGTCTTTTTTTCAAACTACCATTTTGAAAAGAAATAATATCACGAGAACTACCAAAATCACACATTATGTTCATAAATATACATATATCAAAATCCCCTTTGTTTGAAATCTCCACCTATTACCAGTTTTTCATAAAAAATTTTCAAACACGAAACTTTGTAAAAAGTAACAGAACTTAAGGGACAACCCAATACTTTACCCAACAGATTCAACTTACAAAAATCGTTGATATAAATGTTAAATAAAAGAGGTCCAAGTTTGGAGCCTTGAGGTACTCCTTTTTTAGAGGGGATAAACGGACTGCAAAGGGTATCCATTTTAACTCTTTGTTTGCGATTTAAAATGTACGATCGGAACCATTCCAGACAGTTACCCCGAATGCCTGCAGCATATAATTTATAAAGAAGGATATCATAATTTACGCTATCAAAAGCTTTGCTGATATCTAAAGATATTGCCGCAGTTTTTAAATTATCATTAAGATTGTTAGTGATAAAAGAGGAAAACTCTATAAGAGCATTTGTAGTACTTAAGTTATCCCGGAATCCAAATTGATTATTTGCAAAGAAGTTGTTTTTGTTCAAAAAATTTTTTACTCTTGTAGATACCACTTCTTCCAATATTTTTGAGAAAACAGGTAATAAGGAGATAGGGCGGTAATTTGTGAAAATATCGGGACTTGACAAAGCAAAGAAACTTATGATATGAGCAAAGAAACTTACTCTCTTTAGCATCCTTACTGCAGAAGACACACTAAAAACCTTTCTTATAGTGAAGACTACATTTTATTACCATTTCATTTAACGATTCCAAACATGTAAGTGGGATTAGCCATCTTTAATACAGAAGACGGACTAGTGCCCTCGGACTAGTGCATGGAGTCTCGGTGATGCTCGTGATGTGGCAGAGCGTGATGTATTCATTTATTTTATTCAAAAATTATTAGAACAGAGAATGAATGAGATTAGAGAGAGATTTCCTCTAATCAATACCTTCTGCACTTCTACATGTATAAAATTAACTTGTTTTAGGAAAGTTTCATTAAAAAATATAAGTAGCCAGTAATACTTTTGTTCAACAATTAAGTAAACATGCCATTTGTGTTTAAAAGAAGATAACAGAAATTGAACTATTTGAATCAAAAATTAACTTTTTCACATTCAAATTGAATAATTTCAGACTAAAGTACTTCAAATAAATTCCAGTACTTTTAAGGACTTTGCATTAAATTCAAGTACTTTCCAGGGTCCTTGAAAACAATAATAAAATTCAAGTGCTATTCAAGGATTTTCAAGGCCCGTGGGAGCCTTGAGGTGTAACCTATATACATTTAGAAACAAGTTGGAAAGTTTTAGAGAAAAACAACAAAATGGCTTTAATTCATTATTCAGAGTTCATACTAACTTTTCTCTCTCACGGGCAGTTCTGTAAAGCTTAACTTCTTCATAGAGCTCAGGTCTGTTTTCTGTAAATTGGAATCAAGTATAAATTAGGCAATAATATTTACCAAAATAAAAACTTTTTTGGGTAACCATCTGTTCTGAGTAAAATAAGTTTTAGGTCATTTACCAAAGGACAAAATTTGAGTAAATTAATTACAACATTTAACAAGTAGGTAGGAATTTCTGAACTAGCATACTTTTTATTTTAACATACATAATAAATAGGCATTTCATCATTAACAGATCTTATTAGACGAGCAAAGTTAATCAGCAGTTACAGTTTAAGCAGTGAAATAATGCATGAAAGTTTTAATTAGAAATACAGTTCAGCCAACAAATGCTATTTTAACTAGATATATCATAAGCTTACAGGAGAAAATCACTTTTGGTGAATCTTTTGAAAGTTAGTAGAATGACACCAACAAATTTGCAAAATTTTCTAAAAATCTCACCAAGCTGAAATGCAAAGTCAGGTTGTGGTTATCTGGTGCAAAAGAAAGCATCAGTTGAATTCCTTGAATTTTGGATTAGTTATATTTTGATATATTATTTGTCTGCGGTCGCTTGGCGGAGAAAACACGGTTTCTCAGCATTGTGGAAGGCACAGAAAATCGGTTTTCCTCCGCCTTCCGACGGTAGACAAATAATATATTACTAGTTCCTAAGATATGATATAGGTCCCAACATCTTTGTAATTTTTACAAGGTAGGTGAAATTAAGAAGGAAAATTTGGTACAGCTTTAGAAAAGGTACACTTTCGGGATTTTCTAAAGCTGTTCCGAAAATTATGGTAATTAGTTTAAAGGATAAAAACTCTACAAACCTTTAGCTACAGCTTTAGAAAGAGTCCTCCAGCCACCATGTTTACCCACAGCTCAAATGATGATTGAGACCATAGAGATATAATTATTAATATTATTATTTAATACTAAAATTATCAATAGAGATCTAGGTTGTACTCCAGAGAACGAACTCCCGAGAGAGTTCTAATAGTAATATTAGATCTCTTTTTGACAACACTTAGTTTCTGTGGGAGCTCTGGTTTTACATGATGACTGGAAGACTCTTTCTAAAGCTGTTACGGATTATATAATCGTGGTACAATAATATTCAATGAATCAAAATATAAAACAACAAACGAAAACCAATTTATTATCAAAATCTAAAACACAAACCTTGTTGATTCATAATTTCAGGTTTACACAATTATTGCAGCCCCTTAAAGCGTTCTAATACAGATTCTGATACGAAATCTAAAACCAATTCACAGATTTTACGCTTGTTTTAGAGGGTTTTTTACACTTATAATTCCTAAAATACCAAAGCGAGATAGAAACAAAAACAAAACAGCTGTAGTTGCAACGCAATGCCAAAATGGTTTGACGTAATGTAGTGCAATCATTTGAGGCTAGATGAGTATGACGTACTTTGTGGTTAAATCTTTTAATAATTAAATACTTCTCAGTTTCAGTTTTGGACGAATAGTTTTTAATCCATAAGCTGATAATTTACTTCCTAGATTAGTTTTTTTTTCATTAAGTTTGAATGAAACTAATGAATGAAAAAAGAAGGAGATTCTTTTTCAGAAACAAGTGAAATGAAGTAAACTTTTTTTTACATTGTCAACAATCAACAAACACAGGAACACGTTGTGGGGTGAGTTTTCGTGGTTTTAGTTCGCAAAACTTTATTGATTCGCTGTTCTTTAAATTATACAAATTCCAAAAGTGCACTTTATCCAAGACAGCTAACCAAAAGCAAGGGTCACTATAAAAACGAGGGATTTTCAAATGCATTTCGTATTCTAGGACTGTATAAGATCTGTTCTTGTAGGGACTGAAAAGACTTAAAAAATTTATTTTACTTTTCTCTTAGTATAACAATATTGATAAGAATATTTATTTCAGTATTAAGTAATATACTATTCCTATTATTAAGTATTCAGGAAGAGTGTGCTATGAATGTATGTTCTAAAAACATTTTACTTATAAATGTTTTAAATTTGAATTGTGATTCTTTCTTCCAGAAATGGACATCTTAATGCGTTAAGACTGTCAGTGTTTGGAGTGTAATAGATTCTCAAACACTGACAGTCTTGACGCATGGAGTTGGTTCTTTTGCACTCAATCAACAAGTCATCGTTTTCTTGCAACATTCAACAAGTAAAAGAAAGCGCCTAAAATCTAGTTTAAGTTAATACTGTCTAATTCCTTCATCTTGATATGTTGATCCTTCATCTAGGTATGAACAATCTTAACTTGTTAAGACTGTCAGTGTTTGGAGTGTAGTAAATTCTCAAACACTGGCAGTCTTAACGAATAAAGTTTGTTCTTGCAGCCATCATTGATTTGATTCCAATATTTGTTCCATTGAGAATGTTTGAAATGTTTTAGGTGCTCAGTAACTGAAATATTGCCAGTTTTGGTGGTTATTATTGGCATAGCATTGTATTATAATTAACTGGTTTACAATTTTTGGTAAAATCCTACTTGATGGGTCGTCTTCGGAGGCTTTTTTTGGTGTCAAGTTTTTTTCGGCGCCAAAAGCGAAAAACACCAAATATAAAGCTGCGGAAAGCTAAAAACAGGCTAAACTACTTAAATCTTAATTAAGGAACAAATATAATTTAAAAGTATATTTAAATCATTTGATTGACAAATTTTTAACTACTTAACAAATTTAATTAACTACTACTTAAGAATTTTTAACTACTTATTTGCATAGATTTTCACTTTCATAACTATTTCTGTTCTTTATTCTAAAAACTAAACTCATTGGCGCAACAGCCCTAGTGGGTCAAGGCCTACGATGCCCATCTTCGTTTTCGTGAACGTGGGGCCCGGGGGTGCAAGGTGTTAGGCATGTGTCCCGGTTAGGTGGCGCGAGACCCCCAGTGTTTCGTTCCCAAGCACGCTTGGTCCTCATTTTATCGACCCACTGAAGGGATGAAAGGCTGAATGGACCTTGCCCAGCCCGGGTATTGAACCCCGGGCCTGTGGTGTGGAAGCGCGAAGCACTATACCACTGAGCCACTGGGGCTTCCTGTTCTTTATTCATTTCCTTGAATAGTGTATGAACTTATTATTGTTGTTTAAGTTATAATAATTTGTAATATCGGTTCTTACGTATTATACCGTCGACCGTGCCGCTTATTCAAAAACGTTATCAAATCCCATTGACTTTCCTATTGATATACCGCTGAATTAAACGGCTTCTGAACGGTCGACGGGATAATACGTAAGTACCGTAATATCAATGGTGTCCAAATCAAGCCCCTTTTTTCACAGGTCAACATGAATATGAAAAGACCTGGTTCTGAACTTCAAAAGTCAAAGAAAAGAAAGATAAAAACAAATGATAATGTAATAATTTTTCATGAATTACTGTTTTTATAGCAGAAATGAAATAAAGCATTTAATTATTATAATTTATTAATATTATTCACAACTTAAGTTTTTACACCTACTTTTATTTATTTTTAATCCAAAATTAGAACTTGGCAAAGTAGTCATCAATACTACCTTTCTCAATGTAGTATGGATAATCTGATGTGGATTTTCTATGGTGATAGATTTAATGGGCAATTTCTTGAAAGGTCTGGACACTCTAAAAATTGCAATATACTATACCATTTTGGAATTTTGCAGAATCTTTTTGCATTTTTTTGTGCTGAAAAATTGAAAAAAATTACCAAGCCATTTTAAATGTCATTATAAGGGTTTAAAGCCGACGTGCTGGCCGAGTGGTTAGCGTATCTGACTGCGAAGCCATAGTCTGGGGTTCGAATCCCCGTTTGGCATGGATGTTAATTTCTGTCCTCGTGTGATGAATGAATGTGGCCCCCCTGTAAAAAGGGGTTGTGCAAGTGAATGTGTATGTGGCGCGGGTAACAGTACCTCACCTCTGTGGCTTCGGTCCACAGGTGCTCGCTGGGTAACGCTCGCTAAGTAGGTACTTCTTAGGGCATTTCAGTGGTAAAGGATAATGTCCAGTAGTACCCGCCCATTGGGAAAAAAATAAATAAGGGTTTAAATGCATTTATTTTATTTTAATTGGGCATTTTATTAAAAAACAGGTGGAATATTTTTGATTATAGTTTTCCATATTTGCCAACTTTAACTATTTTCTATGTCTCTGTTTTCTATAGGATGATAAGAAGAGGAAGAAATTGAAATTGAAAGATACAGAAGTTGAAAATAAAGCTCCTGAGGATGAAGATAATGTGGAAGAAACTGAAGAAATTGGTAATTTATGCTGATGCGTTAAAACTTACTAATGCATGGAACATACTGTTTTCACTTGCTAATTTGTGTAAAAAATTGGGAACTAATAATTCATTTCACTAATGTTAAAATTGATGCAAAATTCAAGCAAAATGGTTGATTGCGCTTAGTTATTTCATTTCAGTCCAATACAAAACGTTTAGTTTAGTTAGAAAAGAAATTGTCACTCATTATAAAAGTTCATGTTTTAAACACCTTTTTTTGTAAGCTACTTTTAAATCTGACTTGTTGAAAATGTTTATGTTGATTTCAAATAAATTTTATGAAAATATACAATTTATTTTTTACTTTTTTTATGATCTCATTTGTTTCAATATACTTTTTTAGGATTTTTTTACACAGTTATTCTGTAGTTAATAGCTGTACATGTGATAAAAGCATTTGCATTCTGGCTGTAATAATAATAGTTACTTTTTTTTCAGACATGTCAGCTTGGAACAATTGCTACTTCCATGGCTCTATATTAAATGGACTGAAAGATTTGGGTTTCCTAAGACCAACCAAGATTCAAGAGCTAACTATCCCTGCTGCAGTAAGAGGAAACCAAGATATACTTGGTGCTGCTGAAACTGTAAGTATTGCATTTTTTCCTCACTTCCATATCCATATTAAAGGTTTCTTATTTTAGTTATGTAACTTAATTATGACTTTTTCTATGCTTAAACGTAAATATCTGGGCATTTTAGGGAAGTGGGAAAACATTAGCATTTGGAATTCCAATATTAAATGGCATCTTGGCAATAAAAGAGAGCAAGAAACAAGTAAGATTTTTCATGTTTATACTTTTTCAGTTTATTGATAGTTTCAATGTGTAAAATATATCTTCACTGTGATAATCTAATTTATTATTTTCAGAAAAATCCTGCTAACTCCAGTAGACCCTTATACAGCTTAATTCTGACACCCACTAGAGAACTAGGTATTCAGATAAAGAAGCATTTAATAGCTGTTGCTAAACATACTGACATCAAGGTATTTTTTGGACATCTTTGAAGCCTTAAATAATTTTGTTTTAGAACTTATTTAGTATTTTAGCATTGCATTTTAATTTATCTGCAATAATTTGTCTTTAGATTTCTTTAGTGGTAGGAGGTATGGCTCCTGAAAAACAAAGAAGGGTTTTAAAAAAGTGTCCTGAAATAATAGTTGCCACTCCTGGCAGGTTGTGGGAATTGATAGAAGAGGTAATAAAATTATCCGACTTTATATATTGGCTTTATATATAAAAACTTAAATATCAGCTTAGTTAAATATATCTTTGTAATAATATCCTTATAATTAATGCAATCCAAATTTTTTCAGGGTGAAGAACACCTTAGTGATATTTCAAAAGTTAGGTATTTGGTTATAGATGAAGCTGATAGAATGGTTGAAAAAGGGCATTTTGCAGAGCTTACTCAAATTTTAAATTTAGCCAATGGGTGAGTGACTCCATTTCTTCTAGATATTTTTTGTTTAAAATCTTCTTCTTTGATTGCCCTACAGCCCTTGATGGGCCTTGGCCTGCTGTACTACCTTATTCCAGGCAACTTTATTACACTCCTTTTTTTCCAGCTGGTTATTTTCATTGTTCTAAGATCTTTTAGAACATCATCTAACCATCTCATTTTGGGTCTTCCTCTAGGTCTATTGCTCATTGGCTTCCAATTTAATGTCCTTTTAACTCTATTTTTGTCATCCGATCTTTCAATGTGACCCAACCAAGCCAGTCTCTGTCCTTTAATAAAATGGGTTATAGTTTAATTTTTTTTACCAGGATCTCCAATTCTCTGTTTGTTCTAATTTGGAATCCATTATCATTCATAATCAGACCATAATTTTTTTTTTTGAGAATTCTGTTTAAAATAAAATTTGTAGATACCTCTCTTCATAGTAGTTTTTTCTTTCAGATCTGATATGAATAAGAGGAGACAAACTTTTGTGTTTTCTGCTACTCTAACAATGATCCATGATGCCCCTAAAAGACTCACTTTGAAAAAGAAAAGCAAAATTCAGCAAAAACAAAAAATTGGTCAGTAATTAATTTTATTTATTCATTTTCAAATTTTTCCATTTCTGGCATTGATTCTACCTAATTTTTTATGGTAAAAACTGGGCAACTGTCATTTAAAACTTGGTTGAAATTTCAAAATCTTAGTAACTACTACTTCGTGTAAGTCAAAATAGTGCATGTGTAGCCATATAAATGCATGTTTTCTTTGTTTGTTCAATATGTCTATGCTCACTATTAGTTTTAATTATTAAACTTGCTTGAAATTTGAAAACATTGTTTTGAAAACTTTCAGTTTTGTTCAATTTTTAAATATTTTACTTAGTATACATGTTATGAGCAAAGTGATTAATTGGGGATTATTAATAATTCCCAGAATGGAGGTGGGCAAAGTGATAAATTTCATTGATAAAGTCCATTGAATTTATCACATTCCCTCCTCCACTTCCCCTCTCCACTAGACTTTTTTTCTGAGGGGGTTTGGAAAAAAATTTTCAATGTTAGTTCGATTTTATTGGTGACCAGGGTTGTGGCGTCTCAGGACTCGAGCACTTTCCCTTGATCCCTGTGTCAACTCGACCCTGTGCCCTGTCTGGACTCGAACTCTTAACCTTGTACTTATGACTGCTTGTAAGAACTTAAGAACTTTACTTGGGAAGCTTGTGGCAACATCTAGATATTTGTGTATATAAGTGCGTAGCACTCTTCCTGTTTCTCTTCTCTTCTCTTTACCTTTTTACTTGCCTGCCTGCGTGCTGTGCACGTGTATTGCTGTGTCGCTTATTCCAAATTACCTTTTACATTTTGTTAACTAATAAATTTGTTGTTATTGTTAACTATGTCTATTGGCCTTATTTGGAGTCTTTATGGTGGTGCAGTCTTACTTTAGACCAGCATCACTATAAAGTGGTGACCCTATTCGAAAACTTCGTATTATGCATTAACTTTCAGCGACAGCATTGCACTGCATTCAGGCAGCCAAGCTCTAGTTTTGATCCCGTTTTTGGTGAGTGGAAATTCTTTTGGCTTCTTCTCTTGACCATGTTTTTGTTGGGTGTGGGCTGGTTCTGTTAAGGGGTTTAGTTCACTGTTCTTGTGCCATTTCATCGTATACCCTTTCTTTGAACTTGTCCCTCATGACGAAAACAGAGTCAGAACCCACTGCTTCTGCTGCCCTACCCGAACCTAACGTGTCACGAGTAGCCTTTCGCCCTCCCCCCTTTTGGGATAGCAATCCTGAGCTATGGTTTGGACAGCTGGAGTCCCAATTCCACTTGTCCGGAATCACCGCAGACAGTACCAAATTTCATTCGGTAGTAGCTGCCCTGGATTCCAATGTTCTTTCTTGTGCGACCGACCTAGTTCGTTCCCCACCAACCGAGAGTATGTACATTACCCTGAAGCAACGCATACTTGGCCAATACGCGCAATCAGATTCTGCTCGTCTTAAGCATTTGCTGCAGGATGTGACCCTGGGAGACAAACGCCCTACGCAACTACTACTTGAAATGCGTAATCTCGCGGGTGACAAAATTTCGGACGAAATTTTAACGTCGTTGTGGTTACAACGCTTGCCCGTCTCAACCCAACAAATCCTGGCAGTATCCGGCGAAGCGCTGGACGGCTTGGCAAAGGCTGCCGATATGGTTAATGAGGTTTCTAGTTATACCATGGGCATTTCTAGTGTTTCCCGTGCAGAAAGTGTTGACCTAACCGCACTTAAGGAGGATGTAGCATTCCTTAAAACAGAGGTTGAACGTTTAAGTTCCGCCCTCAAGACTCGTGCAAGGGGCCCTAGTCGTAGTAGAGGAGTTAGTAAGGACAATTCTACCAATCGTCCCGTTTTGTGCTGGTACCACAGTAAATATGGGAATAAAGCTCGTGCTTGTACTCAACCTTGTACGTTTTCGGAAAACTGTTAAGCTCGTCTGTTTTTTCGGCGGCAGATTATAATTCGAGCTCTAGCCGATTATTTGTAGTTGACAAAAATACCGGGTATCAGTTTTTGGTTGACTGCGGCGCAGCTTGTAGTTGTATTCCAAAAAACCGGGTTGGGAAGTGCGAACCCACAGAGCTAGTTCTTTATGCCGCAAACGGCTCCAGTATTAAAACTTACGGCACAAAAACCTACGATTTGAATTTCGGTTTACGCAGACAAATGCGCTGGAAATTTTTGATAGCGGATGTCTCTCATCCCATCTTGGGCGCGGATTTTTTGGAACGATTTGGATTAATGGTTGATGTTAAAAACCGCCAGCTAGTGGACGGATTGACATCACAGCGGTCAAAGGGGATAATCTGTTCCGGTCCTACGTTGGGCTTAACCTTTGTTTCAAATGAATCCCCCTACCATAAAATTGTTTCAAAATTTCCTCAACTATTTGAACCTAATTCAAATATTCAGGCTAAAAACCATAATGTGACCCATTGCATAGAAACTAAGGGTCCCCCAGTGTTTGCTAAGGCAAGGAGGCTGTCTCCTGAAAAACTAAAGGTTGTAAAGTCTGAGTTCGAAAAACTCATGCAAAAGGGTGTAATAAGACCGTCGAGTAGCCCTTACGCTAGCCCCATACACCTTGTTCCCAAGAAGAATAACGAATGGCGTATTTGTGGTGATTATAGGCGTCTGAATCAACAAACTATCCCTGATAGGTACCCTCTCCCACACATTCAGGATTTTTCTTTTGGGTTAGCAGGCAAAAAGATTTTTTCAAAAATCGACTTGGTAAAAGCTTACCACCAGATCCCTTTAGAGCCGAAAGACATACCTAAAACTGCTGTAATCACACCTTTCGGGCTTTACGAATACGTTAAAATGTGTTTCGGACTACGCAATGCTGGTCAGACCTTTCAAAGGTTTATGGACCAGGTATTGCGGGGTTTAGATTTCTGTTATGCATATCTAGATGACGTGCTGGTAGCGTCACCCGATGCTAACACACACGAAAGGGATCTGGAGAAGGTGTTTCAGCGGCTTAGTGAATTCGGGGTTGAAATTAACCTAGCCAAATGCGAGTTTGGGAAGTCGGAGATCCAATTCCTTGGTTTCCAGGTTTCTGGTGATGGAATTGCCCCCTTGCCTAGTAAAGTTGAAGCTCTACAAGAGTATAAACTCCCTAAAACTGTCGACGAACTTCGTCGTTTTCTAGCCCTGTTAAATTTTTACCACAGGTTCTTAAAGAACACAGCTGGTACACAAGCATGTTTATACGACTTAACTAAAGGGAAGACCAAAAAGGATAAAACCGAGATTGTTTGGTCGGAAACCACAAAAAACGCGTTTTTGGAATGCAAAGAAAAATTAGCTAACGTTGCTCTTTTGGCTCACCCCGTTCCAAACGCTAACTTATCCCTAGTTACTGACGCGTCAGAAGTCTCGATCGGTGCTGCCTTGCATCAGTGTGTGGACAATAAAATCGAACCTTTAGGTTTCTTTTCTCGTAAATTGACCCCCACTGAGTGCAGGTACAGTACGTATGATCGCGAACTGTTAGCGATTTACTCGGCAATAAGACATTTCCGACACATGTTGGAAGGGCGTGAATTTGCGGTTTTTACCGACCATAAACCCCTTGTTTACGCGTTTCACCAAAAATCTGACAAAACGTCCCCTAGGCAGCAGAGGCACTTGGAGTTCATTGCTCAGTTCACAACTGATCTAAAACATATTTCTGGTAACGAAAATTCTGTAGCCGATGCGTTTTCCCGCATATCAGCAATTCAGGTCCCTGGTCCTATTGATTATGATGAGATGGCACTCGGGCAGGGTTCTGATGAGGAATTACAGGCTTTGCTCACTTCCAACACTGGTCTTGAGTTGAGGCCACTGGTTTTCCCCCCATCGATTAGGGAAGTTTATTGCGACACAGCAAATGGAGTCGTTAGACCCTACGTCCCTAAAAATTTCAGGCAAAAAATTTTTGACTGTTTTCATGGACTCTCTCACCCTGGCATCAAAGCCACCATCAACCTAATACGTAAACGTTTCGTGTGGAAAAATCTGGCCAAGGACTGTAAAAATTGGTGTAGGACTTGCCTACCATGCCAGAAGTCAAAGGTGAATCGCCACACCAAAACGGGGTTGAAGGCATTCCCCCTTCCTGATGCCAGGTTCAGTCATGTCCATATAGACATTGTAGGTCCTCTTCCAGTTTCGCAAGAGTGCCGTTACATTCTCACCTGCATCGACCGTTTTACTAAGTGGCCTGAGGCAATTCCCTTAAGGGACCAGACTGCGGAATCAGTGGCGAGAGCTTTTTACGCCAACTGGATCGCTAGATTCGGTGTTCCTGACATTGTCACGACGGACAGAGGAACTAACTTCGAGAGCTCCCTTTTTGCTTCTCTCTCCAAGCTCTTGGGTGTCCACAGGATCCGGACGACCTCCTATCATCCGATGAGCAACGGCATGGTCGAGCGCATGCACCGGCAGCTCAAAGCAGCCATTAAGTGCTACGCCACCGAAAGATGGTGCGACATCCTGCCTACCGTCCTCCTTGGTATCCGCTGTAGCCTCAAGGAAGACATTCAAGCCACTGCGGCGGAGTTGGTGTACGGAACTTCTTTGAGATTGCCCGGCGAGTTTTTCCGCAACTCCTCCCCACTGGAGCTTGCAGGGACAGACTTTGTTCAGCGCCTTCGCTCCCAGATGAGACGACTTCGTCCTGCGGCTGCAACGAGTCACGCTACGAAGGACACGTTCGTGCACAAAGATCTCCTGACGACGACGCACGTCTTCGTTCGTACCGACGCTGTTAGAAAACCGCTGGAGCAACCCTACAAAGGTCCGTTTCGAGTGCTGTCCCGCTCTGAAAAGTACTTCCAACTCGACATCAACGGTCGCCATGATACCGTGTCACTGGATAGACTGAAACCTGCCTTTGTGTTAAAGGAACCAGTGGTCCCTTCAAGCATCGTTCCTGTCGATAAGTCTACTCCTACAGAGCCCAAGACCACCGTCACGAGAGCTGGAAGACGAGTTCGCTTCGTGGACCGTTATCGTCCCTAGTACCACCGCACTATGGACTGGTGGGGGACCCCTGTGGCGTCTCAGGACTCGAGCACTTTCCCTTGATCCCTGTGTCAACTCGACCCTGTGCCCTGTCTGGACTCGAACTCTTAACCTTGTACTTATGACTGCTTGTAAGAACTTAAGAACTTTACTTGGGAAGCTTGTGGCAACATCTAGATATTTGTGTATATAAGTGCGTAGCACTCTTCCTGTTTCTCTTCTCTTCTCTTTACCTTTTTACTTGCCTGCCTGCGTGCTGTGCACGTGTATTGCTGTGTCGCTTATTCCAAATTACCTTTTACATTTTGTTAACTAATAAATTTGTTGTTATTGTTAACTATGTCTATTGGCCTTATTTGGAGTCTTTATGGTGGTGCAGTCTTACTTTAGACCAGCATCACTATAGGGTAAGTAGACAGCGGCAGATTCATGATTTGTTGTTTTTGGGGGGGCTAAGAATTTTCAATATCAAAATAGTCTTCTAATATCCTAAAGGGGGGGTCTGGGGGCCCTTCCCCAGAAAATTTTTGAAATTTAAGTTTAAAAAGCAGATTTTCAACTCGTTTTGTTTGGTGCACTTAATCCGGATTTTGAACATACATTTTCAAGAATTTAATTTCCATTTTAGTTGGATTTTTGCATTTTGATGAAATTTTAACAAAAAAATTGTAAATTATAGAGTTCCTAAGGGGGGTCCTCCCCCAGAAAATTTCTGGAAATTTGACCCTAAAAACAGGATATTAACTTACTTTGGAGTCGCTTTTCCCTTTTTTCCCGCCCATGAGTTCCTACTTCTCCTCTTTCTCACTGTTAGTGCTTATTTCTATTTGGGGGGTAAAGCAACCCGAAGAGGACCACTCCTTGTAAGTCCAAAAATTTATAAGAAACAACTGTTATAATATATTTCAAAATTTCAAGGGAATTGGCGGACCTGGAAAAGGTTTTAACCTTCCCCCGAACCTAATAAAATTTCCCCAAACCTTATGTATTGCTTCTATGGAGCTGGCAGAGGCTTCCCCCAAACCAAGTTCGTAGGTTTGGGCACTTTTTCCAGGTCCGGGGATTGGGGTTTTCCCCAAGAAAATTTTTTAAAAGTAGGGCTTTTATGCATTTTAAGACGAATTTTTAAGGATAAAAAGTAAGTAAAAAATTTACGTTGAAATTTCAGGGGGGGGTTCGAACCCCAAAAACCCGCCCTTGGATACAGCCCTGAATGCCCGATTCATCAAATTGCCCGTAACATACATATTATACCTCTTTACACCACAGTTCAAAACAAATATGCTTTTATTACAGAATCTTTAGTCAATTTAACTGGCATGAAAAATCCAAAGGTGATTGACATAACAAAGAAAAGTGCTATTGTAGAATCACTCACAGAAACTCAAATTATGTGTAATAATGAAGAAAAGGTAATAGCTCATTGAATATTATTGCAATGTAATATTTTTCTCTACTTTATCTGCCTATTTTATCTGTAAAAGTTTTCGAGTATCCCTGTGGTGAGCAGTTCACACTGGGTTCAGGAAACGTTGCTGTTGAGTTTAGAGAGTTGTCAGAATAACTGTTCCTACCTGCACATTATGTCTCAACCTAGTTATAAGTCAATCATATAAAAATATTTTCTCAATAAGTTTTATTCGAAATAATTTCTGTTTTTGCAATAGCATCTTATTGTGGGACTGTTTATTTCAGGACTCGTATTTGTACTATTTCCTCATGATGCACCCTGGTCGAACACTGGTCTTTTGCAACAGTATTGACTGTGTCCGCAGACTCAGATCTGTTCTGGAACTTTTAAATTGCCATCCTTTACCCCTTCATGCATCCATGCATCAAAGACAGCGATTGAAAAATCTGGACAATTTTGAGCAAAGTAAAAAGTGTGTTTTGCTAGCCACTGATGTTGCTGCCCGTGGTTTGGATATCAAAGGAATTGAACATGTCATTCATTTTCAAGTACCTCGTACAGCTGAAGTAAGTTCATGTTTTACTTTAAATATAGTAGAATGACGATTTTTAAGGTCATTGGCAGATTATTATTTTGATTGGGGTTTTCTAGTTTTTCTTTAAAACAGTTTTGTGTGTGAAGTTTTTTAATTTTTTTATTTTAACATGCTTTTTTAAAGTGATACTTTTTTTAATTAAGGTAACTTTAGATAGCTCTAACTCCTTTAATTCAAGGTTGGGGATGATTCAGTTTTCTCTGTGGGTCCTATGAAATACGTTTTTAAACTAATTGGTAATATTAAAAAATCAAGGCTAATTAAAAGTTCAACAATGTCTATTTTGTTAAATAAATTTTTAAGTATTGTATATGATAAGAACTATAACCATGGGTGCCCCTCTTCAGTCCTGGGAGAGAACTAAATATCAGTACTTAGATAACAGATTTTGCTAATTAATTAGCCTCTCTCACACAGATACAGCTATATCTTAAAATTTTAGGACCTACTTATGTAGTTATTCATATAATTTGTAGGGTTTTTTTTTCATATCATTTTTAGCTTTGAGTTATCTAAATTGTTTTGTTGCTGTGCTATGGGGTCTCCTTAACAAAAACCCTCAAACACTTCAATTCAAGTGAGAGCTTAGAAAAGTGGTAAAAGAAATATGTGTTGTGTATAAAATAATAGGTTTTGGTCGTTTTCACATCCTGGTTCACTTTCTTTTCAGACTTATGTACATAGAAGTGGGAGAACTGCAAGAGCTCAGAATGAAGGGTTAAGCTTGATGTTGATTGAGCCCAAAGAGGCTGTTTACTATAGGAACATTTGCAAAACTTTAAATAAAGGTATTTATGGTTTTATAAGATACTTGATGAAATTGTTGAAATGCCCAGCAATGCTACAGAGAATGAATGTTTACTCATGGGTGCCACTCTTTAGTCTGGAAGACATAATTATGTATTCTTGAAAATTCAGTTAACGAAATTCTATTTTGGATTTAGTAAAATAAGGAACTGATAGGAAGCAATATGTACTGAATTTCAGCAATTTTTATCTTGTATGTTTTCCCTCAAAAAAATCCAAGATCTGAACTTGTTCTTACAGGTTTGGTGTAATTTGTGATTTTTTTAGTCAAATGGGAAGCTTTCATAACTAACCACTGCCCCACCCCTATTTATAGTGGAATTGTGCTAATACCACATCATTTTAATAATTTTCAACAAACCTAACAATGTGTTTTAGAAAATTCTATCCACTTTTATTTTTAAAAAATCACTAGACATTAACTAAATAATTCAGTCTTGCAACTTTTGAAAAATGGCACCCATGGTATTACAACTATCTGATAGAAAATAACTGAAGAGGAATAGAACTGTGTTGGAGCTACTTGTTCTTTTTTTTATTTAATCATAGAAAAATATTTTAGACCTGGATGATTTGTTCAATTTGAAAGTAAACCTACTCAAAACTTTAAGTCTAATCCAATGTTATGTTTTTTTTTTTTGGTAAACTTCCTTAATTTGACTCAGTCAAAGTTGAACATAATATTGGAATTCATACCATGATTTCAAAGGTAGCTTTTGGGATTTCCTTTTAACTATAGAATTCACAATGTGTGATAATTGAGGTGAGAGGTTATCACCTCTCACCTAGTCAGCATAATTAAGGTTAATGAAAATGGTGAACTCTTCTATCTCATAAAATTTTTTAATCAAGATTGTTTGATGTTTAATAGTTAGCTTCAGATTTGCTCTCATTTCTTATGTTTTTATAGATAAGACATTACCAACATTCCCAGTGGATCATACAGTGTTTAAGTTGGTGCAAGAGCGAGTAACTTTGAGTCGTTTGATTGATAAAACTGAACACAGGGTGAAAAGGCTCAATGCTGAAAACAGGTGGTTTGAAAAAACTGCTAAAGAAATGGATGTTGAAATTGAAGATGATAATTTGTATCCTTAATTAAATTTTATGGAAAGGTATGAATTGGGAAATTGGGTTAGATAGAAAAATAAGGAACCCAGTAATTTTTAAAATAGTGCCATTTACCGAGTTATTAGCACCCAATGATTGTTAAATCAACAAAGGATTAAACTAGTTTGCCTCTTAAAAAAAAGTAGGGGAAAATAGTGTACCTCGGACCTACACTGTTTCTAGCCGAACTTTTAGTAGTATGCAGGCACCGCAGCGCTCCTGTTTTTCCTATTTTTTTCACATTAGCTCCTTTTTTCCTATTTTTAGCATCCATTTTATTTTTCCTCCTTTTTTCAGCTTTTTTCTCCTATTTTTTCACCCTTGGGATCAACTCTCTTCGTTTATGTTTTGTTGTGGGTAGGGATTGATGTCAATACTATCGGTCTGCTTCCGTTGTCAACGCTTTGGCATACGAAATGGAGTGATTCGTTTCCTTCCAGCGGGACGCGGCCGCGGAGCTTCCTCTCCCGTTGAGGCAAAGCTGTCCTCCGTTGCTTTAGCCCAGGAAAACGATAGTTTTTTCGAAAATTTCATGCAGAAGTTTTTTTTTCGACGGTTATATATCTTTTTGAGTGCGCTAATTACGAATCTGAAGTGTGGTCCCACGTGGGGGGTCGGCTTCTTATCGAAAATCGCAAAAAATTGATAATTTTTTGCTCCTTTTTCAATTCTTCGCTTAAATTTCAAAAACTATAAATGTCTCGAAGATAATTTCAACCACAAACAAAATTTCCTACAAAATGCGCTCATTAACTTTGAAAAGTGGTTTTGCCGCTAGAGTGTACTGAAAAACATCGATTTTTTGGCCTTTCCGCAAAAAAAAAGGAAAACGCGTGCTTCTACCCTCTACAAAATGAAAACTATTCAAGTTATCAACAAAAATTTTATACCACGTGAAAGAGCATTTAATTTTCTATAAATAACGTGCTTTCCATCATCATTGTTTGAGAAGGGGAGAGTGAGTGAAGTAAAGATCGATAATAAAACTGTTGCGGCTCGCAGACCAGACGGACTTTTGCGGTTGTTAATCTGCAATCTGCACTTTATTTCCGGTATATTACCAATAAAATGGGTTGTTTTGGATGAATTGATGACTACGCATGCTTAAAAAATAAATTTTTAAATTTATTTATGAAATATTGGTGTTTTAGGCGGAATTTCAGTAAATTTTTTAAATTCCTATATTAAATTATGGGAGTGTTTTAATAAACAAATTTATATGTTTTTTTACATCGCTTAAACCGAATTTCAAGTTTATTTTAATTTTGAAAGTCATCTTCACATCAAAAATTGCAAAAAATCTCAAACTTTTGCTCGTTTTTTTCGGTTTTTCATTGATTTTATAAACAAATATTCATTTCAAGAAAAATAGCATGAAACCAAATAAAATTACGTAAAATTTCCTATAAGATGCACTTGTTCATTTTTATTTTGTGAGGAGCAGTGTACTTTTTATAGTATTTTGAAGAAAAGCAATTTTCATGTTTTTGTGTAAAGTCAGGAAACAGCTTGCGCGCTCTAGTGTCAATACATCTCATTATAAAATTAAAATCAAGCAGTGCATTTTGTAGGCAATTAAATTTTCTTTCATTTGGTATAAGCTATTTGTCGGTATAGAATTTATTTAGAGCTGTAGTGGGGGAAATCGTTCATCACTTTTTTGTAGGAAAGCAAAAAAATATCTTCATTTCAAAACGCTATAAAACGTACACTGCTCTTTTCAAAATAAAAATAAACCAGTGCATCTTATAGGAAATTTTACGTACTTTAATTTGTTTTCATGCTATTTTTCGTAAAATTAATATTGTTTTAGAAAATCGATCAAAAACCGAAAAGAAAACCAAAAAATTGAGGTTGTTTGCAATTTTTGATGTGAAGATTGCTTTCAAAATTAAAATAAACTTTAAATTCGGATTTAGCGATGCAAAAACATAAAAATTCGTTCATTTAAAACACTCCCATAATTTAATATAGTAATTTAAAAAAATTATTGCAATTTCGCCTAAAACACCCAATATTTCATAAATAAATTTAAAAATTTATTTTTTAAGCATGCGTAGTCATTAATTCATCCAAAACAACCCATTTTATTGGTAATATACCGGAAATAAAGCGCAGATTGCGGATTAACAACCACTAAAGTCCGTTTGGTCTGCGAGCCGCAACAGTTTTATTATCGATCTTTGCTTCACTCCCCCTTCTCAAAAAATGATAATGGAAAGCTCGTTATTGATATAAAATTAAATTCTTTTTTAACGTGGTATAAATTTTTTGTTAATAACTTGAATAGTTTTCATTTTGTAGAGGGTAGAAGCGTGCGTTTTCTTTTTTTTGCGGAAAGGCCAAAAGAATCGATGTTTTTCAGCGCGCTCTAGAGTTAAAACCAGTCTTCAGAAAATCAAAGTTGAATAGCGCATTTTGTAGGAAATTTGGTTTACTTTAACTTTGTAGTTGAAATTATCTTCGAGAAATTTATAGTTTTCGAAATATAAGCGAAGAAACGAAAAAAAGAGTAAAAAATTATCGATTTTTCGTGGCATCGCGGGAGCATTCAATACGAATGGGCGTCGCCACAGATTGGCATCCCTGTTGTGCTATTTTAACTCTAATTTAAGAAAAATATTCCTTTTTCTCCTATTTTTTAAAGAAATATTCCTTTTTTCTCCTTTTTTTAAAGAAAAATAATCCTTTTTTTTCTCCTATTTTTTCATTACTTCTCCTGTTTTTCCTATTTTTTTTACGAAAAATCGGCTGCGGTGCCTGGTAGTATGGCAACACTGAACAAAAGTTAGCAACCTTACAACCAAATCTCTCAGTCTAGCTAAATTTTTAGTAAAAAAGTTTACAATTGGAGATAATATAATTTAAAAACTTGATTTCGCCAATCACTAAAGTAAATTTTCTAAGTTTGGCTCCTAAGCTATAGTAAAAAAATACAGATTCTGTTTTGCAGTGTATTTTATATGTTATAGTGTATTGTTTCAGCTATAATAATATGTGCTTAAAGTAGTGCTAGGGGTAAATTGAACATGGTAGGCAGAATTTTAAGTTGTCAAATACATAGTTAAAATTGTTTTAAATACATTAGTTACGAGTAAATAATTTAGATTTTAAAGCAAACAATATAGTCGCACTGTTTGCTGCTTTTTGATATAAAATCGCTTATTGTTATCAATCGGATGATGTTATCAGTTTAATCTCGGACAATTGCGATTACATTAAGCAGATTCAACTGTATTACTACAAGTTTACAAACCATGTTGTAAAATGTTAACAGAAATTCTGCTAAATGTTTGAAATTTAATTACTTTTTATTTTTTCACCGTTTAAAAAATAAATTATGACCGTTTTAGTGAAGATATTCAAAAGTCTACTGTGCTTGTATAGTGTATGATTTTCTCCTTAATGAAATTGCTTTAAGATTAAATGACATGGGTGAACTACATGAGCAAGCCTCGAAAAGTAGAGAAATAAATCGAATGAAAAAGCAGCTAAAAACAATGCTATCGAGGCCTATAGTATCCAAAATACTGACTGGGTGTTATCCTACGAAATCTGGAAAACTGCTGAGTTCTTCTGCATTCAGTAAGTATAAATTTAAGATAAAAAAAACTTAGGTACATTCGTATTAGCCTGTCCACCCGCAACCATGCCGCCAACATGGGCGATTTGTTGCCATGTTTGGTAAACCCGGCAACACTACAGTTGATTCTGGTAACTTTGGAAAAGGTAGCTTTTGCTTCTCTTGGGTTTCAATGATTGTGGGTGATGAAGCAATACCAACCCAAGAGGAAGCTGCCAAGAAGCAAGCGTAATGGGAATCTGCCAGATGCTCAGGCGCAATGAAAATGATGCAAGCATTAAGCCAAAAGATGACTGCTCAATAATAACACGTAGGAAGTTCGAAAATTTCGAGAGGAAGCTTTTGTTTATGCGCCGCCAAAGTACTACCTCGTTCCTGAGGTAGTACTTTGTTTCATATGTAAAAACAAAAGTAAGTTATTTCTGCTCTTACTGTGTGATATTCTTAGTATTGTAACTTCCAAGATTACCGAGCCCCCTGTTTCTGAGGTTTCTGATTACCCCCAACGAGTTTGGTTAGTTAGGGCAGTGGAGGGTAAATGAAGCAAATCTGACCTGCAGCTGAATTTGGCAATTTTTTTTGTCGCCAAGTGGAGAAACCGGTGGGGTTGTTAGCGCCACAATTACTCGCCAAATTTTAAACTTTTTTTCTGATGTTGGCATTCAAAATTTATTTTTTTAAATGTGTTTTTTGGCGATTTTGATGAAATCCTGTATTTTGGCAAAGTTGGCGAAAACGATGGACTGGCTAATACTAATGTACCAAAACTTATTTTTGAAAGAATATAGCATAATTTAATAAAAAAGAACCTTTCAAAAATGTTTGGTACAAATGTAGATGTTTCTAAAATTTCCAGTATCATCATGATGCTTCTTAAATTTATCTAATTATTATCAAATTACTTTACCCCTTTTTCTGAGGTTTTCTATCGTCAATTTTATCAAATCAGTTATTCTGCCCAAATAAATGAATGCTTATACTATTTTACTGATACAAGCTATAATTTACTTATCTCTGTATCTAATTTCAAGCTGAGATTAATTATATTGTGACAAAAAAATTGTATTTAGTGTAATAAGTCTTGCATTTTGTTACAGATACTGAAAGAGCAGTTGAACTTGTAAAAAACATTAAAAACAAGAAAAAAATAATAAGTGTACAAAAATAAATATTTCATATATTTAATTATAGTTTCTTTTTATGACTATTGACTGAATCTAATTTAATTATTTTTTGTCCAGTAATTTTTCAAAAATTGAGTTGATTTAGGATTGCAGACCTGCCAACTCCCCTGCTTTTGAACTGAGTTTTCTGCCTGTAATTCAAGTCTCCGGCTTCATTTTTTGATCGGGTGCCTGATAATACTCCCAATCAAAATAGAGACTGGCGATTCAAAATAAAAGCCAGAAACTCCGGCCAAAACCCAGAGAGTTGGCAGGTCTGGGATTTAAGTTTCTTTGGAAGAAAGAAAATAATACAACTACATTTGAAGTTAATTATAAAAACACAGTTTATCATATCTTTATCTAATGAGGAAACATTCTCTGGCTTAACTCAGAGAAAGGTATGAAAATTTTACAGGCATAAGAAGATGACTCAAAACACCGTGAAAAAAAGGAGATAACATATTTCATTAGGAGATAAGTAAATTTATTTTTTAAATTGGGCTCTGAGGTGCCTAACACATTCAGTTAGTACCACTTGGTGACTTTCCAATCAGATGGAATGAGAAATTTGATTTCTTAATTACAGAAGTGGCTCAGCTAATAGATTAAAAGTTACGAGTTCAATTCCTAACAGTAAGGTTTGGAATGAAAAATTAGACGTTTTTTTCACAGAAAGTGTTTACGTCATTTACTAACCCCTGTAAAATTTTCACCCATTTCTGTGAGTTAGGCCTTGTTAATCATGACATCTATTTTCTAAAAAGCTGCACATAATAAAACCTATATTCCATCAAACGACCCTACTTTCGAGTTCAAGTGTTCAAAATTTAGTCTTGGATATCCATGAAAAATATTTTTTTAATAATTACTAAATGCCTAAAATTTTAAATAGCTTTATAATTATTACAGGATACTGATCATGCTATCTGATCAGTGGATTATAAGGATACTGATCAGTGGATAATTATTACAGTTACTGATCATGAAGAAGTAGATGTGTCACGGTTCGGAATCCTTCTGAAAGTTAATGAGTTTTCAATTATTCTCTGGGATTTCGCCTGTAAAGTTGGTTTTTCAGATTCAAAGAGGGTAGGAAGAACAACTTTATTGACTCACGATCTGATCGCGACTTTCAAGTTTTATGTCCATATATTTCTGATTTTAGTAGTGTTTACATGTGTCCCAAATATGGACAGTTTTAGCAGGCCTAAAAGATTTACCACTGAAATTGCTTTCTACTAGTAAGAAAGCAAAGTAGTTTGATATTAAAGTATTATTCAATAGTTTTTAATTATGGCATAGTTGAGAAAGCGATAAATGGGATCTTTTTAAGGTTTTCAAAATATACCCAGAAAAAGTATAGTGTCTATAATAAACATTCAATTGATGTCTTATTGGTTTCTTATTATATCATTAATTCCATTTTTACCTTGTTATTTTCTAATTGCTGACAATTGCATTGAAATTTCTTCAAAAAACTTTATTTTTAACCTTTTTAACAAGTATATAAAAAATTACCAATCACAAGAAAAAAACTGGAGTTTTACATTAAAATAGGAGTGTCTAATAAAAAAAACTAAGGGGGTGAACAATTATCCTTTCAGGTGCAGTAATTGAAATAACCCACAAAACTTTCATTCAGAAACATTAAAGATGATTAATGTAACAAATTATGCAGGCTTTTTTAACAATCAAAACAAAATAAGCTCATGTACATTAAATGATATGCAAAACTAAGCACATAGATCAATTTAGCTATATAGGCTTAGTGGGACTCTTCTGTTATGCTCTATAAAAGTTACCAATTTTGAATAGTTGAGTAATGGAAAACACTAGTTTGGCAATACTAAACACTGGGTTCTTTTCAGTATGGATAATAATTGTACTGCTAAATGTGAATCCTCTAGTTCAGTGGTCTCCAACCTTCGGTCCGCGGACCGGTGCCGGTCCGTGGATCAAATGGTACCGGCCCGCGGGTGGACTATTTCATTGAAAATTAATTTAAATTCCTAGTTTTATACTCCAAATTAATGATGAAGTGAATTATACATCACTTAATATTTATTTTTTGTGTGTAACTGTATTTTATTTTGAAAGCATGTTTAAATACAATTAAATTAAAATTAATAAATCAAAATAATCTAGAATGTAAACAATCAACGCCCCCCAGCGGACCGAGGTAAAATTATCAGATGTTGACCGGTCCGTGGTGGTAAAAAGGTTGGGGACTACTGCTCTAGTTTATGTACAACCTGTTTAGTTTTTTTATAATGATTTGCTATTCGTTTTACTTGTCTAAGGCTAAGATGTATTTTAAAAATACTTAAGCATTTAATAATTTTTAATGTAAACATTAAATTACTTTAAAGACATTTATACCAATATTCAATATATTCACTGCTTGTTTTTCTTGAAAAATAACCTTTATTTAATCTAAATGATTTTAAATTTATTTCTTACTGCATTGAATTGCAGCACTTTGGTGCTGTATTAAATCCTTAAATTAAATGTTAAATAAAAAGTATTGACTACAAGTAAATGCAGTGAGTGCTCAATTTGTGGTGGATTGTGCCAGAAAAGTGTTCTGGTGCTCTCTTTAGAAATTGGAATACCTCCTATGAGTACCCTATTTTGGAATACTTCACCAAGTCACAGTAGATTACAATTCTGTCACTTCTGTGTCTAGAAATTGAGCACTGAGCGAAGGTAATGTATTAGTGTTAAATATTTTAGAGAAAGGGCATGTTTACTTACAGAAATTTGTGTAGATTTTCCAATTAATTAATATAGAAAATTGCAAGTTATTCAGTCCTTTAAGAGCAAATGTTAAAATTATGAAATCAAGTATATCATGAAGTGTACATCATAATGCTTGAAGTACCATACACTGTTAAAACTATTCCAGAAAAATCGACAATTGCAATCATTACAAAACATCTAAGACTAAGTTAAAGTGACAAAATCATTTTGGGCCCATACACCAATAGATTTATCAAAAGTAAAAAGCAATTCAGAAAGTAATGCCCAAATTTTATCAATAGAATACCAGTTATTTTTTAAAAAATACAAAAGTTATGAAATGATTATACAGGATGTGATTATACGTAATTAAACTGAAATTTTATAAAATCTATCATACACGAATCATTGATCAGAATTACTTTCCTCTTCCTCCTTAAAAGGTTTTCATGCAAACTTTGAAATCTGCAGTCTAAAATCTTTCTGACCAGTAGTTTTTGTTTTATAATTTTTCAAAGTTTCAGTTATAATCACTTGATATTAAATGAAAAAATGCAGAGAGTACCATATTCCAAGTTTGCAGGAGTGATAAAAACCGTTACGGGGTTCAGTGTCAGGTACAGGAAATATTTGCCGACTTTAACTTTCAGTTCTTGACAATTAGTAGGAAGTGATTTCTTGGAAAAATCTAGGTGTAAAACTATATTAAAGGGGGATATTTGACACTTTCTGCATTTTCCAGTGCTTGCATCTAATTTTTGTATAGAATTTGTTATAATAAATACCATAAAGGGCAAATTCATATACAATTTTAGTACAATGCAACTTGAATTATTCAAAACTGAAGGGACTACTAAAAAACTTTGAATTATCCAAAAAAGTTTTTAAAAAACTGCGAATTGAAGAAGTTGAATTTTAAAATTGATATAAAATTTAAAGTTTTTTCAAAAGACCAAGAAAATTTCAAATTATTAACGATATTTAATTCAAGATGTGCGAGTTATTCAAGTTGCACTGTATTTGATGATTAACCGTCACACACTAATATACTGCTTTGAAATACAGGCATTTATAAGAAGTGCTGAGATGCATTATAATTTGGTCATCTACGGCACATTGAGGAGACTAAAGATCACATGCTTCTAAAGATGGCAGTGATGAATTATCAAAAAGGTGGCAAACAATATATTCATTGTAGTACAGTGGGGAATTATTAAATGCATATTAGTTTCTAAGGACACTCCACAACTGGACTAACAATGCTATAAGGAGCATATATAATGATTGCACAGTATGATTCTAAACCATAAGCTTTGGTTGGAAATCCAGATATGATGTGAAGTTTTTACCCAAGTGCAGTCAATTTACTATTCATAGTAATATATTTACTAGTGCTGCCAACAACCTATGCTACCACAATTCACAATTTGACTAGACTATTAATAAAACCTTGATTTTTTTTAAATATCTTTCTTCTTAAAAGTTTAAAAAGTAATACATTTATAATACATCACATTTTGAAATTAGGTTAAATATTCAACCTTTAATTTTGCTCCGTGTCTCCTAAATAAACTTGTATGGATATTTTGAGACAGAGAGAGAACATGATATATGAAAAGTTCCAATTACAAAAGTTACTTTTAACCCCTTTAGTAACTAATGTATGGAGTATGATAGCTAAAATTTTATGCTAGTATATATTTTTAAAAATACTTCATAGAAAACAAATCTAATTGATATCGTAATAGGTATAGCATTTAGTTGAAAACATTACTCGAGAGATCGTATTAATTTGCAAAGATTCTGACCAGCACTAATTTACATTAAAACTAAAATACTAATTCAAAGTATTATCTATCATTAGTTTGCAGAAAACTGCAACCTTGTTAACTAGTGGTTAGTTTATTTAACATTCAAAAATTTAGCAGCATAAAAATAAAATGATAATGACATAGTTACTCTAAAGAATGTACAAATAGAAAATCAATTCTGTAATTCTTTTAATTAGTACGGGCTGAAGTTAAAATCTAATTATTGTGACAAGCCTAGCCCTCCCCAACCTTACATGTATACTTTTTTAGATGACACACTAACTTGCAAACAGTTTTCTACACTATATACAATTAAAAATAAACATACCAAATATAAATTTCATGATTGATAGTTTAGCAAGTAAGCAGTTTATACTATGTTTAACACACAATAAATTATTCAGGCTATTCATTTATGTCTAAAAATAAAATGTTACATCTATATTTGAATGAAATAACATTGATAAACTAATTTTCATGAATGAACATTGATTATTATTCTATCAATAAACATTACATTTGGCACAATCAAACACCTTACAATCATTTCATAGAGCAACAATATTGATGTAACAATATAAATCTCCTCACATATAAAACAAGCAATAATCAAAAAACACTTAGCAATACAATAGAATATTAAGGACGTTATGATGAGCAGTTTTTTAGTTTGCAACAGCACGAAGGTTTATCGGTTAACCCATCGTCTCGTGGCATCCTCTCCATCCAAGTACTCATCAGGCTGGTCAAAACATTCGTGTTCAGTTAAAGGAATATCTCCTGAATATATGTCCTAGAATAGCAAACAAATGAGAACTTTTTCACAAGTAGTGAAAACAAACTATTTAAGAATAAACAAAGCTGTGCCAACCTGAAGGGGGGAAGCACTTTTATAGACTACACATGGAAGCACAACCACCTTTTTTACAGTCACGATTAAAATTTAAGCCGCTTTTTTAGTTCATAGTAGAACTAGGAAGCACAAATAATTTAGATAAAAACCTAAAACGAAGTCTATGAAGAAACATAAACAACATCCCCCTTAAAGTAGATGAAAACAAAATCATCCCTAAGTTACAACTACAGGCATCCAAAACTATTTAAATATTAATCATGGTTCTTGCCCTTACCATACCAGAAATTAATGCTTTCTGGGAATAAATTAAACTTAAAACAGAAAATGTGTAATATTGAATTCATATATTTCACTCATCTTACTTTTAATAACATATTCTTTGAATGATAAATTGTTCTTAAAATGGCACTATTCTTTTATTTTGCATGTCTTTTACTATTGCAACATAGGTATTTTTTTTAAATCGGAAAATCAGAGTTTTTAGGGGGAAATCGGATTTTATCGGAGAAGAAACCAAAAATAGGAGTAACTCTGATAAAATCAAGGTACTTGGCAGCTATGAATAACTATAACGAAATAGATATAAATGAGTACAGTCCACTAATGAAAAAGTAACTAAGACTATTCAGTGGTCCGTCTAGGAGTTTTTCAAAAGTACCTATTTTGTGAAAAATAAGAAATTGTGAAAATTTCTACAAACTTGAAAATTTTATAAACTAATGGGTATTAAAAAATTCACATAAACATCTGAATAATGGACAAGGAATCCTAAAAGAAGAATACTTACAGGTTGCAAGTGAATACCATTTTCGCGCATTGTAGTTTCCATTAAATAAGGATTCGGATAGGCACTTGGGAAATTGCCTCTTTCAACAAAGGGAGGCCAAGTATCATTTGTATACTCAGGATCTAATTCGGGTTCCATACCTATGACAAATCCAATGTTGATACAAGGTTTTCAAAATATGTTCATAAATATTTAAAACAAAGTAAAACACCAAAAGCAGCTAAATTACACAATTTGAATTGAACCATCATTTTTTAGTAAAGCAAAACACAAAACTTAAGTATAAGTAACAGTTATGAAATATTTTTAAAACAAAAAATTAAGTAAATATTCCCTCTCGAAAGGAAACCTTAAATTCTTTTCTTTGCAAATTGCATTTGATGACCACAGCATGACTAACTTACCAGCAATATAGTTAGAATTTCCTGAAGTAAAATAAATATCTTCATCATCACCACCTAAAATGGATTTTCAAGAACTTTACTGATACCACATTTATTAATACTACTCATTAGAAGTAATTAAAATAAGACTATAACTATTCTCCTAAAAACTTCATTGTTTTTTATCAGATCAATAAATTTTCTTACATAAAGATTTACTATTGGACTAATTATGAAGCAAGATACTGGATGATGTAATATTTTCAAACTTTCTCAAATGAATTTCAGAATAAACATTTGCCACATCTCTGTATGAACTGTGCATTCAGAACACAATTTAACTACTCTTTAATAGAAAACTAGCCGATAAGTCTAAAGATAGAAAGTAATCTTTTCAATCATTCAGTGAATCTAGAATTATTACGTAGTAAATTGTATGGAAGTCTTGCAATATTAAAAGTGGCCCCTTTAGCTTTGAATAATTCAAGTTACACTGTATTAACACATTGACTGCCATGTGAGTTGCATATAACTCGCACCTTTTGTGTCCAAGAGGCTTCATGTATGTGTTGAGTTAAATATAACTCCCACTCCTATAGCTTTGACGCTACTTCAAATAAAGGTGGCCACACAGACAAAATTTTTTTATATTGTGGCAGTCAATGTGTTAAAGCAGGGGTTTCCAAGTACTCACGGGCCGCATTCGAAATCACAAGCCAAGTGGTAAAATAATCTGGCTCCTTCTTATCCATGATATATTTTTTGGGGGGGCAAGTCTTTATAAGATGGAGCTTTTACGGCGACAGAGGGACGAAGGTTTTTACGTATTGTGAAGGTACTACTGTATTTTCAAAAATGTCAGAGGTTTTATTAATTTTTGACCCTATACATCTTCCAATATTGAATATTACTTGGAGAGGCTTTCTCCAGAAAAAAGTATGTAAATTTCTCAAAAAAACTAGTGTGGATACTTTTATGGCATTATTCACTGTCTCTTAACCAGTGGTTAACCAGCAGCTAAAGAAAGAAAAGGTACTTTTAGCTGACTCTGATTGGTGGAATTGTTCTTTAACCATTGGTCAACCACTAGTTATTTGTTAAAGAATTAACACTTAAAATAACAGCAAAAGACATCCACAATCAAAAGGTTTTCTCTTACCAATATTCAGCTGCTTCACAAGAGAAGACATGGCATTAGTGACAGAATCTGCAGCAACCAAGAGATCAGTTTGCAAACTTCTTGTGCTACAGGCATGGCCAAAGGCCATGCGTACGTCACCGCCAAGTCCTATCAAGGGGTCTGTGTAGGGACAGCCACTGCCCGGAGTAGCAGGGGCGCTCATAGAGGATAAGGGATAGAGAGGGACGGGGGATCTTGAAATTAAAGATAGGGGAGAACTGTTTGGTGAAGACAATGGGGAGATGTCATCCCTCTGAAAACAAATTCATAATCAAAATAAGAATAAAATACATTGCTTTAGAATGCCTAAATTAAAATTAAAGCTTTGCTGTAAGACATTTATTTTAGCTCAAAATAGTAGTGCAAACACTCCAACATTGGTAACCCTTTCTGAAAACTTAAAAAAGGTATGGATTATCTGAGATAAAAATTTTCACAGGCTGCGGGATGATCTGTAGTTTTTCTGTATGTTTCCGTAACTCTGTAGTTTCCACTCTATTTCTGAAGCAACTACGGTAATTCCGTAGAAGATGGAGTGTGTGGTAGTGTACAGAAATACTTAACAAGAGTTAGTTGCAACAAGTAATTCAACTAGTTTTGGTTTATACTAGTTCAACTATCAGTTAAGCAACTACGGTAATTCCGTAGAAGATGGAGTGTGTGGTAGTGTACAGAAATACTTAACAAGAGTTAGTTGCAACAAGTAATTCAACTAGTTTTGGTTTATACTAGTTCAACTATCAGTTATATAACTGTTTTTTTTAAAAACTACTTTCAAATTTTCATCTACTTAAAAAAAATGTAATTAAAATTTAAAAATATGTAAATGAAATTTTCTACAAAATATTTTTTACAAATGCCATGCCATCTATCCATTACAATGTCATTAATCATAACATGAAAAAGATCCTATTTATGCTATTTTTGTCTGTGTGATTATTTTATTGGTCTCGCTGGACTGACATGCCACGCCAAAAAAAAGCAAAGGTTACTTTTAAAAGCTATTTAGTATAAAATAGCATCATCGGGTTTCTTTAGTGTATGAATTATTATTTAAAATCTGTTTTAAAAACAAGGTCAAAGGATATAAAAACAGGTACCTTTAACATTCTCATGAGTACTTCCAATTGAAGAACTAAATCCCTGCGGCTCTCCTGCAGGCTCGATAAGTGACGCTCTAAGTCAGCTTTTCTCATTCGCAAAGCACGCAGTTCGGTCAAAAGATTAGGGTTTCTTTCCGACCTTAAGTATTCATCTTCTTCTTCCTGTTGTTTTCTTAGTCTGACAATCTCTCGCATTATTTCTCTAAAACATTATGAAATACAACAGCTGTAACATCGGTAGAAAAGAAGAGTGAAGAGAGGCGGTAAATAAATCATCATTCCTCAATCATTTGAAGAAAGTGCCATTTGTCATACAGTTCTATAACTTCACTTTGAAAGCTAGTTACCTGTTTTTAGCCTCTAATTTAGCTATTAATTCTCTTTGTCTTGCTGTGTCAGATGGCAAGTTCAGTTCAGATGAATATCTACCCTGTAAAATTTGGACAAAATTACAATTTATTTGTAGTCACTGAATGATATAAAATTTCAACTATGCTTATTCTGTTTACAAAAAAATTCTACACTTACCCTTCTATTGGAATATATATGATTGTTATAATGAGAATAATAATGCCCATCCTCTGCAGGATAGAAATCACTATTGGATCTTTTATGTGTGCTGTGAATAGATAAAAGGGTTCAGTGGAATGTTTTGAAGCAATATATAGATTTTATCTTTTATGCAAATAAGGAAAAACTAACTTTTTTATACATTTAAATGTGTACAGAAAGTTTAACAAATGAAGAGCTTTTTTTAACTCCGTGCAATGTTTTCTATTGCTTTTAGTGAACTTTTATAAAAACTGTTTAACAGCAAACTCTAAAAATAAATCTTGAACAACTTAAAACAGAACACTGAAACATTCTTTTTTTTCTGCCAGAAAATCAATCATAGAGGAACTAGGATAGCTTGGGCAAATTTAAATGTACTGCATTGAAAAAAGTTGCTAAATTCTGAAAGCAATTATGCAAAAGTGTAAGCTTACTTTTTTAAAGAACTTTTCATTTGATGGCTTCCATTCATGGCATCTGCAGAACTATTGTACACATTTGAGGCTGAAGATGACCTGATAAGTAAACACACATGAAATTAACGATAACTTTTGCAATTACAATAATTTATGGAAAATTTTTATAATCCATTAGTGCTTTTATTCACCAAATATTACAGCCAACAGCATAAAATATTTTTTATTTCAAGAATATTTCTATACACTTAAGTTTCCTTGTTAGTTTTGGGTATCTTATAGAAAAACTGTTTTCACAATTACATAAATCATAGAAATAATTTGTTGAATCTGAAGCATCAGGCCAGTGCTGTATCCAAAGAAAGGTGCATAAGGTTCAACCTCTCAAAAATTCTTATTATTATTTATTTACAGTTATTCTTACTAAACTAGTACAGTAAAGCACCGTTTATACGTCTTTCAATAGACCAACGTAAAACGACGTATAAATGAAAATATCTTTAATTAATAGGTTTTTAACGCTCCCAATGCAGATTTATGTAAATACATTAAATTTGAGGTTTTCCAAAGAAAAAATTACTTCAAAACAGTTTTTAAACTGAAAATAATAATTAAATTTTTAAATATTAAAACATTTAACATAAAAATGAAAGAAACCATACCTTTATAGTTAATCCTAAATATTTTTTTTTTCATATCTTGAGCACTAGATTGCACATCCAAACAAAATTGTTTCCAGAGTTGAAACTTGGATATCCATTAATTTTGCAAATTCAACTGTGGTTAATCCTGTGCTTTTGTCAACTTCCTTCAAAATTTCAACTTTTTCTTGTAAAGAAAGGGCTTTACGTTTTCGAGACATTTTGGGTTGAAATAGTGCAGCGATAACTAAAAACATGCGAGTACAATATGCAAAGACAAGCACTGAATGACGTGTCAAAGTTGAACTGGTGCTAGGGTTTTAGAACGGCAGTTATATGGTCCCACTTTCTTTGTGGGGTCGCGATCAAAAGAATTCCCCTCCTCTGCAGGGGGTGCTGGAGACCCCCTAACAAGAAATAAGGGCCATAAAACTGTAGTGTAGCACATCCCGTTATCAGTTCAACGAACAGCCCTTTTACTCACCGACTTACCCCCACTCCATTGGTCATGCCCCCCACAATACTGCCGTCCTAAGCGAAATGTACGTTAACGAGTTTTCCTAAAACTTCATTTCCTTTCTCCCTTGGCGCGTTTTTAAATTGGCGAGAATGTATCTCGCTACTTCTATTAGAATGGTTGGGAAATTCACGCAGCTTAGTCGTTCATTCTGCTCGTTTTGTCGGTTTTGGCATTGTTAAAGGGTTGCTGCTATCCATTGTTAAACTTAAAAAGGGAAAAATTAAAACTTTAAATCTTAATAATTCTAAAACTAATTTGATTTTTTTTAAAAACGAAACGACAATATATTTGTAAAAAATAATTCTATATGTTTAAAATACTGTACTTCTACCATTATTAGTTTTTCTTTTATAACGAAAAAAGTGCTCTAATTTTTCATTGGCTGCTGTGAAACGAGCTAGTTTCAATGCTAATCTTGGCGGTCTGATATCGTAAGCAGGTTGCCGCATAGAATTGAAAATCCACCAAATGCTCTTTTGGTGAGATTTTTCTCAAAGTAAATCTTTGAGAAATTGCGTTAGTGTACACTTTCGCTTAGGACGGCAGAATAGCCAAGGAATGCAGTATTCTTCAACCTTCCCTGGGGAAATATTTCAACGGAAGTAACTTCTGATACTGGATATTTTCGAATTTTAAGACAACCGCAAACAAGGTATAACCGATATTGTATGTGGTATAAACGAAGAATTTTTGCATTAAAATGAATAGGAATGAATTGGGACTTTGTGAAAACGATGTATAAATGGTAAAGTCGTATAAACGGTGCTTTACTGTAGTTTGTATTTACGTTGCTTTGTCACTCTCAGATTTTCTATATTTGATGCTAAGTCATACATTACCTATTATGTGTGCATAGAAATGTTTTTAAAATATTTTTGGCTAAATCCTCCCTGAAACAAAGCTAATTATGGCTACATCAGGTATGTAAATGCCAATCAATTAGTTAACTTACAGTGCTTGATATGGCTTGATGTTTCTGGATGGTTCATTTATATAGTTTGCCTCCATATTGAAAGATTTGTCAGGAACACAAAGTATGGACTTCTTCAAAGATTGCCCGAGTTGTTTACTAGGTGTTTTCTGAAATTTGATAGATGATATTTAAGAAAGAAAGTCATGTCACTAATATACAAGGATAGCCGATAGAACAGGCCAGAGAAATACCTAAAGGTATGAAACAGAAAAATAAGAGTTTTCAAACACATATTCATTCAATAAAATAAAAAAATACTAACGATTCTGGTAATTAACGATTTTGATATCAAGAATTTCTTTCAAAGGAGTTTCATATTTTTTCATATACTCTGAGGTGGTCTTTTTTATTTGAGTCTAATTTAAACTTCATGTCATACAAATAAATGAATCTGGTAAAATTTTAACTTAATTCATTAATATTAACCCACGTTGAGGCTACTTTAATTTTATGAATTTAAAGTTGTTGTTTTTTTGTTTTCATAGGATGTTTTAGCTAATTGAATATTTATCCAATATTTGCCTGATGATATTCTTTAGGAACCTTAGGAGGAGGAGGATCAATATAAAAAATAAAGCACTTTTTAATAAAAATTTGAAATATAATTTTTACAGAAATCTAAACTATCATAAAATTTCCCAAGCTAAGTAATTACATCCAAGACTTACAAAGCTTGTATACTCCTTCATTTCATGCTGGTTTGTATGATTTCCAGACACTCTACATCTCCAAAAACAATCTTGGCATAACTGGTAGTTGTAACACTTCTGACACTTGTATCTGAACCCAACAAATGACTCCTTATTGCACCCCTCACACTGAACGGTGTGCAGAACTGAAACAAAATATTTGAATTAAGGCAACATGGCTTTTGTGAGGAAAAAAAGTTTATAAGTAGGATAAGACATTGAATGGATGACAACCATTCTAACCCTACCATTTTCAACACTGGCCATCCTGTGGATCAGAGGAAACCACATCAAGCACTGCGGACCAGGATCTGACAGAAGAACGTCTAGGAAATCAGTAACTGTGACAGTGGATTGCTGGAATAAATAAGAAAATATTTAGTGAAAAAATCTTTAAAAAATACGTGCACTTTTAGGTTGTAAAAATGTCATAATTTGAAACTTAGAATAACAGTAGTAAAAAGATTATTTCTTTCCCAAGAAAGGCTTTGCCGTAACTTTCTATAATATGAATTTGTTAAGGTATTTCATACTGGTGAATATAGGGAGTGACTAGCAAACCGTCGGGTAACCGTTGTGCGCATGCTCGGGTTAAAGGCGTGGTTTTCATGTATTTAGGATTGCAACTAGCGTGGCCCGGATGGGGAAGTGGTAGTGTGTCTGGCTGGCACGCGGAAGGTCGTAGGTTCGAACCCAGGAATTATTTTTCAGTAAATTTAATTTTAATTTTTATTATTCCATTAATAATTGCTCTTGTTTAACAATCATTCCTTATTTAATTAAATTCATTGTGTTTTTTAAAATGTTTTACTTAGTCTAATTTTTTTTTAAAAAAATTTTAAATTATTAATTTATTGAAAATAAAATTATTTCGCTAAAATATTTTATAGAAACAGCAAGAATCAAGTCCACATGGATGGGCATTGCTAATAAAGTATAAAAATCTTGCAGGGATTGTGAAATACAGTACAAAACAATACGTCGGTCGCCATGGCCGTGGGACTAGCCGTCCGTCGTACGACGGTCGGCTAGCAACAGCCGTGAATATACAACTCCATCATAAAGCTTTTAAATGAATAACCTATCATAACTTATTGTGACAGTGGTAACTAAACTTTGGTTCCATGTAGGGTAAGATTCTTAAGTGAAAAGTCTGACTATCACACTAAGGCATTTAAACAATCATTCTAAACTTCAACTGGGATGAGGGAAAAATTATGCCAACTATGGTTTTCATGAGCCATAAACCTCTACTGTGAATGATATTAGGAGATTGAGATTGATATCAACTCCAAATTAGGGTTTATGTAGTTGACTGCTTGATTTAAGTAAAAAAGGGACATTGAAACTGTTAACAGTAAAATGATTAACACAAAAATGAATAACTTGAAAAATCATGTGAAACTATCAACATTACATAACTTCATAACATCAGTTCTTAAGAGATAAATTATTAAAAAAATGCACTTCACAAAAAAGACATTTAGCTTTAACAAAGAAAACTAAAATATAAAAACATGAAAATCCTTTTCAAAAACGAAATTAAATTTTGAGCAAATAAATCATCAGGGTTTTGCATATTTCAAGAATAAACTCCTCTGGTTCTACATAACTGATTTGCCATTTAAAAAATTTAAATAGCTTTTAAATATTATTTAAAGTAAATATTAATAATTTTTTTAGTAAAAGAAAACATAATAACAGAAAAAAATAAGTGAGTATAAACCTTTAACTGTTATTTTTCCTTAGAGGATTTCATGAAAAAATGAATTAATAGTTTTTAATTATGATGCTGTATAAAAGTTACTTTAAGAGATCAAATTTGAAAAAATTTTAAATTATCACACACAGACCATCATACTGTGAGGCTTTTTATGCAGTTGGTCTGTAGAACCAGTAAAATTATGTTTGTAGTGATTAAAGTTGTTATCAAGGGTCTCAAATAACAGACTATGTATGATTTTAAATTGTTGCTTAAAAAGTATGTGATATAAGAACTTAAATCTAAATAAACTATTTTTGAGAACCTACATGACATACTCACATTCAAAGAAAATGAAACATAACATGCCAACATAAACTTAGCGCTTCATGGGATTGAAATCCCAACAGAAAATAACCAAATATTCAGCCACACATATCTGAAATCTTAGAAAACAAAATAAAAGTCAAAATAAAATCGGCAACACAGTGTTTAAGAAAAGCAAATCGTGCAAGACACAAGATTATAACATACACCGTCGAAAATAGTTCGAGGTAAACTATCAGTGAAAAAGAATGATGGAGATTCATAAACAGAACAAGGGAGTCCCATAGCTTCTTTAAGGAAATCGACAAATTTGCTGAAAACAAGGTTTCCATTCACATCTGAGATAAGGGAGAATATATCTGAAAGAAAAATTTTGAGATTAATCATTCATTTGTAAAAAGAAAATGAGCAATTTGACCTCCGACAAAATTTTTAATTTATATATCTACATAACAGAGCAGAAAATTTACTTTGCTCAAAAGTTTTGTTTAAGAACAGAACTGATAGGATTTTAGAGGAAAAAATTTAAACTCTAGGCTAAATTTGGGTATACCTCACTTTATAAAGTAAATTCCAGTTAATTACACACTAAATTATTAACAGAATGTAAAAGTTAGGCAATTAAACTTACATCTCAATTTATCAGTAATTTTTCCAGCACAAATAATAGCTAGGGCAATTTTCACAGGAAAAACTCTGACTTTTCCTGTTTCTTCCCTATTAAAAAAGTTAAGTCAATTCAAATAAAAAACCAGTTAGTTCATTTCAAAACATTAAATATAAAAAAAAATTCACTCACGGATCATATGTTGCGAGGATGTAGTTTACAAGTACAGCACTGCTATGTTCAACCTCAATTTGTTGAGAATGTGGTAATCGTTTGTTCAGTTGATAATATATAGAATGCACTAATGTCTCTAATCTAGGCACAGTCAATTCCAAACGAGAATCTAATGCATTTAAACCATTTTCCCGAAAAGCTTCTATGATGTTCCAAATATCAAGAAGATGCACTATAAAAAGATAATTTTATCAAGACAGGCAAGAACTGGTTGAGAACTGCAAAAACTTATGCATACACAGCAATGTTTTTTTTTAAATGGCAAGCGAAATAAGAAAAAAAAGGAACGAGGATGGTAATGAGAAACTGTATATAAATGTTGAATGCGTCAAAAATCAGGTTTCGCCAACTGTTTTTCCGCAGTTATTATTATAATTTTTCCCAACGGCAAAAAAACTCAAACCATGATTTTACTTATAATAGACTACCACATAAATCACCAATGACAAATAAATTCATACGTACTATTTGTTTTCTTCTGAATAAATCTCAGCTTTGAAGCTGTCCGATAAGTTGCAAATTTTATTACATCATAGTTTTGAGCTTCTGAAAGAAAAAGGTAATTTTAATTTGACTATAATTGAATAAAAATTGTAAATTAATGGCCATCTGTAGGTTTTCGAAAACTTTTGCCATAAAAACAGTACCAAATGTTACTAGTGTTTTACATTTTCCAGATGACATTGAGTACAAAACATAATATTTTTTATAGAAACTATCTGTTTGGGGTTTGAAGTTACAAAAAAAATAATAACAATGCAAGTGGAAGGTTATTCCAGGGATGCAGAAAATGTTCCAGGGCCCAATATTTCCCCAAAACACAATTAATTTTCTCCGAAATTTCACCCAATAATGTCTCCATATTTTCATCAAAATTTCCCCAAAAATGTCCGGTATTCACCAAGGAAACTCGTTTTCTTTTAGCAAAATCCGTAGATTTTCACTATACATCTGTAATTTTTACCCAATTACCGTAGGAATCGGAGAATATGATATTTTCAGCAACCAAAATATTTTTTCTAATGAAAACTTGGAATTGTAGTTTTTTCTTTATATACTTAGGCAAAAATTTCCCCACAACTGCCTGAATTTCCCCCGAACATTGTTCGGGCGTTCGGATATATTCTGCACCCCTGGGTTATTCTAAGGTTACATGCTAGGTATCTGAGATTTTTAGGGAACAACTTACTCATTTCAGCCATAAGATAATGATAATCTGTACGAGGACCTTGAGAAGCATGCTTATCTTTGTAGTGGTGGTTCCTTTCCATGTTTGTAAAATTTTAATTTACCTATATGTAAAAGAAAATAGCAAAAAATATATGTTTACTAATGAGGAAAAATAATTGGGTGAAAATCTAAGAGTTTCAAATAAGAGCTGAAAAATTTTCTAAACAAGGTAGGTAAAATAAGTCACTAAATCCAATTTGCAAACACAATATTTATTCTATTTGGAGTTACAGTAGCTCGCCAACATACTAAGCATTATTTAAAGCGTTTCCCATATTATCGAGTAAGCCCTTAGCTTCTTAACCCCTCTATTTCATCCAAAAAGTTTACAATGAAATTTTATAAATAGTTCAGACAGCTTGAAAATTTGTATTTGAGGTATAACTAACCAATTAGAAATGCAACTTTTGTTATTTATATCATTTAAAAATTATCAAAATTCCGGTAAAAAAACCAAAACAATTATAGCTTTACCCATGTCATAAACTTGATTTTAATGACTGGAATTTGCTGACCGGTTTTTGCTTTGACCTGAATTTTTGTATAACTGTTTTCATCATAACTGCAATTTTTATTTTTTAAACCTTGCTATCTGGAAAGTTCTAGCGGTCTAGGGCTGAAAGGATTAAACCTATTTTACACTAATGTTTTTTTATTTCTACATGTAGGATGAAGGCACAAATAATCTCTATATATAAAATTGAATGTTTGTATGTCTGTCTGTCCTTTATATTTTTAAAATTTTCAAACCTACATTAACTATTAAACTTTACCCTGTTGATCTACTCGCTCTAAGGAAGGTTTCTGAAGAAAATAATTTAAAATCAAAGCACCCTAATAGCTGGCAAAGCCCATCTGTAACACACCAGAATAAATTTTTTAAAAAAATGAACTGGCGAAGCCCATCTATAACGCACCAGATGATATTTATTAAAAAAACTGAAGCCCGGGTCTAGGGCGTCAGTGCTAGTATTTTATAAAAGTGAAAAATACTTTTGTCTAAAAGAAAAAAATCTTTACAAAACTTAGGCTTTTGTCATTTTATATCCTCTGGAAAATATATAAAATTTTATTTACTAACTTTCTATTAAATTCCAGAGTATAACAAAATGCTTTCTTCATTCTAAAAATTTCAAGTGTTCAAATTTGTAGCGACGTCACCTGTTCGGACTCGAACCCTACCAGCCCTTTTTGGACTCTAACCTTTCAGTGCCGTGGCGAGGCCATCTCTTCAACCTTTTCAACTTTTTGTGCAAGCCTAATGGCAGTCAATAGAGCTCTCACTATAAAAGGCCTACTTCGACCTCTTTTGTGATCGCTCGACCAAGCAGCAGGCTGCTGTCTTTATATTTATATACTAATGTTCGTTCCAGTTATACAATGCTTACTAACCTGTTAGATTTTAAATAAAACATTTATCCCGAAATGGCGAGCTTTTTATTGATGATGAACACAGTTAAATCGTGGTAAGTTGGTACCACCAGCAACCACTTGCTACAAATTTCTAACAATGCATTTTCATAGCCAAAAAGAGCAATAATAAGAGTAGTCAACTGAAATTGCAGCCTTCATGGTTTTCCTGACTCAATCTTTCAAAAAGTCTGATTGTGTGATGCCTTTAGAGGGATGAATATTGAATAGAAACTAAATATCAATGAAGATCATAACAACCTTGGAAATCTAAAAGGAGTTTTAAAGTAATGTAAGTAATTCTTATTCAGATCAGTTTTATACAGTTTACTGTACTTTTTCAATAATATCGCATGGGATCACTTAGTAAGGGGATTCATCAAATTGGCAAGTAAACACTTTTCAAATTTAATTTTTCCTAACAGATTCTCATAAAAGATCATCGGTGAAGAAATTTTTCAAATTTGATTTTAAGTTAATTTTTAAATAAATAAAAACTACATGCACAGTTGCTCAGCGCATTACATCAGGGTTGCCGAATACGTCATCGTTTGGAAGCAGAGAGGGGAAATTCAAGCACTCAATTGGTTAGAACAGTTTAAGGGAGCGGTGGCTCCTTTGTATTAGTAGCTCACTGGCATCTGTGACGTCATGCCCAGTTTTTCACCTTTGAAACTTTTAAATGAGGATTGCAAATTAATTAGTGTTTAAAAAAATCTGAAAAAAATTAAAACTGGTTATTTAGAGCCTGTGTGATGATATACAATAGTCAAAATTGCTATTTTCAATAGGTGTTTACTTCCGAATTGTTGCCATGGTGATAAATGAATAAATGTTATCTTGATGGTTTTGGGTTATGAATTTTTTGCAACCTTCCTGGGTCTGAGATAAACTTTGCTCACTTGGCACAATTTCATACCATTAAACAACCTTTAGGAATTACCCCAAAAGTTAATGTTTCCTGACATTTACTGAATCAATGCTATGAATTACCCGATCATCTTTCTCATTCATATCATGACGGTGGTATTGATCATTATCACTTGGTATATTAAAACATAAATTATTTTGATTTCTTAGTAGATTTCCATATTCAAACATCTGTTCTAGCGTTCTTTCTTGTTATTAGAAAGGTAAATATTTTTTATTAAACATTGAATTGACAACATTTTAAGTAAATGAATTGTTCCTATCTTTATTGATTATTCGGCCATTTAAGCGTTTGACCTCTTTAGGTTCTAAAAGGACCGTTTAATCCAGGTTCTGTACTACTGTATTTACAATACCACCTTTACAAGACTAAATTTTAAGTGGATTTTTAAATGGAGCTGTACACTATACCCCTTCATCTTAAAACTATAAAGGCAAGGAAATTAATATACTTCATTCTTTAAGCCCAAATACAGTAAAATAAAGTTATTAATAAACAAGAATAAATAGAATCCAGATTATATATAATTTTGGTCAATCACTATTTAAAATTTAAGATAAAATCTGTATAAGTGTTTTCTGACTTTTCATCTATAACATAATGAAATATTTACCACTCCAGGAATCAAGAATGTGAAAATTATTTTAGATATAAAGTAGAAAAGAGCAGACAGGCAGAAATTACTGTAAATTTGTTTTGTTTCGGTTTGTAGCCTTACTTTTCGTGCTGAGGTGCTCACATGGCTGCAGCTGCATGGGTCTGTGGGCAGGCTGAGCATATGGGAATAAAAAATTCTTTATAGGTGATATTTCATTCATATATTGATTTTAGATATAAATAATGGTCTTTTAAATTTGTTTAAGTGATTAGTTTATTTTTCAGAAGTTTTAATTGTCTTCAGTATATAATTTTGTGAACTTATACAATATGGATGTTTAGGTGGCAACGCAATTTTGAGAAACAAACTGAACTGAAAATCTTTATTTATTTGTAAAAAAAAATTTCAGCGCCGAGCGCCACAGATTTTGCACAGTTTTTGGATAATTTAAGTATGAATATTTTAGGTCTTGTCCATTTACTTATGTTGTATTAGCAAGGAATTTAATAGGTCGTTTGTCTTATATTTAAGTGAATTAATCTAATGCACACTGCTTTAGTTCTGAAAAGAATAATTTTTTATTGATATTTTATATTTGTCTATTGGTATTGATTGGTATTATAGTTTTTTTATAGGATTAGGATCTTTACCCTTTAAATTGAAAAACATTGGTACAGTTTTAGAAAGAGTCCTCCAGCTCTCATGTTTACCCACAACTCAAATTATGACTGAAGACTGATAACAATAAAGATCTAATTACTACTACTATTATTAGATTCTTTGGTAACAATAATTTGCAATTAGGATTTTAGGATTTAATAATATGGTGCTACTTTGATATACCCCCCCCAAAAAATTACGCGCCAAATCTGGCACTCCCTACGGACTTTTTAGGTTTGCTGTTTCTTGTTTTTTGTGTATATGTAGTAGTAATGTGTAGCCTAGTGAATTACTGGAAAAAATTGAAATTTTGAACTTTTATAATTCCAAAACTAATGAGAATTTTCGGAAAAACTAAATTACAATATTTTTATAAAAAATATTTTTGTTCTTGGTTCAAATATCAAAGTTTTACTATGATTAGTTTTTCTGTTATATTCCAAAAACGTTTCAGCGATTTCATCGGTTCAACTGTATATCAAACGGGTATTTTGCTTGGCGAGAAAAAAAGTCGCCAAATTTCCGATTTGGGGGTGTATATCAAAGTAGTTCCAATAATATTAATAATTAGATCTCTGTGTCAGTCTTAATTTGAGCTGTGGATAAACATGGCGACTGGAGCACTCTTTCTAAAGCTGTTCCAAAAATTTATATGATTATGGGCTAATAAAATACATTCACTTATATCAATTATAAAGATAAAATATCTCAATTTTTGAATATTTTGGATTTTAACAGGACAAATAATCAAATTGAGCTTTAAATTATGTCTTACTAGATCTATTCTCATTTTTGTTCTAGAATATATTTAAAAACTAAGTTTTGGAAAACTTTTTTCAGGTATAAAAAAAGTCAAGGATGTTTGTATCAAGTGCTCAAGCAAGGTCGTGGATGTTTAAAGACACTTCAGAGCTAACAAATCGCAGAGAAACTGCTAATCAGAAATTTATTAGGGCAAATTCCAAAGGAATGAATGTATGCATCTGAGTTTTTATTTATGTGGTACCTATTTGTGAATATTTCAGTGGTTTAGGTACAATTAAGTATTTTAATTAATTTGATAATTTGCATTTCCTGTGTTTGAACTACATGTAGGGCTATTCCATACTCTAACTGAAAAACTCTGAAATTATCAATCACTGGACCCCGGCACGCTTTCCCCCTCCTGCTATCATAATTCAAGAGAAGGGGCTGAGAGAGTTAAGTGTCCTGTTTGACAGTCGAGTAAACAATCTCCCTTAAAGCCCCCTCTTTTCTATTGCGAAGGCTGGTGGGGGAAAACGTTTCCTGCAGGTGTTGGGTTCAGTGATTGATAGTTTCCAGTCCAGATTCAGTTTGACCATATAAGAGCCCATATTCATGGTTACATTAAAAGAATTGATTAAATACAGTTTTTGACTTAAACCATATAAATATAATTGAAATTTTAGTATTGATTCTTTGGTGCAGCTGTGGTAAGAGTCCACCACAGAGACAGATCACTAAGTAATTTATGCTGTGAAATGGGGACTGGTCACCACATAAAGGATACTTACCAAAACCAGTCTGAATTTTTTACTTACCAAGTGTTAATTACTAACATCAGGGGTCCATCCAGGTTTTTCTGCCAGGGTCCTCTTTTAGTAATTTTGTGAAAAGTTAATGGAATTTTGTGAAAAATCATGTGAAAATGAAGGGTTAAGGACTAAAAACTGGAAAATTCCATTTTAAAATGATAGAATTCCATCTGAAAAACAATTTTCAAACCACTTTTGATGTTTGAACTTTTTCAAGTGTTTGTATCTGGGAATTGGAATTTTGTGAAGAGACGGGTCCTTTTTTGAATATCAGAATTTTCTGAAGGGTTCTAAAACGAACCCATTTTCTTTCTAGATGAACCCCTGAACAAGTGTGTTTTATAATAAAATCACAGAAATTTATAAAAATTAACTCTGGATTTTTCAGAAATCTTTCTTATCAAAGTTTTTCCACTCTATTTCCTGTATATTAAGCTAAACTAAAACTAAAATAAACTCATTGGCACTAGCCTTTGTGGGCCAAGGCCTACAATTCATATCTTTGTTTTCATGACTGAGGGTGCCCTGGGGTGCAAGCCATATGTCCTGGTTAGGTGGTCAGCCTAACGAAAGATCCTCAGTGTTTATTTCCAAAGCATGCTTGGCCCTTAGTTTATCCACCCACTAAAGGATGAATGATCGAGTCAACTTCGCCCAGCCCAGGAATTAAACCTTGGGCCTTTGGCATGAAAACACAATGCGCTGCCACTATGCCATTGTAAATACATTTGAAAATTTAGCTTTCACCACACTCTGTCAGTATCATAAATTTATAATATATCAACATTATTAAAACCGTTTGATGTTTTTTTTTTAAATTTAGGATGAAATCATTAGCAACCATTTCTTAACTGCACAAGAAGAGAAACTGCTTTACAAGCATTATGAATCCATTTTACTGAAATTTTGTCAAAAATTCAAACCTCCAATGCCAAAAAATGTTATTGTGAGTCTTATTTTGAATACATTTAAAAAGTGCAATTTTAAACTAAACTACTATGATTTTGTCAATTGTTATTTGCCTGATATTCGTAGTAGTATTTTTACTTTCACTCTTATCTGTAGTGTCATAAACTCTTGAGTAATAACTGAATTCATAAAAATAATGTGCTAAAATATAAAATGTTTTTACTCTGTTCTCTTATCACACATGTTAATAAATATCTTTAATGTTGTAGGGATGCTCCTTCCAGTATTTTAAAAGGTTTTATTTAAACAATTCTGTAATGGACTATCACCCTAAAGATATGCTGTAAGTGTAAAATATTATTTTGTTTACCTTGCCAATATTTCGTTAAAATAATTTTTAGTCATCTCTCATTGAGTCTCCTGCATTATTGCTTTGACACAAGATAATCTTTCTGATTAACTTAATGTTTTTCAGAGTAACTTGCGTTTACCTTGCATCCAAGGTTGAAGAGTTCAATGTTAGTATCAACCAGTTTGTTGCAAATGTTAAAGGAGATCAGAACAAGGCTATGGAAATCATACTTAATCATGAGCTTCTCCTCATGCAGCAGCTCAACTTTGATTTATCAGTCTACACTGCCTACCGACCAGTTGAAGGGTTTCTCATTGACATAAAGGTATCAGCTTTTTATAACTCATTTTTTGAAAGTAGTGCTATACTATCATATTTTTAAATCATAGTTTAAAAATGGTCTCTTGCTTAATCCAAGTGTTTAACTTTTTTATCCAAGTACTTTTCTTTTTGAAAACTGTAACAAATAGCAAACAAATAATGATGATTATATATCGTTGCTGTGAAATGAAACCGGCAAATCTGCAAAATGCACATTTTTCACTAGTTTGCTTTTAAGTTTTCGCATGTGATACTTAAAATAATAATAAAAATGTAATATTGGGTGATAGTTCAGTTTTACTTAGATGACGGACATCTTTCCACCTTGAAGGTTTTGAAGCAACTGGTGTATTGCGCAATAGATCTGTCTCTTTATAAACAAAATTGCTATTCCCGATTACATGCATACCGGTCCAACCCGATCTGACGAAGCTTTATTCAACTTAGCAATATGCCGGTTTGACATAAAAATAGACTGGGGAAAAAGGAATTTTTTGACACCAAAAACTCAATTTTTGCAGATATGCTGGTTTGATTTCATAGCGACAATATGTAAATAAGCATGTTAACCAGTTTGCCATTTTGGAATAACATTGGTATCAAAACCAGTTGAAGGAACCAAAATTTCACTTATTCATACCTTGGGTGAAAGTTTTCAATCTTGAGATGGAAATCCATTCTTCAGGATGAACTGAGATTGAAAAATTGTTCCACCATTATAGGAAATGATAAAAGCTTTTTCTTCAATGTATTAACTTCAACCCACTGTTTTTAATGTTTTTAGGGTTTTTCAAATTATATATTTGTGAAAACAAAACTATAATTTATGGTTCCCTCACAATGTATAATCCATTTCTCTAGACTAGGTACCCACAACTCTATGATCCAGAGCATCTACGAAAAGCTATTGAAGAGTTTCTAGATAAAATTCAGTTTACTGATGCATGCTTTCTATTTTCTCCCTCTCAGGTGTGTTACAAATTTAAGTAATTAAATATCCCTCTTAAGAACTAGTTTTTGACTCGATATTTGACTTTTTTTTATTTTACTTTTATAGATTGCTCTTGCTGCTATTGCATATGGTGCTAAGAAGTTTAAAGAAAACATTGATGGGTATCCTGTTAACTTTTTAACCCTGCATGTTCGATTAATGTTTACAAATTATAGTCCATAGCTTGCTCCTTCTACAACAGTGGTAAAAGCTAGACAGCTCCTTATGGTGTCTAAAATTGGAGAGTAATACCATTTCACCTATTAAAAGTCTAGGAAGCTCTTGAATAGTTTAAGTTAGAATCTAAGTTAAAATTAATTTTTGGGGATTCAGATCCATAAAGCATGCCTGTACTGCACAACTTTGTCAGTGATGTGAGTCAAATCATGCCTACTTATCTTGCTGTTAGCCAAAAACTCCTCTAAAACATACTGTGCATATGTATCTGTATGTACAATACATACTTCTGTATTTATGTATTGCATTCTTATTAATAGTGTTATTTTGTATAGGTATTTATGTGATATTTTGTATGATGGAAAGCATGCAGCATTTGAATTTGTTAGGGAAGCAATTAAAAGTAAGATTTTTTTATTTACTGATTAATATCTTCATAAATTAAACCATCACAACTTTCCATATCCTTTTGATACTTTAATGGTGGAACTAAAAATATCATTTTATTGTAATCAGTTGTAGGAGTGGACAGATTTGTATAGCCCATAATCCTTAATACATTCTCTACTGTTTTTTCTTTTACTAATCAATGTTAAGGGAATATCGTTTTACCTGAAGAAAAATTTATGATAATAATGAAACTCATTTTGCATATCTCCTTTTTTACACCTGTTTTGATAGTTATTTTTTGTTGTGTCTAATGTTCTGAAATATTTCAGAAATGTTCTCAATGATAAAAAATGAAAATTCTCACATTAATGATCAAGTTAGAGCGGGCATTGAGAAAAAGTTGGAAAAATGTAGAAATCAAGAAAATAATCCAAGTAGTGCTGCGTAGGTATTTTCTTAGTATTTGTAAAGTTTTCATTTATTTGTTCATTATTTTCTATGCACAATAAAACCTCACTGAGAACCCCCCCGTTTTAAAATTTGCTTCCACCTACAACCAGCTTTAGAAGGCAAAAGATTTTCCCCCCTGTTTACTTAAGAGGCACACCTAGTGTGATATTTTCAAAAAATCGATTTTTTTTATTTTTTATATTTCGATAGGTTATACCTTTAAAAATAACATACTAAAATTTTAAATCGATATCTTAAATAGTTTTGGAGTTACAGCCATTTAAAAGAGTAGCCGCTCGGCAGTGAACTTGATCATTTTATCTTTAAACGCATTTTTCTCGAAACAGCATTTTTCGAATTTGCTTGCGTGATTACTCGGAGACAAATGATCCGATCGCTATCAAATTTTTTTTGCATCTTCTCTATATAGTTCTCCATACGATGACCCTCCAGTTTTTGATCTGATCAAAAATCGAATTTTGGCAGGCCAAAAACGACCAAAATTTTGGGTAAAATTAAACTTTTTTTTTCAACATGCCGCCATTTTGTCAATTTTTGATTTTTTTGTTCGCCCGAGGGTCATCGTACAGACAATATGTTTTAGTTTCACGAGAATTTTTTTTTAGATTTTTGATTGATTAATATTTTATTTCAAAAATTTTACTGTGTATTTTCAAAACATGTATAAATATACCCTCAAAATTTTAAAACGATTGATTCACTAGTTTTCTTTTTTTTAATTCCCAAAAATTGTCTTTTTTCAAGGTTGTCACACTAGGTGTGCCCCTTAATATTGAAATAGATATATTTGCTACCAAGATAACCTCAAATAATAAGTTTTTTCTGTTATCTGATAATTTTTTCTGCTGTTATGTGGCTGGAAAGGTTCACCAATATAGTGTCACTTTTCACTATAGTGAATGCAGTTGCATTCACTTGGAATGTTGAATTGATCTATATTAGTGTTGAAAGTGCAGAATTAATGAGAAAAATCACCAGAGTAGGAATTCATTGCTTGACAACCTGATACATAAACCTCAGTTAACTCAAAGTCGATGGTTCACAGTTAATGATTTTTTCATTCATTCAGTGTTCAATTCATTGTTAATAAGAGTTTTCAATTCCTTTATTTATCGAAAAGTAAAAAAACGGAAACATTAAGAAAGGACTTGTTATGTTAGCATGTTTCGATTGAGTTTTAAACTAGTCAAATGTCAATGCTGCTCTTTATGACCAACATTTCACAAAATGTAGGGGGGATACTCCTGAGAGGTTTTACTGTAGGTTCATTTACTATGAATTGTTTTTTTTATTCTAGGTATAAGAGAAAGTTAGAAGAATTAGATGAAGAGGAGGATAACGCCCCTGCTCAGAAATATATGAGACTTTTAGAAGTACTTTAAAATTGTTTATACCTCTACAATTACTACTTACACAATTTAACAAATTACATCTGTTATAACTTGACTAATTTTGCTTTAAAAGGGAAGTTAACATTTGTTGCCTAAATAAATTTCACTATTTTTTATTTATAACTTTGTGTGCTACCGAATAAACGTATTTTGAATACTACTGCTTCATAAACTTAAACTTTGAAAAATATTTTAAGGTATTTTAAAATTGGGATTTTACTTCTAATACTACATTCACACATGAAAAGTTAATCTAGTTAAAGTGCTGATCTAGCTTAAATATAGCATTGGCACAATGCTATATTTAAGCTAGATCAGCACTTAAACTAGATTAACTTTTCATATGTGAATGTAGTATAAGGATTTTAAAATGTTTTAAGAAAAAGTCTCACTTAAGACCATGAGAACACACACATTCTTTCCTGTGATAGTAGTGACAATTGTGTTTTAACTATATGTTTTGATAAATATATTTAAGTTATGAGGAATTTTAAATGCATAAAATATTGCACATAATTTATAATTTCTTATTATTTATTTTAGATAAGCAAATATTGTGTTTCAATTATTTTTCTTAGTTACTTTATCTTTAAGTGTTCTAATAGTTTTTTACTGGTAAAATTCTTATTGAACCATTCCAGACATTTTTATTAGTGCTTCTCCAATGATTTAGTCCCCTCCCTTAAATGTGTGTCTTTGATGTGTGTATAGCTGCTTTTTTGTTAAGTAATTCCATGTTACTTTCCAATTTTAGAATGAAGAGTCTCAGATGATGGAAGATGAGCAAAACTTAGGAGTCGTATTTTTAAATCACTAGGAGACTAGTGAATAAGTTAAAACTGTATTTATATGTATTTTTGTAAATAAATCTAATTTATATTATCATTTGCTTTGAATTTGTATTGGGTTAAAGCTTTAATATCCTGAATGGTTTGATGGATGAGAAAAGGCTAGTTATTTATTTAATTTAAATTAACTTTTGATTCAATTTTTTATCTCATTAAACTGGTAACAACAAAAACTGAATCATTCAGAGGAAATAAAAATTATTACACCATTATAAAGTTTTTGTAAAATGGATCCTTAGTTATATCGGGAGTGATAATACTTATTATTTTATTTGAAATTTTATTAACTGAAATTAAGACTATTATGTAATTTTTTCTAAGTACTGTATTTTATTTTTGCTACACTTTCCTTTTGTGGCTGCCCACATTGGAGCGACAAGTGTTGTAAAAATAATTAAGATCCTTATCAAGCGTAGGGGAGATGCGGTTGGAAGTGGGAAAGATGACACCCGTTTTCCCCCCATACAGGAGTAGTTTAGTCTAATGCATCATCTCTCGTGTCCCCTTCTTTCTCCCCTCCGCTTGATAAGACCACTTGATTGTTTCGGGAACACTTGTCGCTCAAGTGTGGGGAGAAATTTTGGCTGCCAATAATCTTTTAGAACTACTGAATTAAAATAATAATAGTTTGCTAAAACCGACAAATAAAATGAATATTGATCCCTATCCCTATTAAAAGTGAAGAACTCATGATATAGAAAATAAACTCAAGCTAATAGCGTTTAAACATTTATCCAGGTCTTATTGCAATTTTTGAAAAATCTCTTTTTTTAACTAATGTACTAAGTACAAAAAAGTATACTAATTTTTTAAACCGAAAATATGAAATAAATATTGTTTTTAGTCAATACAACTAATGAATGCCGTACTCTGTTGATTCAACCCTTTATGTCCCGAAGGGACTTGTAAGTCCCACTTCCCCCTATTCCAAATTTGTCCAATTTTTGTCAGCCAAATTTAGTTTACTTATTGTTGTAGTTACGTAACCTTGACATATTTTGGATGAGGATGAGAAAAATAATTTGGGTCATAAAGGGTTAAAAAAATTAAAAATATATTTTTAATTGCTTCTATATTATCACCAGATAATTGACTATCTAGACCAGGGGTGGCCAGCCCAAATGACCTTGAGGGTCACTTTGGAAAACCCCAATACTCCTGAGGGCCGCATATAAAATTTTAGGATATTAGCTGCTCAGAATGACAGTGAAGTAAGTTGAATAAACTAGGTATAGATTAAATAGTTTTTTAGATCCTTTCCTTAATAAAATATGCATTTAAATTTATCTTTAGGAGCTAAGAATGACCTCTATAGGAACTAAACAGGTACCCTCAAAAAACAGTAAAGAAATTTATGTATATTTTAAAATAAAGTTTTAAAAAGCATTCGTACCTGGATGAAAGTAATAGCCTAAAATAGTTGTGAATAAAAGAGACCCAAGCACTAGAGGGGGGCTGGGGGTCCTCCCCCAGAATTTTTTTGATTTTGTTTTTTTTGACATTCGATTCTAATTAACATGTTTTTAACTCGTTTTTGTTCACATGGGCCAAATTTCGGAGGCCTTAAGTCTCAACTTAACTTAAAACTTTAACTTTTGACTTAAAAATCTCGCGGGCAGCAAAATTATTTCAAGCGGGCATTGTCTTTAATTAATTAAAATTTTTCAAGCAGAAGCTTTAGCAATCATTTTTTGAGTAATATATTACGTAAATTGCTTTGAAAACGGGGTTTTATTATTATGATAGAAGTTTCGGTTTAATAATTTTCTTTTGAAATTTAGGAAGAGCAAAATATTTAAAGACCACTATCTTCTGCATGTGTAATCCATTCTCCATTCGTTTTTGGCGTTTTTGGTTTACGCAAGATAGTTACGTAATGGTCTTCACGCAACTCTGAACCGCTCTGAGCTTGCGCCCCCGACGAAGGTTCTAGAAACCGAAACTTTTGGCACATTTTCCTTTACGGTGATTGGTCGAAGCCGAAAAAAAATAGATCCAGTGAGCTGAAGTGAAGAAGAGGAAAAAGTTATTGCATTTTAATAAATAGTACGAGTACGACGACTTGTGTTTAGGACAACGGAGATTACTGTGCTTTTTGACTAAAAGGTCAAAAAAGGGCAAACAATTTCGGTGGTAACTTTGTGTGAGAAAGTTTTCTGTGTGTGTGTTCTGCCTTTTTACATTGATCAAAATGCCACGACGAGGAAGATCTATGGGAAGACCAGCACCAGCCAGGTAATTCAAAGTTAGCGTGTTCATGTGTTTCATCACCTAAAAGCGGTTTTAATGTTAATTCGTTGGTCAATAGCTTAAAAAATTGTGCAATTTGATTTGAGGAATTTAACCATGGTACCATTGAGATTTTGAATGTTTACTCCGTGCATTTGCACTAGAGAAGGCAAAAGAATGACCTCTGAGAAAAGAAGAGATAAGCCCTTCCCCCTAAATCAGTTCAAGGTTGATTGAACTTTTTAATTTGTGAATTGGCTTAAATCTAGAAGTGGGTTCAAACGCCAAGCGAAGTAGTAGCGCCAAAGTATCAAAGTGGATTTGGCGACTTAAAATTCGCCAAAAAGCGCCAACCTGAACCCACTTCTAGATTTTGAATACTTTTGATAATGTAATTATGGGACAAGTTTCCAAGTTTAGAAACTACAAAATGTTTACATTTTGCAGGGGGATTTATCCCCATTACCACATGGAGCAGGGTTTAAGCTAGTCAGCTAGCGAAAAAGCTTTTTTAAAAAAAACCTGGGAACAGCTTTAGAAAGAGTCCTCCAATTGCCATGTTATGCCACAGCAACATGAATTTAATTGGGTACTTCTCTAGAAAGCCGACGCAAATCTCGCCAAGCAGATTTTTTGGCGACAGCTCACACATGGCCTTCCGAAATAGAAAACTGAAATGCTGAAATAAAGCTATTTTTCTAAAATAGCTTTATTTCTGCTCAAAAAGAGATCTGTTAACCCCATTGTTACAAAAAAACAATGTAAATAACAAGTTATTAAAAGAAAAACTATATATGTCTGTTTAAAAATCATTAATAATCTTAAAATATATTTCAAAGAAATTTAAAATTTTAAAACTGGTAAGTAGTTTAAAATATTTTTATTTGAGTGTTTAAAATTTTTAAATAAAAAGTTTCATGGAATGGCATTGTTATTTTTTACAAGCAAAGGATTACAAGCGGTGATATTCCGTTTGGCGCTGGTTGCATCATTATTGGGGACTTTATCCTTTGCGCTGGGATTCTGGAAGTAGGGGAGAGCGGGGATGAATGGGACACATTTTTCATGTGGATTCCATGTGTCAAATGTGGATTCACATTTTTGCTAAAATTGAAAAAAATATACATTTTCAATCCTGTAACAAGTTTAAAACCAATAATTGAACTCTTAGTTACATTATAAATCCGTGTATTCAATCAATTACCCATTATTTGAACTCCAAGAAAAGTTTTTATGAACGCATGTATTTTGTCCCATTCATCCCCGTGGTGGGGATGGTTGGGACACCGAGTGGGGATGAATGGGACAGTTAAAAAAAGTTCAAAAATTTACAAAATAACAAAATTATTTTAAATAATGCACAACGTTTAGCTTTTTAAAGGAACAACACACTTCTATTTTCCAAAGAAAAAAATTAAAAAGCCATTTAAAGGGCAAAAAACAGTCTACATTTATTCGACTTCATGACAAGAAAAAAATTAACACAAACTGAAGCAAATCCTTTTGTCAGTGGTTGAAGCTGGTGTTATTTCTATTAATGCTACTCGCTTTTTATGGGTTTGTACATTTAGGAGTGCAAATAGATAATTTTTGATGCCTGGACCTAACCCTCAGCCATTCCTCTCCTGCAGTAACATTTTCCCTGCCATTTTTAAAGAACTTATCACTAAAATAGAGCATAAAAAACTAACTTGTTTGAATAATTGTTTAACCATAACATATTTGAGTTGACAGTTGCAACTATTTGCTTATTAAGACTTTGCATATTCACACATGAGTTTGGAACATAAAACACAAGTTTAAACATAAATTTTTGCACCCTATTTTAGTAAACTTTATCGGAAATTACTTAAATGAGTTGAATATAGCAAGCTATTGGTGGAAAGTTTTGGAAACAGGAAGTGAAGTGATGATGGAACTGTCCCATTCATCCCCACAACTCCTGTCCCATTCATCCCCGTACCCACTTATTTTTGAAAAACTAAAATTAGACTAGGAAAAAATCCTTGGATTTTCTTCATTTAAATTGGAAACTATACTAATATAAGTACTCTTTCATCACACTGTAAAATTTAAAACTTAGTAAGTTAAATTATTTTATAATAAATAATGATAGAAGTAAAACGATAAAAGTTACTTTTGGTATGGGAAAACACATTTAGTTGTCCTATTTATACAAAATGAACACAATTTTTTGAATGGGCTAGGTACTACTATCTTATGGCTAAAATAACAAAAATTTAAAGTGAAGTTAAGGTATAAAATATTGAGCTGTCCAGTTCATCCCCTGTCCCATTCATCCCCGTTCTCCCCTACCTTTAATTGTTGTCAACATAGAGATCTAATCGTACTATTAGATCCTTAATAATAATACTAATTTTTGAAAATTTAGAATCTAATAATCTCTGAATCTCAGTCACATGGATGTAGAATTTGTCCGATCTGGCGATCTAGGATCAGGAGAAATTTTAGTCATATGGGGAAATTTTGTGGGAAAAGTATATTATTGAGTTCAATTTCAGTTCAGTAATCAAAATTTCAGAGGCAATTTTCACCTTCACCACAGATCTTTTCGTTTTGCGTTTCCAATCGCTACTTGTAACATAGACCTTAGAGAGAGAAATAGACGGAGCAGGGCATACCCGAGAAACCGGTTGTTGTGTTCGAAGATCGTGTCCCTGTAGGTCACATGACTGTGGGCAGCTTCCAGGCTTCATTCCCTCCTCTCCCATAGAAAAGTAATGGTGAACAGCTGCGTTGCTTACAATTGTTCGGTTAAAGCCGGCCAAGGATATTCATTATTCTCGTAATTATTATTTTAAACCTTTTACTTTACGGTATATTCATTTAAGTTTACTTTAGTATAAAACTTCCTTTGATTAGGAATGAGTTAAAACGAAAATAGACCCAATCAATTACTCATTCACATAACATCATCATTTGTTTACAGTGTAAGATTTAATATTTAGAAAATATAATAACTTTTAATTAATAAAAATTAAGGAAATTATATTTCTAAGTAGATTTTGTACTTTAATGTGGTATATTGGATTAGAATGGTCAACAAACGTAAGATGTATAATTCATGATTGTAGTTCCATCTAAGTTAATCTGTGTCAGAAAACTAAAAATATGTTAATGAAGTCTTTTTTAATTTAGATTAAAAGGCAGTACTTTTATCCTTGTACAAACGTTGTTTGAATTTTTTTTCAAGGGGGGAATTTTTTTGTGATGATGAGTGACGTCAAGTAATCCAAAACAATGTTCTTAAAATTCAAAGCGAATGTCGATTTTTATTTTAAATTATTGAATTAACTAATTTTTTAAGAACTTTCCGTGTTGGTATTTGAATTTAGATCCTTTTTTACTTGAAAAATGCGGGAATCCTCATTGACTGAATGATATAAAATTATATTGTGGAATATTGTTTAAACAAAGAGCATTTCTCTGATCAGTAGAGTATGACCAAATTATGTTGCTTTTCCAATCTTGTGTCGTAAATGTTAATGTTTTGTATTTTTCAATAAATTTTTTTCTCTTAAATTGTTTTGTCATTGGTCTTGAATGTATATATATTTTAAGTTGTTTTGCTTAATTGTTAATCAAAGATGAAGGCAGGCCCTATTAAGACTAGGTGCTTTTTAATGAAATAAAAAAAATTCGAACTAAAAAATTCAATTGTAATATCGAAATTAAAAATTCATGATGTAAGTATGTATGATGATGAGTGATTAATATATTTCTAACAAATTAATTTTAAGAATATTTCATTGATTTTAAATTTATTTGATAAAGTTTGTTTATTGAGTTTGGGGAAGTATTTTAATTGGGTACTCAGCTCAAAAGACAGTTCTTAATAATGTTAACCACTTGCATCATTCTTATTTTTTTTATCTATGCAGTAATGAATGGATTTGATTATCATAGAATCAACAATAAAAATAAGGAAGTACCTTCTTCACAGTCTTAGTTAAGAGTTTTGTATATGAGCTTTTCAAAATTAAATGTATCGAAATTATGCTTTTTGATTTGTATTCTAAACTTCCAGTTAGTTTTTTTATTTCATTTATAGTTTAGAAGTACATTCATTTCTAAATTTTTAAAAAAGAATAAGATTATCAACAAAAAGTAAAAAAAAAGTCTTGGACCAAATTGGGATCGCATATTCTCCGGCTTGTGTGTTTCTTAAAAAATGTGTTTTAAACTGTTCTTACCGAAATACATCGTAAAGCAAAATATGTTAACGCGCAAAGTCCGCGCAGAACATCGGCCCCGCAAAAGAGCGCCAAAACAACGACAGAGGTCACGTGATTGTGGGTCGCTCGGCTTGACATGTTCGAACACCGGTTTTTCCCACTTGCTCCGTCTATCTCTCTCTAAGGTCTATGACTTGAAAACATGAATTGGATTTTTAAAAAAAATTTATAACTTTTTAAAATTTTGGGGGAATTTTGTATTGATTGGGGGAAATCTTGGAAGTAAAAACATTTTACGATTGCATCCCTGGTCAGTCACATCCTTTGAACTGTGGGTAAATATGGCGGCTGGAGGAGTCTTTCTAAAGCTGTACAAATAGCTGTGAAATTGAGAATAAAGCTGTAGCAAAGGTCTAAAATTACCAATTGGTTAGATGAGCCAGGTATTCTTTTTTGACTGGAAAAATTTAATTGTAACCCCTAATCCTTAAAAGAACTGATTCAAATTCCAAATTCTTGTTTGTTATTATATTAGACTCCAAGTACTCTCGGTCCCCAGTAGTTTCTACAAATGTTGTTTTCATACTACAAATTACGAAAATCATCAAGAAAAACTGTGGAAACCTTCACGACATCGTTGTGGTGAGAAAAATATGTAGATTTAACGTAGCGAGAAAAATATGTAGTTTTAACATAGCTCCGCAAAAAAAGCACACCATGGCGGGTCTGCTTGAAAATAAAAAGCTTTCTCTACCTATAAACATTTTCAAGATAAAAGTTAAGCTACTTAAAAAAATTACAAACCTTACCAAATGGGGGGGATTTGGATTTCAGACTAGTGGATAAAGTGCTGATTACAATAGGTACTATGGAAATTTTCATTAGATTCATTCATTCTCGGATTATATTAATATTAAAGTATTTATATGGGAGACTGTTCAGTTAGCTGCTGCTCAAGTATTTACCATAGAGGACCTTTCCTGAATCTGTCCTACACAATAATTTCTAACATGATGGTTGGAAATCAAGTTGGTACTTGCGTGTCGTCTCAGCAACTGTCCGATTCAGAGGCATGTTCGACTGGTTAATTGCAACTATAGGGGAGAGTGTTGTACCTATGGACAAAAATCACGTTTGGATTTTTCTAAGACAGGTAAAATCACATTTTGACCATTTAAAGTGCCCAACCTATAGTCCTAACCTTTGTGAGTTGAGAGATATTTTTTATTAGCCAAAATCTTGAAAATTGGATTTTTAATCATGTATAATAACTTGGAAAAATTAGTGTCCAAAGGTACAACAACCTGTTGTACCTATGGACAGACCCAGTTGTACCTATGGACAGACCCAGTTGTACCTGTGGACACCCTTAAAAAGGAAAGTTTTAGTTGAAAAAAGCTAAGAATGAACATTTTTATTGATGAATTACCTTTTAATAACCTATTTCAAGCCTTTTTACAATTGAAAATATATTTTTTAAATTAATGTAGTTTTAGATCGTAAATGATCATTAAAACGAAGTTGAATGATAAAAGTCTTGATTTTTTACCAAATACACAAAAATCACATGGTCTTTTCAGATCAGAATTTAAGGTAATAGTTTCATCAATCATGCTGATTGATCTGACAACTTCACTGATCCGAAAAAACCCAATTCGATCGACACTTAGTTGTGCAAGCATTTGGTGGTAATAACAGTGATAATTTGGTGGTAAGTCTTCTTCAGTGGAAAATTTAAGTTTTTTTAATCATCATACTTAAATGTGATAGGGTGCTTAGGGTTTTACACCATATTTTACATTAAATTCCAAGTAGAATCATAAATTTAAAAAAGTAGATTAGATCACAAAATATTTGATTTTTCATCTAAAATTCACTTGAAAATAATTGCTGACAAATAGATTACCATTTAGAATTAATTTAATATTTATTAAAATGAATTCAGTTAAATGAAATCCGATTCTAAAACGCTGATTAACTACAGACACCCACAAGAACGTGTCCGTAGGTACAACACTTATGGTGTCCGAAGGTACAGCATCAGGTGTTTTTGCATTCAAAGATCTATAAAAGATAAAAGAATTGAGATCTGACGATTTCTAATATCAAAACTAAAAATTCAAAATATCTGGGATTCCCCCATATATCCCATTTTATCATATCATAATCATACAGGAAGAAAATAATTAATGTAGTGATGCACTAAAAAAAACTTTGAGCACCCGAAAACAGAATTTTTATTATAGAAAATTTAAATAATATTTTAAACAGCTGATTTCACGTTAGCAACTAGATAGCATCTGTTTACATTTAAAATCGACCACAAATTCAAATTTACATTTTTTCCCGAATTTTAAAAGGAGGTGGCTGAAGGTACAACCGTCCGTAGGTACAACACTCTCCTATACCATAAAAGTTTTGCTATAAAACAGTTAAATACTTTGCATTTGTCCTCCAAGCCTTTTAGAAATAATATTATATTCACTATTCATTTTTTATGCCATGAATTTAATTTTGAGCAGTATTGTGACAAGTTTTGCTTGAATTTTCATTATTATCAGTTCCCATGAAAATAAGCTGGTGGATCTCAGTCCCCAGCTTGATTTTATATTGTACTAGTGCTGTTTGCAATGAGAAAGAAGGTTTTAGTACTTAAAAGAGAATTAATTTGACCAAATCAATTCTTTACTTACAAAGTACCTTTCCAATCCATTAATGCTTGTATGACTTGTTTCAGGGCTGCCCCTCGCTCCAGTGTTCCAGCCAGGGCTCCTCCCACCCAGCCAGCCCCTGTTGCCGCAGCCCCTCCCATGATGGCTGCCCCTAAACAGCCTGGATTGATGGCCCAGATGGCCACTACCGCAGCCGGTGTGGCTGTTGGCTCTGCTGTGGTGAGTTGGCGATTGTATATTTATGCATTTTATATGCTGAACATGCCCATTTGATTATGAATCAAAACACAGGAAGGAAGCAAAATTTTTATTATTGCTACACCTTGAAAAATAAGCTGACATTTTTTTATCAAAAACTACTTGATAAGCAGACTTGGATTTGAGCAGAAGATTTTCATGTTAGGGGTCATCCATAAATTACGTGAGGTGTTTTTTCCAAAATCTGGACCCCCCTCCCCCCTTGGTGAGATTTAGTGAGGTTTTGCTGGACCCCCCCTCCCCCCCAAGTGAGATTTACCTACAACCTTTAAAAATAATTTTCTATCCAATTCGTTTGCATTTTGAGGAAAAGAACATTATTCCACCTAAAAATCACCACAATATCTTATCTGTGGGTATTATTCCTTTCTCAAACTTAAAAAAATCGTTTAATTTCGAACTTAAAAAGTTGACGTGAGTTTTTCACCGACCCCCCCTCCCCCCTTGGTAAGATTTGGTGAGATTTTTCCAAACCCCTCCCCCCCCCTTTTTGACCTCACGTAATTTATGGATGCCCCCTTACTTGTGTACTGCATATATTATTTAATCATTCCAGTCTTTTAAATTTTGACTGAAAACATATTGATATTGTTCACATAAGCACACAGTTCTTAATTAAAAATGCATTGAAAAGTTCACTTATTATTTGTTTAAGAATTTAAAGTTTTGAAAGAAATTTTCAACAAAACTGCAAAAGTTTTCTAAGCTTGGGTTCTCTGCATCTGTATTATCAAAGTCTGCTGACATGATTATTTTTACTGACTGTACCTACACAGCATTTCTTGATGGATGAATATATATGAATGTTCCGGATATATTGTCATAATCCGGTATTTCAATTTAAATTGGATCTTTTAAAAACAATATGTATAGTGAAAAATGCTAAAGAAAAACTTAAACTTGTCCTTTTAAAAAGTATTTTGTATGATTTCAAGGTACTGACAAAAAGGACGTATAAAAATGATGGTAGGACTTTCTGTTCTATCCATTGGAATATTTAGAGAAAGATTCATTAAGATTATGAGTTTTTCTAAAGGTGGTTCCAAACAATAAATTACTATAGTTTCAGTAATGACTGTACACATAAATTGATGTACTTCAAATTTGCCAAAAGAATTAGCTTTACTCCACTCATGATGCAGTTATTTATGGTTTGAAAACCCACAATTTCATAAACATGAGCTGGTTGTTACTTCCAATCAAGTGGGATAAGTACTTATACTACTTAACTTAAATAAATTTCTGAAATCCAGGGTTTACAATTTGAATTGCTTCTAAAAGAAATATTTTTGTTGAATAAGTAAGATTTTTTAAAACCATTCATTTTAATTAATAACTTCTCATTCTATGTTTTTCTAATAATTATTTCTTATGCCTGAAAAACTTGATACATGTCCTTTCAAAAGTATTTTGTACAATTTCAAAGTACTAATAAAAAGGACTTATAAAAATGCAGATTTTCTGTAATTAGAATATTTAGAGAAAGATTCATCAAGATTATGAGTTTTTCTAAAGGTGGTTCCAAACAGATTATTTAAATTCAATCTAAGAAATATACCTTAGTTAAACTCTTTGAATCTACTTGTATTTTTCTATTCATTTTAAAATCCTTTTCTCTTTTCTTAAAACTTTGATGTTTATGTTGTTATTCTAGTTCACATTTAACATTGTTGCATTTTTATATTAAAAAAGTAAATTTGATAATGATATATTTTTGATAACTCATAATTAATTACTTTCTCATGACTTCTTTAAGTGATAGTATGGATTAGTCCTGGGAAACCTCTAAATGTACTTGAATCAGATTATTTCATTTAAAATTGTAACTTGTTGTAGTAATAGTTCTTTAACGTTTAAAACATATCAATTTAAAAATAGCTTGGTAACAAACTTATTTTCTAGGGCCATACACTCGGCCATGCCATAACTGGGGGCTTTGGAGGTGGCAGTGCTGAACCAGCCGAAGCTGCCCCTGCCCAGATGGCTGCACCTGCACAAGGTGCTCCAATGCACCAGCAACCCGGTGCCAACCCTTGCCAGTTTGAGTTCAAACAGTTCCTCGAGTGTACGCAGACTCAGCATGACATCAGCTTATGCGAAGGCTTCAATGAAGTATTTAAGCAGTGCAAGCTATCGAATGGTGAGTTTGTTGGTAGATTTTGGATGCTTTGTGGTTAAAGAAAAGGTTTTGCTTTTGTATTAAAGCCATTGTGCACTTTGCCAACTTTAAATCTGAAGCCGAAGGGTAATTTCTGGGCAATGTGAAGCTATGTAGCTCTCTGGACTTGGCCAAAATGGTTAGCAGCAAACGCAAAGAAAAAAAGCTGCATTTAAACCGCATTATTTAGTGAACCCAAATGACCTAAAAATAGTTAAACTAATTTTGTCCAGCTTTTTAAAAGAGCAATTTAAATAGGAAACCTAAAAAAAAATTTTAATAGCTTTTATTTTAATTGTTTTGGAGATGATAAGGGTCTTTTATTTTAATATGCTGGGATATTTTTTCCTACTTAAGGTGTGTTTTTCTTTTAGGTTTAGCTCCTCCATCCCAAAGTTTCATGTAGACTTTGAACAATTTTAGAAGAATCAATTCCAACTACATAACCAGATGAAGCTAGTTTTATTTATGTGTGAAAAATGTTACAATCAATAGTAATTTCAAATGTGACCATGTTTTAGAACTGTTAATAAAATACTTATTGCACAAATCCTGTAAGGTGGTTCTTATTAATTTCTCTTAAAATTTTATCTGTTCGTTTTAAAATAATTTTTTCAATAAAAAATCCTGTAAGGTGGTTCATTGATTAATGATGATTTTTATGAATCCTGTTAATATTGTATCAAATATGTATTTAATTTAACATTCCTCGTTTCATTTTTAATATACTACTAGTATATTTATAATTTCGTGAAAAAAATCTAATTATTTTAAAGGTTGCTTGCTGACCGACTTTGAAAATATGTAGGGTAAGTTGAAGGATTTACTCCTTCTAAATTAAATACTATTGTACTGTAAGGTACTAATTATCTGCTTAGTATGTTGCTTATGATCAGTAAATTCTTACTTGATTAAAAGTTTTTATTTTCTGATAACTGCTTCCTCAGGAGATGCGACCAATTAAACTTGTGACTAAAGATCATGTGTTATTATAGGACTTTTAGTGCTCTACTAAGGAGTCTGTCCTTTGCACCAACCTCTTGCGCAAGACAACTAAAAATGTGTATAATTTTAAGAACTCTTTCTTTTTGCACTTTCTGTGGAAATAACTTACTTTTAATGCCAGAGTAGCAGGAGAGAATTTTTTTTTGATCATTAAAAAATTAGTTTTAACTGCAAGAATTCCATATTTTTTAATAATTACATATGAGACCTAAGTGCAGTGCTTCTCAAATTCTAAGTATTGGTGACCCTATTTTCAACTTTAATTTTCATCATTGCCCCTTTTATCTAGATTTTGTTCTGAAAAGGATGAAATTATTCCAAAGCCCTTAAAACACGTTGCTCTTTAGAAATCGTAAGGTAGGATACAAAGGGGGGTCCTGCAGAAAAATTTTGGAAATTTGACCTTTAAAAACCGGAGTTTTTCTTCAGGGGGACTAGACCTGTAAAACTTTAAAAACCTGGAATTGTCAGGGAAATTTTGGAAATTGCCTAGCTTCAAATACATAAATTTAATATTTTTCAGATTTTCAAGTCTTAATGTGCATTTCCATTCTCCCCCTTCCTACAAAAAATCTCAAATCCATATTATTAAAGCATCAAATGTTAAAAAAAGGCTTCCTTGGGTTTCTTTGTGATATAAGTTTTCAAATAATCTCAATTATATTCCCTCTTTCTACTGATTTCCTAATTATTTTAGTCATTCCCCTGTTTTCAAGCAGACTAAAATTTACCTTATTTATATATCATGGGAAATCATACCTAGATTACCTGTGGCTACCCTGTACTTTGGTCCACTTTGTTCAAATTTCTGAAGGAGCTTGGCTCGTGCCTCCTAGGGGGCCTCACAGTTAAGTCAATATTTATGTTTTGCAGCTGTACTTAATTTATATACCTTTGTTCTAGGATTTAAAGTGACCTTCATTTGTTTCAAGAACAGGGTTCCCATGGGTCAGGGAAAAGTCAGGGAATTTAAATTTCACCTAAAAAGTTGGGGAATAGTAAGGGAAAATTGCTAAATTTGGCCAAAAATCCAGGAAAATCATAAAAAGTACCTGGAAAATGAAAATTTCTAAAGTTTGCATGTCAATTTGGATCTAGTAAGTTAAAAAATAGTCAATTTATTGAAAATTATGTGTTCAAAAATGAAAGAAATATCCGCAAAATGCCGTGAATTGCTAGTTTTTTTACCGAAAAATCTTAAAAATTGACCTGGAAAAGTCATAGAATTTTATTTCTGAAATTGAGTGGGAACCCTGAAGAAACATGTGTTTTAAAAACAACACACTTACTTATGGTACTTACATAGCTGAGATTTTACTAAGTTTTTTTTATTCTTACTTTTTATTGAAACCTCCCCTTACCTAAACAAAATAAATTCATTCACTAGCACTGACTTGGAAAATAAGGCTAAAAAAAACTTGCTTCATTGAAGTTAAATTACAGCAATTTAAAAATTTGCTGTTATTTAGAAACTTTTCTGCTATTAAATTCTTAAGACTGTTTAATTGACATGAAATTTCAGATAATTTAAAGATTTAGGAAAGGTACTTCCGGCTCTTTTTGTTTCAAAACTTAAAATCGATTGGGCAAATGGCACTCTTAACTTAAACTGAATTAAATATGAAAAGGGAACATTTCACCACTACCTCTGTTTAGAGAATAAGTGTAAACTCTCAAGTGTCGATGACTGAATGCGAGGGGGGCTTAATAAAGCCCTGAAGTTAGTGGGATGTAATTTGTGAATTATCGTAGATTACTTTGTATCATTTCAGTTCACAATTGACTCATCTGATAAAAGGGAAATAAGTAAAATAAAATGGCAAATTGACTTTTTGTACGCAAAAAAAATCTCTAAGCTTTACTGTACACAAACACATGAGTGGGAAAGAGGAAAAAAATAACTACTCCCTATTGGCATATTTGACGAAATTGATGTCCAATTATATTTTTTTATTTAACTTGAAATTTTAAGTTAATTTGGCCTTTCTTTATTCTGCTGCAAAATAAAATTTGATTTTAATTTAAGAGTTTTTTTAACTAAGCAGAAATATAATTTAATTCTCGATTAAAGTGGTTTTTAAGATTTTTTCGGTTAACATTTCATAAAGTTTAAAAAAGGTGAAAGCTAAAGCTAAGTTTAAAGCTAATAAGTCGTCAACTTTTTTTCGATAATGCAATATTTTTGAATAATCTTATACCTTTTTATGATCGTTCTTTATTCTAAAATAGGACAAATTTGGTAGCTATCCTACAAAAATTCCATTACATATAAAGATTTTTATCGATTTTCTCAAAACTTGGTTTTAGGACTTTTCCCCCTTTTTATAACTGACGATTCAATTTTCGGTATCAAAACATATGTTACGGTCAAAGTGATAAATTGGTCATTATTAATAATGCCCGGGCAATGTGATAAATTCAACGAAATTTATGAATGAAATTTATCACTTTGCCCGTTTCCACTATGGGAATTATTAAAAATGCCCAATTAATCACTTTCCCCGTAACACATGTAACGTAAATATTTCAGATTGAGAGAAACGTATAAAGCCCATTAAATCCGGATTCATTTGATCACATCTCGCTGTCGGTGGCTGACACCACTGAAGCCTAGCTTCACCTCCGATTCAAGGTACTACTTCAGAAGCTTCACTGCAACAAGGGTCTTTTTGCTGTAAAACTAGTTTTACAGATGCAGGGCTCACACGCCTGTGCCATTTGCGCTGTGGGCATCGAACTCTCTACCTTGTGAAAAGAACTCTTTACCTTTAATCGAACCTTTTACCTTTTTACAATAGAACTTTTAAACCTTTATCACATGCAGATTTTAAACTTGTATTTTAATCTTAATCGTTATAGAAATGTCTTTATAAATAGCAGCAATATTGTATACCACTACTACCGCACACACGCACCTTTACTTTGTATTTTACTAACCGTTTTAAATGTTGTGTTGAGTTTTAATAAACGTTAAGTTTTTGTTAAACCAAGCATGGCTTTTTATTAGTCTTCTGCGTCAACAACGACTTGGAGTGATGGCCGTCCGCCACATTGGTGACTGCCACAGTGGTGACCCGGACGTGATTCGAACACGCAACCTTCTGATCTGGAGTCAGAAAAGCTTAAATTGCTGGTGCAGGATCTTGATCTCGGGGATAAGAAGCCTTCCCAATTGCTCAGAGAGATGAGGAATTTGGCTGATAACAAATTTGATGATGGTACTCTGGGTACTTTGTGGCGACAACGCCTCCCCATTAACACCCAGCAGATCCTCTCGGCAGCCCCGGGTGACCTAAATGCCTTGGCAAATTTTGCTGATAAAATTCATGAGGTATCTGCCCCATCAAGGAATGTTGCTTCTTGTTCAGAGGTACCTGCCCCTTCAGGAAACCAAGCTTCTGGTTCAGCGGTATCCGAAATACAGGCTTTACGAGCTGAAATTTCAGCTTTGAAGGATCAGGTTGGCAAACTTTTTAGACAACGCAGTCCTAAAAGACAGCCTTCCCGTTCTCGTAGGCGATCTCGTTCACGAGATCAAGGTAATGGAGACCTTTGTTGGTACCATGCTAAGTATGCTGAAAAGGCTCTCAAGTGTAAATCTCCCTGTAACTTTCGGGAAAACAAGTAGGCTCCACTGTCATCGCGGCAGCAGATGGTAGCCCTCGAAACCGCCGCTTGTTTATCTGGGATAAAATTAACGGATTAAAATTTCTCATTGATAGTGGCGCAGAAGTCAGTTGTTTAGGTAAAATCCATGCCGGTTCAAAAAACTCCTCAGGAGGTCTGACCTTGTACGCAGCAAACGGTTCACCAATTAGAACCTACGGTATTAAAGCCATCTCTTTAGACCTTGGTTTACGTCGTCACTTTGAGTGGACATTTATAGTTGCTGACGTATCCCATCCCATTCTAGGCGCAGACTTCTTAGAGAAGTACGGCTTACTGGTGGACATTAAGAACCGCCGTTTAGTGGATAGCGTAACCTCTCTCTCTAGGAAAGGTACTGTTCAGTCAGGTCCTTCCCTGGGTCTTACCTTGATCGGTAACGATTGTCCCTTCCAAAAAGTCTTGCATAAGTTCCCTTTACTCTTGCAGCCCTTGTCTAACACTAACGCTAAACTGCATACAGTCACACACTGTATTGAGACTCGTGGCCCACCTGTCTTTTCAAGAGTTAGGCGGCTATCGCCAGAAAAGTTAGATTTTTTGAAAAAAGAGTTTGAAAACCTCTTAAAACAAGGAATCATAAGACCATCTAAAAGTGCATGGGCAAGCCCGATTCATATGGTCAAGAAATCAAACGATGAATGGAGAATTTGTGGAGATTTTCGGCGACTTAATGCCGTAACGGTCCCTGATAGATATCCCCTTCCCCACATTCATGATTTCGCCTTAGGCTTGGCAGGTAAAACTGTCTTTTCCAAAGTGGATCTGGTGAAAGCCTTCCATCAAATCCCTATTGAATCGCGGGATATTCCCAAAACAGCAGTTATAACCCCGATTGGTCTTTTCGAATACTGCCAAATGACCTTCGGCTTGTGCAACGCAGCCCAGAGCTTTCAAAGGTTCATCGATCAAGTCTTGCGAGGCATTGATTGCGTCTTTGCCTACATAGATGATCTTCTCATCGCTTCGAACGACGAGGCTACCCACAAAGAAGATCTTGCCAGAGTTTTCACTCGGTTACAGGAATACGGTATTGTAATAAATCTTAAAAAATGTGTATTTGGGCAAAAAGAGCTAGATTTCCTGGGTTTTAGAGTTTCAGAGAACGGACTTTCTCCTCTGCCTGATAAAATCAAAGCTCTAACCGAATTTCCTTTGCCTAAAACCGTTTCAGATTTGCGGCGATTCCTGGCCATGACGAACTTCTATCACAAGTTCCTGAAGAACGCCTCTGGTACGCAGTCTTCTCTACATGCTCTAACTGCGGGTAAGAAGAAGAACGACAAGACTCTCATCACCTGGACCGAGGAAGCCGAGAAAGCTTTTTCAGACTGTAAGGAGATGTTGGCAAAAGCCACGTTGCTAGCTTTTCCTGTACCTAACGCAGAGCTTTTTCTTTTTACAGATGCTTCTGACATTGCTCTCGGCGCTGTATTGCAGCAGAAGGTAAACAATCGAGTTGAACCTCTAGGTTTTTTTTCACGTAAGTTAAACAAAGCTGAAATTAAATACAGTGTTTATGACCGGGAACTACTGGGAATATATTCTGCTGTAAAGCACTTTAGGTATCTTATAGAGGGTAGAAAATTTTCTATCTATACGGACCATCGTCCTCTCATTTATGCGTTTGGTCAGAGACCTGATAGGTGCTCTCCACGTCAAACTAGACATCTGGAATATATCGGTCAATTCTCAACTGACCTGAGGTATGTTTCCGGGGAAGCAAATAGTGTTGCTGACGCACTATCCAGGATTTCTGAGATTACCTTGCCCTCTAGTATAGATTACGATGAGATGGCCTCCGCTCAGGAATCCGACCCGGAGATGCGTTCCTTGGTGGATTCGGATACGTGTCTGAAACTTATTCCCACTAAATTTATGTCCTCTAAACCTTTATTTTGCGATGTTTCTACTGGTGTTGCTAGACCCTATGTCCCTGAATCTTTCAGAAAAACAGTTTTTGACAGCATTCATAGTCTTTCTCACCCAGCTTATAGGCCTTGTTTGAAGCTGATAAAGGAGAGGTTTGAGTGGAGCACCATGAATAAGGATGTCAAGTCGTGGTGCAGAGCCTGTCTTGCCTGTCAACGTTCGAAGGTCAAGCGTCACACCAAGGCTCCACTGACGAAGTTTGACTTGCCTTCCGCCAGGTTCTCACACGTGCATCTTGATGTAGTTGGACCCCTGCCATCATCTAGGGACTTCCGCTACCTTCTAACATGCGTTGACCGCTACACCCGATGGCCCGAAGCTTTTCCCCTGCGAGACCAGACAGCGGAGACGACAGCGAGAGCGTTCTACGACGGTTGGATTTCAAGATATGGAGTGCCTGAAGTAGTAACAACGGATCGAGGATCCAATTTTGAGAGCTCCCTCTTCAACAGCCTCACTAAATTCCTAGGATCTCATCGAACCCGTACGACTGCATACCATCCCATTGCCAACGGAGCCGTGGAACGTCTCCACCGTCAATTAAAAGCCGCAATCATGTGTCACAACACGGAGAAGTGGATGGAGGTCCTGCCCACAGTCCTTCTCGGGATCAGATGTGCGCTGAAAGAGGATATCGGGGCATCCCCAGCGGAACTCGTCTACGGTTCAACACTTCGTTTGCCAGGAGAAATCCTACGAAGTTGCGACTCAGCTCCTGTTCCGGTTCCCGACTTCATCGACCACCTGAGAGCGACCATGCGGAGCCTTCGTCCAGTGCCTGCTTCCCATCACACAACCAGAGATGTTTACATAAATAGAGATCTGGAAACTACCTCGCATGTATTCATCAGAAACGACGCCGTGAGGAAACCTTTGACTCCACCATATACTGGCCCCTTTAAGGTGATAAAGCGACATCGGAAGTTCTTCGAGTGCGACGTGAATGGCTGTGCTAAGACAGTGTCCATAGACCGTCTCCAGCCAGCATACTCCCTATCTCCAGACCTAAAGACCACCAATTCAGAAGTTCCGCCCCAGAAAGTTTCTACAACCCGCTCAGGACGCCGCGTCCATTGGAAGACCTAGTGTTGTGTTTCGTCCGAAAGGAACTTGCGGGGGAGTCCTGTGGGCATCGAACTCTCTACCTTGTGAAAAGAACTCTTTACCTTTAATCGAACCTTTTACCTTTTTACAATAGAACTTTTAAACCTTTATCACATGCAGATTTTAAACTTGTATTTTAATCTTAATCGTTATAGAAATGTCTTTATAAATAGCAGCAATATTGTATACCACTACTACCGCACACACGCACCTTTACTTTGTATTTTACTAACCGTTTTAAATGTTGTGTTGAGTTTTAATAAACGTTAAGTTTTTGTTAAACCAAGCATGGCTTTTTATTAGTCTTCTGCGTCAACAACGACTTGGAGTGATGGCCGTCCGCCACATTGGTGACTGCCACAGCGCCAAACTGCGCCAAAACCAAATTTTGATACATACTGATACAAATTGCCTATTTTACTAGCTCCTGCGCCAAAACTGCGCCATTTTCAGAGACTACTACTACGGATTCTTCGTAGTTTCTACTGATGCCGTGGTTAAACTACGGACTACGGATAACATCGAAAAAGCTACGGAAAATCTGAAATCTATCATAAAATATCCTTAGAAGCGCAAGTTTTTTCTCAATTATGCTCTATTTTTAAGATATTTTTTCTTGAACGGCAGGCGGGCGCCAAGTTGAAGTTGGCTTCTTGCGTTGTTAGTGCGATGTGGAAAAAACAACTTTATAATGGTTAGAGGCCGTCGTTCGGTGTTTAGGATCGCATTCTGCGGAAAAGTCGAAAAAAAACGATTTTTCGCGCAAGTACCGTTTTTCCAGCACGTAGTTGAAGACGGCTTCTTTTCACGTAGCTGCCAAGTTATACGGATTGTCCGTAAAATTTTCGGATTTGCACCAAAATTTACGGTTTTACGGATCCCGACCCGAAATTTTTACGGAATTTACGTTTTTTTGCATTTTCCCTCCGGGAAAACGTAAACAAATCTTGTTGCGCCAAATTAAAGTCTTGTCTGCCTTTTCTAGGCGTTTGGAAACGGGTAAATCGTGGAAAAAGCCGCGAATTTTCGCGAAAGTTTCGTTTTGTGCGCCGCATGTTCCGTTCCTTCCGCGACGCGACTATTTTCGACGGCCGCGGACGCCAAGTTGAAGTCGGCTTCATCTCGTGTCAGTATTAGAATGCAGGAAAAAGTACTTAACGTGGTCAAAGCCAGCATTTCCGATGGTTAGAATCACGATCTTGAAAAGCCGAAAAATAGCGATTTTTCGTGAAAGTTCCGTTTTATCCGCGATTGCTTCCTAACGGCGCCTAATTGAAGTTGGCTTCCTTTCTTCACTATTGTATTTACATAGTAGAAAAAACAACTTTACTATGGTCAGAATCAGAATTAATTACTTAGGAGGTGAATTATCACTAGACCTAATAACCTCAAGTAAATAAAATTGATAAAGGTGTAAAAATTGGATAAGAGCTGATAAATTAATAGAGGTTTAAGTTCAAGTATTTATGAATTAAATCTATACGCACATTATTTGTCGTAATCAAAAGTATGGTTTTCATGTCGGTCGAAAAGTTTTACTGATGCAAGTTTAAAATGTAATGAAAGGGAAGCTTTTGTAATTTAAAATTCCAAAAGCTTCCCTGCAATCAAATTGCTACAAAATAAATTTTTTATGCTACAAAACTTCCTTTTACCTGCGACAAAAGGCATTTTTTTGTGATACAAAACTTGGTTTTACCTGATACAAAAGACATTTTTTGTGATACAAAACTTGGTTTTACCTGATACAAAAAACATTTTTGTGATACAAAACTTGATTTTACCTGATACAAAAATTGATACAAATATTTTAAAGTGAGTGTGAGCCCTGCAGATGTCTGTAATGCGGAAAAAGTAACTTTCCACCGCCGCTGTTTCTGCAATTTTCGCCGTGTGCGCTTCAAAACTGCTGAATGAAAATTTTTGAAGTTTTAAACCTAAAGAGAAATGGTTAAGGAAATTCTGATGTTAAATATTTTTAATTCAGACGATAATTAGGAGAGGTTTTTTGTCAAGTTTTTTTTTCGTAATTCCAAAAGTGTGTATGCTACGTTTTCTTTTTTAATATTGAATTACTTTTAAAGTTTGAAGGGTCATATTTATGTCATACTAGACAACAGCTTTGAACCTACTACGTCACTAACAAACAAAGTAGTTCCCATCGCGGTGTCTGCATTTCGAGTGAAACAAAGAACGTCAATTTTAAAATATGATTATTTCGTTAAACCCATGTAGATATAGTGTCTTTTTATCACAATTCGCTTATCGAAGTTCCTCCTATCAACCCAGCAGGCTTTGTGTTTACTCACTTTCTCCTTCCGCGTAGTGACGTACTGGGTTCAGGAAACGTTGCTGTGAAGTATAGTTGATTTATTGTTTATATTTCGAGTCATGCAATTTTAAGTAAATTTCTCTCTACTATATTGCCTAAATAGGCTTGAAAAACTTACCATCTTGTATGACCTTGTGAGGTTACAACTAAAGCCCTGGATAGCAAGCATAAGTTAGCGAGTTGCAGCTTACTTCATCCAGGGCTTTAGTTACAACGAGGGAAAGGTGTTAACTGCGATCCACTGAGCTATAAAACAAACTGGAGTGAGGAGTGAGCGTGCCGAAACCGCATCACACCTTATCGAAGTTTGTGTCTGCGCGGAAAAGTTTGTGTCTTCTCCCCACCCTTTAACTTTTGAACCCTTACAGGAATAGTCATGAAAGTGGGGTCTAGTTATAGTAAAGTGACTATGCCCTATCCAATGCAAAATTTTTTCAACGCCCTTTAGTGGAAATTTTGGGAGTTATAAATTTTATTTTAAAAACTATTGGTGATTTACTAAATTAGTCAATTAATAAGTTGTAGAGCAGCATCGATTTAGTAGGAAAAGACACCTTAAGCAAAAAATATCTTGAATAAAAGCACAAAAGTCCAACTCGCACAATGCTATAGTCTATAGTCAATGGAGAAATTGGTTTCTTTTGCTGAGCAAGAGGTAACTTGTAACCTTCCGCGCCAGCACATTCGGTCGCTTGTTATAGTATTGGGGATTGTGAGTCACTCCAGTTTGTTTTATAGCTCAGTGCTGCGACACGAAGGTACCGTCATCTGAAGAAAAAACGTAGCATAAAAACTTGGTGATTATCTCATAGAAATTTTATTTATCATGTTTCATTTTTTTTATTTCACAATGGGTCCTTCCATGACAATCTCTTCCAAAACTTTGGGATCATGGGAAAAATACACCTTCAGTGCTTTCTGTTGGGCCAGCTGTCCGGTACGAGGACCCTTAATAAACACCCCAGTCAGTTGGTTCCCATACACACAACTAGTATCCACTCCAGTCGCCAGAGGATACAGCTGCAAATTCCTACTATGGTCGTGCGCAAAGTACACATGTTGGGGACCTTGCCACTCCGAAGCCCATGCCACACCGTGGCCGTGCCCCTTGAGGGGCCTGAAACCTCCCACACACTCCGTATCTGGCAAGAGATTCCTGATGTTCATCAAATCGTAAGGGTCGTGGCTCTCCAGTGGCAGTCCAGGTCTAACCCCTCCATGGACTACAATGGCGTTCAAAGAAGGAATGGAAATGGCATAAGGCAGATTCTGGGCAAAGTCCAAGTCAGCTTGGGTGAGATTCTGAATGAACTCGTCACCATAGCCGAGTACGTATTGCAGGTTTCTCCATTGGTAATGCCTGCTGAGTACCTTCTGGTCGTTGTTACCCCTCACGGCAATCACGGAGGGATCACTCTTCACGAAACGCAGGACTTCGGTGCTGTTGGGTCCTTTCCTCATGAGGTCTCCAGCGAGGATCTTGAGGATGTTGCCCCCGGTGAGGTTCACCGATTGGAGGAGAAGCTGCAGTTCCGTGAAGCAGCCGTGTACGTCGCCGATGACGATGATTTCATCGTAATTGTCGATGTAGGAAGGGTCGAGGTGTTGGAAGGCTTCTTGGGGAGGGAAGCTCTCCTGTTTGCCTATGTGCTGGCACTTGAGAGACATGGATGTGAGGGTGAGGCAAGCTATAATTGCAGCTTTCAAGAAGGTGGGAAGGACTTCGGCAGCCATTCTCTGGAAGATGGTTTTGATGTTGAATATGGTGAAAATGAACGTTTCTCTTACGGAAATTTTAAAAAGATTGATTCCAGTAAAATATTCCAATTTAAGATGTTTGAAGTAGTAATACCTCATTTATGGTAATTGATGAAATAAGCGAATGGAAAATACAATTAAGAGTTATTTTTCAGTGCATGTTTTTATACATTTAATGCATGTTTGTAATTTCAGCATGTGAGAAAGTAGAACATTTTTATCAAACAAAAAAAACACGCCATTACTGTTGAACCAACGATAGTAAAAGGGTCACGTAATTTTTTGCTTCAGTATTTTTTATTTTATTCAAAATATACTGATTTTTTATATATATAGAGGGTATAACTAAGGTTAGAGGGAGTAAATGTATCTTCCTCTTTCGATCAATTGTCCCTCAGCTTCTTACTTTCTCCCATCCGAGTATGTCAAAATCACGTGACCCTTTTACTATCGTTGGTTCGACAGTACATTGATGCTGCATTCTTTCAATTCTGCAATACACTTGGTTTTACTTTTCTATTTAGAGTAAATTTAATAACAGAAAAATTTATTATTTATATTATGTATTAAAAATTCATTATTGTTCTGCTAAATCCAAATAAAACATTCCTATTAAGTTTTTTTGAAATAATTTATAACTTTAACGAAATTGGTTATAGTGAACCTGAAGTATGCGTCTCATTGAACCGAAAGGCCTCTAAATCAGTTCACTATAACTGATCATTAAATGTAAAATAGCTTACTCCCAAAAATAGTCAAATAAAATATATTTATTTCTTACAATGACATAAATAAAAGTCGGATAAGAAGCTTTTAGATAAAGAGGTCTTCAGATAAAGAGAGATATATCAATGTTTTTGCAAAAGTTTCTTTAGACCCGACAGTCCGAAGATACCAAACCTACATGATTGGATCAAATGTACCACGTGATAGTATCACGTGATATCAAAGGAATCACGGGGTATTTTCTTAGCCAATCATGTAACACTGGTATTTTTAACCATCGGCTCTAAAGACGCTTGTTTATTTTGCCACACTTAGCAGAGATTTTTCTCAAAGTTTCTCATACACTTTTTTCGGATGTCTCTTGAGAATTCTCTTAGCCTTGCTCAACGAGGGAAAAGAAACGTACTGCTTCAACGCCGGCTGGTGCACCAGCTTCCCCGTCCTCGGTCCCTTGATGAACACCCCCGTCAGATTCTTCCCGCTCACGCAACTAGTGTCCACCCCCGTCGCCAACGGGTAGAGCTGCAGGTCTCGAAAATGGTCGTGCCCGAAATAGACATGCTCCGGTCCTTTCCACGCCGACGCCCACGGCACCCCTTTGGAATGCGCCTTGATTGGCCGATACCCGCCCACGCATTGCGGGTCCGGCACCACATTCCGGACGTTCATCAGGTCGAAAGCGTCGTGGTCCTGCAACGGAAGTCCCGGCCGGATTCCTCCATGCACGACAATGGCGTTCAAGGAAGGGATTGAGATCGTGTAAGGCAGCTGGTGGATGAAGTCTAAATCCTCCTGAGTCAAGGTCTTGATGAACTCGTCTTCGGAGCTCAAGGAATAGTTGAGGTTCATCGCCTTGTAGTAGATGCCGAGTACCTTCTGGTCGTTGTTGCCTTTGACAGCAACCACGGAAGGATCCTTCTGGACGAACCGGATGACTTCGGTGCTGTTGGGACCTTTGCGGGTGAGGTCGCCGGCCAGGATCTTCAGAACGTTCCGGCCGGCTATGTTCGCTTTGTCCAGAAGTAGCTGGAGTTCCTTGTAGCAGCCGTGGACGTCTCCGATGACGATGATTTCATCGTAATTGTCGATGTAGCGATCGGAGAAGTGTTGGTGAGGGACCGCGGGTGGGAAAGCGTCTTCTTTGCCGAGGTGTTGGCATTTCTGAGATGAGCTTTCGGTGATGAGGTATGCTGTTGCTATTAGTAAGGGTGCTAGACCGTGCATTGGTTGGGTTGGTTTCTGAGAGGAAGCGTTAAAGTGCAATAACCACCGGAGAAATGCAATTGTCCTAAAACAGAAAACATGTGTGTGTAGATTTACTGTGTATTTAAACTCAATAATCCGTTTCGTGGTTGATTAGTTTCTTCACTGGAAGATAATTTAACTTTTCAAGAGAAATGAATGATTTACATTTTTAAAATAATTGTAAATACCTGTGAGCTCAATTTAAAATTATTGCCTTCAATTTCATACACAGGCCAGAAAAATTATCAGTTTTAAAGTTTTTATTCGGTTAATGATAAAATAAGAAATAAATTAAATAAACAATATTAAAAATTAACTTCAATAAAAAAACTTTGATAAATTTTAAGAGTAACTTTTCAAATTATGTTGCATGTTATTTTTTTGTAATTGTCTTATTGGTTATCATCAAAAAAACTTGTATCCACCCTTCCGACTATATATTAATCAAAATGGTAAAAAAATTGTAAAAAGATCAAAAATGATACAAATAGGGTTACCTACTTTTAATTCTGATGTTGTTTTCTTTCTAGCACTTCTATGACATAAAAATCCTTATACATTTTTTTATTTAATGCTCAATTTTTGCACCGCTATATTTTCCTACCGCACAAGGGTTTTGAATTTTTCAGTTCTTATAATTCAAAAATCCATAGAAAAGTAAAAGATCCTTCAAAATGTAGAAAAGATTGACTAATAGATCATATTATTCTGAATCTTCATTTGAAAATTATAGCATTTTTATAACTTCAATAATTTATATTAACAACCTATGAAGCATCTTAAAAAATCTTCTAAAAAAAGAATACACAAACTACATTACAAATTCAAAGTGCCTTTTCTTGTCTGTAAACATTCCTTTGCAAACAACAGCTTTTCAAGCTGCAGATTAATATACTATCTTAATATTAGCTTAATACACAAAAACTCATTTGACGCAAAAGCTTTTTTTTCAAAAACAGTTTTGTATAAAAGTATTTCCGAAAGTAACCAATACTTATCTGTTTTCACTACAAGCTTTTAAATATGAAAGAAAAAATCTTAACCTTATACACATGATGAAATTATAAAGAAAGAAAAATCTTGAAAACATATACAATCCATCCAATCTCCATTAATTCTGGAAAACTATCTCAATTTTAACTGAAACGAACTATTTTATTCATCTTTATTCAAAAGGAAAATATATAACCACCACGCAAGGTAAAAAAGATGACTTTTCAAAAGAACTAATTTAAACTTCACCCGGATAATAAATATCCGGGCAGTCCTGAGTCACAAACGATCCTTTTCTGGGCCCATAAATAAAGGTTCCCGCCATATAATTACCCCGATCGCAGCTACCATCAAGACCCGTCGCAAAAGGGTGCTGTGACAGCTGTCTTTTGTGATCATGTCCATAGAAAACGTGCTGTGGACCAGTCCACGCCGAAGCCCACGGCTGGGCTGTCTTGTCCTTTGTCGGTTCATAACCACCTTCACATTCTTCTTTGGGAATGACACCGCGCATATTCGTCATTGTCCACGGGTTGTTGTCTTCAAGGGGTACACCACCTGGTAGTAGACCAGCATGCACCACTATCGCGTTCAGAGAAGGGATGGAGATGGTGTACGGCAGTTCTTCCAGGAATTTGATGTCTTCTGGGGTGGCCTTGGCCATCCATTTGTCCCAGGGTAAAAACTTTTTCTTCGTTCTGTCTACTTCGTGTATCATCCAGAGTGACTCCTCATCGTTGTTGCCTCTGACGGTCAGGCAGGATGGACACTGCCGGACGAAGTGGAGGGACTTCAAGCTCTTTGGCCCTTTGCGGACTATGTCCCCAGTGAATATCTTCAGGACACTGTCCGATGTGGCGTTGGCTTTCGCCAGCAGATTTTGCATTTCTTGGAAGCATCCATGGACGTCTCCAAGGACGAATATTTCTCGGTAAGAGGATAGGAACGACTCGTTGAGGGATGCGTGAGGTACTTTCGGGCTCGGGAAGTTCCTTTCAAGTTCTGGAGGCTGACAGTCTTTCGACAAGGCGAAATGAATGGCGATGATAAACAGCAACGCTCTTTGTATGGTGCACATTAGAAGATAGTTGTAAGTACTGCGTAGAACCATACATAAGTGTCTTACAGATAGCGTCCTGAAAAGAGAAAGAAATTACCCCTTTTCTCAGAAGTTTTCCACAAATAAATAAAATATTGTCAGATACTACTAGTAGAACTAAGCATGATGCTTCATAGAAGTTAAACATTTTAAATACACAATAATATGTGACGTTCATAAAACTAGCATCTTCCAATATTATGTTCATAGTGCATGTGTTTTCGATATTTTTTTTGTACGGGGAAATTTTCTCATTTTAGTCTATAACAGGATGCGTTTCCCGTAAAACTACGATGCAAGATTCATTGTTTATTTTACTGTTTTTTTCTTATATAAACTATATAAAATATTTTCTTATATAAAATAAATAACCACCAAGATAGAGAATTCTGCACAACAAACTAGACTAACCCACCAGAAAAATTTAAAACACACGATTCCTTTGAGTCTGCTAGTATATACCACCAGGGTAAAATATAATCGGGCAGTCCTGAATCACAAACTTTCCTTCCCTGGGTCCAAAAAATAAAGACCCCTGCAATATAATGACCTCGAACGCAACTGCCATCAACACCCGTCCGTCGCAAACGGGTACTTCTGCAGCGCTGTCTCTTGTGGTCATGACTGAAGTAGAGATGCTGAGGTCCTTGCCACAACCCCACAACGCGGCCCAGGGAAGGGCTTCCAACTGTCTCGTTGGAAGGGTATCCACCTTCGCACTCCGGTTCAGGAATGAAGTCACGGATGTTCGTCATCGTCCAGGGGTTGTTCTTCTCCAGGGATACACCCCCTGGAAGTAGGCTGGCGTGTACCACCATCGCATTAATACGGTAGCTCCCTCAAGAATTCTTCGTCTTCTGGGGTAACCTTCCTCATCCGTCTGTCCCATGGTAGGAACTGTTTGTTCCCTCGCTTTGCTTCGTGTATCATATCCACAGTGACTGGTCGTCGTTGTTGCCTCGGACGGACAAACAGGACTGACACTGCCGGACGAACTGTAAGGCCTGAAAGTTCTTCGGCCCTTTGCGTGCAATGTCACCAGTGAATATCTTCAAGACACTGTCCGATGTGGCGTTGGCTTTCTTCACAAGATTCTGGGTTTCGTCCAAGCAGCCGTGGATGTCTCCAACTATGAAGATTTCCGAATAAGGGGATATGTAGGATTCGTCGAGGGTTACATGAGGAGTGAAGTTTATTTTCTCATTTCTTTGTATGCTCCAAGAAAAGCTGTTCAACGTATTTTATATTCGTATAAAAAAAGTCATTGGTTGCTTGTGTTAATAAATACTATACGGACTTAAATATTTTTAGTGTCACATAGTTACAAATTTCAAGAGGAAAATGAGAGAACTTTTGTAGATTTTAAGTATACTTTATATATAAAAATTTTTAAGTAGAAAAAGAAATAAACAAATATTGTGTACACAATATAAAGTAATGCATAATATAGTATGCACATTTTATGAACTTACTTTTAATCTAAATTAGTATTAGTATTTTAGTCTAAATGTGTAGACATTACAACTGAAGAACTTAAGTTTTAAAAAAAGCGTAAGTTTGAAGTAAAAATAAAATGTTTCAACCCATCCTATATTTTAATATCGTCATACTAATATTTTATTACCGTAGGCAATCAAGGATATTTTTTGTTTTGAGGGTTCCAAAAAGCTTGTATCACCATTGCTTATAAAATTTTAAAAGGTTTCACGAAATCGTTTTTACAATTAGCATGATACTAATTTTTTATAGTGTTGTATTACATTTTTTTATTAAAACTTGATGATTAAATTCAAATTGGCGAGGGAGTTTGCATAAAGTCCGATGGTGGTTCAACTAGGGGATGCACCCCCTCCTCTAGATTTGCCCCTGTGAAAGTATGATACACTTGTACATTTTACAGTACGTTTACATTACCTTAGGAACTATTGTCTTATTTTTCAATTCAAATATTCAAAATTTTACGACTGTAAATTTCGTAATATTTAATTTCTTTATATTGTGATAAAAAAATTATAACAAAAATTGGACAAGATAGAAAGCACTTTTTTGCGATAAAAAATATTTTCTACACGAGTTAAAAACTTATCCAATCCAGATGCACATTAGATGTCACGTTCAAGTAAAAGGGATTTGAAGTAAGATTTAAAATTAGGAAATTTATATAAATTGGAATGCAGCTAAAAGTCCAAATAACCATGCAGCATACTTAGACACCTTTAAAATAACTGATTATAAATTTCTAAATGTAGGAAGCCGATGAACTCACATATTTAACAATTAAATTATATATGATTCTATTCCATATTTAATTGCGACTTTATATTTAAGGATGTGCCAAATGAAGTAACTTTTCATAAAGAGGAAACATCTTTAATTTGGCTTACAATAATGTAGTTGTCTAAGTTTTTTGCGAAATTCTACTCTAACCTTAACTAAGCAAAATAAGAAGGGATCAAGTTAATAAAGTTTTCCTCTCAATAAAAAATAATTTAACATAATATCAATACGTTAGTTACAAACATACTGCACTTCAAACATTTTTTTAGAATTAAAACATGCTGTCACCTTTTAAAAATATTAACCTCTGTGCTGATAACGTTTTGTATAAATATAATGATTTTATTCACAATTTACTCATTCTTTATCCTGATGAAAATCATTGAATAAAACTAATAAATACCTATACTTCCCCTGTGGAGAGCTTCGCGTTTTCTAACCAACACGTAACGAGCGAATCCAAATCAAACATTTATGTCTATAAACTCGACATTAAAAAGCTATGACGCTCAATAGATATAAAGATAATACTCTTTTTATAGACCATACAAGTAAAGTACCCAAAATCTCATTTTCAGTTGAAAAATATTTTGGAAGAAACTATTTTGATTAGAATTGAAACCTGTAATAAGGAGTTTTTTTTTACCAAAGAGCTTAACTAATACTCAGGTGGCATTGGCATATAAGCATCAATCAGTGTTGTAACAAGATAGGCCAAAATCGAAAAAAATATCGATAAATGTCGGACATCTTGCAGGATTTTAATTAATAGAACTTTCTAAATAACGTTGCGAGGTTGACAGCAGAATTTCTCCTTTTTCAAGAATACATTTTTCTGGGAAAGAAACCTGACAATGCAACACAATTACTGTTATTCTTAGGACTTTTTTGGAGGAAGTAAAAATATTCCTTGACCTTTTTAGGAGGCGTGAAATTCATTTATGAGGAGTGAAATACGAAAATGTTTTAATGAACAAAATGAAATAGAAAAAAAAATTGAGGATGCTATTTTGGTTTTTAAAATATAGCAGCTGTTAAAAATTAGTAGAAAATATTAAACATTATAAATAAAACAATTTATTTTTCATTAAACATTCTAAATGAAATATTTGTGGAGGCGCTGTGATCGCCTTAGTGGTTTTAGTTTAGTTCCTATATATATCAGTGTTTTTGTGTTGTGTTTTTAGATTCTTGTTAAGCCTTGTTGTTAATTGTTGAACTTTTAGTTTCGGTTCAAAGAAGAGAACCAAATTTATGTAAATTATTGTAGAAACAACTACTACTTGTTATGTATGAACTGTATATAAGCTGAAGCTCAGCACTTTGTAATATCTTCTCTCTCTTTCTTTCCCTATTCAATTTTAAACTGCCATCTAAATAAAGACGTTTTATTTTAAACTTTGATTTGATGATTGATTCTTCACACAGCACTACACGGTTATGGGCCGAAGTCACGATGCATCTGCTAGAGTTAGTTTAAGATAAGTCTGATCGAAATTTTGAATTTGAGGCAGATCACAAATTTGTGGGGCCGTGAAGCATCATGGATAGTATCGGAAACGCCTTCTCTTTTCCGAAGTTAAATTCATTGAACTATCGAAGTTGGCAAGTGGATATGAAAGTTTTGCTGATTGAACGAGGATGTTGGGATTACGTTTCTGGTGAGAGTAAAGAACCAACTGATACGGCAACTGAGGAAACTCAAAACAACTACAAGAAACTGCAGCAAAGATCGTACACCACTATATACTCTGGGATTGAACGACAGTTCCTGACGTTGATTTCACACACAACTGATGGTAAGCTGGCCTGGACGATCATAAAGGAAAATTTCGAACCTACTTCGAGAGCACGTCTGGCAGGATTGATTGACGAATTTTTTGAATTAAAGTTTCAAGAGGACGATGAGAGCATCGGAATCTACTGTAAGCGAATAGAAGACAAGATGCTGATGATTAAAGACGCTGGATTCGACATACCTGAATGTTTGACATGTTTTCAACTTATAAGGAAGCTTCCAGCAGAATACGATGGCTTAGTACAGATACTATATCGACTGGATGAGGGGGAATTCAATTTCAAGAATATCGAATCCCAGTTGATAAACGAATTTGGAAGGATACAGCAGAAGAGGAAGGATGACGGCTTGGACCTGGCAAGCAACGCATATATGACTAAATCAAGTTCCAGTTTTTCTGACGGACGGAGGAATCGGAACAGCGGTCGTGTGCTGGACCCTGAGAAAATGCAATCTAGAGGAGTCTTGACCTGTTCTTACTGTAAGAAGAAAGGACACACTTTCAACAAATGTTACCAGAGACTGAATTCTAGAAACCAAAGTCGCCCTGAAAGAGATCATCGAAAGATCGAAATTGATAAAGGTGAAGGAGGATTCTACTCCGAGTACGAAGAACGAGCGAGCCACTGCTATACCACAACGGGAGATGAAATGGGAGTTGAATCGCCTAACCACGAACTGGAGGAGTGGATTGTGGACTCAGCAGCTACTTCCCACTTTTGTAATCGAAAGGACTGGTTCGATGACTTTAAATACCTACCAAGTTCACGAGCTCTAATCGGAGACAAGAACTGCACCTCTGAAATACTGGGTACAGGTAATATAACTTTCTATGCCAAAAATAATGATAAATTTGTAAAACTTAAGTTGAAAAACGTACTATATGCTCCGAACATGCGGAGAAACCTTATTAGTGGAGGTAATATAGATATTGCTGGTTATAAAATTGTTTGGAAAAATAACAAAATGGTGATTTACAATGATAGAAATGAATATTTCTTAACAGTGCCTAGAGTAGATAAATTCTATATTATTTATGGTATGCCTTGTAAAAAATATGAATACTGTAATCTAATTGAATCTAAACCAATTAATGCTGAACTTTTACACAAAAGGTTTTGTCATGTTAATCTTGATCTGTTAAGAAAAATGGGTGTAAACAACTCTGTTAAAGGTATAGGTAAAGTAACTGGTAATTTAAATTCTTGTGTTACGTGTAACCTAGCTAAAAGCACTCGATCTTCTTTCAAAGCACTAAGTAAGGTGGAAAGATTATCTAGTGGAATTTTAGACAGGATACACATGGACGTTTGGGGTAAATCTCCAACAAGTTCATTAGGAGGAAAACATTATTTTTTGTCAGTCATTGATGATTATTCAAGATACGCCACTGTATACACAATTGAGAAAAAATCTGACGTATTTGAGTGTTTCAAAGATTACCAATCTTACGTTGAAAGGAAACTTAATATGAAAATTAAGTGTGTAAGGACGGATAACGGTTTAGAATTCTGTAATAAGGAATTTGAGTCCTATCTAAAAAATATGGGGATTAAAACTGAGAGAACATCAGTTTATAGCCCAGAGCAAAATGGGATCGCTGAGCGATTTAATCGAACTGCTCTAGAAGGTGTTAGAGCTATATTAACTGAAAGCGGTTTACAGCCGAAATTTTGGGCAGAAGCCTTGCATGCCTTTGTTCATATTCGAAATAAGTGTGAACACCAACTTACTAAGGGGAAAACGCCTTACGAAATTTGGACAGGCAGAAAACCTTCAGTTAATTATCTAAAAGTTTTAGGATCTCTTGCCTATATGCATGTTCCTAATGTTAAGAGAAATAAATTGCAAAATAAAGCTGAAATGGGTATACTTGTTGGGTACGCAACAAAAACAAAAGGATATCGCGTCTGGTTACCTAAAAGAAGAACTGTAATTGAAACAATCAATGTTAAAATTGATGAGAGTAAAAACGGAATGTTAACATTGTTTGGGCAAAAATCTAATGATAGTACTTACATTTTAAGTATGGGGGAAGTATTAGATAATGAAACTTCTAAAGTACCAGAGGTAAAAAGCGAGGAAGTTAAGAGGGAAATTAAACAACCTAAAACCGCAATCGACATTGAAAAGTGGACTAGGGTAGTATGCTAGAGCGATCGGCACCCTGCCCCCGGAACCACTCGCCCCGCACAACCCCTATGAACAATGATGTGCATGATCAAAATATGACGATGGAGACTTACCATAAAAAGGAAGGTTTATTTAAACACATAAAAGGGCATTATAAAATATAATATATTTAAAAAGGTGGCACGTAGCCGGCAGACGGAAGAGGGAGTCCACCAAAACACACACGTAGCCCTAGATCTACCGACGCATTGAGTGCAACCAGCCCCAATCAATACCGCAGCTCATGGTGATGACAACACACGTGTAGATCAGCTGCCGGTGACGACAACCAATGCGACCATCCGCAAGCGGAGAAGACTACTCCTTATTCTCATCTCCTCTCGGTGAAGAAAACCCGTCTGGCCAAAGCCCCGTGTGATCAGCCGACTTGGGGAATCAGCCCTCTGGCGGCAAACAATTCAACAGGAAAGGTGGCGCCCTCTCCCGCCGACCTCACAAAACATTAATTGTGATTGACAATATCACACTCTCCCCTGCCACAAGGAAGAAAAAAACACGATTAGAAAAGCACAGATTAACATACAGTTAAAAGTATTTCTTTAAAACAATTAAAAAGGCAAGCCAACATCCCCCGAATCGAGTCACAAAATGCATTTCAACATCCCCAAAATACTCCAGTATCAACCATGCATTACTTTCTTTGCCTTAAATTATATTCATGTCTCGATACACCCGGAGAACACCCTTGGACTACACTTTGATTACACAGAAGTGATTGGCGCTTGGGAGCCAATCTCAATCGATTTATGTGTATCCGAGCTGGGGATGCCTGAGGATTATTCAAGGTTTTTATCATATAATTGACATCTGATACTCTAGACACCACAGTATATGGGCCAGTGAACCTTGGCCTAAAAGTGTCCTTTGATTTCAAATAAACTGTGTCACCTACATTGAGTCTCCTAAGCCTCGACCTCCCTGCCTGAGAACTGTTTTGTTTAACTTGAGCCCTTTGCAAAGAACTGAACGCATTCTCATAACCAACACCCAAATCACTCAATAATTGTTGCAGATAATGAGACACGTCAATTTGAACAGGCACTATATCTGGATCGTAAGTGTCATAAAACAAAGAAAGCTCCCTCCCAAAATGCAATAAAGCGGGAGAATACCCAGTACTAGAATGTTGAGTGTTATTGTAAATATTTTGATGAATCAGCAACGCAGCCTCCAATGACACCCCCTTTTCATGAAGTGTGCAAAGGGAGGATTTTATTGACGTATTGATCCTTTCAGAAACCGCATTGCATTCAGGGTGACCAGAAGTGGAATGGGCTACTTTAATTCCCAATGCTTTATTTATCCCATGGAAGACCTCACAGTTGAACTGAGTACCCAGATCCGTCAACAAAAATGCCATTCTACCATAATGAGACATATAATTCATCAAATGCTTAACCACCGTATTTGCCGTTAAATTTTTCAGAGAATAAAGCACCAGATGCTTAGAAAAATGGTCAATCATAGTTAACACATGACCAGAACCCCGTATCGGACCCACAATATCCATTGAAACATAGTCTCCTGGTCTTTTGGGAATCCAGTTAGACTGAAAGGGAGCTGGTTTGGGTGTATAAGGCTTAAATTTTATGCAAGAATGACAAGACAAAACGTAGTTAACAGTGTCGGCATACATGCCCTGCCAGTAATACCTTTTTGAAAGCAACTCGTACGTTTTCTTAACACCCACATGCGAGACATGACAAATGTCTAATACCTTTGATCTTAGAGTCCTAGGCACCACGATGGCAGGACAGTCATACCTCCGCCTATGTATCATGAGTAAGTTCGTGGTGGGGGAAATGAAGAATTCTGAAAACTTCCTAGAATTAGCCAAAGAAGGACCTTTTAAGTACTCAAAAACCTCTACAAGCTGCGAATCCCTAACCTGATGTTCCTCAAAGGTGATGGCAGAAATTTCCATATCGGCATCCTGAGTGTGCACTGAATTTACACTCCAGAGGTGAATTTGATTCAATGAATGGGAGTATTCGATCGTTTGAATCCTCCTTGATGGCAGTTGTATATATGCTTTGCTCAGGAGCTCTGGAAAAATAGTCTGCCAATACATTTAACCTTCCTGGGATATGTGAAAAGTCAAAGGAATATTCACCCAGAGCAAGAAGCCACCTGGTTGTCAGGTCAGCAGGGGACGATGATTTCTGATAGTACAATAGAGGTTTACTATCAGTGAGGATAGTAAATTTTCTATTAAGTAAATATTGTTTAAAGGCAGTTACTCCCTTGTAAATTGCATAGAGTTCCAATTTTATCGCAGGGTAGTTCTTCTCAGAAGCAGTAAGAGTTTTGCTATAATACGACACGGGCTTCAAGACACCGCTGTGCTCTTGCATAAGCACCGCTGATATGGCCTCTCCACTAGCATCGGTGTTTAAAAAGAAAGGACGGTCCCAATCGGGTAATACCACAAAGGGTTTGGCAAAGAAGATTCTTTGCAATTGATCAAAAGCGTTTTGGTGAGTCTCTTCCCACACGAATTTTTTACCCTTTTTTGTAAGTTCAGTTAAAACAGATGTCAGTTGAGCATAATTGGGAATCAAGCTCCTATAAAAATTACAGAGCCCCAAAAACTTCTTAGTTTGCCTTACGTTTGATGGGGGGCTTATACCAGTAATCTTCATAATGTTTGCTTCTATAGGTTGAATTAACTTATGAGATATACGAAAACCTAGATAATCTATTTCTTCCTTAAAAAAGGTACACTTTTCGGGAGAAAGTGTTATGTTGTACTTAGCCAATGTCTGCAAGATGGACTCTATCTTTATCAGCATATCCCCAAAGCTGCCAGCGCCTACAATTATATCATCTTGATACGCATGTACCCCAGTGACCCCCTGACATCCTATTTCATCGATCATCTGGTCCATGAGAGCCTGGAACGTGCTAGCAGCAGTCTTCAGTCCGAAGACAAGTCTGTCGTTTGCGAAACTACCGAATGGTGTAGTAAAGGTCAACATATCCTTCATACTGTCAGGCAAGGCAATTTGCCAATAGGCAGATTTTAAATCAAGGGTGGAATAAAACCGAAACATCGAAATGTCCTTGATTATGTTGGATATTTTTGGCAAGGGGTATGAAGAACCCTCAATCACCGAATTCAGTAGCCTAAGGTCCAACGCCATCCGATACTTAATATCCCCGGGAGGAGTGTTTGGAGGACATTTCTTTTTAACGAGAAGCATAGGACAGGACCAATGGGACACATGGCGATGAATCAAACCAGCATCAACTAGCTCAAGCAGTTCCTTCCGCACTTGTTCCTGTAGGGCCTGAGGAACCTCAAAAGGCAACGTGCGTATTGGATTTGTGTTGGTTAGAGTTATAGAGGGGGTGATTACATCAGTACAACCCAAAGTGTGAAGGCTCTTTGAAAATGCAGCGAAATTGCCGAGCAAAATCTCCAGCAATTCCCCCCTCTGATTCTCATTCAAATGGTCCAAGCTGAAGTCAGCACTGGTCAACTCGTCCCTTCTCCTCTGCAAAACCTCAGGCGAAGCGGTGATAAGGTTACATTCACCCAAATTTTCACCATCCTTACCGCGGGAATCGTATTTATTGGCCGTTTCACTCTGAAAACTTTGTATAGTGAAATCATTCGTTATTTGACCCAAAACCTGTCCCTTATTTAAATGCCTGACCTCTCTAGAACTGTTCCTCACAAGGACATTTAACTGATTTTTGCCCATTTGATTTACTGATGTGTGAATTTCCATTCCCTTTAGATCCTTAGGACAAAACAACACATTAGACCACTCAACAGCAGTGTTCCGCCTGGTACACAAAGTAACAAGCTCAGCCTCACCAGGAGGCAAAATCAACTTCCTCTGTAAGTGAGCACTTGTTGACATCGCAACCTCACAATCCCCACTCCCAGGATCTCCGTGAGAATTCCCATAAAAAGCAGTCGAAAAATCCCTAAATTTTACCAACTGTGCCTCCATGTCAATAACAATGCCCTGCTTCCGTAAAAAATCAAATCCCAAAATGCCATGAAACTTATTTGAATTGAAATTTGAAATATAAAAAGGATGTTTGAAAAAAGTTTTTTCAATCTTAAAAGAAATCTCAGCACATCCAGAAAATGTTAATTCTGAATTCACAGTATGTATTTTAACCGACCTAGCCAAAAATCTGGGCTTTGTATGAAGCTTGATTTGATCAAAAACACTCCTGGAGACCAGAGATACCGATGATCCAGAGTCGATCAAAAACTGTAATTTTTCCCTACCAAATATCAACGAGATCAAGGGAAGAGCTGAACCTGTAAAAACATTGTTTATACTATGCCCCGCATCCGAAAGGTGTTTACCACCACTAGACAGAAATTCAGACACTGATACTGAAGAGTTAGCCATCCCCTCTCTTAGAAACTCTGACGAGAAGGGGTGGTAAAACTGCTGCCCACAATCGATTGGAAAGGGCTGTGTTTCACTCACAGAGGTCAAGGCCTTCCCATCCATTGACCCCTCTGCTCGTTTAAACCACGCGATCTTGCTCCGTATCCTCTACCCTGATTCGTGAACGAGCCTCTCTGCCCTTGTTGGGGTGGAGGAGGTCCAAACTCTCTACATGTAGCTAACACATGTCCCGGTTTACCACAGAACTGACAAACCTCCCCCGACCGGACACTGGGCCTGTTTAGCTGAACACTAGAAGCAAAATCAGGACACTGCGACAATGAATGTTCAGGTTTTTTACACCAAGGGCATAAATTCATAGATGCCTGTATATTAAGGGTCAAGTCCCTAATCTGTTGTTTAATCTCCCCCATAGGATCATCAGCTCGATGTTGAATTGCATTTGAGGTGAGGTCCGACGTAGCCCCAAGGACCTCCTGCATACTGGCTATCTTCTCTGCCTTAATTACTAAAGAGTCGTAATCACAAGGATCCTCAAGAAATATGTGCTGTTTTACATCCCGGGGTACCGCGTTTATAAACTGTAGCGATTTTAGTTTTTTAAGGGCACAATCGTCCGTAAGAAAGCCATAAGCCGACTGAGCAGCCAAATCAATACGGTGAGCTAGATTCCTCATACTCTCACCAGGGAACATGGATATACCCTGAAACCTCTGGACCTCAGTGGTGGCTGTAGATGCCACAACGAAAAAATCCCTAAGTACCTGACAAGCATCCTTAAACCTTTCAATATTACGGCACTTAGGAGATTGGCTGTAGAAACTCAAGGCTGAACCAGTTAACTTACTCTTAAGATAAAATATGGCCGTATGATCATCCCAATTGTTTAGATCCCTTAAGTCACCCACTTGGGACAAAAACCACTCTAGTGTTAAGGGATCACCTTCATATGATGAAATGCTAAAATTGGACATTTTTACACTAGGCGTTTGTTCAGGGACAGGCGACTTTTCTGGGGAACTCTCTGTTGAAGCCAAAAATTTCTGAGATTTACTTTTTCTGGTTTTGGGCATTGTTTACAAACTAGCAAAACCACTAGACAAGCAACACAACTAATAGATCACGCACAAAAGAAATTCATATAAAACTGTATAAGCACTTACCAAAGTGACCCGATCCGAAGAGGAAAACAAATCCATCGGCCATCGACCATGCACAAAAGTCAACAAGGGCCGCAGCGAGAGCGAGCTGGTCACGGCACCAAATATGCTAGAGCGATCGGCACCCTGCCCCCGGAACCACTCGCCCCGCACAACCCCTATGAACAATGATGTGCATGATCAAAATATGACGATGGAGACTTACCATAAAAAGGAAGGTTTATTTAAACACATAAAAGGGCATTATAAAATATAATATATTTAAAAAGGTGGCACGTAGCCGGCAGACGGAAGAGGGAGTCCACCAAAACACACACGTAGCCCTAGATCTACCGACGCATTGAGTGCAACCAGCCCCAATCAATACCGCAGCTCATGGTGATGACAACACACGTGTAGATCAGCTGCCGGTGACGACAACCAATGCGACCATCCGCAAGCGGAGAAGACTACTCCTTATTCTCATCTCCTCTCGGTGAAGAAAACCCGTCTGGCCAAAGCCCCGTGTGATCAGCCGACTTGGGGAATCAGCCCTCTGGCGGCAAACAATTCAACAGGAAAGGTGGCGCCCTCTCCCGCCGACCTCACAAAACATTAATTGTGATTGACAATATCACAGGTAGAAAGACCCAGAAAGAAAAACTCGCGTGTAGATGTTTACTATTACCCACCATCGGGAAAACCACGTTTAAGATCCACTAAACAAACTAAAAAGTATTGTGATCAAAACAATTTAGAATTTAAAGTTGAATTATTTAACTTTAAACCTGGGGGTGTAACTAGTGATAATCGGGAAAATGTTAATGAATCAGAAAACTCTGAAAGTTCAGCGGAAGTTAGTTCAGAGGAAGTACACGAGTCTGATTATTTAAATTTCCATACACTTCAAGAGGAAGTATATAATGTTGAAATTCCTAAAACCTTTATAGAATCTCAAAAAGTACCAGAAAAGGAAAATTGGGATCGAGCTATGGAGGAGGAACTGAAAGTTATGCATGATCGTAAAGTTTGGGAACTAGTGGAACGTCCAAAGAATGAACGGATTATAGGAAGTAAGTGGGTTTATTCAATAAAGAAAGATGCTGATGGAAAAATTAAGAAATTTAAAGCGAGATTAGTAGCTCAGGGATTTAAGCAAAGAATGGGACTGGATTATACAGAAACTTTTTCACCAGTAGTTAACTTTTCTGTAATTAAATTGCTATTCATAATATTTGTATGTATTTTAGGATGGGTGAATTTACAGCTAGATGTAAAAGCCGCGTACCTTTATGGGGACTTGCAGGAAAGAACTTTTATGGAACAACCTAAGGGGTTCATAAAATCTGGTAATGAAACTAAAGTTTGTTTTCTAAAGAAATCCATATACGGTCTGCATCAGAGTGGCAGAGTATGGAATACCGAGTTGGATTTAATGCTTAAGAAATTGGGATTTATCAAATTAAAACACTGTAATTGTGTGTATAAATTTGATGACAATGTTGTTTTGTTGATTTATGTGGATGATATAATCATGTTTGGTAAAAATGATAGTTGTATTCAACGTGCAGTTAAGTTGTTGAAATCTAAATTTGATACAACTGAATTGGGAAATGTTAAGTACATTTTAGGTGTCAATTTTGAAAGTATTGATAACTGTGTTTATTTAAGTCAAAGTACTTACATTTGTAAGCTGAGAAAAATGTTTAACGACTTACCTAAAAGTTATGTTAATCTACCATTTAAGGAAGGTATGATACCACCTAAAGCTGGGGACAACGAAGTAATTGAGAATGATGTAATGAAAAAATATCCCTACAGATCTTTAATTGGGTGTTTGTCATTTCTAGCGGACAGAAGTCGTCCGGATATATCTTTTAGTGTTAACGTAATGAGTCAATTTTGTAATTCTTATACATACCAACACTGGCTAATTGTTGTAGACATAATGAATTATGTGTTTAACACTTCTGGATATAAAATAAATTTGTCTAATGTTAAGGATTGTAACCTTATAGCATATTCAGATGCAAGCTGGGGATCTCAATTAACCCAACGATTTTCTTCTAGTGGTTATATAATTTCAATGGCAAGTGTACCATTTAGTTGGAAATCTAGAAAACAAAAGTGTATTGCACTTAGTTCTATGGAGGCAGAATTTGTGTCATTAACTGATTGTGTAAGAGAACTTACATGGTTTCAAAATGTCATTAATGAACTTAATGTTATGGATTTGCATAATCCTGTGTTAAAATGTGATAATAAGTCTGCTATATATTTTTGTAAAAATCCAATTGAAAATGTAAAAACTAAACATATAGATATCAAATTACATTTTGTCAGAGAATTGTTAAGAGATGAAAAATTTGATTTGGAATATATTTGTAGTAAAAGTAATGTGGCTGTTTTGTTAACAAAACCACAAAGTAAAGAAAAATTAAAATGGTTTATACAGAATATTTTTGTAAACTAAATTTTGATCCGATGGGGCCGATTGTTGAACTTTTAGTTTCGGTTCAAAGAAGAGAACCAAATTTATGTAAATTATTGTAGAAACAACTACTACTTGTTATGTATGAACTGTATATAAGCTGAAGCTCAGCACTTTGTAATATCTTCTCTCTCTTTCTTTCCCTATTCAATTTTAAACTGCCATCTAAATAAAGACGTTTTATTTTAAACTTTGATTTGATGATTGATTCTTCACACAGCACTACATTAATAAATGTTGTTGAAGTTTGAATTGGCTGCTGTTTATTTTTCCAAGCAACAGGGCTCCCAAAACTGGTGACCTGGCGAAAAATTTTAATGGCAGTCTTTTCAAACTTGGACAATTCATAACTTTTTAGCCATGTTTGGCTTTTAACTTTTAGCCCTGTTTGGTAAGTGCAATTATCTTATCGGCTCCCTGCTGCTCAATTGTATTCTATAGTGTTTTTTCTGACATCTTGTATTTAGTCATGCCCCCTCCCGATTCTCCTGAAAAGATGCCCGGGCCTTCTGGGGATCATGATAGTATTTATAAAATTTCTGCGCGTTTGCCAAACTTTTGGCCAGAAACCCCGGATCTCTATTTTTTGAGTGTAGAGGCTAGCTTTAAGTTATCTGGTATTGTATCTGAAAAAACCATGTACTTGTCTTTAATAGCTGCTCTTGACCAACAAACAATGTTGGTGGTTTCGGATCTCATCCGCAACCCTGATCCGGTGAAACCGTATTCAGCTGTTAAAGAGCGTTTAATCAAGGAATTTACGATCCCAGAGGCACGGCGTATCCAATCAATTCTTGGGGAGTTATCATTAGGAGATTTAAGACCTTCTGCCTTTTTGCGGAAAATGCGTGAGCAAGCCGGTTCTGGTTTTACTGATTCGGGTCTAAAATCTGTTTGGCTGTCGCATATGCCTAGCGCTGTCCAGTCAATCTTGAGTACAATTGATAAAGATTCGACTGGTTTGGCTGAAACGGCTGATCAAATTTATAATGTAACTAGTTTTGATAAAGGTCATGCTTGTGACACAATTTCAAAGACTGGCTTGCCCACTGGTCCCGTACCATCTTCTGGCTTTGATACTGCTTCAGATTTGCAAGCTCAAATTGATGAGCTCAAGAGAGATCAAAAATCTCTTCATTCTAAAGTTGATAGATTATTAAAAAAACAAAATTCTTATTCCGGCGCTCGTGGCCGTTCCCTTTCCCGCAAATCGGTAGAATCGGGTTCTTCTAAAACCCATGACCTTTGCTGGTACCATGCCAAATACGCTGATAAAGCCCTTAAATGTTTAGATCCATGCTCTTGGGAGACAAAAAACTAATTAACCCCAGTTCGGAAATGGTGAATCCGACTGATGGTGGGATTTTAAGTCACCGTTTATTTGTTTCGGATCGTAGAACTGGATTGCAGTTCCTTATTGATAGTGGCTCTGATGTAAGCCTCCTCCCAAGAACCTTTAAGGGTAATCGTATACCAGCACAGTACTCTTTAAGTGCTGCTAATGGTACCAGCATTAGGACATACGGTTCAAAATTGCTTGTAATCGATGTGGGGCTGCGTAGGAAATTTGCCTTTACCTTTATTATTGCCGATGTTTCCAAACCAATTATTGGTGCGGATTTCCTTAAAAAATTTGGGCTATTGGTTGATATTCGCAACAAGCGTATAATCGATCAGTTAACTTCTTGTAAAAGTGTAGGAAAAATTTTGCCTACTTTGGCTCCTAGTGTTAAAACCGTCATTGGGATTAATAGTAAGTTTCACGAATTGCTCAATGAGTTTCCTGATATTACAATGGTCCAGTCCCAACCTTTAAAACAAGTGAAGCATGATACAGTGCATCACATTCAGACTGTTGGACCTTCCGTTTGCTCTAAAGCTAGAAGATTGCATCCTGCAAAGCTCAAAGCTGCAAAGGATGAATTTGCTTTTATGGTTGAGCACGGGATTTGCAGGCCCTCTAAAAGCCCGTGGGCCAGCCCGTTGCTTATGGTCCCTAAAAATAATTCTGACTGGAGACCAGCGGTTGATTATAGAATCTTAAATTCCAAAACCCGTCCTGATAAGTACCCTTTGCCTAATCTTCAGGATTTTACTCAAAATTTGTCAGGAAATAAAGTGTTTAGTAAGATCGATTTGGTGCGGGCTTTCAATCAAATTCCTGTATACGAGCCCGACATCGAGAAAACGGCTGTCATAACACCGTTTGGCCTTTTTGAGTTTATGTACATGCCATATGGGCTGTGTAACGCCCCTCAAACCTTCCAAAGGTTTATAAATGAGGTTCTTTTTGCTCTAGATTTCTGTTTTGCTTATCTGGATGATGTCTTAATCGCCAGTAAAGACGATAAAGAGCATTTGGAGCATTTAAAATTAGTCTTTGAAAGACTGTCTAAATTTGGTTTAACCATTAATGTTAAAAAATGTGTTTTTGGTGTACCTGAGGTATCTTTCCTTGGCCACTTAGTGGACGCATCTGGTTGCAAGCCGCTCCCAGAAAAAGTGGATGTAATTGTAAACTATCCTAAACCTAAAACTGTAAAAGAGTTACAGCGTTTCTTAGGCTGTGTAAACTTCTACAGGAGATTTATTTCTCATGCGGCCGACTTGCATGCTCCTTTAAATGATTTGCTTCGTGGTCGTAAGAAAAACGACAATAGTTTAATTAATTGGACGTCTGATTTAGACGATTGTTTTCAAAAGTGTAAAGATGCAGTTGTAAATGTTACCCAGTTGGCTCATCCAGAGCCTGATTGTGAATGGACCATATCCGTCTGACGTCACATTTTCCTCATCATGTGACCTACTGAGCTTGCAATTGGTTGCCACAGATATAGCTTGTAATGAGATATGATGATTGTGAGATATGATTTGATAGTGAGTTTGTTTTTCCCCATCACGTGATTAAATGGGCGTGGCACGAATATCGTCCATTAGCATTGCTTACTGATGCCAGCGATTTCGCTGTGGCTGGTGCACTCCACAAGGTGACACCTGAGGGTTATGTTCCATTATCCTTTTTTTCTAAAAAATTAAATAGTGCTCAGTGTAAATATTCTGTATTTGACAAAGAGCTTTTGGCAATATACCTGTCAGTTATTAATTTTCGCTTCATGTTAGAAGGTAGATGCTTTTTTGTGGTCACAGACCACAAACCTTTGACATATGCCTTCGCACAGAGTTCCGAGAAGGCTTCCCCGAGACGTTTGCGTCATCTTGAGTTTGTATCTCAATTTACAACTGATGTTCGCTATGCTCGGGGTTCTCGGAATTTTGTTGCGGATGCTTTGTCAAGGATTGAATCTGTTGAAATGCCTGTTACAATTGATTTTTCTAATATTGCAGAGCAGCAGCGGGCCGATGGTGAATTGCGTGCCATGTTGGATGACCCTTTGAAGTCAAGTTTACAAATCAAAATTTTAAATTTACCTAATATTTCTGAACCTGTATACTGTGATGTTTCTTGTACTTCTGTGCGCATTTATATTCCTGGGGTCTTGAGACGTAACGTTTTTGAGTCGATTCATAACTTAGCTCATGTTGGTACCCGAGCTACTTTAAAGCAATTAAAGTCTAAGTATATCTGGCCTTCTGTCCGCAAGGACGTTATTGAATGGTGTCGTAGGTGCTTAGCTTGCCAAAAAGCCAAGGTGCATAAGCATACCGTCTCGCCCTTGGGTACGATACCTACTCCAAATTCTAGGTTCCAACATATTCATTTGGACCTTATTGGCCCTTTACCGATCGCTCAAAATTTTCGTTACTGTCTCACTATAATTGACCGGTATACAATAGATGGTTTGAGGTTGTTCCATTAATTGATTCTACCACTGAAAGCGTATGCAGAGCCCTTGTTCTGAACTGGATCGCACGCTTTGGAACCCCAACCCAAATTTCTTGTGACCAGGGAAGTCAATTTAATTCTTCAACTTTTCTTAAATTTTTAAAATCTTTCGGTATTGAGATGACACGTACGGCAGCGTACAACCCTAAAGCAAATGGGTTTGTTGAACGGTTGCATAGGACTTTAAAAGCTTCCTTGATGTGCTATAACAACCCCTGTTGGGTAGATGTTCTGCCTCTTGTTCTTTTAGGTCTAAGAACTGCTGTAAGAGAGGAGTGGAATCATACTCCTGCTGAATTGGTGTATGGGCAGACCCTGAGGTTACCGGGTGAGCTTTTCGTTGCTCCCAAGCCCGATGTTTCTCAGTCGGCATTTCTGGCCAGTCTGCAAAAGGCCTTCAGTGAGGTGAGACCGGTTCCCTCCAAGTGGCATGCCAATCGTCCTATCTACGTTCCAAAGCACCTAGACTCCTGCTCGCACGTCTTTGTGAGAACGGACGCGGTGAGACGCAGCCTCCAACCACCGTACGAGGGTCCCTTTATGGTTCTCAAGCGACGCTCCAAGGTTTATTTGGTCCAAATAAAAGGATCAAAGAAGTGGATTTCTCTCGACCGTTTAAAGCCAGCTTTTCTTCCTAGCGACAGCTTTCAAGATCGTCACAGTTCATCTCCTTTTTCTGATTCTACTACACCGCCTCCTGTTAGTCCACCACAGTACGTAACTAGGTTTGGTAGGACAGTTCGTTTCCGGTTACGCCCTGAAACTCGAGGGGGGAGTACTGTGGAGGCGCTGTGATCGCCTTAGTGGTTTTAGTTTAGTTCCTATATATATCAGTGTTTTTGTGTTGTGTTTTTAGATTCTTGTTGAGCCTTGTTGTTAATAAATGTTGTTGAAGTTTGAATTGGCTGCTGTTTATTTTTCCAAGCAACAGGGCTCCCAAATATTTATTTAATATAAAAAATTTCAGTAGAAAAATTATTATTATTCGATTTCAGTGGGGCGCCATGCATTTCTTTAAGCCTTTAAATGCCTTTGTTAAAAATTCAAAGCGTGAAAATACGCTTACAACCGGGGAATGCTTAAATTTACGTCCTCCTTAAATTAAAATCCTCGAGTCAAGGATTTGTTTAAAATTGCACTTATGAGGGTTAGATATATTTGGTGGGGCAAGAGATAAAAATTTTGACTTCTTTAAGTTTATCTTTTAAATACATGTGGTAATTTTCTTCGTGTTGTTCCGTTCTGAAGAAAACCGCTCGCTAAAACGGATTTCCATCTCTAGAAATAATGAAGACAAAATATCACCAAATGCTACAAAACTTTGAAGTTTATAGTGCACATAACATCGCCCATTTTAATCATTTAAACTCATCTTTTATTACTTTTAAATAATAAATAGAAAAAATAAAACCGTTTTTAAGTTTAGTAAATAAAAACACTTTTTGGGACATAGGCCAGATAAAAGTTCCAAAATTGGGGGAAAAATGAGATTCCAAAGCAGATTTTTCTGAGTTGCAGATGGATCCATTTTTCCATGGTGTTCTGTCCTGATAAAGATTATACTCAGTAAGGGCTGTAAAGAAACTGTTTTTAAATAATAGGCAGTGCTGCATCGGAAGCAAAGGGCAGAACCTGAACTGCACTCCCCTAATGAAATATATGAAAAATTGCTTACCTTTTTTAATACAGGGCTCCCATTGAGTTACACTTTCAGAAATAGTAGCAATAGTCTCCTCAAATATGAAAAATAGTCTCCTAAATTACGAAAAATAGTCCCCTTAAATAGCCTTCCCAAATAAAATTCTCCCATTGCATAAAAAATAGCAGTATATTTTTCAAATAAAATAGATAAAAGCTGAAAATACTCAGAAAAATTTGCAGCAAAATTAAAAGGGGCCTAAAAGGGGTTTTGGAGCACCTTTGGAGCAGGGAAAAATACCATTTTGGAGCAGTAAAACCTAGTTTTGGAGCAGCAAAATTAAATTTCGAAGCAGCAAAACTGAAGTTTTAGAGCAGCTTTATTTTAGTGGTCGAAAATAAGATGGAGAAATACAGTATTTACTTTATACCTTTTTAGTTCAGAAGCTATTTTATAAGCCTAACAAATTAAATTTTTGAAATCCTTAAAAGTTACATAGGCACCCTTTTAGAACTTGCATTTTGATAAACTTAATTATTAAAAAAGTTTTAAATTATAGAGATCCAAGTGCAAAGGGGGGGCTGGGGACCTCCCCCAGAAAATTTTTGAAATTAGTCCCTATAAACAGGGGTTTAGCTTGATTTAAACACCCAGCCTGATTTTTTTTTGAGAGGGGCAGGTATCCGGTTATAATTTAGAAACAGGTTATAATTTAACAAGATTTTTAAAAAGGACTGCATTATTATCTTAATCTTGATTCAAAAAGATCTTTCAGTAAAAATTTACAACTTAGGAAGTCCTTAAGAAATATTAGTTGAAAATACTGACTAAAATCAATAACACAATCTGAGAGGTATCACTATAGACTTATTATAGGCTCCTCTGACCACGCTAAAGTTTCTTCTGCATCGAATTACAATAAGAAAAGAAGCCAACTGCAACTAGGCGCCGAAAAACGGTACTACTTTCGCGAAAAATCGTTATTTTTTAATTTTCCGCAAAATGTAATCCTAAACTCTGAACTTGATGGCTTCTAACCCTTGTAAAGTTGTTTTCTCCACATCGTGCTTACAATACAAGAAAAAGCCGACTTCAACTAGTCCCCGCGGTCAAAGAAAGATGTCGCGGGAGAAACGGAACACTCCGCAATCAAATCGAAACTTGAGCGGAAAATCGCGATTCCCGCTATAAATCGTCATTATTCTCGGAAATAATATGAAAAGTGAAAAAAGCTAGGGATTAACTGGAAAAATCCAAATAAGTTCGCGGGCCGCAGGTTGTGCATCACTGTGTACACCAGGGGTCGGCAAGTAATTTTACTTGGGGTCCAAATAATTTAGAAAATTTTCATCGAGGTCCGGAGAAAAAATAGGTTACTATTACTACTTTTCTTCAAATACACATATATTTTTACAAAGATGTAATTTGAGAACGCATTTGTTTTATTATGTTGTTGTTATATTTAATATTATTAGAAGTTTTTACATGAAAAATGGGGGTCTGGGGGTTTCCCCCAGAAAATTTTTGGAAATTTGACCCTTAAAAGGGGGTTGAACTAATTTTTGTAGTGTAGAAATACATACTTATGATTTTCAAAACGTTTTGGCGGTCCGGGAAATAACCTCACGCGGTCCGGATGCGGACCGCGGTCCGCCAGTTGCCGACCCCTGGTGTACACTATAGTATTTCCTTTGCATCTTTCGAATCTGGACCTTGCAAAGATATCATAATTAAATTACTTATCTCACTTTCCCTACTTTACTTATTTCTTAAGACTTGTCATTACTCCTTTGCCTCTTTCAGCTGCAGCAGCCCACTAACTAATTTTAATCTTTTTTAGATAATCCCTACTTTTTTACTTCCTGGACTATTTTCTAGAAAAATCACAAGTTAATATGATCGTAAGATCGTGACTTCTCGCGAGTTTCGCTTTGCTTGCGGATTGTTCCGTACAGTGGCGTAGCCAGGATTTTCCTATGGGGGGGTCCAGTGGGAAAAATTTACTATTGGACATCAAAAAGTTTCCACAATTGGAGAAATTAAGTTATAATTTTCACATAACTTTTAATTTCTTATCAATTTTAATTAATAATTTATTAGTAATTAGTGTAATAATCAAGATTTAGTATTACTTCGATTGAAAGTTCTCATCCACATAAAATTTTTAGGTACAGAAACCATCAAAAATCAAATTAAGAGTTTTCAGTAGCTCGAGCTCCATATTAAAAAGGGGGTTTGGGGGCCCCAGAAAACTTTTGGAAATTTGATTTTTAAAAGGAGTTTTTTACTTCATGATGAGGTGATAACCAAAAGGAGCACGTCAACATTTCTGAGGCAGTGGTTGATCCAGGATTTGGTTTTGGGGGCTAAAAATTTTGATAATCAAATTGAAATTTCTTATCGATTATAATATTAAAAAGCTTAAAAATAATCGTGTTCGAATTACCGTAACGGGGGTTTGGGGGACCTCCCCCAGAAATTTTTTGGAAATTCAAGTCTAAAAATCAGGTTTTCAACTCGTTTTGGTACACCTAATCCGAATTTCAAACATTAAATTTTAAGGAATTTTTTGTTTGCTAAGAGTTGAGTATTTTGACGAACTCATCATAAAAAAAGTTGTTTATTATTAAGTTCCAATTCCCAAAGGGGGTCTGGGGGTGCTCCCCCAAAATGTTATTGGAAATTTGACCCTAAAAACAGGGTTTATTCGTTTGGTACCCTATGCTGCTTCCCCCTTATAACGTCCCTCAATCAATCAATACGTTTGTTATGGGCGAAACGGGGTTCCCCCGAAAAATTTTAGATTTTAGTATGCAAAAAAGTGGATTTTAGGCACTTTTAAGGATTATAGACGCCCTCTTTTGAGTAGCCACTGGAATATTTAACGCCTAAAAAGGGTCCAAACATTTTGGGTCGGGCCCATGGGGGGGGTCCGGACCCGGGGACCCCCCCCTTGGCTACGCCACTGGTTCCGTATCTCTCACTACTGCCTTCGTGAACGGCCGCGGGCGCCAAGTTGAAGTCGGCTTTTTCTATGCGTTGTTGAAAAAACAACTTTACCGTGAGCCAATTTTTGCAAAACTCGTCCGAAAATTTCCGTTTTGGCACAATTCCGGCTCAAAACTGCCATTTTGAGCAGGATGGCGTACAATTCCATGATAGGCGCAGTTCGGCACATTCCGATTGATGATAAAAAAACGGAAATAGTCGCCCAAACTAAAAAAAAGTAGTCAAAATCTTTGAAAATAGTCGCTTTTGGCCCTTATTTGCTTAAAATAGTAGCCCAACCTTGAAAATAGTAGCAATAGTCGCCTATGGGAGCCCTGTTAATAACTTAGTCTCACACATTCAGGAGAGAAAATAACAAAACACAAAAATGACAAAATGTTTTTAATGAATTAATTTTCCCATGTGAGGGAAAAATCAATATTTCCATGTGAAGAAAACCCCAGTATTTCCCATTTGAGGAAAACCCCAGTATTTCCCATTTGAGGAAATTCACAGTGTTTCCTGAAGTGAGAAAAATACAGTAATTCCCATTTGAGGAAAAACACAGTAGGGGAAGGTGGGGTAATAAGAAACATTCAAAAATTCTACTAGATCCTCCTTTAATTTTATGAAGCTGATTTTTTTACAGAATGTTTACACATCATTAAGAGCTTTCTTTGAAAAAATAATGCACTTCCTAAGTAAAAGGGAAAGGGGATTTTTAGCTTGTTTCTTATTACCCCAAGCGACTGTATCTTATTACCCCAAGTGGGGTAATAAGAAACAAGCTAGTTATTTTACTAATTAAAAGTTAAAAATCAAATGAAGGTATTAATGTAATCTTCTAAGAGTATTTTATAACTCTAGTAATTTTCAAAAAATTTCATCAAAAATCTTTTGATTATGCCATTAAAAATTAGTCTAAAAAAGTTACAAGTTGAAAGCTTTGAACAACTCTATATTTTTACATTTAACATTTTGAAAAAATAATTAAAATATTGTTTCTCTTATTTCATTTTGTGAGACTAAAATTATTCTGATTGTTTATTTCCCCTAAAAATAAACTAAATTTTTTGAAATTGAGATTTTGTGTCTTATTACTCGCTGTTTTCAATTAAATGAAGTAAAAATAAACTTAACAGAATTTAAATTTTGAACTTGATAAATGAAATAAGAACAATTAAGTATTAAGATAATAAAGAGAAAAAATCTATAAATATATTTTAATGGATATAATATGCTAGTGTTTCTTATTACCCCGTATTTTCGTTTAAATGGGGTTATAAGAAACATGGCACTTTTAAGAATGATCCACAACCCTAAATTGAAGAACAAAAGGTGAATTATTTAACCTTTAACCTCTTTAAGAATTCACTAGTAAAATTCCATAAGAATTTAATATAAAAAACAAGATAAAATGAAATAGTTGAAAAAGCATGACTTTAGGTGGATGATTTTGCTGGTCGCATTATTACAGAGGGAATTTTTCACTGAAATAATCATTATAAAACAATAAAATTTTTATGGGATATAAAGTATGTCTTGAACATATTCTGTGATTTTTTTCAGATATTTACGCCAACACACAAAGCTGCAAATCAAATGTTTCTTATTCCCCCACTTCTCATTTGAAAATAAACAGTGTTTTCATAAGTGGGAAAAACACATTAATTTCCCACTTGGAAAAAAGTTTTTCCTAGTACGGTAAATACCAGTTTTTACCAGGGGTGGAAAAAATCTGGTGAAATCAAAATGATTTTCCACAATGCAATCTAGTACAATTAAAACCCAGGAAACTTACCGGTTCTTTCTTATAATTTGAAATCTAAAATCAGCAATAACCATGGGAGTTCAGAGAAATTTGAGAAAGCAGGATAAAAAATCAGGAGGGATGCCAACTCTGCAAGTGAAAATATGGTTCATAATGAAAATAAATGTGAATTTAGAATACAATTTTAAGATATATCACCAGAACGACAAGCTTCCAATCACTATCAAGTTGTTTTTGCCTAATTTATTGTTCTCTAATTCACACCCAATTGGAGAGATTTACTTTTTGTCACTAGTGGCAACCCTGTGTGTTTGAGCTGTGAGCTCTTCTTCATAAATTTAATTTTAGAAATTCCTAAACCAAAATTAGGATGGATAATGGATATTGTTAGGTCTCAGCCTTGAATGTAATTGAGTTTTAAAGAGTAAAATTATTAGAAAAAGCATATTTTGGAAACAAAAATTTATTTTTATACATATGTTACACAGACATAGTTAAAAATATACTAGTATATACAGTTCCTTTGATCTAGATTATAATCAAGAACATTGAGCAGAAAATTTTAAGCCACAATTTTGCTTCAGTTTCAACATACAGATGAATAGTAAAATACATACATGTGAAAGGTGGACACAAGGTAAACCAAAAAAATTAACTTCTACAGCTATCAAAAATACTTTTAAAGAAGACACTAAACTTAAATGCAAGGAGAAGTACAGCTAATATCTAGAAAACACCTTAATTCAATCACAAGACTTGTATTGAACAGCAGTATCGACTCTGTGGACAGAGGTGGAGAAATTGCTAAGCTTAACTTCTTCACAGCCTGGAATAAGATGAGCAGTGCTCTCGGCCCATTCCTCTGGGACTTCCATGTCTTTGCTTGTGTATAACAGCACATCAAAGGAACCTAAAGCCAAAGCCAAAGCCATTTTTTTAGGATTCTGTAGCAAGCAATATCAGTTCTGCAATACTATCAAGAATCCCACATTCAGTAAAGGTAAGAACTAAGGGTTCATTAAGGTTTTTCTGCAATAGTCCTGTTTTAGGAATTTTGTGAAAAGTACACAAACAGTGTTCTTAACTTTTGAAATGGGCCCAAAATCAGCGAAATTCTATTCCAAAATTATAGAAACGTATTCTTAACACAATTTTCAAACCACTTTTGATCTTGGGACTTCAGTGATGAGTCCATTTTTTGGAATCAGAATTTTAAAAAGAGTATTATTGAAGATTAGAATTGTGCAAAGGGTCCTTAAATTGACCCACCTTCTCTAGATGAACCCCTGCAACTTTGAACAAAACAAGCATATTTGAATAATATATTCAGAAACTGGATCAATACTAATTAAAAGTAAGCACTAGAACAGAGGTGGCCAACCCAAATGATGTTGAGGGCCACTTTGGAAAACCACAATACTCACTCAGGCCGCATACAAAACTTTAGGATATTAGGTGCACTGAATGACAGTGAAGTAAATTGAATAAACTAAATTAGTGGGAGTTCCTGAGATCCTTTTCTTAGTTTGACGGATACCTAAATAAAATATTTATTTAAATTTACCTTTAGGAGCAACCCCAAGAACACCTTCTGTAGTATATCCATAAGAACTAAACAGAAACCGTTAAAAAACACTTGGAATCGAAACTAAGGAGCCTGTGGCGCTAATAGAAATTTATTTTGAGTGTGTGTGTCTGTGGGAGGACCCAAACTTTTTCTAAAAATTTCAGCTAGATTTTTGCACCGGGTACACCCAAATCTTCCTTTGATGCCCCCTTGCATATTTAATAGGTTGTATGATGCATTAATTAAGAAATATTTTTAGGTAGGATTTGCACCTGGCTGAACCTAATATCCTAAAAAAGTTGTGAACAATAGAGTTCCTTGTACTAAAGGGGGGTCTGAGGGTCCTCCCCCAGAAATTTTTTTGGAAATTTGATGTCCGAATTTTGGGGGGCCTTAACTTACCCTCAAACTTTAACTTTTGACTAAAAAATTCTCGTAGGCCGCAAAACTATTTCAAACAGGCCGCATACGGCCCGCGGGCTGGCCATGCCTGCACTAGAAGATATTCAATATTTTAAACACAATACAATAATTTTTACATTGAACAAGAAATAGTCCAGGCAACGAATGCTCAAAAAAGGGTGTAGAGGGAAGTTCTTGGAACACAATTTTTGACTTTAGAACTTTGTTTGGAGGTAAACATATCAAAAGTCCCCGACCCTAGCCCCTGAGCTTAATGTAGGGGGGGGGGCGTTTAAAAGTATCATTTTTCAGTTTTTGGCCTATTACTCTTAGAAAATGCATCCCCACGAAAAGGTTTCAATTATCTTTTTTAAAGTAGATAAAATTACCAACAATTTAAGACTATTTCCAGGTTTATAGGTCCAATAGATCCCAGGTTACATCTCTTCAAAAATGGAAAATTTGTTAAAAAAGTTCGAAAAATTGAGTAAAATTCGTATTTAAAGCAATTTATTGGCTATATTACACTTCTAAAAGTGAAGTAAGGGCTAAAACCTTATAACACAATTATTTAGCTTTAATTTAAGCCCTGAACCAAGGCTGCGAGATCAATAGTTCTTACGCTATCTGAAAAAAAAAATTGGGAAAATGGGATTTCCCCAGAAAGGGGACCTAGAGGTTTGAGAGTACAGTAAAAGAGAAGAAAAGTGGTATAAATTAATATACCAATATTGAAAACAGTATTTATTTGTTTGAAATATTCCATTTTTACCTTATAAAATTTATTAATTACCTATTTCTTAATTATTAATTATTTTCAATTTAATTAATTTTTTTTTCTATATTTATTGAATTTAAAAAATGAGGGTCATATTTATGAATTTTGCATACTTGTCATACATAAATTACAGCTTATAACATTTAGGAGGCATATGTTCATGTTGGTATAACGGTTAAGAGGAAATTTCGAGAGGCTTTTGTCCCCTCAAAAAGGAACGGATAGGGCTATGTTGGTGTAAAAAAGGAAGAAGCCTGAAAAAACAGCAGGCTACAGGTTTGTAGGAATACAGTGAAAGAGAAGAAAAGTCTTAAAACATGAAAGACATGACCACTCTATACAAAATGAAAGCTGATTATTTAACTTTAATTTAAGCCCTGAACCAAGTCTGTGAGATCAAAAGTTCTTACTCTATAATTTTTTGATGCTGTTCATGTTTTGATTTTTCCCGGGAGCGCCATTCCGATTCGATTCCTTGCTGAACATATCGAAACCCTCTAGCATTTTTACTTAAATTTAATATTCTTTTGTAAATTAAATGTCTGTGCTGTGATATTTCAAGTCTAATAAATTTAAATTTTACTTTAAGACATGTCGAAGGCCCCAAGTGAGTCTTTTGTCCTGGCCCCTCCCCAAACATGTAATTCGGGCTGGAATTAAATGTATGGATGGAAGATGGAGAATAACTGCCTGGTCCCAGTGCATAGTGAATTAGCAGCTGCACCGGACGATATCCTAAAAACAATTTTCTGCCGATGCGTGAAAGACTGTGCCAGCGCGAAGTGTGGTTGTAAAAAAGCAAGCCTCAAATGTTCCCCAGCATGCCAAAACTGCCTGAATGGGGTCTCTCAAATTGACTCCGAAAGTGAAGAAGAACAGGAGGATCCTCTAACTGTTTCCCTACAGGGATCCGATGGAGAGGATGATACAGAAGATGCAAACAAAATCGAAGATCAAGGTCCTCCCCGCCCTAAGAGAGCAAGAAATTAACTGAATGATACCTACTATTGTAATGTATTATGTTTACTTTTCAATGCCAATAAGCTTCGTTTTCACTAAACGGTTGTTTTGTAAAATTATCACAATGCCTATCCTATATGCCCAAACATGGTAATAGCAAAATATTTTCCCATGTCTAGATATTCTTTAATTAAGTGTGAGGAACATGGTCATCGGGCCTACACTTGTACTGAGTAAAACTTGGGGCAAATTTAATCAGCTTTCATTTTGTATAGAGTGGTCATGTCCTTTATGTTTTACGAATTTTCTTCTCTTTTACTGTATTCCTACAAACCTGTAGCCTGCTGTTTTTTCAGTGTTCTTCCTTTTTTACACCAAAATAGCCCTATCCGTTCCTTTTTGAGGGGACAAAAGCCTCTCGAAATTTCCTCTTAACCGTTATACCAACATGAACATATGCCTCCTAAATGTTATAAGCTGTAATTTATGTATGACAAGTATGCAAAATTCATAAATATGACCCTCATTTTTTAAATTCAATAAATATAGAAAAAAAAATTAATTAAATTGAAAATAATTAATAATTAAGAAATAGGTAATTAATAAATTTTATAAGGTAAAAATGGAATATTTCAAACAAATAAATACTGTTTTCAATATTGGTATATTAATTTATACCACTTTTCTTCTCTTTTACTGTACTCTCAAACCTCTAGGTCCCCTTTCTGGGAAAATCCCATTTTCCCAATTTTTTTTTTCAGATAGCGTAAGAACTATTGATCTCGCAGACTTGGTTCAGGGCTTAAATTAAAGCTAAATAATTGTGTTATAAGGTTTTAGCCCTTACTTCACTTTTAAAAGTGTAATATAGCCAATAAATTGCTTTAAATACGAACTTTACTCAATTTTTCGAACTTTTTTAACAAATTTTCCATTTTTGAAGAGATGTAACTCGGGATCTATTGGACCTATAAACCTGGAAATGGTCTTAAATTGTTGGTAATTTTATCTACTTTAAAAAAGATAATTGAAACTTTTTCGTGGGGATGCATTTTCTAAGAGTAATAGGCCAAAAACAGAAAAATGAGACTTTTAAACGCCCCCCCTACATTAAGCTCAGGGGCTAGGGTCGGGGACTTTTGATATGTTTACCTCCAAACTAGTCCAAACAAAGTTCTAAAGTCAAAAATTGTGTTCCAAGAACTTCCCTGTATAATCCTTCGTTGCCTGGACTAAAAAGGTTTTGCTAAAAATGCAAAGATTTGTTGTTTTAAAAAAATTAAAACTTATTGTTTTTTCCTACAAATAACTTACATGTGTTTTCTAGAAGAGGGAGGAAAGATACACTAGCTGTGATTTGACGGATTATGTTTCTGATTTCCTTTTGTATTTCTTTGATGTCTTTTGATTTCATGTCACCACTAAAAAGAAAAGCTATTAGTCATGTTTTTTAAAAAAATGTTAGCAGTATCTGCTATCTAGTGAATATGCATAGCCATTTCCATGTCTTAGTGATATGAGGGGTTTCTCCTCAGGTAAATTTTTGAACTTTAGTATGTTAAGATTGTTAAGTAACTTTTTAAGGAAATTTTTATTGATCTTCTTAAATAAATTGAGGATTTATAACTAACTTACATTAGTCAATGCTCCCCAACATAATATTAAATCATAACTCTACTACCCTACATACTTTGGAAACCACTGTTATAGATGATTGGAAACGTTCAATGTTCCAAACCCACAAATTTATAGTAAAAATCAAACATACGGCTGATTTGGAAATCCATTAGGACAGCAAGAAGGTAACCAAGCATGGGTGTTAACTTAAGGAAAAAATGTATACTTTTCAAAAGCTTGTCAGATTTTAGAGGTTTGAGTTTTTACAAACCTTGACAATGTCAAAGTGGATCCATATATTTGCAAAAGAGTTGTGTGTTGGGATTTGTCTAGGAACATGTGAGTTTTTAATGCTGCCAAATCAATATTTATTTCACTCTATACACTTTTTGATTTTAATATAAAACCCTTTTAAATTACAAACTTAATTTTTTTCTTAGGAAGTTACACTATTCTAACAAAATGTAAGAATATTGACCAATCTTATAACGGATCTGAGAACATTAGAACTTTCATACAGGCTGGAATTGAGGCCCTTGCAGCAAGAAGAGCTAACTCCAACATATTTAAATTGGAGTTAGCTTGTTGTTACATCAAGCAATTGACTTGGAATATTAGTACAAAATCAAAAATTTATCAACATATGCCTGTAATTTTTACAGAAGTTGCTAACCTTGCATCAAATTCTCCTTCACACTGAATTTTGAACTCCCATCTTTCCAGCGTTTCTTTGGTGAGGTAGTTGGATATGACAACTACAAGACGATGCACATCTTTTGTCAAAAGCCAATCTGTTAAAAAGAAATTATAAATCGAAAAGGATTTTATGAGGGGTAGAACAAGTAGTAACAAATAGCATTCTTAAAAAACTGACAGAAAATAAACAGTTCTAATTATTGGACAATTATAATAAATGGAAAATACTTTTTTTTGTTTTGTCACTATTTAGAAGACTTATTATAGTTCAAAATGAAATACACTTTTACTGTAAAATTACTTCTGTAACAGCTTATTTTCCATTCTAGTTGGTAAAGTGTTGGAAAAGTATTTTACTAAAATAAAGAATGCATACCTTTATTTAAGGGAATTGATTTAAAGATCAGTAAAAAATATCATTTCTGCAACCCTGGTTGTATCATTGTCTCAAACCAAATGCTGCTTTCATTTTTCTATTCAAATTAAATTAACAATTCAGGGCTCAAAGCCGTAAAACTTCAAGATTTATATGAGAGAAATAATCAGAATGACCAAGATTAAATCTAATTTTAAACAAGGAATACAGAAAACTCATTCAGATTTATACATACAAATTCAGTAGGTACAATGATAGCATATTAACCATGCAATTTCCAATTTTGTGGAATAACATTAGGTGAATTCCAACGTAACGGATGTTACACTCGTACGAAAATTCGATGTTTAAACAATTTTTAAGGGCATAAAAACGTTTCATAATAATGATTATATATTTTTCCTAGTAAAACTAGTTCTCAATAAAAGATATACATGTTTGAAAATTTATTTCCGGGGGTTTGTAGTGGGGGGAAATTATTGTTTTTTGTAACGGATGTTACATCAAATGGAAGCCCTTTTACACTTTAGTGTCATCAGTTTAAAAAGTCTGTGAATCTATAAGGCATTTTAGTTTAAAAAAAATTTAAATAACATTACTAGACATGTACGCAATATATCACAGCATTGACTAAAAAATTCAGTCATTTTTTGTATTTTTTGAAAAATTCTAAACTTTCGTAACGGACGTTACGTCGTACGAAATGCATACCATTTAGGCCTTGAATATTAAAGTCAAAGTTGAAGAGGAGGATCATAACTTCATAAGAATCACTCATGTACTCAAAGATTATCAATTGGGGTTGTTACAATATCGACCAATATCGTAAATACCGATAAATCTTGTATATCGTGTAGCACTTTAAATTACTAAAAAACAACGGTAAAACATTCAAAATAACATTATTTTGAATGAGTAATCCTGTTAAAATTAAATTTGATGTAGTTTATTAATTAAACAATGCTGCAATATCGGCCAATATCGCAAATACCGATAAATATCATAAATTGTCCAGGGCTTTAAATTAGTAAAAAAACAAGATTAAAGACATACAAAGTAATATTATTTAGAATGAATAAACCTGTTAAAATTAAATTTCATGCAGTTTATTTATTAAACAATGTTGCGATATCGGCCAATATTGCAAATATCAAAAAATATCATACATAGTCAAGAGCTTTAAATTTAGTAAAAAACAAGGGTTAAAACATACAAAAATTATTTTGAATGATTAAACCTGTTAAAATCTACGATATCGGCCAATATCGCAAGTACCGATAAATATTATGCATTGGGTAGAACTTTAAATTACTAAAAAATAAGGTTAAAAGCCCTCAAAATGACTTTATGAATGAACTTATTAAAATTAAAATAATTTATTAATTTACCAATGCTATGATATTAGCCAATACCTGTAAATGTCGTGCAATGAGTGGCTTTTCAAATAAAAAAAGAACAATTTTAAAAATAATCAAAATAATATTATTTTACTTAGCCTTTTATAATAAAAAAATGTGTCTGAGAAACAGCATTGGCCAGCCAAAACAAAAATTAAGCTATATTGACTGATATTTCTAAGTACATTTTAATAATGGCCAATACTGATAATATTATATTGGTCATGCTGCTTGGAAATAAGGGTAATGATAAAGTAATGGGTAAATAAGGGTAAAGTAATGATCATTACTTTCACATTTATTAAAACTTAAAGTACCTATAAATTAAGTTATAATGATAAATCTTAAGTGCATGGTTAAAAAATTCACTACAACAACCATTTTAAAAATTGAAAGTGCCATTTTAATGAAGTTAAAATTGTTACTAAAATGAAGTTAATGGTTTTTAATTTATTAGCATCCTAAATACCTGACCTTATAATTTTTATTCATGAAAAAAAGGCTAAAATAAAATTGCTAAGAAAAATCTGTTATACACCTTGGATCTCAGGATGCCTTTACTGAAAGTTAGTATTTGAATTCTAATTTGCTGAAAAAGTTTTAGTAATGTTTAATTTAATTAAATATTGTTTTTGCCATTAAAAGGGGGATAGCCCTCTCCCCATGATGGTTGACATAGTGCCCTAGATGCCTCTGTTTTGCAAATATAGATTGGAAATTCTTGGTTGACACATAGTAAGGTAAAATATATGACATAATTAATTTTTAATTAAAATTTATTACTTTTAATTAATTATATAATTGATAAATTAAGTTATTAATAGTAGGTTCTTTATTAAGCTTTTATTATGCCAAGTTAAGTTATATGTGTAACAGACGTTACATTGACATTGAAACGTCCGTTACGACAGGTGCATGTAACGTCTGTTACACCTGTATTTACAGTTAATATAATTTTTTTTCTCAAATTTTGATTTTATTAGTTCTGTTACCTTAAAATTAAAGTAGAAAGTGGGAATAAAAGTTTAAAAAACCATTTTTCACAATGTGAGACAAACTTTAGTAAAATTTGTAACAGACGTTACATGCTCAACCTGGTACGACAAATAGACCCCCAGCTAGGCAGTTTTTGATTTAATCACTTGTAAACACACATTTATTTTATATTTAGAGATCTAACATCAGTAATAAACTTATCTGGAACAACTTTGATGACACAATTTACAGATGTAATAAGGTAAAAAGTTGGTAATTTCTGCAGCAACAAAACTTTTACAATACATGCTTTTTGATGACTTCCTCTACCAAATAGAGCTAATATTTGTAAAAACCAATGTTTGTTTCTAATTCTATAGACTTTAAGCTTTACAATGATGTATAACACTTGGGGTTTTGATAAAGTTAATTTTTTTCCACCCGGGTGACTAGTTAGCTGGAATTCACCATTATTATTGCTTGATTTTACAAACAATAGTTTATTTAAGATTTAAATTAAGTGGTTTCAAACTTTACACTGCAGGGGTGCATCTAGAAAGAAATTGGGGCCAAAAACAGCCCCTTCACAAAATTCCGATTCCCAAAAACGGACTTTAATCAAGCTATATGCACTCGCTAAGTGTAATTTTATTTAAAAAAATAATAAATATATTTACAGAAATAGGACCTTATTTTAGAATGAAAAATTATTATCATAAAATTCCCAAAAATGGCCCCTGGCAAAAAATCCTTGATGCACCCCTTCACTGGCTAAGATGTAAGATGCACACCTTCTAGAATGCATGGGACTTGAGGAGTAGTCAGTAAGTCCTTCAACACCACTTTTGGTGTATGACTTTTTAAGGGTAAACAAACTCTTGGACTTGGTCTAGCATCGACTAGACCAGGGGTGGCCAACCCAAATGTTGTTGAGGGCCACTTTGGAAAACCACAATACTCTCGCAGGCCGCGTATAAAATTTTAGGATATTAGGTGCACATAATGACAGTGAAGTAAATTGAATAAATTAGGTATATAAATTAGGGAGTTTCTTAGATCTTTTGCTTAGTTTGACAGATTCCTAAATAAAATATTCATTTAAATTTACCTTAAGGAGCAACCCCAAGAATACCATCTGTAGTATATCCATAGGAACTAAACAGGTGCCGTTAAAAAACACTTGGAATCACTCGAAATTATAAGGAGCCTGTGGTGCTTATAGAAATTTATTTCAGGAGGACCCAAATTTTCTCTAAAAATTGTAGCTAGATTTTTCCATCTGGAAAAAATACACCCAATTCTTCCTCTCATGCCCCATGCATATTAAATTGGTTCAATGCATAAATTAAAATATATTTTTAGTTAGGATTTCCACCTGACTGAACTAATATCCTAAAAAAAGTTGTGAACAATAGAGTTCCTAGTACTAAAGGGGGATCTGGGGGTCCTCCCCCAGAAATTTTTTTGGAAATACTACTCTAATTAACAGACTGTAACGTGTTTTGGTACCCTCTGTCCGAATATGGGGGGCCTTAACTTACCCTAAAACTTTAACTTTTGACTAAAAAAAATTCTTGCGGACCACAAAATTATTTCAAAACGGGCTGCGGGTTGCCAAAGCCTGATCTAAGAGGTATATGGGGGGTCGGGGGTTCTCCCCCGAAAAAATTTTGAATTTTAGTGTGCTAAAAAGTGTTTTGAAGCTACTTTTTGGAGAGTTTTCAGAGAGCTTCACGGGCCGCACAAAATGACCCGGAGGGCCGCATGCGGCCCGCGGGCTGGCCATGCCTGGACTAGACCATTGGGAATTAGCAACAACTAGGCAGTTGCTTACTTTTAATGATTGGATTTTACTAAAGAAGCAAAGCACCTGTTATATACTTACGATGTAGTTGCTTTAACACATTTGAAATAAAGGATTGCAATTCATTGTCCTTTGTCATAAGAATAGCAAGACCATACTTTTCTTCTTTTGAGAATGATTCCACAGGGTATATACCTCTTTGGTAAATTATGCTATTTATGCCATAATCTGGAATGAAAAGAATTAGAATAGAGTATAAAATTTTGTCAGATGTAGAAGATGTAGGCAGAACGGTATTTCTTCATTATCAACCTCGAAAGAAACAGAATTTTGACATTGAGGAAAAAACAGCTTATGTTCTAAAATGTAAGGACTTAAAGGGCCCTTTTGTAAGGACAAGGGTATTTTAAGGAGTTTCCAAGGACTGCACACCCTGGCTAAATATCGCCAAGCTTTTTTAAATACCACAATATAAATTTTCTGATTTTTATTGATAAACTAAACAGTTATTTATTTAACTAAATATTTAAATTTATGAGTTTGAAATTATTCAGGAATATACTTGGTTTTGGGTGTCCAAAAAAGCATGGCAGTATATAGCAGGAACATTAACAGAACTGAACCAATATTTTATCCATTTTCCCGAAAACAGAGCTTTGGTCCTAAGGACCAAATTTAGCACTAATATTGAGCAAAACATCCTTCAACAAGACCTGTGAGGGATGCCAAATAAAACCAAAATCAGATAACATTAAACTTAATTAGGTATCTATCCTCTGGGCATTGAATACTATTTGGGGTTAATCAGTCAATCCCCCATCTTAGGTTAAACTCCAGCATAGCACTTGAATGACTAAGTTGTTTTTATTGCTTGATGTAATTTTCTTTTCCACTTATAAGCAGGTCCTTCAATTCAAAATAAATATTTATATTTCACTCCTATCAGATTAAGACAGGACTGACATTTTCCCCATACGATTCGAATAATTCTACTAATTGCAAATTATAGTGAAGACATTAGTTTGCCTTCGTCTATCTAGAGAAGGTAGCAATTGAAATAGTTCAAAGGAAAGAAAAATCCCCATTAAAAGGTTAGACTACATAGTTTTATTCGCCATTATAATAAAAATATTAATAAAGTCACTCAATAAAAGTATATTCTTATGATGTTTACATAACGTATATAACTCGTGAACTGAAGGTAACCTTTTAGACTCGATTCGTTATAATAGGTTAGGTCAAATAATTGAAACTAAGGAAAAACCATAAATAGAACTCACTGAAAAACTCAGTAACTATGTCTGCAGAGCCTTTCAAAGTAATTGCATTATCTGTTTTCGACATGTTTAAAAATTTTCTTGAAACCTTGAAACAAACTTCGCGCTTCAAAATATTTATAAAATCCGAGTTGAGATGTGCTACATTGGCTTCTAACCTTGGCTTTAAGTTTTTTTTATAATTAAAATAAAATAATCAGTATATCTCTAATAACATAGAATTTAAATAACTTAAGAACACCCAGAACACCCTGAATGATAAAAGAATATTTTCTGGCTAAAAGATAGTGTTTTCCTCCTTTTCAAATATTTTTTGTATATTACAGTTGGCATTTCCGGTTATGTTGCTGCCTGAGTTACGTAATCTTGTTTCTGCTCCAGGCTGGTTTTGTTATTTGTTTATTTATTATTGTTTACAAATTATGCTATTTTGTGATGAAAACGCTAATTATGTGCCATCGTAAAAATTTGAAATCCCTTTGTTGGATGAGAATTTCATCTCTTTGCTGGTGGAAGAATCTTTTTGGACAGCAGTAGAGGTATAACGAGTTCTGGTTTCTTATTCTGGCGATCGTAATTTTCCTCCACAGCTTTGGATAATCAAAGATAAATTTAATCTGTAAGCCTGTTGTAATTTGGATGTTTGTTTAGGGGGATAGTACTCATTTTCTAAAATTTTATTTGAATCCCCCGAAAGTCAATTTAAAAACTTGAAAATCAACATATTCCATACTGCAGGAAAATTTTTATCTTACGACTGTAATTATAAACTTGTGTGGTGTTTTTCTTGATTGATTTCAATGCCAAACTTGTATCAATTATCTCGACCCATTTTCCTTGTTTTGAATTCTTGGGTGGTAGTTTAAAATTTAGCCCTGAGATGTATCCTATTCATTGTGGAATGGATTGACATTTAAACATTAACTATAAAATTGTTACTTAGTACTTCTTTTTAATTTTTTCTAAAATTTACCCTTTTAACTGTGAAGTTAGTTGGTTTTTGGATTAGAAATTAATACTGTTATTTTGAAATTTCCTAACATTACTGTCATATGTAGTATTTTAAAGTTTTGTCATGAATGAATGTCATCTAATGTAAAATTATCCTACCCAAATGTATATAATTATTTTACATTATTCTTTCACAAAATGCTAATAGCTATGTTAACAAGTATTTTATATTAAAATCAAAGATGCTGTAAAAATAGGGTAAGTCATGTCCTATAGCTATTTTGATTGTATGAAAGGTTTCTCATATGCTTTATTTTATTGTGTCATTTATATTTGGCTGTTTTTTTGCCTTATTTGTGGATTAGCCTGTATACTGTAAGATTAGCTGGGCTTAAGCCCCAAGTTTTATGTCCAAATCATATTTATGCAAGTTTTATGCCAAATCATATAGCGATTTATTCCAAATTGTAAAAATATTATTATATATTAAAATCAAGGAAAAACATTAATATGACTCCCCTCCCTTAGCAGTTTTGCTAACAAAATTATATTGTTTTGTGTAATTTTTATGATGTTTCCATTAAAGTCTGATTGACAAGATTTGCACCCGTCTAATCTTAAAGTATTCAAAAATAATTAAAACAACTCTGCTTTAATTGAGCTTTTTTTGTGGTTTATCAGAATATTCTGCAAAATGTTCACTTGTGTAGTGTTTTTGTTTGGCTTATCCACATGTAATACAGATCCCTTTATTCTAGTTTAAAATTTCATTAGGAATTACAGTGCATAATTTTTTATAATGCTTGTTAAAAATATTACATAACATGAGGAACAAAATCAACATCTTTGTTGACGACTTGAAAATTTGGGAGAGGTAGATTCTCAGCAGGTACAAAATCTTTAAAGAGATCTCGATATCATATCACAATTGGCTGAAAAATGGAGTATGTTCTTCATTATAAGTAAATGTCAAGTACTGCATATGGGTTGTAGGAAAGGTAGGGCAGAATTTTATCTGCAAGAGGCTAAAATTAAAGAAGGTAACATGAGGTTTTTAAAATGGTTCATCAGTGTTCAGCTGCTAGTAGAAAGGCTAATAAGATATTGGGATATATTATAAAAACTGTTTTAAGGTCCAAGAATATTATTTTGCTGCTATACAGAGGCTTGGTGAGACCTCATCTAGTGTATGCTATTCAATTTCGGTCTCCATACTTGTAAAAAGGATATTGATTCAATTGAAAGGGTTCAGCATAGTGTTACTAAAATGGCCAAGGATATATCCAATTTAAGCTATGCGGGACGATTAAAGAAGTTTAATATGTTCACTCTAGAAAAAATAAGGATTTGAGGGGATTTGATTCAACTTTTTAAAATGATAAAGCAAAGGCACACAGGCCCTGTAAAGGGATCTGTAAGCAAAAATTCATTCTGAAATTATAAACTTTCAAAAGCAAAAAGCAGACTACAGAACATTTTTAGTTACGTAACCTTAATATTTGTTAATGTTACTTTTTTGCTGTGACTGTGATAACAGTCGATTGTTATTTGTATTCAAAATTAAGAAACACGTAAAACACAAGTGTAGTAATTGTTTTTCTCCCTACAGAAATTTGAAATTCATCATCATGGACTCAAAAATGGACTCCTCTAGGGGCCAATCCCGTAAGAGGAAACTCTGCGACTTGGACAGCCCTGCAATGGACGACAGCTCCAAGATGCCCAAGTCCGACTCGGAAGATCAGACTAAGAAGCAGAATCATAGTGAGATCGAGAAGAGAAGGCGAGACAAGATGAACACGTACATCACTGAGTTGTCTTCCATGGTGCCCATGTGCAATGCCATGTCCCGCAAGTTAGACAAGCTGACTGTTCTTCGCATGGCTGTTCAGCACATGAAGACTCTGCGAGGATCAATCAACTCTTATGCCGAAGGCTTGTATAAGCCTTCGTTTTTGTCAGATGAGGAGTTAAAACACCTCATTCTGAAGGCAGCTGAAGGATTTCTGTTTGTTGTGAGTTGTAACCGTGGTCGAATGCTGTTTGTGTCTGAATCCGTCTCACAGGTTCTGAACTATTCTCAAAATGATCTTCTGGGGCAGAGCTGGTTTGACATACTGCATCCCAAAGATGTTGCCAAGGTGAAGGAGCAGCTGTCCTCCTCTGATCTGTCGCCTAAAGAGCGGTTAATTGATGCCAAGACTATGATGCCAGTGAAGTCTGACATACCCCAAACACAAGTGAGGCTTTGCCCTGGCGCCAGAAGGTCATTCTTCTGCAGGATGAAGTGCAAAGCATCTTCATCGGTGAAGGAGGAGGCAGACACGACCACAGGCATGCACCGAAAGCGGAAATCTCATAGCTCTGACCGTAGGTATTCTGTGATACATTGCACTGGTTATTTGAAATCCTGGGCTCCAGCCAACCTTACAATAGATGTAGAAAGTGATGCTGATACTGACTGTAATCTGAGCTGTTTGGTGGCAATTGGGCAGGTACAGCATTGCTTGCCTAATCCTGTCCCGAAAGATGGGATCGAGCTGAGGTCCATGGAGTTCACGGCTCGGCTAGCTATGGATGGGAAATTCCTCTTTGTTGACCAAAGGACTTTTCTCATGCTTGGTTATTTACCTCAAGAACTGCAAGGGACATCCTGCTATGAGTACTACCACCAAGACGATATTATGCAACTCGCTGAATTCCACAGACAAGTCTTGCAAGGACAAGAGAGGTTAACTAGTCCAGTGTACAGATTCAGACGAAAGGAAGGCAACTTTGCCTTCATCTCTAGCAAGTGGAAAACATTCAGGAACCCTTGGACTAAAGAGTTGGAATACATCATAGCCGTTAACACCCTGGTTCCTATGCTAGACACAGGCTTGGTTGAGAGCTCAAACAGTGCCAGAGATGACATCTTCAACAGTAACAGTTCAAACAGCTTAGACACTGTTCTCTCCTATCTCCCTTCCAGTGGAAACGTTGTTGGAGAATCCTCAAGGAGCTTAGGAACTAAAGTAGGTGCAGGCAAAATAGGGCGTCAAATCGCAGAAAAGGTCCTGGAGCAACAGAGGGTCAACGATATAAATCCGCGGAATGTTCCTTTTGGGGGTGACCCTACTGTTATTCAACAGCTGGGACCTGCAATGCTGTACCCACAGAAAGACAGAGGTTATCAGAGAAACTTCCAAACTAAGTCAGACTTCCCTTCTGGTTTCGAGAGTGATTTCATTGTGAGCTCTCCCTCCCCCGGCAGTGGTTCCTCTCAGTTTGCACTCCCCAACTCTCACAACCCTGTCAACGAGCCCATATCCATGTCCGGTATGGATGCCGTGATTGGACGGGACATGCTCCAGGCGTCCTTCCAGAACAACAACAGCAGCGAAGGAAACGACGAGGCCGCCATGGCCGTGATCATGAGCCTTCTCGAAGCTGATGCCGGCTTAGGCGGGCCGGTGGATTTTACTGGTTTGCCTTGGCCGTTACCTTGAATTCATTTCTTTTTTCATAATTTGATTGAATTGTTAACTAATCACTACTCTTGATAATCATTAATGTCCGTTTGAATGAATTCTCAATCACTTTTAGCACAATACATAACCTAATTCAAACAGTAAAATACTGTTGACTACCTTTTTTTTATGATGAGTTAACCACCTTTTCCTGGCTAAAGTACTGTTAGTTCATGATCATTTCATGTCCAATAGGCAGTTTACTATTAAATTATTCCCTGTTCTGTAAAAAGGCCTGTTATTAATGGATTATCCCGTTGACCGTTTAGCGACCATCAGATTCAGTGAGACAGTCCATAAGATTTGGTAATGCTGTTCAGATTCAGAAACAAGGTCGACAGGATAATAGTAAGTACCCGAAATCCTGATCTTTCGGGGGTTTTCGGTCAATTCATTTGTCTTTTTCCATTCTTTATTTTGGAAGCACACAATTTTCTAATATCTGAGCATTTCATTATGTCTCACTCCAATTTAATCTTTGATCTACTGCTACAAAAGTACTAAACTATTTAATAACCCATTACTGAACATACATTTAAAAAGTTTAATTTTTGCTATAAAAAACATACTTAAAAACAAAATGTTTTAAAAATTTCAGAATGTCTTATTTTGAATGATCATATAATGTTTTTAATACAAGAATATATATTTCTAGTATATTAACCATTTGTGTGGATGATTTTAAACTTAACAAATCTTTTTACATACAAAGTCTCATATTCATAATGAATCTTTGTAAAACTTTAACCTTTAGAGCTTTATTCTCATCAAGACATAGAATAGAAAATATTTTAAAAAGAAGAGATGTAATCATGGAAAATATATAGCTTGAGATGTTATTTAATCAAAGTATTTCGATTAAAAAAACAGAATATTAGGTATCAAAAATTATTTATTGAAACTTTGTATTGTGTATTATTTATTGTAAAAAAGTGTATTTTTATGTAATCAAAATGTTTAAAATATGCTTATATTCTATTTAACACTTTTACACATGTATAACTTTTAGATCATCTTTTAAAAGAAAAAAAATTAAAACAATTATAATCATGTATACTAGGAAAATATATAACATGTGCATTAAAATATTAATTAATATTTAGTAAAAAAAGATGCATTTAGAAATGCAGAAGACTAGGAGTACAAGTGGCAGCGTAAGAAAAGTTTTGTTTATAAGGTAAGGTTAAAAAGTAACCTAATAATATCTGCAACCATTAAATATTCTAATATGAGGAGTAAAAGATGGTATTTGAAAATTGTCGTCTTTTAAAATCTTAGAGATCATCGTTTTAAAGTGCTGATACTGTCCAGCACAGAGTTGGATGAAACATTAGCTAAGACCGCTGTATTTTCATCTGAAATCTTTTACTTCTTACTTACTCCGACTGGGAAAGCCTTTTTGTCTAATTTGAGTTTGACAATTTAATGTAAAGAATTTTTGAAATTTCACCAAATTTGCGCTTACTTACCTTGTATATACAGAATTATTCTTACATTGTTCCAGAGTATCTACCCTTTCACGCATTGAGTGAAATGTGGATGTTTTTTTCCAGTAAGGTAAAAAAATTATTCTACATAGTGAAAGAGCTTCATCTATTAGTTATATTATTTTACTACAAGTTAAGACAATATTGGACCATTTACAAATTACACCACATTGTTTAGAGACTGGTGAAAAGTTCAATTAATATATTTTAAAATGAATTCCTAAATTTAACATCTTTTGTCTTTTTGGTATGTTTTTTCCTTTCTTGATAGAAAATATAATTTTGTTATTTTCTTAAACTTTTCTGATAGAGACTGCAATGGGAACTACACCATCATTCCAATTAATTATATCCCATTGTTGGTATTTCCTGATTATTCTGAATTAATAGAACTTAGTTGGTAAGTTAAATTTCTGAATTTTGAATTATATTTGTGTGGTCATACTGCATTTATAATTATGTCAAACACAACATACTTTCTAATATGTAACTTGTGCACTTATATGAACCTGAAAATATATTTTATGAATTGACTAATAGTATCTATATTTTCATGTTACACCTTTTGGATAAACATTAGGGTGTCTCAAAAAAAACTTTTTTTCGAAAAACCTCGCTCCCCAGGGCTTTTCCCATTCCTTTTGGTCCCAAAAGATAGTGTGTAAAGTTTCAGCCCCCTAAGTTAACTCTAGGGTTTGCCTGTAGAGCCCCAAAGTTTGAATAAAGTGGAAAAAATGACCAATTTTCAGAATTTTTAAAAATTATATTTTCAGATTGATACTGCGATAAAATTGGTTCAAATGGGTCATTTAGGACTTATTTAGATGGAATATATTTATTTATGTGTATTAACTGCACCCTATAGCCCTTATAATTTAAGCTTAAAACGTACTACTTAAGGACGTTGCACTCGCCAAAGCTTATAATGCACTACAGGTGGACGAAATGAATTAAATTTGGATTTCTTCGAAGGAACTCCCTCAAATGATGCCATTTGGTGCTAAATTGATAGTATAAATTATAAAAACCCTTGAAATAACAGTAATGAGGTCTTCCACTGAGCTTTTAATGTAAAAAGTGATTTTCTTCAAAATTTCTCTTTTCCAGCTGATCAAACCCAAAATTTATATTAAAAATGATGGTTGTTGTACTTTTTTAGATACCAAACATTGAAATCTTTATAGGGGTTTCCTTTTTAAGAAATAAAATTAAATTTTAAACCGCACAGATCGAAAATGACATGGAATATTCCTATACCAGATGTGAAAATTTATTTTCTTTTTTCAAAGTTAGGAAAATAGTTTAAGGCTTGTGAATCTTGGTTGAAATGTTAAAGATAGCAGTTTTTAATTCAAAATTTCCCCTAATACGTTAAAAGGAAGTAATTTTCCAAACTTAAAAAAAGAAAATCGATTTTAACGTCTGGTATAGGAAATATCCATGTCATTTCTGATCTGTGCGGTTTAAAATTTAATTCTACTTATTAAAAATGAAACCCCCATAAAGTTTTAAATGTTTGGTATCTAAAAAAGTACAACAACCATCATTTTTAATATAAATTTTGGGTTTGATAAGCTGGAAAGGAGAAATTTTGAAGAAAATAACTTTTTACATTAAAAGCTCAGTGGAAGACCCCATTATTGTTATTTCAAGGGTTTTTATAATTTATAATATGAATTTAGCATCAAATGGCATCATTTGAGGGAGTTCCTTCGAAGAAATTCAAATTTAATTCATTTTGTCCACCGGTAGTGCATTATAAACTTTGGCGAGTGCAACGTCCTTAAGTAGTACGCTTTAATCTTAAATTATAGGGGCTATAGGGTGCAGTTAATACACATAAATAAATATATTCCATCTAAAAAAGTCCTAAATGACACATTTGAACCAGTTTTATCGCAGTATCAATCTGAAAATATAATTTTTAAAAATTCTGAAAATAGGTCATTTTTTCCACTTTTTTCAAACTTTGGGGCTCTACAGGCAAACCCTAGAGTTAACTTTGGGGGCTGAAACTTTACACACTGTCTTTTGGGACCAAAAGGAATGGGAAAAGCCCTGGGGAGCGAGGCTTTTCGAAAAAAAGTTTTTTTTGAGACACCCTAATAAACATTTGTAGAGAGATTTAAAACACTGTATGCACTATTAAAGGAGATAAAAACAAACAAAACTATCATACCTAAAACTTATTACAACACAATAAATTTGCAATTAAATGTCGGTGACAAATGAACTTCCCCATGTAATTAGTAAAACTATTCTTGTAATCATGGTTTGCAATGTTGATTCTTGTTCTAATGATTTATGATTAACACAGCTTTCAAATTAGCTCTTAGACCTTTTTGAAGAGAACACAATACACCTCGTGGAAAGTTTTTTAATGCTGTTAACAGCTTCTGGTATAAAAATTAAAAAAAATATTTTTGCTTGGTTTTAAAAAGCTATAAAACATTTGTTAAAATAGTTTCAATTTTAACTTGTGTATAACCTCTTAGTATTTAAATTTTTTAGCTTAGTATGCAATAGATTTAAAGATCCATTACATTAGAGTTAGTCAAAAGAAGCCCTAAAGAACAATTAATTACTAAGTAATTATCCGATGATTGTATAACAGGTGCTTAAATTTTAAAAAATCCTTGATCAATCAGAAAAAAAAATCTAGGTAGTTAATTAAAGCTTAAAAAATACTTCAGTTAAGTTTTTTTGCAATTGTAAATGAATTTTATAAACTAAGTTTTTAAAAGTTTAATTTGTTTCTATTAAATTAGTTACTTGTTTACTAACTTATGTTTTCGTCTGTGGTAAACATTGCATATTTTTTTCATGTAATCTTATTAAGGTAAAATACTTATAAAATTGTTAAATTATTGAACAACAATTTTGTTTTAAGATGTGTTTATTATTGGTAAATTATTACATCTCCATTTTACTTGATACAAAAATTTGCAATTGTTGGATTTCCCCCTCTTGTTATCCAATTATAATAAATTTAAAGGAAAATTAATTGAAAATGAATGTTTTTTTAATGTTTTGTTAATTCTTTTGTGTTTTGTTATGAATCTTTTGTTATTTCTTTTCTGCAATTGTTCTTTTACCATTGACTGTTCTCAGCAAAATAACATATTGCAGTGCTTTCAATTTCCTTCTAGAAATATATTTTGTTAATTCAATGTATTCATTCTGTTATCAAATTGATTTATTTTTAAACTTATGTTTAAGTTTACAGCAATATATATATATATATAATTTATGGTTAATATGTTATAGAATATTCTAAATTAAAAGTGTCTAACATGAATTAGACAAATGCAAAGTATTTTATCGATTGTTTAAACAGAGTATATATTTTTATCAAACATTGTCTTATAATAATCAGAGATATTGAGTTTGGAAATGCAGCTATTCATACATAGTTCATTTTCTTTCTTTGTGAAAACTATTTGCTCTTCAATGTTGTAAGCCTTGTTTCATTTTTATGTTTGTAGTTCAGGTAACCTTGTGATTAGGAAAAGAATCTGCAGCTATATTTAATTTTTAGCCTCCTACCTTCTTTAGTTAACCTATTTGAAAGAAAAAAATAACAATGCGTGTTTAATTTTAGAGTTTTAAAAATAAAAACAAAAGTAATCACATAACTTTAAAACAGGTAGAAAAGTCAAAACTGAGCTTCTTTTAAACTAAATTGTTACATAATTATATTTGTTATAAAGTATTGACTTATATGATAATTTTTAAAAGAAATATTTTTTAAAAATTTTTACACTTCTTTATTTGAAACTGATTCTATTTAAGGGACAGATAATCTTTATCTATAGAACTTGTAAGCCCTATAAATAATAAATTAAAAATAATTATATTATTTGTAACTAAAAAATAGTAACTTGGATACTTAAAAATTCGTAAACTTATCTGACGAATACCGCAATTTTAGGAAAATTATTGCCAATATAAATATTTTATCGGGTTCATTTGTTTTCATATACTACTTTAAAAGTCAAAATATATTTTGCTCGAAATTTCTTTTAAAATTTTGATTATTTTAATTTTTAAATCTAAAAAACAGGCATGAGATTCTTCCGAATTTTTTCGGAATTTCCGATTTTTTTGAGAATTTTCGGACTTTTTCCGAATTTTCCGATTTTTTTGAGAATTTTCAGACTTTTTCCGAAATTTTCAGACTTTTTTCACATTTTGAAAATTAAGCGATTCTAAATGTTAATTTTTTTACATCCTCAAAAAATTTTTGAAAGAAAAATTCAAGTAACGTAAAAACTAGAACTCTACCTCCCCTTATCAGCGCCCGTTCCCCATCGTTCCGGACAGCGCGTATCGCTCTTCGGTTGACCTTGCCCAGTTGCTTTCATTCTTTCTGTAGGCACGTAATTTTTTAATTGTTACATTAAGATGGAATATTAGTTAAGAACCTGATTAGTAATGACGACCTCGCGAAACGATATCGTTGTCCGTTTGGATGGAACTGATGTTCAACCGATAGACAAAGGAATCGAGAACAGCTGGCTGGAGTTGGCTAGAGAAAAAATTGATGGCGTGTTCGTTCAAATCCATAAGAAAAATCAGTAAACCCGGATTTGCCTACTGCTTAATATGATCTTAAGATAATCTTCATATTTTATTTGATTTTTTCCTTCTCACTAGATATCGCCGTTATAGTCAAATAATTTGAAAGAGAACATCTTGGCCTTTTCATCACCATGTAATATTTTTAATATCTGAGGTTTTTTTTAGGAATATAGCAAGATTTATGCATAATGCATCAACAGCTTTAATTAATGTGAATGAGAAGTGATCTTTTTTCCCTAGCTGATATAAACTTTAGCTAGGTTTCAGCTGATTTCAGCACCTTTTTTTCTTTTATTGGAACTCAAGGGGAGTTGGAGTTTTTATTATGACAGTTATTACTATTTATTTCTTCAAGATTTCGCTTGCATTCGGATGGAATTATTTATTGCTAAAACAGAAAACATGTATGTGTTTAAGTGTTTAGTTGAAATGGAGATGGAAATAGATATTTTTTTAAATATATATTCAGAATTTAAGATGCTTAAACGATTTCGGTGCGGTAAAAGTAGCTGCGCGCTTTGCGGGTCTTAAGTGAAAGAAGATATAAATAGGTTTTGTTCTAAATAATTTTATTTATCTTCATGAATAAGTTACTTGTGATAAATATCTCCTCATTTTACGACATTTTTCTCAGTTTTATGCGTCTTGGGTATATGGAATTGTTAATTTTTAAGCATTATTTGTTTTTAAAAATTTTTAAAGGAAATAGTGGGATAGCAGTACAATTTTTTCAGCATTTAATTTGAATGTGTTATGCTGATCATATGGTAAAAATTAGGTATTTTAGACCACAATTTTAATTGCTACGACTTTTTACTGATGTTCATCATCTTAGACGCAAGTAGGTGCCAAGTATTACGATTTGACCGTAATATTTACGGATTCGATAGAAAATTACGGTGTTACGGACATCGATTAAAAATTACGGATTAAATGAAGTCTCGAAAATTTCTGCGCTTTAAAAATGTATATGCTTCCCTTTTCTCCATGCAAAGTACGATTTTTCATGGTTTCGTCAACTCGTAGCCTGTATGACAACCTGGGGAAACTTTAATATCGTTTCCATCAATGTTGAGTGGAATTTGGGCCTGCTATTGGTCTATGGTTTTGTTTGAGGGAGGTCGGATTGTTGAACCTTTCATCCAGGCATGAGTTTCTTCCGCAGAAAATCGAGACGTCTCGCTTTTTCATTGTTTCGCGGCCCGCGAACTAATTGTAATTCAGATTTTCTTTTCCGGATTATTTTCAAGAAAAATCACGAGTTTTCGCGGAAAATCGTGAAAGTTTCGTTTTTGTTTAATTCGCGGAGTGTACCGCTTCTGCCGCGATGCTTTCGTGGAAGGCCGCAGACGTCAGGTTTAAGTCGGCTTTAGTGATGGGCGATTCAACTCTTTTGCAAGATCAGATCTGAGTAACTCACTCCCCTTAAGGAGTTAACTCTTTAATGTAACTCAGTAACTCCCAAAATCTATATACATAAATGAATGTTCATCTGATTGTAAGTCCGTTTTAGTTTTAAACTTTTCGAACCTACATTCACTTTAAACCATACCAGAAAGCTACTCGCTCCCAGAAAGTTTCCTGAAGAATAATAATTTGAAATTGAAGCATCCCAATAATTTTTTTGGTCTATTTTCGGCTAAAAAAAACCCGTATTTCATTCCTAAACCATGACATCATGGCAAAACCACCAATTGTTGTAATTAAAGATAATATAATATTAATTGTTGAAGGTATAACATCGATTGTTGTAGTATGAACATAAAAATGCTCCTTTTTACATATATGGACTGGCGAAGCCCGTGTCTAGCGCCACAGCGCTAGTATTATATAACTTCTTAATCTTAACTACGTACATACATCAACTAAAAAGTATGCCGGAAAAGACATTCAAAAAATAAAAAGCTTTTATATTGAACTGTAAACGAAAACGGAAATAAACCTTTAATATTTCGCCTACTGGGAAAATTTTTTAACAATTTACTAACAAAAACCTACCTACAAAACAGAAGAAAGAGGGAAAGGAAATTCCCCAGTAGGGGAAACGACCGTAGAACCAAATATTCAGACACTAACACATCAAGTTTAATATATTAATCAGCAATACTAGGTATATTTCAAAAGAAAAAATACTCCAAAAATAACCACCTATCTTACAATTCGAATTCAGGCATCCAATCCAATTTAATCCGCGAACATTCTACTGCAAACTTTAACTATTCTAAATTTACTGGAAAGTAATGGTCACCAGAATGAAAAACCAATACAATTTTTCTAATAAGTAATTTAGTTTTAATCACTCATTCATCTAAAAAATGGCGAGTTTGAGACAAAAAACACGCTAAGAGCAGAAGGTTTTGGCAAGACGCCAACGTTATCGGAAATGAACTACAAACCTTCCTTCCCGCCCTTTGAAGACACCATCATAGCTGGTAGAGGTAGACAAGAATAGCTCGTGTTTCAATTCTCAAAAATCAGTTGAAAATTTAATTTTTAAATCCAAATCAATCGCCTCATTAATCAAATAAAACACTGCTAAACCATTAAAATATTAATTTATACAGCAATCCTTTCGTTTAAGATCAAATATTTTTTATTAACAACTAGTATTTTAATTAACAATAGCTGTCAGAAGTAGTAAATGTATGCCTTTCAATAATGGCAGCTCGTTTAACGAAATTCATCTTTTCGCAATCTTTTTTAATCGTCGAAATTTTTAATGGAATATCTAAATATTAAAGGATTATTAGAACTTGATAATCGTGAGAATATAAAACCATAAATATTTTTTTAATTGTGTGCAGCAAATTTTGTCAACCTAAACATTGTGATTAAGACAATGTATAATCACGCTCACAGTGCCGTGTAGAAGAGGTGTATAATAAACAATCATGGCCTCCAAAAATCGATCTTGAGAAACCGCGGGGAGTGAGGAATTAACTCTTATGAACTATCTGATCCCTGGGAGTGGGATTGTCGGAGTGGGAAGACCGATCTGAGGCCATCTGCTCCCAATCCCAGCTCTCCTGGGATCAAAGGAGTTGAGAGCACACAGCAAATAACTCCCAAAGAGTGGAGACTAGGAGCAAGCAGCTCTTTTAACTCTGTCAACTCCTAAAAGGAAGACGTAATTCCTTCGGTTCTTCTGATCAAAGTGGGTTGTTATGGCAACGGATTACGTAGGCGCTTCGCTCGCTCGCTCATAGCAGATGATAATCACCGGCGGCCGGCGGCGTGCTGCCATCTAGTGTTTCTTGGAGGTAATATCACAAGGATTTCAAGGTAATACCACAAATTAAATCTTAAAAAGGTAAATTTTAAAAAGTACAACTGAGCTACCACTCTTTTTTCCCCACTCCTTGATCCTTCACTCAGTTTAAGGAGTTAATTCACTGAGTTAACTCCTCAAATAATCGCCCATCACTAGTCGGCTTCTTCTCGCGTTGTTATTGCGATGTAGAAAAAACAACTTGACCGTGTTTCGAAGCCAACAAGTCCGGTGTTACTAAATCGTACAACAGCTCTGGTTACGGAAAGCTTTTTTGAAACTTGGCAAAAACTTTTTTCGGAAGTGCCCCCGGCCCGTGGGAGCAGCTCGATAGGGGCCGCCCGTCGCGAAAGGAATAAAGAGAGGCAAAGCCCTCACTTAAAAAATTTGGATGGTGTTCCAAAATAAGCTAAAACCTTGATTTTTAGGATCAAATTTTCAAAATCTTTCTGGGGAGACCCCCAGACCCCCTTTTGGTACATGGAACTTTATTATACCCAATTTTTCGTATTATTGTCATTTATATGCCAAAAATCAAACTAAAAATTTATTTAAAAGATACATTGAACCCATAAAACTAAAAGGAGGGGTTTTTTTCACAAAATTTCGTTCCCGCAGTTTTTCCGAATTTTTGCTTTTTTGTCAATCTCATCCCTGAAAAAATTATGTTTAAAATTTTGTTTTGTTTGATTGTTTGTTTTAGTTTTTGGTTTAAATATTTCTATTCTAAATGTTTAATAAAGTTCTTGTAGAATTTAAGGTGGTTCTAACCGGAGGCAGGATTGATAAATTTAATATTTAAATTAAACTTTCTACAACGTAAGCTTGTGCCATAAATGCATTATCAATAGAGGCATGTTAATCATTTTAGTGATATAAGTGTTTAATGTACTTGGTTTCGAGAAGGCTATTCATCATGAAATCAAACTATATAATGAGCTTATAATTAAAAAATACCCCAGAGGATATTTTACTCAAGCAACTGGAATACTCTGTTTTTTTATTTACTCATTGCTTATGTAAAAGTTTATTTTTTAACAATTTGCATTTGACAGGTAGTCTAAATATTTTTAGTAAATCTCTTAATTATATCTACATTCATATTGATATACTTTATTGAACTTTTTGTCTAAAAATCACAAAATCAACTTTTGGTGTTACCTTTCAACCGTTCTAGGATGTTAATAACATTTTCAACTTGTGGATCTTTGGATGTTTATATACCTGCATTAAATTAGTCAACTGTCTTTAATTGAGCAGAACACTTAACATAGTTCCGTTAATTTTCTTACTGTATGTAAGTTTTCAACCTCATCTTGTAACTGCATCACACGATTTTTTATTAACTTGAACTTATGTTACATTTCATGCAAAACAAAAATTATATAGACCCTTGAATTCAAATTATTCTGCAGAATACCAATTATGAATTATTGGTTTGTGTGAATGAAATATTGTGTTCTATCATTACTTTTAAAATTTGTTATGTACTTAAAACTTATTTTTAAATTTATAAGTGTTTGTGAGTTTAAGCCTTTATTGACTCTGATAAATTGTGTTATGCTCTTTACTAAGACTGGCTATAAAGCATAGATGAATATTTGTCTTGTATTTATAATGTGAGCTAAAAACTTTATCTTGAACAAACCCACTTTCACATGTCACTATTTGCATTGAAAAAAATGTTTGTTCTGTTTTTCTGGCCATTCTTTTCATTGTAAATAAGTTGAGTCATTGCCAAACTTTTTATTTTGCTCACTAATAACATATCAGTGTTATATTTTTGTTGTTTTTCAAATATTTATATCAAGTCATACAAGTTGTTTTCCTTTTGCATGTGTAAATAGTTTCATGCATATTTTGTTTAAATATTTTCTTGATTGTTTTTGAAATAAATTCATATTTTATCATTTTTAAAGTTCACTGTGTATTCTTTATAAATGTTGACTGAAATTATAAATTTGCTTTTAATTCATAAAATCATTTGTTTAATTGAATTTGAAATTTAGGTTTATTTAACTTTTTAAACTTCTTCTAGAGTATTGTATTCATTTCTATATGATTGACTTAAAATGCAATTTTTACTACTGCAAACAAATAGTAAAATCCTTCATTTAAGCTTTCAATTGGATTTGAAAAAAAAATTAATTTACATGTATCAACCTGGAAACTACTATTTGTAATGTGCAGTATATTTCCCACATTTTTCTATTTGATATTCTGCAAAAGCACCAAGATAATGTTATTTTAGGTAAAAAGTTTATAAAATGTTACTTTTTTATAAAGTACCTATTACTAAATTAAAAAAAATTCTATTGAACTTACTGTTTTATTAAATCTTTAACAATTTTTGTTCCTTGATTCTTTTAGAAAAATATTTACTTTTTCTTTAAAAACTTTAAAATAACCTAATAGCTTTAAAGTTTTGCTAATTTTCCATTTAATATCCGAGTCTATTTCAATTTCCATTTTAAATTTTCAAGAAATAGGGTCAATTTATTTTTGTGTAATAAAAGTACATTTCCCCCTTAGGTAGTGTAATGATTTTTCATGTTAAAAAAAGGGAAATAAGCTATATTCTTTTTATTTTAATGAAAAATAAACATTCAGATATACAAATAAATAATCTTAACAAAAGATATTTTCTTCTTATATTAAATGCATTTGGTTTTCAACTTGAAAAACTCTACTCACTGGGTTCCAGTTTCGGATCTTTGAACAAGCATGAAATAAACCTTATTTTTACATCTGATGGTTATAGAAAGCAAAACAAATTATTATTATACTTTGCTGAGATTTATATTAATTTTCGTATTAATTTCATTAATTGTCTAGACACCACTGTTATCACGAAGACTTGACCGTTAGCTCATGCTTCAAACAAGGAATTCGGATTTATCTCTGAAAGTAATGGCAATGAAAGGCAAAGTTCTCCTGCTTTCATTTTTTCAGTCATTCAGTCTAGTCATTCATAACACGACACGGATGTAGTACTGATGAGAATATGAATCTAAACTAGTGAGATGAATTTCTTCGATCTTTTTCTTTCTTCTCATCCTATTCATCTCTTTGTAAAGAGCATTTTCTTCGGAATTCGTTGTCAACTTCATGCAGCCATTTGTTTGCCACTAGAAATAAAATTTACTGATCAAAATAAATTTAAACATTTGTGCAACGTTAGAAGAGAAAATGAATGGTCTGAACGGTACCCAATTAATTATAAATGGATATAATGGACCCTTAAAGAAGGGTAAAGATTGAGATAATTATTCAATTACTCCATTAAACCTTTCCTCAAGTCAGGCATGGCCGTTCATAGTAGTATAATTCTACTTTTTTTTACTGAACACCAACAGTTTAACTTAACGACTTTCACAAAACTATTCCAAACAAATTTGTTTTTTTTTGTGTTAAGTTTTGTCTCTTCATTCAGTTAATACCAGTACCATCGCAATCTTTTAAACAATTAATATCAGTGACCTCTTACAATTTGTACATTTAAAAAAATTTCTTATTCAGGCTACATGAAAATAAACATGAAATTGGGTGATGTTTTTCTATTCATGTCAAGAATTGGAAATTTTTTTGTTGCACTTACCCCACTTTGATCCAGTCAGTACCGGACAGGCTGCATGTTTTGTGTTCAAGTCACCATCTCCACTTTTTCTTAAATTATACCAAAAAGCTGCAGAGCCCTGAAATGAATTAACATTTATATCGGCATGTTCACTGTGAAGAAGACTAATAGCCTTTGTTAGAATATTGTTGGGTAGTCTATTCCTCTCTCAGAAGGTTTGTTATGATAAAGTTTAAATTTTAACACAGTTCATAGTTTTTTTTATCCTTTTTTGTCCAAAAACAATTGAATATTTTTAGTGAAGAAGTAAAACCGTAAAAGATTAAACCTTTAAATTAAAAGAAAAGTTACTTTGAATCAGCACTTGAGTCAACCTTTCATTATGTCCGTTTTAGATTTAGTTTGTTCCTACATAACGAGGAAAAGTCGAAGGAAGGAAAGTATACTTCATTTTGTAATCGTACTTTCAAAGTTCCAGAAAGTGAAATTTTCTGTCTCAATCTTTGTGAGTTAATGAAACACTTGTGGAAATAATATGAGGATATTAAATTATTTCATTAATGCTTACAAGTAGAGTTTGATTCCTGAAAAATTTTTGAGGAGAATTTAAAAAAAAATATTTCTGTATTTTATAAACCTTTTACCTTTCTGGGTTTAACTTGCACTCCTATGCTTGGGAATACTGTGGATCCTCCAGCTTCAACATCAGTAAGCTGTTAACAAAAAAATCCTCCCTTTACTGAATTTTACTTAGATTGACTAATTATATCAACATCTTAAACTTACATAATAGATCCAAGTAGCTATTCGATTTCCGATACCGAAGAATGCAAATCTGTCGGCTTCTCCTTCCTACAAAATTTATATAACAATTTGTATAACCACTATTACTTGAACGTATATAAAATTAATATTATTTTGGGGTTGTGTACTAAAAATATATTGGTGTGTGTTAGATGAAGAATACTTAACCGTATAATTAACAATATTTTGTGGTGTAGTAAACAATACATTGTCATTTAATTTAAAAAATTATAATGCGTATTATTTAACTTTTTTAAAACCTCGTGATCTTTTTATGGGTGCCACTCTTCTGTTCTGGGGATGAAATTCCGTCTTTTTAAAATTTCTGTGAACGGAATTCCGTCCCGGGTATATTGAAACCCAAAGTAAGCTGATCAATTGGCAGCTATTTTTACTAAATTTCAGTACTTATATAGCTCATTTTGCTCATAAACAAGCCAATTTTACTTAGATATAGCTTTAGCTTAAAATTTAAGGAACTATTTAATTGTTCATCTGATAATTTTTTTAGTTTTTCTTCAATTTGAAAACAATTGCTAGACTGGGCGGAAATAGTTTAAAGTTCTGCCTTGCAATTTTTGAAGAGTAGCACCAATGCATTTTTTGGCTGGTCCCAAACGTTTTAGTTCAAAATATCTTCCTACCTTTGTATAGATTTTTTTTGTGAATAATTTGTTCTGCAAAATTTTCTACGTTTCGGAATACAATGTTCAATCAAATTTTTTTTATTGCAACCCCATGTGTTTGATGAAGTAAATCAATTTGCATTTATATTATAATTCATTAAAATGTTCAAAAATAGTCCATAGCTGCTAAGTAACGTATATAGTGTTTCCTTTCACAGAATTGTTTCTTATAATTTGCATTAAGGAAATGACTTTAAAATGTACCTATTATTTAAACCTGAATATGAATATTTTTGAAGTGACTACTCTTATGAGAGTATAAAAAATTATGTCCGCGACGCCTAAAGAAGTACTCACTCTTCTAAAGTCATAGTGTGGCTCATAATGACCACCTATCCCGTAGTTGATGACGTGTAATTCTTCTGCCGAACTGGTAGCGAGGCCTGTGACTTCTTGAATGAACCGAGCAGATTTGGCGATAACGGGATGTTCAAAATCCTCCAACCAAGCACTGAAATGAAAGAACAGCAAAACTTATGAAAGGTTTGGTGTTTATAGGCGCTTCATACACTGTAAAAAAATACGGCACTTTACACAAAAAGTGGTGGATGAAAATTGCCCACACATACATTGAGAGATGTTACACCGCGATACGGAGGGACATTCCTCGAGTCTAGGTGAGAGATGCCTTCGTATCGCGGTGTAACATCTTTCAATATATCGAGGGAATTTCTATCCACCATTTTTTGTGTAATGTGCTGTATTTTTTGCAGCGATAGTTATGGAACGTATACAGTAGGTAAAAAAGGGGGATTAGGGGTTCCCACTCTCTTCTTTTTATGAGTTTTTTTGTTTTAAATAAATAATGAAATTCGCAACAGGAAGTTCGGAGTTATTTTTAACATTAAGCAGTGGGGTTAAAAATTTTTCTGGTACATCGTTCAAACGTTGATAATCATAATATTCCAACTTATGTAACATGAAACTAAAAATTACTTTTATAATTTACAGGTTCATATGTAGTTTAACAACTTTTAAAGGAGTGAACTAAGTTTCCCGAGAGAAGTTGGAAAGTCTATATCCATACCCTATACGCTAAAAAGTTAATAGCCTATCAGCTTTATTTCTGTTTAATATTACGTTTAAGTGAACTAATCATACTATACAGGGTGATTCAGAAATAATCATCAATAATTGAGGGGGAGGTAGAGGGGCCCTAGACAACAAGCATATTTCGAATATGGATGGTGGGACGCAGCCTTATCGTTAAAGAGCTAGGACCTAATGTAGTGCGAGCGCGTTTCAAAAGGCCGTTTTTACAAAGCCCGTGTGACGAAACAAAACATAATAAAATGAAAAAATCTATTGCATGAGGTAAGGAAGTATCCCTACTAATTACACCACGAATTCGATAGAATTTGAACCATTTTCTAAACCGTGGAATGAGTTCCAAAAATGCAATATTAATCTTTTAGTCAAAGAATGGAATTCTCTGGTATTTAGAAAAATGATGATCGGGGAAGGAAATTTCTATGATCGTAACATTGATCATTGAAACTGTTTGATCATTGAAAATTTATTTTTAAATTATATTATTTTTCTAAATACCATTAAGGGAACTCCATTGTTTGACTAAGAACTAAGAGATTAATATTGCACGTTTTAAAACTCACACCACAGTTTAGCAAGTGGTCCAATTTCTATCACATTGAGGATTTAAGTAGTACGGATACTCCTGTACCTCCTACAATAATTTTTCTTATTTTATCATGTTTGTTTCGTCACACGGGCTTTCTAAAAACGGCCTTTTGAAACGCGCTCGCACTACATTAGGTCCTAGCTCTTTAATGGTAAGGCTGCGCCCCACTAAGGTACGTCGAACCGCAGTTATTTCAGAGGACCAAATCTTAATAGTGCGGAAAACTTGCCTACCCATAACAGTAACTCGTGTGTGAAATTTTAGCGCGATCAAATAATATCTTCTGTTCTGTTTTTTATCCTAAAGTTTTGACTTTTTACCAAAAATTTGCTATTTTGTAGTATTTCTTACGGTTATGTGGCCTTCTGATGCTCAGATTTTTTTCAGGAGGTGTGTTAGGGGTTTAGGGTGATTGTTCCGTGATCCCCATCCTCACACCTCCCTTTTCCCCAACGGGAGCTGGGGTTTTGAGGGCGAGCGCTTCTAGTAATGTTGGCTTTCCCTCCAAACGCCAACCCAAAACCCTCCTTCGTTGCCCGTTTTGTGCACCAAAATATCACGTAATCAAATTTTTTTCAACAAAGTGACCCAGAAACAACCACTGAGTTGTATCTTTCCATCAAGTTCCCTGTATTTATTATTATTTTTAAATTTTTCATTTTCTTTAATTCAAACAATTGTAAATTCAAGTGGGGTAAACGAGACGAGTTCAAGAGGAAAATTGACAGATACTGGGATTCCGGTAGTGTGGGTTAAAAAGACTGGACCAACCTTGCTGGGCTTACGCCTGTAGTTGGTCGACTTAATTTGTATTTGTATTTGTAAAACTTGCAAACAAGTACTTTTTTACAATCAAAGAAAAAATGTTACCCCCACTCGAAAATCGTAAGACGTGATTTTTGAATGGCTCATTCCCTGAAAAACCAATCAGATAAATTTAGGACTAAGATTATTTTACTATCTGTTTAGCTGTAGCAGTATCCCCTCCCCACTCTGTCCTCCCCTTGTATGCTTCGAAAATATAGGGGTATGCTAAGGGAAAAGTACGTTCTTTGGAAGTAAGTGGGAGTACTTTTTGATCATACACCAGATGTAATTTCAGAGTGATATCTTGATCACTACATGGCAAAAGAGAAGAGGTAAAATCAAGAAACTTATTTTCATCGATTACTATTCCTAGAAATTCCAACTTTATTTTATCTAGACTAAATACACAGGTATCGGCCTCAACAACGACGGAAGGTCTGGGTCCGACCCCGTTTATGCCATGTACTTACTCCTTACTGGGTATATTCCACTATGATTCAATATCATACGGTTCAATATATACGACGGTTTGCAGCATTTCTTTTATTCTGTCATACGCACAAGGTATTTACCTCTTCAGTTTAGGGAAATTCTCTACAAATGCATTAGAAATTCATTTTTTTGCATAACCAGAAAACATCTTTCTTATAGCATGATGGCTAATCAAATGATATCATAGAGAAAATGTGCTTAAAAATTTTGTCAAACAATTGGTTGAAAGTGGTCACAACTTAGGCATAATTTTAATTCTTTCTTAGTTACAATTTCAAAGCGACACGTTATGTTGAAATTATATTACATGGAAAGTGCTCAGATTACAGTTTCACCAGTTCTTAGGAACTGAATCATGAGGACAGTGAGGCAGGGATAATGCTCACACAGGACAGTGTGAAGAGGGGGAGTTCTTGAAGTTACCACTACACACCGTCAGTGAAGAAAAAAGTACAGTTACTAGATCTTCCAGCAAGGTGTGTGGTGCCACGGAAATAATCAAGAAATAAATGGGGATATATTTCCTTATTTAAAAACAGAAAACACTAGAAATTTACTCAAATTCTTCTTGAATTATAAATATTCTTCTCCGGAATTTTATTTTGGCTTTATACCACAGAGTGGTGATTCTGCTCAGAACGACTCCGTCAGATTATCTCTTAAATAAATGAAAGAGCTGCCTAAAACAAAATCCGACTGTATAATAGCACTAGTTTAGACGCACTGCATCTCCATAGACTTCCTTATGGCAATTCCCAGTTTGTAAAAGCTTTGATTGTAAAAAAAAATACTTGTTTGCAAGTTTTGAATTAAAGTAAATGAAAAATTTAAAAATTATAAATACAGGGAACTTGATGGAAAGATACAACTCAGTGGTTGTTTCTGGGTCACTTTGTTGAAAAAAATTTGATTACGTGATATTTTGGTGAACAAAACGGGCAACGAAGGAGGGTTTAGGGTTGGCGTTTGGAGGGAAAGCCAACTTAACTAGCAGCGCGCTCGCGCTCAAAACCCCAGCTCCCGTTGGGGAAAAGGGAGGTGTGAGGATGGGGTTCACGGAACAATCACCCTAGAACCTAACACACCTCCTGAAAAAAATCTGAGCATCAGAAGGCCACATAACTGTAAGAAATACTACAAAATAGCAAATTTTTGGTAAAAAGTCAAAACTTTAGGCCAAAAAACAGAACAGAAGATATTATTTGATCGGGCTAAAATTTCACACACAAGTTACTGTTATGGGTAGGCAAGTTTTCCGCACTATTACGATTTGGTCCTCTGAAATAAGTGTGGTTCGACGTACCTTAGCGCCCCACCATCCCTATTCGAAATATGCTTGTCTAGGGTCCCTCTACCTCCCCTTCAATTATTGATGATTATTTCTGAATCACCCTGTACATTATCTTCCAATATAGAGTTAAAACCTTAATAATGTATCATTTTATCATCCTTTTAAAATTTTCTAACTTAATAAAATAGTGCAATTAAGATGAAATTACCTTTTGCTAACTCTGTATTGAGCGGTCTCTAAATTCCCCGTTTCAGAATTAGCAACAGTGGCTCTCTCAAGCTGTAAAAATGTTATTAGTATAAATGAATAGTTTTTACTTCTTGAGTAAGAAATAAATCAAAGTGATTATTCAATTATGTGTTATAAACATACATTAAGTAAAGGATAAATGATAATGGGCAATTCCCGTATTTTTTTAGTTCTTAGCTTATATATTTACACTAAAAATTTTAATAAAAATTTAGTTAATTCAATATTTTAAAGTAAAAAAGGGACAATCGTTTAGAATCTTAAAAATCAGTATTTCGGATAAAATTACGCCTATTTTTTTCGTGTCTCTTTTTTTTAAAGTCAAAAGTTTCCTTAAAATTTTACTGCTTTCAAAAGATCTTTGCTTTCTGAAGAAAAAATTCTAAATCCTGAATCTTTTCTCAGAAAAGATTCTGTTTTTCAGAAGCTCTTTGGAAGTAAAAAGTGAAAAAAAAAATCAAATCATAAAAATGAGTTAAACACTACTTTGAGGGGCAAGTTTGCATGATTTTGAACTTTCGAGTACCAAAATTAAAATCCTATGTTTATTTAAGAGTATAATCTAAAGTATAATCTACAGGGTGATTCTAAATTACGTGGACAAACTTCACATGGGGGTAGAGGGGACCTAGACAAGCATATTTCGCATAGGAATGGGGGGGCGCATCCTTAACGTTTAAGAGCTAGGACCTAATGTAGTGCGAGCGCGTTTCAAGAGGCCGTTTTTAGGAGGCCCGTGTGACTAAACAAAACACAATAAAATGAAAAACATTAATGCATAAGGTAAGGAAGTATTCCTGCTACTTACACCATGAATTCGATACAATTTGAACCACTTTCTAAATCGTGGAGTGAGTTTCAAAAGTGCTATATTAATCATTTAGTCAAAGAATGGACATCACTTAATGGTACTTAGAAAAATGACGTTTGGGGAAGGAATTTTCAATGATCGTAACATTGATCATTGAAACTGTTTGATCATTGAAAATTCCTTCCCCGATCATCATTTTTCTAAATACCATTAAGGGAACTCCATTGTTTGACTGAGAGATTAATATTGCACGTTTTAATACTAACCCCACGGTTTAGCAAGTGGTCCAATTTCTATCACATTGAGGATTTAAGCTGTACGGATACTCCTGTACCTCATGCAATAATGTTTTTCATTTTATTATGTTTTGTTTCGTCACACGGGCCATCTAAAAACGGCCTCTTGAAACGCGCTCGCCCTACATTAGGTCCTAGCTCTTAAACGGTAAGGATGCGCCCCCCCATTCCTATGCGAAATATGCTTGTCTAGGTCCCCTCTACCTCCATGCGAAGTTTGTCCACGTAATTTAGAATCACCCTGTATATAAAAAACTACTTGCACAAGGAAGTACCCACCCCCTAAGAAAAAGTCTGGTTACGGTCTTGCTTTTGGGTTTCTGGTGTAAATTTGATTTATTACATCGTTTTGAGTACCCAGAATAGTGAAACTGCACATACCCTTGGTATGGCCAATTGTTTCAGAACATTTGCATCTTCATCTGAAATGACGTCATGGTACATGACAATTCGAGGATCCAGATTCAACACCTCTTCCTTGATTGGCTGAAGAAGGAGGTAGCTATTGTTGAAATTGTTGTATCGACAATGAAGCTTGCTCTGTAGTTTCAGGCTCTAGGAAGAAATTTTGAAAACTCATAAACATTCTAAGGTTAGCTGATGCGAGATGGAAAATATATATTTTAGTGGAACTAATTCCTAAAACACTTTTTAGGGGAAATTCGTTTAAAATTAGTTCTCTTTAAAATTCGTTTGTGTTATACCTACTACAGTTACAATGATAAAGAAGACGATTCATAAGACAGGTTGTAAGTACTCCTGACTTGCTAGAGAGCGGAAAAAAGTAGCTTGACGCAATGGAAGAAAGGTTCTTCTAGGCAAGGAATAAAATTCCAGGCATGCTCTTCCTTATCTAATAGCAAATGAGTAAAGCTATTGCTCTGAAAAGGTCATTTTCAAAATGCGACTATAAAAAAGTGTGAAAAAGTTTTTACTGTCGCAATTCTAAAGATGGCCAAAATGACGAAGTTTAGCAACTACCTGTAAAAATAAACTGTATTCGTTTGTTACCAAAATCTAAAATTTTTCTTGAAAGGGTGACAAAAAGTTCGTTAAAATTGTTAAGGACGGAATCATTCCACGTACCCATGATGCATTTCTTCGAATAGCATTGAATTCTCAAATAAGTTCTTAGTTAGAGATTGTAGCAGTTAAGTCATTTCTCCTAAATTGTATCACTATTATACATATCCTCAGATTATGAATGTAAAATTCCTTAGCACAAAAACCTTAGAATTAAATAATATTTAATCAAAGAAATATTTTTTTCTAAAGAGAGGTATCGGATAACCATTCCGGAGCATTTCGCCTCAAATCGAGTAATGCCAAAAAGTAATGCCGTATTCTTTGCTACCTTAACATTTATTAACCACCGATCAAAGAAGGAATCGCCGACTCTGGCTGAATCCTTTATTGACAGCTGTTTAACCACTGGTCATGCAGCATAGAATACGGCCGTTGAAGTTCAGACCACACCTGCACCCTCTCTCCTCTGCATAGCTTCTCGTAGTCTTCGAAATGCTCCATGAACAGCTTCTTGAGTTCCCTGGAGCTCTGGGCTTCCAACTCTAGTCCTATGTCACCTCGCAAACCGGCTTTCAGATCTTTCAGGTATTGCTTCATGAAAGCCAGGTTGCCATAGGCAGGCGCATAACTGGGATCTAAAGGAGAGTATATGCTTTTATCGTTTGTGTCGTTGATTGAAATTACGACGATATCCTTTAAAAATAAAAATTTTACTCAAATTCGAAATTTACAAACCCAGGCCTTGAGAACTACTGTTTTTTTTTGACAAGGATTAAAAATATACTGCTCGGAGATTTATAAGGGAGTTTAATTATTGAGTTAAGAATGAAACTAAAATAAATTTGTCTAGTGTTTTTTTGAAAATGCTCAAATATTGAAAGTACTCGTTATAAGGGACGTATTTCTTAGGCCAGATATCTTTTAGAGTTCGCCTCAACCTAATATAATTTTTAAAATTTATTCGGTGTTATAGCAATATAAATTTTGACATTTTTCTCAAGAAACAAATTATAGCTTTAAAAATGTAATGAAATAAAAATCTAAAAAACCAAGGAAAAAAATTAGTGTCAAGGTGAAAGGGTATAATAAATTTGAATAAAGAAGTGAAGTATCACATTTTTATGTCACTCTTTCTTTACTATACTTTTTAAACATAAATTACCTTCGTCTATAATTTCCTCCGTTAATCTGACTGCATCTTCGGCCTTTCCAATCTTTAAAATAAGAATTCTTAATTCAATAATAATAGAATTCATATTAGTTTTAGTGCTAATTAGTAAAATAAGTAAAGTTCAAAGAGCATATTAAGTACTATCTCAAATGTTATTTTAGAGTTATGTATAACTAAGGTGACCATTTATTTTTTTTACTCAAAACGGGACATTGGTTTATTTAGGTTATTTAACAGGTAGTCAATAAAAAAACCCACTTTTAAAAGTTATTTATTCAGAAAAAGTCGGTCAGCTTAAAAGTTACGAATTAAACTCGTGATTTAACTCAAATTAAACTCGAATTAAACAGGGACTCTTTACTCTAAAAACGGGACAGTCCCGTTCAAAACGGGACGTCTGGTCACGTTATGTATAACTAACAATGGCAGTTTAAAACGGATTAGAACCTTGCCCTTAAGAAAATTAAACTTAAAACTTCAGGTATTTTAAAAGATTTGTAGAACGAAGAAAATTAGATATTAATTCACACTTTTCATTTTATTTCAATAGTCATTATACGAAATTGAAATTATGCAAAATAAATGTACTATGTAAAAAGAGAAGGGGTCAAAATTAAGTGAGCCTAAAAAAGACAGTTATACCCCGTTCGCACTGGCCTTTATTTTTGCCTCTATTTTCGTAAGCACTTTGTTGTCATGGAAATACACTAATCAATTCACCAGTCAATTAATAATAGTTTATGTATTTTTACTTGTATTTTTGGTGATTTTATTCATTAGTTTTAAGTTGTATTGAGAAATTGAATTTTTAATTATTTTACAAATCATACTGTTATTGTTAACACACAGTAAGTGCTTATTTTCGCCCCTTGTCAGTGCAAACGCCGTTTTCAAAAAATGGGGCGATTTTGCCTGGTTCCATGACAACAAAGTGCTAACGAAAATAAAGGGTCTTTTTTCTGCCAGTGCGAACGGGGTATTACAGGAAAAAATTGCTAAAAAACTATACTTTTCTAATGCTACTCAATATGAAATCTATACGTTCCCTTTTAACGAAAATATCTGCAACACAGACACATAACTTTCTATAATAAATAGTAAGAAGTATGAAAGCCAAGTAATAAGTAATAGTCCAAGAAAGTTAGCTCAAAAATGGGGTTCAAGTGGAACAAATTGTAAAAGAAAGTTTGATGGGTGATTCTTATAGGAAATTTTCCATAGAAAACGATGGTGAAACGTATACAAAAATTAACCGTGTCCTTTAGCCAATATGGCGGATTTTCCAAAATGGCGGTCAATCGTTTTTAACTTATTACTTTTTAAAAATTGTTAATAAAATTATAAATTTTGCAGTAAATGATTAAAATTTAGTAGTAAAATTCATGGCGAACTGTTTTTTTCTCTTACGATAAGTCATTTATCCAATATGGCGGATTTTCCAAAATGGCATCCACTAATGTTTATAGTAAGTAAAATTATGATGATGAATTCGTAATTTTTACAGGATATGGTTAGAGTTAAGTCATAATAATATTCATATAAGTTTCATCTCCTCAATGTATCAAATATGGCGGATTTTTCAAAATGGCGGACAATCGTGTTTTACTTATTTGCTAAAAATCGTTAATAAAATAAAACTTTTGCAGTAAATTATCATAATTCAGTTGTAAAAATAATGTGGAACTGTTTTTTTTTTTTTATGATAAGTCATTTATCCAATATGGTGGATTTTCCAAAATGGCGTCCACTAATGTTTATAATACATAAATTCTGATGATAAATTCTTAATTTGTACAGGATAACGTTAGAATTAAGTCACAATAATATTGATGAAAGTTTCCTCCCCCTCAATGTATCAAATATGGAGGATTTTCCAAAATGGCGGCCACATATTTAGGTCCTTTTTATTTTTAACGTTATTACATATAAATAAATTTTATTTTGGCATAACATAAATATTTATATATTAAATTACCTATAAATAGTATATTAACCAAGATTTTGCGATACATAGAAATAATTTCCAAAAAGGCGGCCCCATATTTCAAACTTTTAGTGGTAAATGGTAATTTTTGAATTTCTACCTACCTTTAACATTATTTACCTGTAAATTTTAGTAAAATATAAGTATTCTGCTTATATTTTACCTAATAACATTTAATATTAAGATTAAAAATTATTAAGAAAAAAAAATAAAAAATAAAAAGGCTCTAAATGAGTGGCCGCCATTTTGGAAAATCCGCCATATTTGATACATTGAGGGGGAGGAAACTTTTATCAATATTATTGTGACTTAATTCTAACTGTATCCTATACAAATTACGAATTTATATTTTAAACATTAGGTGGACGCCATTTTGGAAAATCCGCCATATTGGATAAATGACTTATCGTAAGAGAAAAAAACCAGTTCCACATTATTTTTGCAACTAAATTCTAATAATTTACTGCAAAAGTTTTATTTTATTAACGATTTTTAGCAAAAAAGTAAAACACGATTGTCCGCCATTTTGAAAAATCCGCCATATTTGATACATTGAGGAGAGGAAACTGATATGAATATTATTATGACTTAATTCTTACCATATCCTGAAAAAATTACGAATTTATCATCAGAATTTTACTTATTATAAATATTAGTGGACGCCATTTTGGAAAATCCACCATATTGGATAAATGACTTATCGTAAGAGAAAAAATAGTTCCCTATTGTTTTTGCTACTAAATTTTAATCATTTACTGCAAAATTTATAATTTTATTAACAATTTTTAGGAAGTAATAAGTTAAAAACGATTGACCGCCATTTTGAAAAATCCGCCATATTGGCTAAAGGACACGGTTAATTTTGCTATACGTTTCACCATCGTTTTCTACGGAAAATTTCCTATATGAATCACCCATCAAACTTTCTTTTACAATTTGTTCCACTTCAAACCTTATCTTTCTTGGACTATAAATGAGAAATACGAACCATGTAGCTTGAATAGGCCATATGCTCCAAAGCTAAAATTTTGTTTGCTGTAGGGAAGTCTTCATCTTCTATCTTTTTCAAAGCTTCTTGCATCCAAAGCACACAGTAATGGTAGTTTTCGTCCAAAAATGCCTGGTATCCAAGTTCGTAACAATCACCAGCTTTTCATAGGATGAAAAACCAATAGAAATTTATAAATACCAACGAGAAAATGATTTTAATTTTACAGTGATAGAGAAGAAAAGTTAGCTCTTGTTTTAAGGGGTATTTGAGGATGTCAATGTGTGCGATTGTACCAATACTGGTTATTTCTGGTGTGTATGAAAGTATAACGAGGTGCTTGTCTCCGTATGTTGGAACGTGCGCATAAAAATTTGATTTAAATGGATTTAAATTTGGATACACACATACACATGGATTTAAATGACCCTTTTATTCATTTGATTCTTCTAATTTGACCATTCTACGATTTTTTTACCCTTTTTAAGTCTTTGGTTAGCTGGACATGAGATCCTCTGAAGACTAACCTTTCAATATTTCTTTTCCACATTTATTTTTATTTTATAATATTTTCAGAGAAATAGTCAAAAAATTTACTTTTTGTGCGAATGTGCCCCCCTCTCCTGGGCATATCAGCTAGTGAATGAAAGGAGAATTTCACCATTTATCACTGGTTAAGCTGACAACAAGTGTAAACTCATAACTCTCAAGCGTCACCTCCAACCGTGGACTGGTTTCGTCCTTGTTAGGACTCATCAGCACGGTATAGAAAGGTAACGCAAGAGAGCGGAGGGCAAGTACTAGTCTAGCCGACTATAACTGAGTGGAGGACTGATCAACGGTCACCACTTTTTCAGTTATAGTCGGCTAGACTAGTAGACCCTCCGCTCTCTTGCGTTACCATCCTATACCGTGCTGATGAGTCCTAGAAAGGACGAAACCGGTCCACGGTTGGAGGTGACGCTTGAGAGTTGTGAGTTTATCCATATCAGCTAGTGTATTTATGCAAGAGATGATCGAGAAAATAACAGCTTTTACCTGACAACTGCCATGTTTTCGCAGCCCCTTCTATTTCTCCACTGGCCAGTTTAGTGGTGTTCAACAGATACGTGTCTTGCAACCTTATGAGAGCAGTAGCTGCCCCACTCAAATCTTCATTGTCTGGGAACTTCAAATCTTGGAATGTGAGGTTCTCGAATACGACTGGAATGACGAAATGCTAAGTTATATCCGAGACATTCAGTTAATTTTTCCACATGATATATAGAAACTAGAAAATTTAGAAACTTTTCCTCGTTTTGGTTTTTTAGTTCTGAAATTTTACCGCACTATTTTTTGAAAGAATTCTTAACTTACTAGGTAGGGTAGGTGGGGCAAAGCCACGCAGTTTTCAGTATTTTTAACATTGTCGTTGAAAGGGGGTAGATAATCCCGAAATTTCAATTGGAGGTGTTAGATTGAGATCCTACCTACAAAACCAATCCAAGTTTAACCTCTAGTCGTTGATATTTTAGGAGAAATTTACAATTTAGTAGAATAAAAAATCGCGGGGCTTTGCCTCGCAAAATGGGGCAAAGACCCGCACTTGCAAATCTTGGTGCCCAAGTGAAATAAACATGGATAAACAGAATTTTTTATTATAAAAACACTAGAAATAATCCTCTTAATGTTGTTTTAATATTTCTAAGCCAACCAACCACATTAAATGTAAATATGATCAGTTTTAATGAAAATTGTCAACCTGTTGTAGCAATTCATTTCAGATTGCCCAGACATCTTTCAAAAGGGAGAAAGGATGGTTTCAGGTAGAGAGTTGGCATCTCGGACACCTTTATTAACCTCTTTAGAGATCAAGTAGTCCCATTTTCCTTTTGGGAAGAATTCATGAGCTTTTTAAGCTGCGTGGATTTGCCCCGTTTTACTTTATTTTGAAAAACAAGCCTTATTATTTTTAGAGACATGTTGAGGCAATTCTTTCAAAATGAAACTGAAGTTTAATTGCTATCTTATCATTGGGCTGTTTGTTTGTATTTCTCCTCAAGTCCTATTTTATGTAATGTTTAAGTAAAAGATCAGAAAAATTACATCAAAATGATGAAAAACAAACTTTCAGCATTTTTTAAACTCATGAGTGACTTAGGGGTACGAACTTTCGTAGAACAATAGGTCACAATAAGACAAACCAACCACCTGGTTTTCAACTTTTGAATCGATCATTAACAATTAAAAATCGCGGTGCGTGGTTTTGCCCCGTGCGGGTTTTTACCCCACCTACCCTATGGAAATTCAAAATAGTCCATCCAAACAAGCATTTAAAAACAAATTAAAAGAGTTATATTCCATTGGGGAGATAAGAACTTTCTCGGTAAATTCTGCACTATTTCCGTAATTAGTAACTATCATTATTATTTTTTTGCACTAACCAACCTTACGACAGACATTGAACCCATAATTTATGACAACCTGTTTGCCACTACTAATGTTCCTTTCCTGATTTACATTGCATTTTATTGTTCTTTTATTGTTTTTCTGTATTGTTCCCTTATATATTTCCTGAATTATAATTTTCACGCTTAAATTTTTCTTGTAGTTCTTTTTGTAACTAAATTTGTAATTTATTTTATGCTTGCTCGTTCACCTACATAGATACTTAAACGATCCCAGGTGAAGTAAAAAAATACTTTGTTTGTCGATTGTAAAAAATAAAATAAAGAAAAAAGATTTTAATCATTTAAAGAAGATTTATAAGAACTGAGTTAACTTTCTCACATTTCTTTTTTTAGCTCATATGCATAAGAGAGAACTTTGTCACAGAAAGCTATAGCTCTATTAAATATTGTGTGTTAAATATGTATCCAAATTATAAAGAAAATTAGTTATATTTATTTGTGTAGTTATAGGCAAATTATTCTTTTATAATTTCTAGTTTTAAATCAACTGAGGTTTGGTTTGAAACTATTTCCCATATTCGTCTATTTAAAAATCAGTAACTTAACTTTCTTTAAATTTATCTAGTCCTAACATTAAACGGTGTCTAAATTTTCGAAACTGTATTGCTAGAGGGCAAAATACCCGGTTTAAAAGGCATGAAATTTAAATGTGAGCTTTTGTACATTACAATCATAGTTTAAGGATGTTGAAAGTATAATAACTCCCGCTCACTTAAAAAATTGAAAGTAAGGTTACTAAACTTTGAATGAACATACATCTACTTGGTATTTGGTCAATCAATTGACTAGCTGCCCTCCAATCAGCAGTAAGATGCTTCACTAGCAAGTACGCATGCACCGGGTTTGACAGAAACGCTTCCGCATTGCCCATGGCAGACTTGTACAACTTCTGGTATTCCCTGCTTAACCTGCAGAAAATAAACATGGAATAAATTAATATAAACTGGGATACGCTCCGGATTAGTACTTAATATGATGTATTTTTTACAGCCGTATCGACCATCATGGGTTAAACCAAGACCCTCTATATACATGGCCACCCAACTCCAGACGATGACGTCAAACGTGAGTGAAAATTGCCATGTTAAGTCTATGGAGTGAAGTCAAAGATGAGTGAAAGTTATGACGTTGCACGGCCGAGTTGGGAGGCCTTTATATAGAGGGTCTTGGTTAAACCCAAAGCCGGAGTAAGACCTCGCATACTGTAGTTAAATGTAGGCTCGTTTCTGATTGGACAGCGAAGACACAAGGCAGTTCACGCGATCAAACCTTGGCTTCCCACTTTCTCTGTAATGTTATTTCAATCTCACTTTAAAAATACTTACAGTAATTTAAAAATTTTAAAACACCTCTCTAACATTCAGAAATTTTCTAAGTAATTTAAATGGATTAACGAATTAAGAGGTAGATTTTTAAAAAATTAAATTTGCGGGGTGCCATCTATCAATTTGAATACGAACTCAAAACTTAAATTGGGATTAGTTTGAGCATTTCTTTATTCTGTTGTAATTGTTTAATTGTCTTTATTTTTAAACTTAATCAAATGTACATGAATACAAATAAAATTAATCACCTAAATATAGCTTAAAATGTCTATATTTTTGCACATTATCATTTTTCTTCTCTACTAACCATACTAGCTGGCAGCCATTTTGTACTCGGGATTAACTCGGGAAAATCGAGGTGTCAAGAAACTACGGTTTTATTCGGAAGTTAACGAATTTTTCGACTGGTCGATAACGTTAACTCTAGCATCCGTGGCTTTACTCCCACTTTCGGTTTAACCCGCTATGATCGTTATGGCTGTTATAGTCTGTGTAATTAAGATCGGCGGCTCGTCACCAAGGCAAAGCAATCGAAATGCAATGGGAAATGACTAGTAGCGAGTCGCCTATTTTATTTACTCATACTATAATGTTATAACGTTAACTATAGTATGCGAGGACTGTGAGTTAACTCTAGGAAACTCGCGTTGGACGATACGGCTGTTAAACATATCAAACTGAAAGTTTTTGAGGTAGAATTTCTATAAAATTTCTATGGTTTTGACAGTTACAGGTGTTTTTATTTTTCTGTCAATCTTCCTTTTCAAGTACTTTCATTATTGATTGTATATTTGAACTAAACAGTTCGAAATATTTTGTAGAGGATTTCTTTTACAAATTTAAATAGACCAATTTTTAATTTTTATACTAAGTTTCTTCCTTTTTAATAATCATTCAAGATTTATTGAGGGCCACTAAAAGAGACTTCATGGAGCCCATGCGAGCTGTATGTTGCTCAACCCGAATAATCAGCTAATTAAATGTTATATTTTTAAATTTTTGGATGAGATACAGCCACCTTCGTAGTTTTACACTAAAGAAACTAATGGCCTTATTCACAGCTTTCTGACCAGCGGTTAATCATGTGTCAAAAAGAATTCCACCAATTAGAGTCAGCGAAAAGCTCATTTACTTTCTTTAACTGCTGTTTAACCACACTGTAAAAAAAATTTCAACCTTTCCCCACAAACGTGGTCCAAATTAGTTGCAACCGAAATGTCGCGTAAAGTTGAACCCCATTTTCGGTGTTTTCGAACACCGAAAACTTGTTTTTGGTACTTTTTATCAAGTTGTCCCGGTGCTTTCATACATGGTTCAAATTTTCGCTACATTTCGATTGCAACTAATTTGAACTACGTTTGTGGTGAAACTGCCCAACCTTTCACCACTAAACTGGTGAAAGGTTGAACTCTCTTTTTTTAACAGTGCACTGGTTAAGTTACAGTGAATAAGGTCGTAAATCAGTTAGCTAAATACAGATTATTTACCGTCTAACTCGTTCCAGCCTCTTTTCTTCTGCCTCGACGTACTTATCGAGTGTTCTGGCCACCTCTCCTTCTGTGTGAAGAAGCGTTTCCAGATCAGAGATGGAGGTGAAGAACTCCCCCCTCACCACCAAACACAAGCCACATAGAAGGGAGAACACGGAGAAAACTATATCTGCTGTGGAGCACTTCATAGTTTGAATGAGCCTGGAAAAATTTGTTGAACATAATTGGGAGTTGTGCAGTGAAGTTCATTGTTTCTGTAGAACGAGCTTTTCCTTCATTGACTGCTGTATGCAGCAAAAGCAACTTAACAAATTTCGCCCAGTATGGTGTTAATCCTCTATCCCAGTGGTTCCCAAAGTGGGTTCCGCGGAACCCTGGGGTTCCACAAAAAAATTTAGGGGTTCCATGGGACAAACTTTATTTCTTTAAAAAAAATTAGAATGGTGTAAAAAAATAAGAATGGACAGCGCCGCCCCCCATCGACCCAAAAATGTTCTCAAAATGAGTTAAAACCTTACTTTTTACCAGTCGAAATCAAAATCAGCTCGCTATCGCTCACCAACCCCCGGAACTGCTTCGCAGTTCTATGAAGATCGCTTCGCGATCTTAGCGAGCAGAGCTCGCTTGTTTCATCTCAACTTGTCTGCTTAGTTAATGATCATTTCAAATCGAAACCTTTTATCTCTCTAACTTACCAATAACTTAATGCGGACCATTACTACAAAAATATCAAAATAAAACTGTTACTAAAATATTCCTTTTTAGTTTACCAATAATTTAACCGAAATGTTTTCAAAAATATCCAGCAAGTCTACTAATTATCATCAACCATCTTAGAGAAAAAAACATGCCATTAAAAAAGCTTTTAAATTTATAAAATGCACGTGTGTATCTAGTGAATCATCGGGGATAAGAAATAAGAAATCAGACTCATAACAATAATCGCCTGTTTCTCTAGTGAATGACCAGAAAGAGAAAAAAAAATTGAAACTTGGTATCTTAATAATTCTAAAACTAATTGGAATTTTTTAAAAAACCAAACGCCAATCTTTCTATAAAAAATAATTGTATGCGTGCTTAAAATATCATATCTCTACTATGATTAGTTTTTCTATTATAACGAAAAAACCGAAAAAGGGTAAAAAATTTCGAAACTTTAGAATTTAATTACTCCAAAAATAATTCGAAATTCGAAAAAAGGGCGACGAGGTGCACAACTTCATACTTAAGAGTATGTGTCTGCAAAAAATCATGTTTCTGCTGTAAATAGATTTTGCTGGGGGCGAACTCGCAGCCGAAAAAAATAATTTTCGACTTTGACATTAAATAACTCCAGAACTAATTATCTAATTAATTAGGTTTAGAAACTAAAATGACCCTCATACATTTGTCTACCAATGGTCAAAATTTCATAATATTCCTTCAAATAGTTTTTGCGTAGTGATAGTTCAAAGTGTTCAAAAATAACATTTTCTGAAACAGCGGCGGCGGCGACTGTTACTTTTTTTTAATATAGAGAGATATATTAAATTTTTTAAAATCGTTGAATAAAAAATATTCAGGGTTCCGCAATCAATGGTAACAAATTTGGGGGTTCCACGACCTTATATAAATGGGTAAAAGAAATAACCTTGTAATCTCTTACTGTACACTGTAAAAAATCTGGGTAAATGTTAAACCAATATTTGGTGCAAAGTTTTTGATTTCCCGAAACTTTGGTGTAATGAAAAAGCTAGATTGTACCAAAAATTGGTAGAATGATTGAAAATTACTTTTATGGTGCGATCGGTTGCACCAAAGTTTGGTAAAATGCTCTTAACTGGGACCGTTGTTTAGTTGTGTTTGTGTCCGCGCGCTCAGCAGTTTTGTTTTCGCATGCGTCATAAAGATAAAAGATATTATAGTAAGTTTTAAAGTTACTGGATCCCAGCGGTAGCAGTGGTAGCGTGCTTGCATAGCTTGCGGTAGTTCGTGGGTTCTATCCCCAGTGATTATTATTTTATCAAAATTTCCAAAAAAAAAGCAGCAAAAAGTACACCATATTATGGTGCAACCCCTCTCTAATTTTGAGTGCCTTAAAAACACCATATTATCGTGCAACCTCTTTCTGATTTTTGGTGCTTGTTATAATAGCTCTATAATATGGTAAAATTATGAGCCATTTTTTGTAGCCAGCAAATAAATACCAGATTTTGGTGCAACACGCCCAGAATTTTTTACAGTGTATTATTTGGATAAAGAATGGCAGTAATTCATTATAGGTAGTATGCATAAAAATATCTATTAGGTATGGTTTGATAGTCCATGGCTTAGCTCTCTAGATTTATACGGGTAACTTAGTTGTATAATATCCAGGTTGCCAAGGTTAGTCATTTTCCTAATCAGTGAAAGATAGTACCTTGTAGCCTTACCTTATTATTTTTTTAAAGGATCCCAGTAAGCTAAGAAATTTGTTTAAAATGTTTATAAATTGTGTGGCTGCCGTTAGTTTCTATAGAAGTGTTGAGTATGTTGATGTTTTCTTATAAACTGATAACTATAATTCAGTTAAAAATTGATGAAATAACATCTATTTCAAGTATATTTTCACTTATGCTATTAACACATTTTATTTACTATCAACAGCAAATTTCAAATTAATTCTTCAGAACTTTATTTTTTGTTTAAAAATTTTCACATTGACTTAAGAAATTACACTCATGAATATCATTGCTCTTTTTTTATAGAGTAAACCTATAAAATACCAAGAATTTAATCAAGAAAATAAAATAAAAGGATATTCTGGTATGCCTAGTCAAGTTGAAAACATGAAACTATTTTAAAAAAATACACATCCGGTGAAATAAAGTACACAGTTACAAAATTAGACAGTATATGCTTTCTAATAAAGCCCAAATATCTTTATTATCATTGTGAAACTTTTAAAAATAGGGTTAAAATTAGTAGAACTAAAAGAACATTTTCTCCTGACGCAATGACCTATGTCATTTTACTTTATTTTTAGATCAACTTAAGACATCTGCTGCATTGATTACCCCTCTATTAACCTTCTGAACAGCTATTACACCGCTATACAATACGGGATCCTATAGCGCAAGCGTCTGCTGAATCTCCTACCCTCATGTCATGATTGGAAGAATGTCAACTTTTTTTTATCATTAGATTAATTTATGGTGGCAGTAAAAATCCATTTTTCCGGATTTGTCTGTTGAATTGGGTGTGTTAAGACAAATGCTTTGAAAACATCTGTAACAAATTGACAGTGAATGAAATGCATTAAATTAGGCATAGTAATTATCGTTGATTATCATCTTAATGACATCTCCTTTTGTCGTTAACCTGTATGTCATCTTATGAATGCAATTTTTTGTGTTATTAATGCCTTAACTTTAACTATTAAAAAATCGTATACCTATATAGTTTGGTAATCAAGAGACTTTTCAGGGTTCTCAACATCTTTTCAAAATCGATGTTGTTTTGCAATATTTTTGTGTGCATTTTAAGACTCATTAAGACCTTCTGATAATTTTTATTTAGAGTCAATAGGGCGAAATAACGATTAGAAAGTACGAAACGAAAAAAATATTATAAGTTGCAAAAAATAAATATTTAATCTATATACAGGGTGGTCCTAAATTCATAGTACAAACTGGGTAGGGTAGGTAGAGGGGACCTAGACAAGCATACTTTGAAAAACTAGAGGGGGCGCAGATGCACCGTTTAAGGGCTAGGACCTAATGTAGTGCGAGAGCGTTCCAAAAGGACATTTTGCCAAGGCCCGTTTAACGAAAAAAAAACATAATGAAATGAAAACATTTATTGCATGATGTACAGCAGTATCCGTACTACTTACACCATAAATTTGATAGAAATTGGAGCACTTGCTAAACTGTGGGTTGAGTTTTAAAACGCGCAGTATTAATCTTTTAGCCAAAGAATGGAGTTCCCTTAATGGTATCTAGAAAAACTATGATCGGGGAAGGAATTTTCAATGATCATACATTGATCATTGAAACTGTATGATCATTAAAAATTCCTTCCCCGATCATCATTTTTCTAAATACCATTACACTAATTTAAAGGAACTCCATTCCTTGGCTAAAAGATTAAAATTGCATGTTTTAAACCTCACTCCACGGTTTAGCAAGTGGTCCAATTTCTGTCAAATTTATGATGTAAGTAGTAAGGATACTGCTGTACCTCATGCAATAATTTTTTTCATTTCATCATGTTTTTTTTTCGTTAAACGGGCCTGGGCAAAACGTCCTTTTGTAACGCTCTCGCACTACATCAGGTCCTAGCTCTTTAACGGTGTAACTGCGCCCCCCTTTCTATACCAATTCTTGTTCGTCTTGATGTACTCTACCTACCCTACCCAGTTTGTACCACGAATTTAGGACCACCCTGTATATGTTACGGGGAATGTGATAAATCGGGCATTATTAATAATGCCCGAAGTGGAAAAGGGCAATGTGATAAATTTAATGGAATTTATCAATGAAATTAATCACTTTTCCCCCCTTCACTCTGGGCATTATTAATAATGTCCAATTAATCACTTTGCCAGTAAAGTATATCTATATATTAATAAATTGGGACACTTTTAGGAAAAAATATCAGTTGTATGTTTTATGCTTTTCGAGAAAATTTACTATAGTAAAATGTGCTTCATATCAAGGTTATAAATTTATTTTTTGTAATATTTCATTATTTTTTGTAATAGTTATCCCTTTTACTTCTTATTTGAATTAATTTTGTTTGATCTATTCTTAAAAACAAATCATATCAGTATCAAGTATGGGAATCTATGTCCAACAAATATGACCTATAAAATAAGTGGAACCTTCACTATTCAAATGCTTGAATTGAGTATCTTATTAATAATCGTGCTATTTTGACACCGTGATGTAATAGAAGGAGGAAGTAAATAAAATGCACCTATGTTCCCAAACTGTCTTTGTTATCTTCAATGTTGACAAGTCAGTAGTAAAGCAGCATGAAAACAACACCACGTTTTGAATGAAATTATGAATTCTAGAAATTTAATAGAACATTCTTCATATGACTTACAGATAGTTATAAGCTCTTGCAAGTAAAAATAATTATATAAATAATTAAAGGTGTATTAAAATAGTTAATTATTTCTTCCTTAAAGTCACGTCTATAAGTTGTTACGTATTTTATACATTTCGCAACATAAAACTATAGTTAAAAACAAATTAAATTTTAGAACCTAATTATTAAATCCAGATATAAATTATGAATGCTGTAATATTTACTATTTTTATTAATTACTTTTATCAGCATGTACTAAATTATGAAAGATATTTACTATTTTTATTAATTAATTTTGTAAGTACGTACTAATATTTATCCAAATGAGCGAATTCAAAGAAAAATTGAAAATTATATTGTTTGAAATTAAGTTACCCCTATTTTTGCCAAGAGTAAATTTTCGTTTAATAACAGTATCAGAATCTGATATATTGCAAGATGAAGCACCTGAATTGATTTGTTAAAAAAAAGCTAAAATATATTTATTATATATAAAATCAATAAAAAATTGTACCTTCCGCCTGATCCAGCGAAAGCAATTAGCAGGGAAAGCAAAATAGAGGATAATAAATAATAAAAACAATACCAATTTAAAAATTTTATTTCTGTTTTACCAGTTATTTTAACAGTAAAACTTTACAGAAGTCTACACTGACCCTTATTTATCCGTATCTTATATAATTTACAATAAATTAAAATAAACATAAACTGACAAATACTAAATGCCTCCTATTAAATATCATGATTGAATTTGAAACAATTTACATAGTAAAAAACATGATTATTTCTCACCACAATCTTTAACCAAAATTCTATCCCCAACAGCCGGCATCGGCACACACCAAGTTCAATATTTTCTATGTCAAACCATCGTCCGCCATTTTCACCAGTCACCGAAATGCTCCTTCGCACGAATCATGGTAATTTACAATGCCCTCCCCACCGGAACGACATATCGTGATGGGTATTTAAAGTAAAGTCTGGTCCGAACACGATGCGTGTGTCCGATCTCCTGTTTTTTCGGGCGGAAACTTTATATTTAGAAGCATTTTCTGTCCGATAGAACATTGGTAATTGAACGATGACTCATTGAATTGTAGGTCTATAGGTGAATACAATAAATATGGAATGTGCTTTATCGTTTCTTGGGAAATCTTGTCTCTAGAATGGATTTGATTGTTCATTGATTATTTTGGAAAATGTGGTTTTGATATTTTAAAGAAAAATAAATTTTGTGTTTTTTTATTTAAGGGTGAATTTATACTTCTTAAGAAAATGATTTATGAAAATATCGTTTTTTAAACTATGTGTGTAGCTGGATTATTCGTGCGAATTTTTAAGTTATGGATGTTAACTTTTTACTTGTGAATTTATGATAATATTAATTGGAGGATTCCATTGCTCTGTCTGTGCAAATCCCAAAATTTCATAAATTGAGTTTTATTTTAATATTTATATGCGATTTGAAAAAGTATGTTTATTGTTATTTTTATTTTAAAAAATCTAGTATTTAATTGGCATGGAATTTTACTATAACGATTTTACTAAAACATTTATCTACATTAATAATGATTTGGAGAAATTTTTAATATTTTGTTATGGGATAGGTATTAAATTATTATACTTTCTGCCTTAATTAAAAAAACATAATTTAGTTTTAAAATAACCGAATTGTTTATGTAATTCCCATAAAGTTTTGTTTAAAACAAGAGTATTTTAAAAAATTCAAATATTCTAACTGTTTTGCTTTTGGATCTATTGTAAATATGATACAAAATGATTGATACAATAGGATTGCAAATATGATATCGTACATTGCAAATATGATATCGTACATTGCAAATATGATATCGTACATTGCAAATATGATATCGTACATTGCAAATATGATACAAACAGTCTAAATGTCATTAAAATATTACAAAAGTTTTGAGAAATATTTTATAGTTTTTTTTTGCATATTTTAAAGTAAACAGTACAATTTTATTATAGTGTAACGATAAATGGTATCTTTAACTTTAAATGAATCGTAATATAATTTATTTTCCTTATAACTTCACAAATAACATAAAATGAACAAAAATAAAGTATTTTTTTGTTGCCCTTTTTTAAATTTGTTACTTTTACAATCTTTTTGCAAATCATACAATTCAATGTTATATGTATGTTCTTATAATTATTTAGACAAATTTTGAAGATTTTGAATTATCATTTTAAACGACATAGTCAAAATGAAATTTTTTCAACTTTGAGAAATTAACGGATTTAGAAAAGGCGAATTTCAAGTATTTGTTTCTCTTTGAAAAACTGATTCACATAGATGTTAAATTTTTTAGACATTTAAGAATACGGGAAATATTCCTGCTAAAAAATGAAAATACTCAAGTAACAATTATTGTAAAAATTGCAATAACCTAGAAAATAACTATTTCCACTAGACAAAAATTGGTTCATTGGTCCAAGGTTTGTCTATGTTTGAACAGTAGTGGAACAATATTGCTTTGCTCAACATATTCAACACATTTCTTGCGATAAAGGTTTATGAAATAAAAATAAATTTACCATCATAAATGGGATGTTTTTACGTCAGTTGATGCATTTTGGGATTGAAATCTTTTGAAACAATTCTTGAAGTATAATTGAACGTTACAGGAAAGTTTTTATACTTATTACATATGTACTGCTAAAAGAATTTGATCATATTTTCGAAATTTACTGATTTTTTTTAAAATTTAAATTATTTATTTTATAAAATTATGAGAATATACTCAAATAATTTCAAAGAATAAACTATTTCTTAAATTTGGATTGAAATCTTGGGATTGAATTCTTTTGAACATTTTGGGATTGAAATCTTTTGAAACAATTCTTGAAGTATAATTGAACGTTACAAGAAAGTTTTTATACATATTACATATGTACTGCTAAAAGAATATGATCTTTTCGAAATTTACTGATTTTTTAATAAATTTAAATTATTTATTTTATAAAATTATGAGAATATACTCAAATAATATCAAAGAATAAACTATTTCTTAAATATACCTTTTAATGTAAAATAAGAGTTGTAATATTTTCTTGCTCATTTAAAAAAATAAACAAATGCATGCATGAGTAATGATATTTTTAGTTTGTAATGATATTTTAAAAATTATATTACTTTTAATTCACTGTATGAAAGTGTGTAAAATGAAAAGGCCAACACAAATAAGGTGAAAATATACAGCTCCAATTTAGGATTTTTGCACCCCTCTGCTATTTATAATAATGCGACGCTCTCTTTTATTAAATTCAAGAGGTTGTATCTATTCGCCTATAAGTGAATGGTTATTTCCACTTGGTTCCCCCACGGGTAGAGCGGAGAGCAAGCTAAACCCCGGTTTTGGTCTTATTTACCTTCTGACGTTAAACTGACTTAAAACTGTCAATTAAATGTATCTTATGACTTAAGACGTATTAAAACAATAAGTTTATCAAAATACAATGGAATAGTTTATAGAAAATGCAAAATTTTTCCAATTCCATGGCTTAAAAGTGTGATTTATATTTCACAGAAAAACAGTTAAGAAAATAAGTAATGCAATTTATATATTTGAGAATAATGTTTTGTTATTAAAATTAAAAGTCATTCAAATTTAAATGTGTGATATGACATATTTTTGGCATAATTTCTATCTTTATAAAATACTCTTTAGTAAATGATTTTTCTCTTTACTTAAAAGAAAAGAATAAAAACTAAAAAAAATACTTACCAGATCAAATAAATACAGAATCAACAAATCCTTACGTTTTGAGATGCAATAATAAATAGTGAAAGTAATTTCAGGAATGATTCATTTATTCCCCAGATGTGTGAGAGTGCTTTTTACAATAGTGAGCACGCGAACCTATTACTGAGAGAGATTAAGAGACAAAAATCCACTCGTTTGCAAAAACTATTTGCTTTTGCTCTATTGAGCGCCATCTACTGTCTCCGTTTCTACTGATACGCTTACAATAAAGTTAGCAACTTCCCTCACTTTTTCTTAATAACTTTCTAAGGTTTTCAAAAGATCTCAAACGGTCTTCATGAGATAAAGAACAATTCTTCACGTATAAAATAGACGGTATTAGTAATAGCTTAAAACCGCTATTTATTAAATATTAAATGATACATTATAATGAACATCCGATGCAGTTAAGTTAAAAAATAGGTTTTAATTATACTTTTACCAAATTAATAAAATAACTCAAGAAAAATATTATCTTTTAATTATCTAAACCAAAATAACACATTAAATCTAAACATTAAGATGTTTAGTGTGGAAACTTTTTAAGGTGTGAATTTCTTTTATTGTTGGTTAAGGCTGATATTATTAATGATTAACGTGACAAATTTTTAGACGCTTAAAATTTTTTATACATAAGGTTGATTAATATAATATCTACCCTTAAATAATAAACTACTATTTGTAATATTTAATTATTATTTTATATTAATTATATTAATACAATCAACACATAATTGACGATGAATTATTCCTACATCATTTGTTTAACTCTCCAGTTAGAAAATTTAGTGGTAATAAACTTTGACTTGACTTATCCCTCTACCACTCCATTACTGGAGCATAGGGCCTCCGTCATGAGTCTCCACCTGACTCTATCAGTGGCAAGAGGTTTCGCCTCCTTCCATGTCACTCCGATATCCTTTAGTTCTCTCTCAATTGTCCTTAGCCATGTTGTTTTAGGCAGTAGTCATAAAAATTTCACAAAAATAATTGGTACATTCGTGTACATGAAACATGTTAAAGACAGACTGAAGGTAAAGACTTTTTATTACTAAAAAGACATTTATAGAAATTCAGGTTTCGGAGCCGTAACTTTCTGGAAGATTCCTAAGATCCCAAGTAAGGATAACTGTTGGGGACTCTAATTCTTAAAATAGACGTGCCGGAACGGCGTTTCGGCACGTTTCGTCTCAAATCTAATCTAGCCCTCCAAAAGTTCATTCATAAATCAGCTGTTATCCTAATTTATCGAATTAACACATGCTTCGTGGAAATGCTTTGAATGCTTTAGAATAAGAGGATCATATTCTTCGAAAAATAAAAGTTGATGACCTTTTCAAGTATATGACTCGATATTTTACGACAACACGTAGCCACTGTGTACACAAAGGATGTGTCACTAGGAAATGAACAGAGCGGTTTTAGTATCTTCTCTTAACTAATATGTGAATCTACTTTGGATTTATCCACTAATAAAAAATTATAATCACGCTTTGAAAATGTGTTACTAATCAGTCAACGTTCATTTTTACGAACTCTTATTAAGGAAATACTGAAATAGTTCGTTAATTAGCAGAACATTTTAAAATGTTTAAATATGTAAAAGTTTTATCATACTTTTTACTTTTACAATTTTTTCATAATTGAAATACATGATGGGAAATACAGTTCCACATTTAGTCCTGATTATTTGTGTCAACAAAAGCGAACCTTTCCCCGTAGCTGAAAATAAGCTGACGGACGAATAGACACGAATGTGTATTTTTATTTTTTGTGATTACATTTGATGGTGTGGTCTCAGCTTGTTTTCTATACAATAAAAAGACTTTCACAAATATTTATTATTAGTGTTTTGAATGAGTTTTATGAAATGCCAACAATTTGAAAACAAAACGTCTAGGGACTAATGTGTTTAGTGTTACATCAAAATTAAAAGTATAAAATAAGCCAGTTCAAGAAAAAATTTTAAGCCTCTCACATTAAAACATCCCTTTCGCTAAAAAAACTATTCTTGACTGTCCAAAGAACATTTTCTTTGAAACTCGTTGTCAGCTTCATGAAGCCATTTGTTTGCCACTGAAAAAAGATTAAATTAATTAATATCCCCAAATTATTTGTATGGTTTATTCCTTAAAAACATTTTGAAACATGAAATGGAATTCACAAACTTGAAGAAAACTTTAGAATTGACTTAAACCTTAAGATATGTGATCGTAACCATAAAATTATAAGTGATAATATTTTCAGTTTTCTTATAATCCTTTTTAATATTCTTTACATACCCCATTTTGATCCTTTAAGCACTGGGCAGGCTGCATGCATGGTGTTTACATCTCCCTTTCCATTTCTCTTTAAATTTAACCAAAAGGCAGCTGATCCCTAAGGGGAAATGCGTACAAGATACCACTAATCAAACATTAAGTTATTCGATGTTTTTTTCGTCTTGCGCTACTTAAATAACTCGATCTCCATAAGCATTACATTGTATTTCGTTAAGGGGACTCAGTAACAAAAAAAATTAATTTTTTATTTTTGAGTTTTTTATTAGTTTTTTGTGCCAAATATTATCTGTTACCATCATGTTATGGAATATTGAACACAAAAAATTTTAAATTTTTTTTATTATTTTTAATATTTAAAAAAAACAACAAAAATTTCACTAAATTTCGAAACGCTACTCCTCCTTCATTTTTCCCTTTTCTTACTAGCTTTTTTAATTTTTATGTTAAATATGTTTTGTAGTATAATTTAATGTGGGGGATTTTGGATAATCATGGTAGTTTTTGAGAAAAAAACTTTTCGGTGATTCCCATTTAAAAACGTGAAAATTCTATGATTTTTACCCTATTTATGATAAAAAAATTCTGGACCAAAATCATTAAATTTTGGAACATTAAGTTTTGATAAAATTATCCTATTGAATATAAATACCAAGTTATATAACATTTGGTTCAGTATAAAAAAACCTTAGGGTTTTAAGTGTTAAATAAGTAGTTTTGAGAAATATTTATTAAAAAAAAATGTGGTAACTATGCTTAATAAACATTGAAAATTTTTTATGCTTAGAATTCACGCATAACTATGAAATTTGCTGAATCAATTTATGAGTATAAACATGGATTTGAGAGCAAAATCCTTAACTTGATATTTTGACCGATTTGGAGGTACTGAGTCCCCTTAAATAAAATACAAGACAATAAAATAGATTAATTCTAATTAACAGAAAAAAATTTGAATTTATTAAGTCAAGACAAAGTAATTCCAAATAATGCTCTGCTAAACATCTAAAACTACTTCTTAGATTTCATTTTAATGGCTACTATATTTGCCTCCAACAGTTAGTAGATCTATATTTAGTGTTAAGACTTTAAGATAAATTATTAAGAAACATTTAAAGATATCTATATATAAAAGGTGAAACTCTTGTAAAAATTCTTAAGTGAATATGAAACAGAGTAAATTTGATCTTTCAGCAACGAATAGCATACATTTATTCCAGATTGAATTTAATTATTGTTTATTATTGTGGTAGTTTAATGCATCACATATATCGTACTACAATGCATTAATTTGGTATGTTCAGAAATATGAGGGAAAGGGTTTTCTAAATGAGGTATGTTTTGATTAAATCCTGTTTTGTAAATTTATAGAAGTACAGGAAATCAGTAAATTTTATTTTTAAGTTCAAAGTATAGAGTAATTTTAAAGGTGTAGGGAGGCTTAAAAAATTGTAATCACCTTTCGTGGTTTTACTTGAACCCCTATGTGTGGAAAGACTGTGTATTAGGGTGTTCCGAAATTTTTTTTTTTCGAATTTCCCAGATGCCCCCCCCTCAAGTTGTTACAAATACTAAAACATTATTACCTGCAAATTTTCAGGTCTCTAGGACGATTTTTGACCCCCGCGCCCTTCAAAAGTAGGTTTCCCATGTTAAAGAATAGGGAAAATATTGAAAAAATCGTCATTTTTGGTTCTTTTCAATTTAACGAGCCTGGGCGCAGTCAATATCGAATTAAAACCTATACATCATCTTTGGGACATCATTGCCTCAAGATCCTATCAGCAAAACATTCCATGGCACCTACTGGGGGGTGGTTACACGGGGGTGAAAAGCGCGCTTTCACCGAAAAAAGAGGATGCTCGCCGGCGCTTGCCGCGGGTGCTGATGGATTGGATAATACTCGCCGGCGTTTGCGGGGGGAGCTGGATAAAAGCCACTTAAGTGTTTATTGAACTTTTTTCCTATATTATTAGCTATCATGTGTTTTCTTTATAACTCAAATGTAATATAATTAATGTAATAAATTGCATTTACATCAAAAAATTTTTGTTTTTCTGAGTTGAGTTTACAGGAAAATGAGATAGCTGCATAAAACATTAAACCCCCTTCACTAAGCTAAGCTCAAATCATAGCATTATACCCCATGGAAATAAGTTAATCGAGGTAGGCGGGGTAAAAACAAATTAGCTTAAATTTAATTAACAATAAATTTTTTACTAATAGAAACAGAATAGAACGAGGCACTTTAGGAAAAAAGTTCAATAAACACTTAAGTGGCTTTTATCCAGCTCCCCCCGCAAACGCCGGCGAGTATTATCCAATCCATCAGCACCCGCGGCATCTTTTTTCGGTGTAAGCGCGCTTTTCACCCCCGTGTAACCACCCCCAGTAGGTGCCATGGAATGTTTTTCTGATAGGATCTTGAGGCAATGATGTCCCAAAGATGATGTATAGGTTTTAATTCGATATTGACTGCGTCCAGGCTCGTTAAATTGAAAAGAACCAAAAATGACGATTTTTTCAATATTTTCCCTATTCTTTAACATGGGAAACCTACTTTTGAAGGGCGCGGGGGTCAAAAATCGTCCTAGAGACCTGAAAATTTGCAGGTAATAATGTTTTAGTATTTGTAACAACTTGAGGGGGGGGCATCTGGGAAATTCGAAAAAAAAATTTTCCCCATAGACTTTCGGAACACCCTACTGTGTATCCACCTGCTTCAACATCTGAAAGCTGTAATCATTATATTTCAGCATATCAGACAAAACATCTTTAAAGTTTATACTTATCTCTTAATCTTTATAGAAAAAAAAGTCTTGATTTGTATAACAAATGTAAAAAATCATTTTAGTTCTTCGTTTTGAATAAACTTTCACAGTAAATTTTTTCATAAAAAAAGGTAAAAATAAAGGTAAAAGGAAAGTTTTTCAAAAGACAAAAAGAAGAACTGTTTTATACCTATATGAAATGTATGAATATGAATAAAATCGTGTAAATTTGTATTACATATCAAAATTGTTTAGACCTACGTAATAAATCCAAGTAGCTATTCGATTCCCAACTCCAAGCGACGAAAATGCATCAGTATCTTCTTCCTAAAATTGATTCTAACTTGAATAAAAGCTACCATTGCTGTATTTTATAGTTGCATCCATAAAACTGTCAAATTTTAAAAACAACATTTGCACTTTTTGGGAACTTACTCAAGTCAGAAGACATGGGCAGGTAAAACTTTTACTAAATAAATTTCTTTCTTCAAATTACTAAATACCTCAATTTACCCATTGGTAGTTTAAGGAATGTGATCAATTTATATGGGTTTACAAATAAGTTGTTACTACAGTCGAGGCTCATTTTTACCAACGTCTTTTTTACGAAGTATAATTTGGTCCAGAACTTAGCACCATAGAAAAAAGGATACTTCCTAATTTCAATTTACGAATTTCAGTTTTTAAACTCTTTTTTACTAACTCAATTTTACACTTCACACAGCTCCATTAATTGATGGTAGTCAAAGAGTTTTTCTTTTCGAAATGTTTTTTAAGATTAAGACTTTTTTCAACCAGTTATATATTTTTAAAAGTAAATATTATTTGTGTCCTTATGATTTTCAATACAAATTAGCTTAACTCCATACTTATCATTTAGTTCGTAAAAAAGAGGTTCGTGAAATTTAGCTTCGATTGTAATGACAACTAAAGAATACATAAATGATAATTGTGTACATAACTAGATTTTTGTTAAATTATAAACTTAAAATAGTTATATTTTGTATGGGTTTGATAAAAATAAGTATTAAAATTGTACATATTTTAAAACCGTCTTTATATATATTTTTTGTTCTAAGAAAAGCTCCATGTACGTCAGGCATTTTTTATGTACTCCATGCAATGAATCTTGTTGAAACAACTTGTTTAATAAAGAGCATTATATATAGGTTTTTTCAAAATACTTACCCTTCTGAAGTCATAGTGTGGCTCATAATGACCTCCTATTCCATAATTGATGACGTGTAAAGCTTCTGCAGTGCTGAGGGAGAGACCTGTGATCTCTCGAATCATCTTAGTTGTTCTAGCGACTACAGGATGATCTTTGTCCCACAGCCAGGCGCTGCAAAATATATCAGAAGGGTTTATGGAATCTTTTTGGATACTGATTCTTTCCAAAAATAGAATTCATCACCCCCCTAAGTAAAAACAAATAAAATCATAATATAATCGATTGTCATCTTAAGTTCATTTTTATTAATTTGCGTTTGTGCATGTGGGAATTCAGGTTTTATTAATTTGTTTTCATTAAAGACGTCTTATCGTTTCATTATCGTAATCTAGTACAACTTTCAAGTATTACAAACTAAGTATTAAATAGTAACGTTTTTTCGGACGGATGAAAAATTTAGTAAGTTTGTATTATAGTATAAAAATCAATTAGAAGAAAATTAAAATACCTTTTGCTTATTCTGTTATTAGATACCAATGACTCTCCAGTTTTTGTTGAAACAATTGCCGCTCTTTTTAGCTGGAAGAAGGAAACAGTTTTTATGGTGCACTTTATCCAAATACCCAAATATTGTATATTTAAATGGGTAATAAATAATTTAAACTAATTCGTGTCTTAAACTGAAAAAAAGGAAACAAATAATGTTGAGCAAAAATAAAGAATTATTTATGATTCATAATATTATGGTTTATGGTTGAAATATTTATGGAAAAGAAAAATAAGGTTTTTGGACTCTTTATAAATAACATGTTATGTAAGTTACTGTAGGAAGTTTATTCATAAGTCCAAGTTTATTCCACTATTCAAAAGTCATGAATATTTCATCAAACCACGTTGCCTCTCTATATTAAAAAAAAGTAACAGTGACCGCCGTCACCGCCGCCGCCGCTGATTTTGAAAATTTTATTTTTGACCACTATAAACTCTCACTAAGCAAAAACTATTTGAAGGAATATTATGAAATTTTGACCATTGGTAGACAAATGCATGATGATCATTTAAGTTCCCAAACCTAATTAATTAGATAAATAGTTCTGGAATTATTTAATGTCAAAGTCAAAAATTATTTTTTTCGGCTGCGAGTTCGCCCCCAGCAAAATCTATTTACAGCAGAAACATGATTTTTTGCAGACACATACTCTTAGGCAAAGCTATCAACACTTAAGCAACGACGCTCCCATGGTAACAGCGGTCGCAACTTTCTGAGCGATCGCAGCGCCAATTTTCCTCCTGGCGAACGTGCGAGGCGGGCTGCCCGCGCATGCGTGGTTATACCTTCCTTAGCATTGATTGCCATTCCTTAAAATTTATTTTGTTTAGTCTTGTTGAAGAAATAAAATAAATTGGGGTTCCCATAAATTTGATCATTTTTATTAACGTATCATTGCTGATTATAAAATATAATAAATATTGAAACATATATGAAAAAACCTTTTAATTTGAGACCATTTTTTTTAATTTCATCACATTAAATCATTAAAAACAATAAAATCTAGCCTTTAAGTTAAGACATAAAATGTTAATTTTTTTAATTAAAAAAACTAAAACTGCAATTTTGTTTAGCAACTTTATTCTGTTTTCACAGAATACATAAAATCGTTAATGATATTTAAAATTAAAAAATTAGGATTATTGTACATTTTTATGTATCCAAATATTCTTAATAGGATATTTCATTGGTGCAGGAACATAATTGTTTCCTCCAAAAGAAGATTTTATTGTAAAATAATACCAAGTTGATTCAGTTACTGAAATTCTTTAAGTTTCATTTTTTTTCACATAATTCATGGATAAAAATTTTAATAAAATTATACCCTATTTTAATCTTCCTTTCGTACTTAAAGCTTATCTTTTAAGTGGACATTTTCTTCAATTATCAATTAGATATAGGTATTTTTTTCTCGAATTTAGCTAGCTTAAAGCAAGATTGATAGTGTTGCATTTGCAAATTTTTGGTTGGTTGACAATATCAAAATACTTCTAATAGAAATAATTCTATAATCAAAACCTAAATCCTTGCAAAGAAATTTAAAATGTCCCTTTAAAGAAAACTGGAAAGTTATTTACAATATGTAAGGTGATGGGGCAGATTTTACAAACACATTCTTAATACTCCAGTTTGGAAATTAGAAAAAAGTGAGTCTGTCTAGGATTTTTTAAAACTACATATTTTGGGAAAATTTAAATCAACTTGGAAAAAAATTAAAATGATAGTGTATAAATTAACATGCACATATACATAATCTTCAAAAGATCAAAAAAATAATAAGAATTTTGTTTAGAATGACTAATTAATTTTAAATATAGGATAAAACAGCTTATATCAGAGAACTTTCCTATAGAAATTTATTTTGTGAAGGTACCAATAAAATGTAGTAAATTATCCTTAAACAGACACCTGGAGTAACTTGTAAAACTTTAAAATTATATATAAACTAAATCTTGGAAAAAAATATCTTCTAATTACAAGAAGGTTCTGAACTGTAAGAATGTTAGCACAACAATTTATCAATTATTCAATGTTTATTCAATGACTTAAATATAGTTGAATTGTCACTATTTGATGGTCACAATTCTAAGGAAAAATATTTTTTAAAATTACTAAATACAGTGATCTGTTTTTCACTATCAGAATGGTTATTGTCATCAAAAGATAACTCAGAAATGAAGAGAATTTATCAAAAGGAAAAATGTTTATTTGACTACATTAATCGACACTAATTCTTGAAATACATGACATTTTATTAAGTTACATCATTTTTAAATTCTTCACAATCTGCCCTTTTCAATATTCGTTTCATGGATTTACAAAGAACAGCATTTTATATGAAATTAAAAAAACAATTATTATAGCAAGCGATTACAACATCGAAATAGTAATTACAGGAAAAAATTTAACATTATACTAATTTACTGATTGCTGTATTAAATGACTCATTGAAGTATGAAAGGTTTACTTATTTGCATTCAATGATATTTATTTTATCTTGGTGTAAATTTCTAAATTTAATCTCCTGAAGATAAAAACTTTCATGCGAAAGATACAGAAAGATGCGAAAGAAAGATACAGTACTTCTAGTTGAACAAAAAACAAGCGAATAAGAATTCTTAAAATATGGGATTTCCTAATTCTAGAAAAATGCGTAATTTAGCTAAATAAGAACGAGAAAAACAGTCAAAATGATAAATATTTTTATCCCTGTTTCAATTAAGAATTACAAGTAATACGTAATTTATAACTATGGCAAAAAATATCTTACACAAAATTTAAAAGAAACGATCTCTTATTTTTTTTACAACTGAAAAAACAATAAAAAGCTCCATTTAAAACAAAGTAAACAACAGCTGCTAATAAATATATAATTTGTCGAGTAAGATAACTTTCACTGGAATCTAAAAAATATTAAATATTCAAAATATTTACCTTCGTAATTCCAATCTTGAATTGACCTGAGCTAGTCCATAATTTTTTATGTTGATCTGAAACTAATGATTAATCAAAACAATACTCGCCTCTTTCGATTCAATTGAGTGACGACATGGGGAAAAATGGCGGCAAATTTTGAGCTCTGAGATTTCTGTAACTCCTCGCACGCTCGCTAGAGGACGCCACTAGAAAAAAAGCGACTGGTCGTCCCATTGAATTGTCTTCGCTTAACTATACAGGGTGTAAAGGAAAGTCCCTTTACCCTGTAATAAGTTGCTAACGGAGCAAGCTAAAGCTATGCAATTAAGGTGACGGTATAGTAAAGTGACTATGCGCAATCGAATGCGACCAACCGCAGCGCCCTCTAGCGGAAATTTTAGGAGTTAAAAATTTTATTTTAAAAACTATTAGGAATTTGTTAAAATAGTCAATTACAAAGTTGTAGAGCAGCATCGATTTAGTAGGAAAATGCACCTTAAGCAAAAAATATCTTGAATAGAACCCCTAAAACGCGCGCTCAATTAGGTTGAATTTACGTTGATTTTACGTCTAAAATCACTTTTTACGAGGCGAAAAAAAGAAATTTTCAATTTAATGAGTTAAGAATACTTTTATTCATTTATTTAAGTCATTAAATTGAAAATTTCTCATTTTCGCCTCGTAAAAACCGTTTGTAGACGTAAAATCAACGTAAATTCAACCTAATTGAGCGCGCGTTTTAGGGGTTCTATTCAAGATATTTTTTTGCTTAAGGTGCCTTTTCCTACTAAATCGATGCTGCTCTACAACTTTGTAATTGACTATTTTAACAAATTCCTAATAGTTTTTAAAATAAAATTTTTAACTCCTAAAATTTCCGCTAGAGGGCTCTGCGGTTGGTCGCATTCGATTGCGCATAGTCACTTTACTATACCGTTACCTTAATTGCATAGCTTTAGCTTGCTCCATTAGCAACTTATTACAGGGTAAAGGGACTTTCCTTTACACCCTGTATAACGCTTTGCTCTTAGGTATGAAGTTTTGCACCTCGTCGCCCTTTTTTCGAATTATTTTTGGAGTTATTAAATTCTAAAGTTTCGAAAATTTTTAACCTTTTTCGGTTTTTTCGTTATAATAGAAAAACTAATCACAGTAGAACTATGATATTTTAAACACGCATACAATTATTTTTTATAGAAGGATTGGCGTTTCGTTTTTCAAAAAATTCGAATTAGCTTTAGAATAATTAAGATACCAAGTTTCAATTTTTTCTTCTCTTTCTGGTCGTTCACTAGAGAACCAGGCGATTATTTTTATGAGTATGATTTCTTATTCCCAATGATTCACTAGATACACACGTGCATTTCATAAATTTAAAAGTTTTTTAATGGCATTTTTTTCTCTAAGATGGTTGATGATAATTAGTAGACTTGCTGGATATTTTTGAAAACATTTCGGTTAAATTATTGGTAAACTAAAAAGGAATATTTTAGTAACAGTTTTATTTTGATATTTTTGTAGTAATGGTCCGCATTAAGTTTTTGATAAGTTAGAGAGATAAAAAGTTTCGATTTAAATGATCATTTACTAAGCAGACAAGTTCCAGGTTTTACTGGATAGTTGAGATGAAACAAGCGAGCTCTGCTCGCTAAGATCGCGAATCGATCTTCAAAGAACTTCGAAGCAGTTCCGGGGGTTGGTGAGCGATAGCGAGCAGGGGGCAGAGCCCCCTAGTAGTTTAAAAAATCAAACAAAAGCTTGTACTTTATCATTTCAATTACACTTAATTAAAATTTTAAAATGTAATTTTTAGTATTGTAAATGAATAAATTTATTAATGCCGTCTCATTAACAAAGAGTTTAAGTTTAATGTGTGGGTAAAAAATGGTAAAAACAATTAAAATATCATGAACAGATTTTGTTTAATTTTCATCATGTGTAGAAGTAACCAAATTAATTTGTTTCAATAAAAATGTATGATTTACATTCAATTTTCTTCACAAATCGTATATTAAAATAATTGGGTTTTTCTTTCCGCCGGCCGCCAGGCCGAACCCCCCATCCGATTTCGACAAACTCGGTCTCGATCGAAAGCTATCCACCCCTAGATGAGCCCATTTTAGGTCGCGTTCCTCCAAAACCTTCCATTTTAAAATTATGCGTTCTTTTCGTTTTGCCCCCGTGTTAAGTCTATGGAGAGGTTTTGTTCCGCCGGCCGCCAGGCCGAACCCTCCAACCGATTTCAACAAACTCGGTCTCTATAGAAAGCTTTCCACCTCTAGATGAGCCCATTTTAGGTCGCATTCCTCCAAAACCTTCCATTTTAAAATTGTACGTTCTTTTCACTTTTCTGTAATGTTAACTCTATGGAGAGGTTCCGTTCCGCCGGCCGCCAGGCCGAACCCCTGAACCGATTTGGACAAACTTTACCTTGACCGAAAGCTTTCTACCCCAAGATGAGCCCATTTTAGGTTGCGTTTCTCCAAATCCTTCTATTTTGAAATTATGCGTTCTTTTTACTTTTCCCTAATGTTAACTCTATGAGGGAGCTTTCCGCCGGCCCCCAGCCCGAACCACTGAACCCATTTGGACAAACTTGGTCTTAAACGAAAGGTTTCCACCCCTAGATGAGCCATATTTAGGTGTATCTCCTCCAAAACCTTCCATTTTAAAATTATGCGTTCTTTTCGTTTTGCTGTAATGTTAAGTCAATGGGGAGGTTCCGTTCCGCCGGCCGCCAGGCCGAACCCCTGAAATGATTTGGACAAACTCGGCCTTGATCGAAAGCTTTCCACCCCTAGATGAACCCATTTTAGGTCGCGTTTCTCCAAAACCTTCTATTTTAAAATTATGCGTTCTTTTCGTTTTGCTGTAATGTTAAGTCAATTGGGAAGGTTCCGTTCCGCCGGCTGCCAGGCCGAACCCCTGAACCGATTTGGACAAACTTGAGCTTGATCGAAAGCTTTCCGCTCCTAAATGAGCCCATTTTAGGTCGCGTTTCTCCAAAACCTTCCAATTTCAAATTATGCGTTCTTTTCGTTTTGCTGTAATGTTAAGTCAATGGGGAGGTTCCGTTCCGCCGGCCGCCAGGCCGAACCCCTGAACCGATTTGGACAAACTTGGCCTTCATCGAAAGCTTTCCACCCCTAGATGAGCCCATTTTAGGTCGCGTTTCTCCAAAGCATTCCATTTTTTAATTATACATTTATTTCAATTTGCCCCATTATTTTTAGTCAATATTTTTACCAACACAGGCAAAACGTCCTTGAAAGAGCGTGAAGAAAATCTACATTGAAATTAAATTTCAAAGTTTTGACGGTTCACTAGATTTATCCCAACGGGATACTAGAGCCGTATTGAATTTATAAAAAATTATGTTTGATTGAAGTATTTCTTCTTTCCCTTTAAACAGAAGGGGATAAACATTTAAACTTCAAACAATGAAACAAACAAAAATCAAATAACAATTTAAAGTGGAAAGTTTTGGGAGGATGCCACTTAACCCGGGAGCACTCGCACTGGGTATCTCATACCCAGGCGCGCATTCTTAGTCTCATAGCGTTCCCCCCTTTTTTTCAAAATGTGTGGGGTCTCATGTAGCTGAGTTCAAGGTCACATTCTTCAAGTTTCAAGGTTAGATAAGAATTCAGGAATACTCGGTTTCCGGGAATTGAGGCTTTTGGGTATGAGATACCCGCGCGCGTGCCGGTAGAGGTGTCAGTTTTGGCTGTGGATTCCGTTCGATTGTTCGGTATGGCGGCTTCGTTCTTTGCTTTAGACAGTTTTTACCGATGATTTTGATTTTTTAGTTAAAATTAAGAAGATATTGGAGATTATGATGTTTAATGTGATGAGTAAACAATTGAAGTGGCCGAAGAATGTGTGATGAAATTGATGAAGAAAGTTCATAAAGTCTCGATTCTCCGGAAAATGGAGAATATTACCTCGGTAAAAGTGGAACAAAATGGATAAAAGGGAAGTTTAGAACCAACGTCAGAGTGGTGTGGAAAAATATTATAAATAAAATTCCTGAAAATAAAAGTGATTATCGAGCGCCTACTTAGACGCAATCAAAAAAATGCTTTTGATACATCATCAGAAACTACCTCAGAAGAAGGAAACAATGCCAAATTGTAGAAAAACGGGATACAAAAGATGTAGGGATTACTTTAGCAAAAGGGACTTGAAAATAAAACGCTAATGTGAAAGGTTCCAGAAATATATTTGTGTGGAACACAGAACTCAAATTATGTAAGGATTGCACGAATAAATGTGAGTAAATTATATTCATTTAAGATACACAAATGATAGTTTATTGTTTGTGTCTTATTTAAAGTAATATTATTTGTAAAACCAAGCAGGTTGAGTGCTAAAACGTGAGAATCCATCCCTGGGTATCACATACCCACCCGCGAGTGCCCGCGTTCGTTTCATAGGTGCGACTGCTCCCGGGTTAAAATGGGTTTATAGGGGTAGTAAGATTTCATTTAAGAACAGGTTTGTACAGATCCGGTTCGGTGTATTGGGCTGACGACCGGTCGAAATAAAATGACAATTACTTCAATGTAATAAATTTGTGGCAATGTCATGTGAAATCGGAGACAAAACCCCTTTCGAAAATAATGAATTAAAACTGCATACTTAATGATAGGGAATGAATAAATACGAACAGGAAGTAACGAACGAATCTCGCTTCAGCGCCAAAGAAGGCTAGCTGTAAAACCCGGCTTTGCCGGGTTGTAACAGCTAGTATTACATAAAAACATTTATTAAATTAAAAAGGCTATCGTAAAATTACTTTTGGCATAGCCAACTGCTTAAGAGAATCCACGTCGTGTTCTGAAATTAAAGTGCTTTGAAAAAACTTAAAAGATATTCAGACGTATTTCGGAGATATCGGTGGTCTCGGAGCATAAACGTATTAACATTAAGTAAATCAGTCGATGTATATTGTAAAGGAAATAAAGAACCAATTTAGCATATACAGGGTGGTCCTTAATTCATGGTACAAACTTCTAGGGGTGTTAGAGTACACCTAGACGAACAAGAATTGGTATAGGAAGGGGGGTCGCAGTTACACCGTTAAAGAGCTAGGTCCTAATGTAGTGCGAGAGCGTTACAAAAGGACGTTTTGCCAAGGCCCGTTAAACGAAAAAAAAACATAATGAAATGAAAAAATTTATTGCATGAGGTACAGCAGTATCCGTATTACTTGAAGTACATACTTTAAATTTTAATAAGTTGTAATAACAGTGAATCTATCTAATCATAGGGCCCGGGGAGGTCGTATACGAATTAAAAACCGTTCAATATAGAAATAAATATAGGGGCAGAAAATTTCACACGTTACATCAGTGCGATACGCCGTTCGAAGCATCTATTTGAGTTGCATAACATACTAAAATTTCATCGAAATCGATAAGCAGGTTTTTTAATTGGAATTTTTCAAGTATTAAAATACACTAGATGTGCATGTTTAGGCTAATTAAGGGATTTCCCATAGATCTAGGACCATGAAATTAATAAGTTGTTCATGGTGTGAATCCACACAATCTATTAAATTTTTAGGGTCCAATATCAATAGGGGGCAGTATATACAGGGTGTAAAGGAAAGTCCCTTTACCCTGAAATAAATTGCTAACGGAGCAAGCTAAAGCTATGTAGTTAAGGTAACGGTATAGTAAAGTGACCATGCCCTATCCGATGCAACAACTTTCAACGCCCTCTAGCGGAAATTTTAGGAACTAAAAATTTTATTTTAAAAACTATTAGAGATATGCAAAAATAGTCAATTACAAAGTTGTAGAACAGCATCGATTTACTACGAAAAGACACCTTAAGCAAAAAAATATCTTGAATAGAACCCCTAAAACGCACGCTCAATTACGTTGAATTTACGTAGATTTTCCGTCTTAAAACGCTCCTCACGAGGCGAAAATGAAAAATTGTCAATTTAATGAGCTAAGAATACTTTTAGTCATTTACTTAAGTCATTAAATTGAAAAATTTTCATTTTTGCCTTGTGAGGAGCGTTTTAAGACGTAAAATCTACGTAAATTCAACGTATTTGAGCGTGCGTTTTAGGGGTTCTATTCAAGATATTTTTTTGCTTAAGGTGTCTATTCCTACTAAATCGATGCTGCTCTACAACTTTGTAATTGACTATTTTTGCGTATCTCTAATAGTTTTTAAAATAAAATTTTTAATTCCTAAAATTTCCGCTAGAGGGCGCTGTGGTTGCTCGCATTCGGTTGCGCATAGTCATTCTACTATACCGTTACCTTAACTGCATAGCTTTAGCTTGCTCTGTTAGCAATTTATTTCAGGGTAAAGGGACTTTCCTTTACACCCTGTATAATAAATACATTAATAAACTTTAATAATTTATAAATCTAGAACTAATTCTTCAACCCCTTCATGCGACACAAATTTTTTTTGCCTAAAGATCTGCTACAACATATTAAAATCTTAAGTACGTATTTATCTTAATACTAGCGCTGACGCGCTAGACCCGGGCTTCACCTTTTTTAATAAATATCGTCTGGTGCGTTAAAGATGGGCTTCGCCAGTCCATTTTGTCTTTAAATTTATTCTGGTGTGTTACAGATGGGCTTCGCCAGTCCAAATGTGGAAATAGTTAAATAAAGGATTCCTGTCTTATGACTTTGCAATACTGTAACTTCATTTCTCATGTAATATGGAAAAATATACATTTGTAAATTTTTTGTGAAATTTATTAAAATTAATATTATTAACTAAAATCATAACAAAATTAATAACAAATACAAACTTTTAACGAATGGTTATCTTTTTCCAAGTTTCCTACTGTCTGTAAAAACAGTTGAGTGCAGAAACAGCATTAGTCAAAATCATAGTTTTAATTCTCCTGAGCCTAATTTATGTGGAAATTAGGTAATTTTTTTATAACAGCAACATAAAAGCATGTTATGACAAAAAAAAAGTTCTCAAATATTTTAAAATTTGGAGGAGTTATTACGTTTTTTCTCCCTCCTGAGAAATTTGAAATTTGTGACTGACGTTGTTTCTGCACCCACCGATTCAATTAAAGTTACATCTTCTCTTAATATATTTAAAACAATGTGGTTTTGCCATGAAGTTAGCATGAAATATGGGTTTTCAAGCTTAAAATTGACCAAAAAAAGTTGCTGGAACGCTTCGATTTTAAATTATTTTTATTCAGAAACTTTCCCTGGAGCGATCAACGTGGTATAGTTAAATAGTTAATGTAGTTCGAAAAGTTTAAAACTATAAAGGTCATACATACAGGCATACATACATACAAACATTGATTTTTATATATACTATAGATTTGGGAAAAATTTCAAGTAAAACGAAAATTCTTTGAACCTAAATTACAAACGCAATATGATTCCCCTTAAATTTTCCAATTTTTTATAAGCTTTCTAAATATGTAAAGCATTAAAATGTAACTTTAAAAGTACACAAACCGAGAACTCAAATCTGGTAAGTATTCCACAGTCATTTGCGTTAAGGATTAGTAAGCTCTAATCTGCTTTCGAATATTCTCAAGTACGTCATAATCACCATGGAAACTCGTAATTCTGGAAAAACTGTACTACAACCAGGGTTGGCTGGATTGGACCCAATGGGTTTTTTCAAAAAAACCCTTGTGAAAAAACCCACATATTGGACCCATTTTTGGGTTTTTTCAAGAAAAATCAAGATTTTGGCAGTTCCTTCAAAATTTAATGTGTTTTTTTTCAAAGTTTAGGATATTTTTAAAATTTTAATGGGTTTTTTCAAAATTTAAAGTAGGTTTTTAAAATTAAATGGTGTTTTTTCAATTTCAGGGAGTTTTTTAAAAATGTTAAATAGGTTCTTTCCTTATTCAGTGGGTTTTTTCATTATTGAATGGGGTTTCTTCAAAATTTAGGACGTTTAAAGTTCAATCTAGATATTAAAATTGAAGATTTTTTTTTAAATTTCAGTGGTTTTTTAAAAAGTTGAATAGATTTATTTCAATATTGAATGGGTTTTTTCAAAGTTTAGGATATTTTTAAAATTTTAGTGGGTTTTTCAAAATTTAGACCAAGTTTCAGAAACTAAGGGTTGTTTTTTCAATTTCAGTGGGTTTTTTAAAGTATAAAAACTTAGAAAAAACCCACTTAACTGTGGAAAAACTGACATTATTTTGACAGAACACATTTAACATAGAAAGAACTCACTAAAATTTGAAAAAAAAAACCACTTACTATATAGGAGAAAACCACTTAATTTTGAAAAAACCCACTTTTTTCCGAAAAAAACCCAGTTTTATATGGGTTTCTTCAAAAAAAAACCCGGGTTTTTGCCAACCCTGACTACAACGGTCCTTTACTCAGAAGTAAAATAAAAAAAATTGTTTAATAATATTTATCGATTTATTAAACAAAAAGTGGACTTGTGTTTTTTAACGATCCTATACTTTAACAAGTCTCATAACTTAATAAATTATAAAGATATATTCATGAAAATCGACGTGAATCTTGATGTATATTTTAAGAATCCATCACCTTTTAAACCATTATTAAAAAATAAATCGATTTATTTTATAATTATCAGCGTTTTTCGGTAAAACGCCGGACATAATAGAATCCGTTATAAAGATCGGGTCCCTTAATGTTATACGTCTTAGTTAGACGTCCCGAACAACATACAGGAAAAGAAAATATATAGACTTATATTATCCTTGAACGGAAATAAGGAAAATCTCATTTCTTATAAAGAAACTTTGAACCTCAATTACTCCCGAAATATTAGGACCACACTTAAGTTAGTCCATAAGTTAATAACAATTGAAAGTTTTATTTCACTTCGAAACTTGAAATTATTGAATTTTTTCCTTTAATTTTTAGGAATATGCTTTGAGAAGTAAATTATTTCACCTAATAGTAAATTAAAATTCTGAAAATATGATTGAAAGAGCTTTTAAAATTATTATTGGATATCATTTTTACAATTTTTGGTTTTTATTGGGTTTTACAGTAAGTTTAGAAATTGATTAAAAATCCGCTTAATTCGCTTCACTTCTTCCATCGCAGTAGGAAATACGGCATTTAGAGGCTCAGATGTAAAGATTTTATGTTTAAAATCTATACATTAAAGTATGAGATGATCATGATGGTAATATTTTAAGAAGGGTTTTTGAAAGTTTGCCAAAATAAAAACATTTTTACCCTTTTTTGAAATTTGTGTTATAAACTTTTGAAAGTTTATAACACAAATTTGTTTTGAAAGTTGCCAAGGTCATTTCCCATGCTTTTTGCATTCATATAAATATTACATAAGAGAAAAATTATAATTAGTGGTAAATTATTAGTTAATTATTTAATTTAATAAACAACCGCCCAAGGAAGCCTTTCAAACAAGTTAAAACGTTTAACATTTCAACATGCTGTGGTAATAAGTCCTCAAATTTCAAAAATAGTCAAATTTTAAGACAACCAATCTTCATACTTATTGATTTTTATTTTTGTTAAAAATGTTATTATTCCAAATTAGATCCTTATGTATAATAATGGATTTCCGAAACTGCGAGGAGTATACAGGCTACAGTTTAAAAGACAAAATTATAGTCGTTTTAGTGTGTCATAGATGCATGATGTTTTTTACACCATAATTGACCTCTCTTGCCTAAGAGGATGGTATACAAATTTAGGATTTTAAAATTTTGACGTTTTTATCTCACAACCAGAGTTTTAAAGCCAAGCTTAATTACTTTAATTCATCACAACATGCAATGTTCTAATTTGTGTTCAAACTTTGTTTTCTAGAAGGCACGTATTCATTAAAAAATCGCGTAACTTTTATTGTGTAATTTCTCTCGAAATAAATATCGTAGTAGATAGCTTAGTAAAAACCCGATTCTTAAAGGTATCGATGAGAATTTTGATAAAATGTAAACCTTCATGAGTCAGAGATCGGTACTTTTCTAACAAAGCGGCTAAAATAGCTTCCTTTTTTGTCGAGAAACCCACATGGCGCACTAAGCCTAACACGTGCCAACTTTGACACTGAATACCTCCGGAACAATTAGAAACACAGCTTAGTGGTTTATATTTTCTGAAAACATTTTAAAAAAGGGATTTCAAACTGTATGTTTCACTAAGAGATAGTGTAAAGATTGTGCAATCTAGAAAATCTACTTAAAAATCTGTTTTTTACGGATTTCTTGCTAAATAAGTGTTGGAGAACTTAGCAGTAACCATATTCTCAAAGAAATTTTGATATCTTTAAGAATCATGTTAATAGACTCTGTACCTTTCCGGGAAAAGGGGCTAGCGTCAAAAATTGAAAATTGGAAACCGCATATGGACGCAAAACCTCCAAATTTGGAGACCACCCCTTAGTGTCATAATTCTTTCAAAATAGAATTTGAATGAGGAAAACATACTAAAATTTCAGACCCCAAGCTCTTCCCGGATAACGTTAGAATCTACATATCAACCCGAATTTCTAGAAAAAGCTTTCCAAATAAATTTCTTTACAATAATAAAAATTCAGACTTATCATGTAGGTAGAGGAAAGCGAATTAGGGTGGGAGTTTTTACAAAAATAAATTTCAATACAGGCAAGTTAAGCTTATTTCAACCCTGGAACATTTATATTTCAATTACGATTAGATGAATTTCACTTAAGGATTTCCTCACCTTGAAATGCAAGCAAAAATATTGGCCCACATTTTTAATACCGTAATTTCGCGCGTTTAGTCCGCGGACTGTGTTTAAAATGCGAATTTTTGAAGCTGCTGACTATCCACCTGTGCGGATAATACGCTGGTTTTTCACGGTTAAAATCGTTGAAATTTAAAAAACACGCTGTCGTGAACTGCCGATGATCAAATATAATGATTAAAAATACATAATGGTAAATAAATAATATGATTAATTAGTAAGCACTGTTTTTTATTTGTATTTAGCGTTTTATATCTGAAGGTATATTAGTAAGTACTTTTTTTCTATTTATATTTAGTTCTTTGTTTCTAAAATACATTACATCATCTACTAAATACTAAAATCATTAAATACATCTGACGATTTTAGAAAATTTTTTTACATAAAATCGTGTCTGCGGACTATATGTGCGAAATTACGGTACTATTTTTCTTAATGTTCATAACGAAACTGAAGATATGTTGTCAAAAGAATAGTTAATATAAAGTAAAAACATTTCTTAGAAATTCGGCAATTCACAATGTTTTGGAAATTTAAGAAGAAGTGTTTTTAAATTTACCAGTAAAAGTGCTAGGGGATGGGGTTTCCTCTCTTATTAATTAACCAATTATTTACTATACAAATATGTAACTGTGAGTGTGTTTGATTTTTTTTTATAATTTTAGTGGGACATTATTGATGTAATTTCTAAGGCTAACCCGTTTGAATGACTTCTTTTACAGTTATTTTGTGGGTTTGAGCGATGTTTTTACTGTCTCACTTTATTAATTTTTGAAAAAAAAGCAGTTATTTTTATTTTCATTTAAAATCAAATGCATTATTGGTATTTAGCCAGTTATCCGAAAATTTTTTTTGGTAGGATTACATTTCAGGATTCTTGGGAATCGATTCTTCCTTCACGTTTAATTCCTTGGCATCGATTCCAATGCATTCGATTTGGTGATTTAGTATCGATTCCACAGCATTCGATTAGGATGTTTCGCCGACAAAATCCCTACAAGGGAGAGTAAACAGGAAACCAGCAGGAGATCAGGGGGGTAGGAAATCTCCGTGTCGGCGAAACGACCGAGACACCGTCCCTCGAGTCCCCTCCTCTCCTCCCCTTATCGCTCCTCCCATTGACAGTGTGAGTTATTGGAGCGACTGCTTATAGAAGTCCGGTTTGTCACGACCCTTAATAAGGGTCTTTTCTATTGAGACTGCGAGGATTTCGGGGTCGGTAATGCGCTCGTAGTGGCGAGAATGAGAAACTTTCTCTGTACGCGGTTTTTGCAGGATTGGTACAGCTGCTACGTGTTTCAATTACCGTATCGCAGTAAGCCATGTCGTTAGTATAATATGCCTAGTGTTTATCATTCATATTTTTGTTTAAACCCAGACTTGTTAAACAATACCGTTTAAGCAATTGAAACTAATAAGAGAAAACATCCCTCTATGTTTACATTTAATTTCGATAAAATCAGACTAAAAATTATAAATATTGGACAAAAAGTGTGAAATTTTAGTATGAGATGGCGTACATGTAAGTTTTTAGAATATGTTTTTATTAGTCTTTCAGTGATATTTCATCAAGAAAGTGCTTTTTTAAATGGTGAAAAAACATGTTTCATCTTTAAAATATAGCGTCAATCGGTCGTTGTGATTGGATGCATAATAATTTGATTGACAGTACTTGCTTTGTAACTGCGACCTTATCCGTTACCTAAAAAAATGGAAATATTTTAAAATTGAGAATTTTTTTGAAAAATCGAAGGGCCTACTCGGAAATCCGGAAAGAATCTGGACATTTTGATACCATATATGTGTCATTCGGTTCAGTAATTAAAAAGCCTTTCTCTGGAAACCGTTCACCAAAAACTTTTTTTAGAATAGAGAGATAACCTGAAGAATATCTAATGAGCACAATCTGAACAAAATCTTCAGAAAAAATCTGCAGATTATCTTAAGTTATTCGAAACACTTCTGGAGAAAATCTTAAGGTTATAATTATAATCTTAAGATTTTCTTCAGAAGTTTCAAATAACTTAAGATAAACTGCAGATTTAAAAAAAAAGAAAAATCTTAAGATTTTTTTAAACGAATAAATAGTATGTGTAAGTTACAGGATCAAATCTAGAGGTCGCTGACGGACAATCTGCCTTTAGGAAACGAGGGGGAACCGGTCGACCCCCCACTGGACACTCCACCCCTAGAAATTTTTCATTTCGTTAGCTGCCCACTTCTGTGAAGCACGTGTCTTCGTCGTGTGCTCCTGTAAATTCTCAGCGTTAAAAATTAGAGTTCATTTAAAGTGTTAGTGTGCGTTAACTAGTAACTTCTTCGTTCATCAACGAGTCAAGTAAGTGAATTAAACTTATTTTTAGTTTAGATTTAAAGTTTATAGTTTTGTTTAACTTCTAACATGCTGCCTACGATTATAACACGTGTTTTAAATTTAAAGTTTATTTAGTTAGTTATTTTTAAGTATAAAATACACATATGTTTGTATACTGCCTTCTTATGCTTTTGTTTCATTCTAATTTGTGTTTGATTGCATGGGATACATGTTTGATGTTACATCAAATCTGTTCTGAAGAGTGTTAACTGTAACAATTAAAACAAATTAACTTAAGTTTAAAATTTAAGTTTTATACCTAGTTATTATTTTTATGTTAAAAACATACATATGATGTTCGTACATATAACGGTTTATTATACAGGGTGATTCTGAAATGGTTAGCCAAACTGGGTTGGGTAGGTAGAGTACATCAAGACGAACAAGAATTGGTATAGAAAGGGGGGGTCGCAGTTACACCGTTAAAGAGCTAGGTCCTAATGTAGTGCGAGAGCGTTACAAAAGGACGTTTTTCCAAGGCCCGTTTAACGAAAAAAAACATAATGAAATGAAAAAATTTATTGCATGAGGTACAGCAGTATCCGTACTACTTACATCATAAATTTGATAGAAATTGGACCACTTGCTAAACCGTGGGGTGAGTTTTAAAACGCGCAGTATTAATCTTCTAGCCAAAGAATGGAGTTCCATTAATGGTATTTAGAAAAATGATGATCGGGGAAGAAATTTTCAATGATCATACATTGATCATTGAAACTGTATGATCATTGAAAATTCCTTCCCCGATCATCATTTTTCTAAATAGCATTACACTAATGTAAAGGAACTCCATTCTTCGGCTAAAAGACTAATATTGCATGTTTTAAAACTCACTCTGCGGTTTAGCAAGTGCTCCAATTTCTATCAAATTTATGATGTAAGTAGTACGGATACTGCTGTACCTCATGCAATAATTTTTTTCATTTCATAATGTTTTTTTTTCGTTAAACGGGCCTTGGCACAACGTCCTTTTGTAACGCTCTCGCAACTACATTAGGACCTAGCCAGCACCTAGCTCTTTAACGGTGTAACTGCGACCTCCCTTTCTATTCCAATTCTTGTTCCTCCTACCTACCCTACCCAGTTTGGCTAACCATTTAAGAATCACCCTGTTCTTTTTTTACATTATAATTCGCGTTTTGTTGCCTGATGTAGAACACGCTTTGTTTGATGTTCCATTTATCCGGTTCCGTAGAGTATTGATCAAAAAAAGTGTTTCATTGTGTAGTTATTAATATCTATCTCGATCTCATATTTATATTCATCTTTTAAAGCATAAAATAAATTTTTCCTTCCTCAAATGAAACTTTGCGGAGTGTTTAGAATATACTGTGAATGTAGCAGCATTCTAAAAGCAAATATTAAAATTAAAAATATTGCATATTTTTATTAACATATATGATACACTAGGGTGGTTACAAGTAACTTGGGGACTTTTTTTAGGTCTCACCCCCCTAAAATGTGCCAATAGACTAAAAAATGAGATTGGCCAAGTTTTAGCTCAATCCGATAATATTAACCCGTGCCTCATCGAGGTCAAAGTTCAGAAAAACAGCGATTTTCAAGAAAAATTGGTAGTTTTCACCCCATAAAACTAGAACCGTGTGTCCCAGAAACCTGGTTAGGGTGTCATTAAATAGGTAATTGTATACACTTTAACTTTGATATAATCAGATTTTATTTACTAAAATGGATAGGGCGCTGTTTAGCAATTTCATAGTGAAGATACTTGAAAACAAATTTCCTTGCAAGAACCCTAGAACATTACGAAGTCACAAGAAACTTTCTTCCCGGTCTTTCCTTATTGATTTTGGCCCCAATAGAAAGTAAATGAGTTTTTAGACCCCTAAGAGAATTCTAGGGCATGATTTCAACCCCCCTAGGTTTCGAAAAAAAAGAGAAACATTTTTTTTTAGAATTTTTTTTATTGTTAATGTGATAGAGTTGTTTCAAATACATTATTGAGAGTTTAATTAGGTAGAAGACCAATGATAAAGGGGATTAACCTTTCGATATAACCCCTGTAATCTAAGAGAAATAAGCGCGACTGTGAGAGGTTTTGCTAAAAAAGACTAATATCCATTAAAGTGATCAAAAGGTCGAATATACAAATTTTTGCAGCAGAAACCTCTAGAGAGATGTCATTTTGTGATTTATGTCTATGAAATTACAATAATAGCACCACCGACTTTAAATTTTAAGAAACCCTATTTCTTCCATATTCCCTCGTTTTCAGCTAATTAACCTAAAAGTATAATATTAGAAAAATTTATAAATTGCTTTATTTTTAATAAATATACCTCAGGGGTTTCATTTACCTACCATTTCGATGAAAATAAATTTTTAATAGGTATGAAAAGGTTTAGTTACATATGTTTGATCTATAATCTAATTACTTAATATTTTATTCTTTAGTCGTTAATTATATTCACACCTGTGTTAAAAATACCTGTTACACCTGTTACAAAAATAGCGCGTAAAATAGGAAATATTTTAATGTGTTCAGTAGGGTGTCCCTTAAAATCGAAGGTCGGGGAAACTTTTGCGACACCCCCTAATTTTTTTCCTTTTGGTACCCCAAGACTGTGTGCAAAATCTTAAATCGATCAAATAATATTAACACGTGCCCCAAACGGCCTAAAGTTAGAAAAATTTGACTTTTTTCTCATTTTTTCGAAATTTTTAAAAATGTGTTAAATAAATCCGTTGCCGAATAATAGGGCTCTAACACATTTAAACAATCTTATTTGACCGTTTTCCATTACTAGTTAGGCCAAAATGCCCAGTTTGTAACCTAGCCATCAATCAGAAAATCCTCAAATTTGTCCATTTTACACAGAGAATAGAAGAATCAAAACGCAGTGGTAAATGACTTAAAACCGCAAAATTCCATGATTGAACACCATTTGTAGACCATATTGATGTGGAGATAAATTATATGGAGCTCAAATTAATTATGGGTTGCTTAATTACAGACGCCATATTGGGTTACACTAAAGTTATAAAAAATTCTATAAAAACGGTATGGGCATGTTTGATATCGGGTAATGGGTGTTCTAAACTCAATTAAGACTAATAAAATCCTCTTACACAACTTTTTAAAGCTCTTTACGCAATTATAAGGGCCATCAGATCTCCTAATACAAGTGCAAACCATGATTTCAGAACTATAGATGGTAATAAATTCTATACACGTAAAACCGGCAAGAGAAATTCTGGAAATAAGTTAATAATAAGACTCCACAGAGTGTCCACGAGTATTTTATTCCGTAATTTAGTTGAAAAGCTGAAGAAGATACAAAATTAACCCGCTCTTCATAATGATTGAGTTATACTCTGTGTGATGATAAGCAATTAATCATGTTTATAGAGATTGTTCTTGTATTTTATCATAAAATTTTACATAAACATAAAAAATACCTGCAATTTAACAAATCAGTGTCATTAAAACAATTAAACACTGATATTTTGTTTGAGGCTGTAAGAATATGTTAAATATAAACTTCAGTTTCTGTAACTCTTCTACTATATCCTTTTCTTTTTCGCGCTGTCGACTTATCATCAGTAAACGTCCTTGAAGAAGTACAGTCGGCTGCAAAAAAATCGAAACAGAGACTATTGGGAGCGATTGGTTGGGGTTAGAAGGATACTGTAAACTCCAATTTTCATGATTTAATGTCCTCTTTAAAACAAGCTATAATTTAAGTCTTTAAGGGGCCGTCTACATATTAAACAAAGCACCAACTTTCGTTTTTCCTATGGGTGACATCAAAGATTATTCCTGTTTCTGAAAGAGCACCCCCTAAAACCCCCCAAAACCAATTTTCATGTCATTTGGTCCCCAAATAAAGCCAGGAGTGGGGGTTGAAGTTCGTCGAATTTACGTTGAAATATGGTTCTTTACGTTGAATTCTCGATTTTGATCCTTACAACCATCAATCCCGCGTGATCAAAATCGAGAATTCAACGTAAAAAACGAGATTTCAACGAAAATTCGACGAACTTCAACCCCCACTCCTGGCTTTATTTGGGGACCAAATGACATGAAAATTTGTTTTGGGGGGTTTTAGGGGGTGCTCTTTCAGAAACAGGAATAATCTTTGATGTCACCCATAGGAAAAACGAAAGTTGGTGCTTTGTTTAATATGTAGACGGCCCCTTAAAGACTTAAATTATAGCTTGTTTTAAAGAGGACATTAAATCATGAAAATTGGAGTTTACAGTATCCTTCTAACCCCAACCAATCGTTCACAATCGTCTCTGTTTCGATTTTTTTGCAGCCGACTGTACTTAGATTTCGAGTAAGTTTTTCATGAAAATTTTTTATGAAATTAAATTATTTTAAACCCTCAAAGCCTTCTTTGAGAATGTAGAGGTAGGAAACTTAGAGCGAAGAATAGCTCTAACTTAAAAACAGACTTTATAGAAGGAATGATTTTCAGAAACTGTTGTTATGTTGTTAATATTTATGATATTCACGTAGCCAATTTAAGTGTCTTAGTTTTTAAAGAGCCTAATTTGTTGAATTGCAGGTATTTTAATGTTAATGTATAAATTTATTATAAAATACAAGAACAGTCTCTATAAACTTGGTTAATTGCTTATCTTCACAGAGTATAGCTCAATCATTATGATGAACGAGTTAATTTTGTATCTTCTTCAGCTTTTCAACTAAATTACGGAATAAAATACTCGTGGACACTGTGGAGTCTTATTATTAACTTATTTCCAGAATTTCTCTTGCCGGTTTTATGTGTATAGAATTTATTACCATCAATAGTTCTGAAATCATGGTTTGTACTTGTATTAGGAGATCTGATGGCCCTTATAATTGCGTAAAGAGCTTTAAAAAGTTGTGTAAGAGGATTTTATTAGTCTTAATTGAGTTTAGAAACCTCATACACCCATTACCCGATATCAAACATGCCCATACCATTTTTATAGAATTTTTTATAGCTTTAGTGTAACCCAGTGTTTCCCAACCTTTTTCGGTCCACGCCCCACCAAAGCCTTTCAAAATTTTCCATGCCCCCCTAGGTCTCAGTGGCATATATAAAAATATATTTTGGGTGGAAGGGGGGTCTGGGGGTCCTCCCCCATCAAATTTTTGGAAATTTGACTCTAGAAAACAGGTTTTTAACTAGTTTGGTACCCTTAGTTAGAATTTTTGTTATAAATTTTTAGGTAAGATTTGCATTTTGATGAACTTCATGTAAAAAAGTTGGAAATATAAGCGTTCTAAAAAAAGGGGATCTGGGGTCACCCCGCAGAAAAGTTAAGTAAATTTGACTCTAAAAACAGGGTTTCAACTTGTTTTTTTTTTCACTTGTCCGAATTTTTTGACATACATTCTCAGGTAGGATTTGGATGAACTTCTTTTTTAAAAAAAGTTTTGAATATTAAAGTTCCAAGTACTAAAGAGGGGTTTGGAGGTCCTCCCCAGAAAATTTTAAAAAAATTGACCCTAAAAACAGGTTTTAACTTGTTGTAGTACACCAAGTCCGAATTTTAAGGGGGGCATGGCCCCTTTAGAACTCCCCTTATAATAAGCCCCTGCCAGGTCTTTTTTTTTCGAAAATTCTTCTTGGGAAGTAAATAAAACCTGATAGTCCATGCCCCACCAGGGGGTAATTTTGTTGAAAATTTTCAAATTGCCCCCCTAGAAAATCATATTGCCTCCCGGTGGGGCGTGCGCCCCACGTTGGGAAACACTGGTGTAACCCAATATGGTGTCTGAAATTAAGCAACCCATAATTAATTTGAGCTCCAGATAATTTATCTCCACATCAATATGGTCTACAAATGGTGTTTAATCATGGAATTTTGCGGTTTTTAGTCATTTACCACTACGTTTTGATTCTTCTATTCTCTGTGTAAAATGGACAAATTTGAGGATTTTCTGATTGATGGCTAGGTTACAAACTGGGCATTTTGGCCTAACTAGTAATGGAAAACGGTCAAATAAGATTGTTTAAATGTGTTAGAGCCCTATTATTCGGCAACGGATTTATTAAACACATTTTTAAAAATTTTCGAAAAAATGAGAAAAAAGTCACATTTTTCTAACTTTAGGCCGTTTGGGGCACGTGTTAATATTATCTGATCAATTTAAGATTTTGCACACAGTCTTAGGGTACCAAAAGGAAAAAAATTGGGGGGTGTCGCAAAAGTTTCCCCGACTTTTTGAAAAAACGCCTAAATAAGGGACACCCTAGTGTTCAGTTAAAGTTATTGTTTCCCATGATAAATATTTGATATAAGTTGGAAACCAGATTTCTCTGAAAAATACTATGGTTGAGAAAATCCAACAATATATCAGTTTTAAGCTTCCGCTGGATTACCGTAAGAGACATCTAAGTTATAGTCCTATAGTCCAGTCAAATAGTATTTATTTTGGGAAAATTTTGGGGTAGAAGATTTTTTTTCGCTATCTGTATGTATTTTGGGGTGCTGAATCCGAATCTGAGGTTTGCCAACAAAATTTCGTGACGGAACATTGTGAAAATTCGAAAAAATGGCAAAAATTCGCCCCTTTTTTCGTTTTCGGCCCCTAGAACATTACCTTTGCGCTTCTAAGCTAAACAGTCATTCCAAAAAATAAAGAACACTAACCAAGCTACAAAAAAGTCAATTACAACTTTTCTCTCAGACGCATAGTTTCCCCGATAGAACACGTTGAAAAAGGGGTTATTTTCGTTCGATTAATAAGAAATCCAAAAAAATTCACTAGTATCTCCAAAAAAACGCATTTTTGGAACAGGATGCCATAAAAACTGCCTAAATAATATTTCACATGAAGTTAGCCATCTAAAAACTCCAATAATGACAACTAAATGCATATTTGTTCGGTGATTTCTCTTAAGAACGTAAGTTCAACAGGAGATAATAGTATTTCTATAACTAAGTTGCTTCTTCGAAATGACATTGGGGAAGTTATTCGTGGTGCAGTGCTGAGAGCCAGTTATAGGTTTAGGGTTTAACTACCTCGATATCCCATGGAAAGGCAGATGAGAGTAGGACGCAATAAATTAGTCAGGAACAAACAGGCAAATATGAAATTAACAGCTTTTTAATACGTGACTATATACACGTCCGCTTGCTTCTGCTGGACGAAACTGGAAAACATAGTTTATATACACAGGAGGAAAAAATTATAATTAGGTAGGCGAGCGTCTTCTTCGCTCGCGCGTCTCTTTCGACCGGGAGAAAGATCTCCCGTGCGGCACACGATAAGGAGAGGAGAAATGCGGCGTTTGCTACCCCACAGCTTGGCTGACTTGCGAGGTGGTCGCCGCAGTACCCCCCTTCCAGTGTCAGCGTACCTGAAAACGAACCACAGGTCTACTCGTTCGACCTGACCTGGTCGTGGTAAAGTCCTTGATGACCGGAGGGATTGCTAGCGCAATGTCCTCCGCCAAGATGTAGGCAGGTTTTATTCTATCTATGGAGACAACGGTGACTCTGTCTCTGATTTGGATTTTGAAGAATTTATCAGTTCTGGAGATAACCGGAAAAGGGCCCTCATAAGGCGGGCTCAAGGGCGGTTTCACAGAGTCCTTACGCACAAACACACTGGCACAAGTCGATAAGTCCATTGGGACGAATATCTTAACCTTGTTGTGCGATGAAGTTTGAGTAGGAGTCAGTTGTTTGGTGGAGTATTTTAGGTTCATTAGGAACTCCGAGTCGTTGATATGACTCGCAACAGGATGGAAGAATTCTCCAGGGAGTCGGAGTGGTGCGCCATAGACCATTTCTGCTATGGAGCATTTTAGGTCATCCCTGAATACCGAGCGTAGTCCCAGCAATACAGATGGAAGTACGTCCATCCATCGGTTAGTAAGGGCAGCCTTCAATGCGGATTTCAAACTACGGTGCCAGTTCTCAATTAACCCATTAGATTGAGGGTGGTAGGATGTGGTATGGATATGTTGAATGCCATAACATTTTGTGAACGAGCGAAACAAGTTCGACTCGAATTGTCGACCTTGATCGGTGGTCACTTTTTGGGGGACACCGAATCGACTAATCCAATGAGCATTAAATGCTTTGGCTACCGTATCGCTAGTGATATTAGGCAAAGGTATAGCTTCAACCCAACGAGTAAAACGGTCAATGATCGTCAGTAAATACGAAAAACCTTCACTCGGGGGAAGCGGCCCTACTAAGTCTAAGTGTATGTGTTGGAATCTTTGATTTGGGACTAAGAACTTTTGAGAGGGACTTTTTGTATGCTTGTGAACCTTAGATAGTTGACAAGGGACACAACATTTTGTCCACTCTTTAGCATCCTTTTTTATACCTGGCCACACGAAACGGCTACTTAACAATCGTGCGGTCGCTCGCATCCCTGGGTGCGATAAACTGTGCAGTTGTTCAAAAATAACCTTACGGAAACTTTTGGGGATAAATGGTCTAATTTTATTGGTTGAAACGTCACAATATATTTGGGTGTCTGATTCAGGTAAAGTTACTAACTTTAAGTTAATGTCAGATTCATTGGGAGAATTAAGGAAATTTTTTAAGTCATGGTCTTTTTTTGTTCTTTAGAAATCTCCGAGTAATTGATCGTTCTTGGAAACGTAATTGTCTCAACCCTAGACAAAATATCGGCCGCCGTATTCTCAATACCTTTTATAAATTGTATATCGGTTGAAAACTGGCCAATGTAGTCAAGATGTCTAACTCTCCTAGGTGAGAACTTCTCAGAGTTTTGAGAAAACGCGAACGTTAGAGGTCGATGATCTGTAAAGATCGTGAAGGGTCGGCCCTCCAACATGAACCTGAAGTGTCTAATAGACGCGTAGATGGCGTATAATTCGCGATCAAACGCGGACCACTTTAGTTGAGAAGGTAGAAGTTTGGCAGAATAGAAAGCCAATGGTTCAAGGTGTTTAAAACCATTTTTAACTGCTTCCTGACTCAGAGTGCTTCCTATAGCTGTGTTGCTAGCGTCCGTAAACAAGCACAATTTAGCTTCGGGGTTCGGGTGAACCAAGAGAACTGCGCTAGCTAACTGGCGTTTGCAATTATCAAATGCCTCTGTAGTTTCTTTAGTCCATTCTAGAGGTTTTTTGCTCTTAACTTTAGGACCTTTTAATAGTTCATTAAGGGGTGCTTGGATTTGAGCAGCATGTGGTATACAACGTCTATAATAATTGAGCAACCCCAAAAAACGTCTTAGACCTTTGACATTTGAGGGTTGTTCATAGTTTAAGATTGGTTCAACTTTAATTGGTAACGGTTTGATACCCTGCTCATTAACCAGAAATCCTAGGAAGGGCAATTCCTCAACACCAAAAATGCACTTGGTTAAATTTATCCTAATGCCATATTGGGAAAGTCTGCGAAATACGGTTTCTAAGTGGGAATAATGTTCTGTATCTGATGAACTTGCGACTAAAATGTCGTCCAGATACGCGAAAGTGAAATTTAATCCCTGCAAAACCTCAGAAATGAATCTCTGAAAAGTTTGTGCGGCATTGCACAACCCAAAGGGTAAAAAGGGGAATTCAAATAACCCAAATGGTGTAGTGATCGCGGTTTTAGGTATATCATCTACATGAACGGGTATTTGATGATACGCGCGTACAAGGTCTATTTTAGAAAACACCTTTTTACCATAAAGTTCATTCGCAAAATCATGTATGTGGGGCAAAGGAAACCTATCCGGGATTGTAATGCGATTTAAGGCGCGATAATCACCGGTGGGTCTGAACTCAGAACTATTTGGTTTTGGAACCATATGGAGTGGGCTAGACCAGTTTGATTTACTAGGTCGACAAATACCTTTTTCGACCATAAATTGAAATTCCTGTTTTGCTGACTTATATTTAGATGGATGTAGTCGACGTGGTCTAGCTGAAACTGGTTGCCCCTTAGTCTCAATTCTGTGCACGGTATTGTGTTTAACCACATGATCCGAAGGATATGGTTTGGTTATATCACAATACTTTTGAAGTAATTCTTTATACTTAGTATCATTAGAAATCAAGGTAATTTGGGAAAAGTTTTTAGCAGTTACTGACCCAGAAGCTGTCAGAGATGTTATAGAATCTTTAAGACAACCATTACCCAAATCTATGAGCAATCGGAAATGCTTTATGAAATCAGCGCCGATGATCGGCTTAGTAACATCAGCTATAACGAAAGGCCAAACAAATTTTCGTCTCAAACCCAAATTAACACTTAAGTTTTTAACACCGTAAGCCTTTATTGCTGATCCGTTAGCGGAAAACAGCTTAATGTTAGCATTTTCCTGGTTTGTAATTATTTTAGGACGTGGAAGGGCACAAATATCACTACCTGTATCGATCAAGTACTCAAGACCATTTTGACAGTCTTTAACAAAAAGTCGACGCTTACTATTGGATATTTCCTCCAAGTCACGCGGATCAGTAGTTTGAGAGGGAGTATTTGATCTCTTTCGATCCCTACCACGACTAAAGTTGCGACTATTAGATCGTAAGCGAATGAGTTTATTAACCTGCTTAGTTAGGTTATCAACTTGTTCCTGTAACTTAGTAATTTGAGATTTAGTGTCCGTTTCGATAGAAACTATATGACTTCCCTGGTTATTATCGGTCACTTCCTGAATTTTATCAGCCATCAAAGCCAAGGAATCAAGTGATTCATCCGATATAGAAAGTATAGCCTGAGCATTTTGTGGAAGTCTTTGTAACCAAAGTGTTTTTAAGAACTTATCATCTAACTTATCACCTGCTAATCCCTTCATTTTACGGAGTAGGTGTGAAGGTTTATCATCACCGAGAGTAAGGTCCGAAAGAAGGTTCTTAATTTTCTTTTGCTCCGAATCGGTAAACTCAGTAATTAACCTTTTTTTTAAAGTTTCATATTTATCACTTGAAGGTGGATTGACAACAACATCACTAACGAAGTTAAGAATGTCTGAACTCAATGTTGATACAATATAATGAAACTTAGTATTGTCATTAGTAAAGTTTTACAAGTTAAATTGAGATTCTAGACTAGAAAACCATAACTCTGGATGTTTATCCCAAAATTGAGGTAATTTAACACCTACCCTATTAATTTCAGCAGAAGGAGGAGTTATTACGTTTACCGAAGTGTTTGCAAGTGTTGTTTCAGTTGTAGTTACTGGCACCACGGGAATCTGTTTATCTTTATCATCCGCCATTGAAGGACAACCCGAAACAAACCGACGGTAAAATTCAATAGAATAATGGACGACTCACCAAAAGTATGCGTAGCTGCTCAAGTTCCGGAGCTCAGTCGTCAGAAGTCCATGCTCAATGTTGTTGGCCAAAGGTCACCAGTGGGGAAGTTATTCGTGGTGCAGTGCTGAGAGCCAGTTATAGGTTTAGGGTTTAACTACCTCGATATCCCATGGAAAGGCAGATGAGAGTAGGACGCAATAAATTAGTCAGGAACAAACAGGCAAATATGAAATTAACAGCTTTTTAATACGTGACTATATACACGTCCGCTTGCTTCTGCTGGACGAAACTGGAAAACATAGTTTATATACACAGGAGGAAAAAATTATAATTAGGTAGGCGAGCGTCTTCTTCGCTCGCGCGTCTCTTTCGACCGGGAGAAAGATCTCCCGTGCGGCACACGATAAGGAGAGGAGAAATGCGGCGTTTGCTACCCCACAGCTTGGCTGACTTGCGAGGTGGTCGCCGCAACATGCAAAATTTTTCTATTGACTGCTCTATATGTTTTTGAGGGTGCTGAATCCGAATTTGAGGTTTGCCAACAAAATTTCATGACGGAACATTGAGAAAATTCAAAAAAATGCCAAAAATTCAGCACTTTTGTTCGTTTTCTGCCCTTAGAACATACACTTTGAATTTCTGAGCAAAACAGTCAACACCAAAATAAAGAAGAAAAAACAAGCTACAAAAAAGTCAATTACAACTATTCTCTCAGATGAAGGGTTTGGACGCTAGAGAACGCTGAATATTGGGAAGTTTTTGTTCCATTGGTGGAAAATTCATAAAATGTCACTCGTATCACCGAAAAACGGCCTGTTTTGGAACAGGATACTATAAGAACGGCTTCAATTGTGTGTTACGCCCATGAAATCAACGTTCTGCATACTCAAATGTTAATTGATAAATAATTAAACATAACAATAAAATACGACCATTAGCAACATTTTGGGATTACTGTAATATTGCTCATTGTTAAAGGCTTTAATAATGCATTAATTAATTAAAGGCACGATTTATTTCATGTAGTACCTATTTTTCTATATATTACTTTGATTAAAGCCTTTAACAATGAGCAATGTTACAGTAATCCCAAAATAATGCTAATGGTCGTATTTTATAGTTATGTTTAATTATTTATCAATTAACATTTGAGTATGCAGAACGTTGATCTCATGGGCGTAACACACAATTGAAGCCGTTCTTATAGTATCCTGTTCCAAAACAGGCCGTTTTTCGGTGATACGAGTGACATTTTATGAATTTTCCACCCATGGAACAAAAACTCCCCAATATTCAGCGTTCTCTAGCGTCCAAACCCTTCATCTGAGAGAATAGTTGTAATTGGCTTTTTTGTAGCTTGTTTTCTCTTCTTTATTTTGGTGTTAACTGTTTTGCTCAGAAATGTAAAGTGTATGTTCTAAGGGCAGAAAACGAACAAAATTGGTGAATTTTTGATACTTTTTCAAATTTTCTCAATGTTCCGTCATGAAATTTTGTTGGCAAACCTCAAATTCGGATTCATCACCCTCAAAAACATATAGAGCAGTCAATAGAAAAATTTTGCATGTAATTTCGAAGAAGCAACTTAGTTATAGAAATACCATTAAGAAAAATCACCGAACAAAAATGCATTGAGTAATCATTATTGTAGTTTTTAGATGGCTAATTTCATGTGAAATATTATTTAAGCAGTTTTTATAGTATCCTGTTCCAAAAATACGGTTTTTTGGAGATACTAGTGAAATTTTTTTTTATTTCTTACCAATCGAACGAAAATAGCCCTTTTTTCAACGTGCTCTATCGGCGAAACTATGCGTCTGAGAGAAAAGTTGTAATTGACTTTTTTGTGGCTTGGTTAGTGTTCTTTATTTTTTGGATTGACAGTTTACCTCAGAAGCGCAAAGGTTATGTTCTAGGGGCCGAAAACGAAAAAATGGGGCGAATTTTTGCCATTTTTTCGAATTTTCAATATGTTCCGTCACGAAATTTTGTTGGCAAACCTCAGATTCGGATTCAGCACCCCAAAAAACATACAGATAGCAAAAATATCTTCTACCCCAAAATTTTCCCAAAATGGCCTTGTTTTAGGACAATTTGACTGGAATACTAATCGTAATAATGGATAAACTTAGTTTATATAGAAAAACCTTATTATAATTATAAAACAATTTTGAGACTATTTTTTCAATTACTTTTTTAAAGAAAGTTAATTTTCTTTATTCACCACTTAAGTAGAAATATGAAAATATGTAGTGTGATGTACAGAAAGAAAACTTTTGTTAATAATTCATATACTAAATTATGTTATGCATTTAAAATTGAATTTTCTGGAACAATAGGCAAATGAAAACTGAAGTTTGAAGTATATGTTACGAATATATTGATTTATACATTTTTCTAAAATCATACTTTCAGTTTAATTTGCTCTGGGAGCGAGTAACTTTGGTAAAAATGTTTTTTAAAATTTAGAATCGAGAAGGGAGCTATTATAATTTTATAACAAATATAAATAATATTTAACATCATTTTTAACACCAAATAATATATCTCTAGATGTTTTTATGAAAAAATTTGTAATTTAGATATTTTTATCACTTTAACGGATATTAATGGGTTTTAGCAAAACCTCTCACAGTATCGCTTCTTTCGCTTAGATTATAGGGGTTAAAACGAAAGGTTAATCCCCTGTATCATTCGTTTTCTACCAAATTAAACTATTAATGATGTATTTGAACCAACTTTAACACATTAACTATCAAAAAAATTTCTTAAAAATATATATATTTTCTCTTTTTTTCCGAGAACTAGGGGGGTTGAAATCATACCCTAGAATTCTCTTAGGGGGTCTAAAAACTAATTTACCATCTATTGGGGCCAAAATCAATAAGGAAAGACTGAGAAGAAAGTTTTTTGTGACTTCGTAATGTTCTAGGGTTCTTGCAAGGAAATTTGTTTTCGAGGACCTTCACTATGAAAACGCTGAATAGCACCCTATCCGTTTTAGTAAATAAAATTTGATTATAATAAAGTTAAAGTGTATAAAATTACCTATTAAATGACACCCTAACCAGGTTTCTGGGACAAACGGTTCTAGTTTTATGGGACGAAAACTACCAATTTTTGTTAAAAATCGCTGTTTTTCTAAACTTTGACCTCGATGAGGCACGGGTTAATATAATCGGATTGAGCTGAAACTTGGCCAATCTAATTTTTAAGCCTATTCTTACATTTTAGGGGGGTGAGACCTAAGAATTTCGAAAGTTGATTTTTTGTAACCACCCTAATGATACACCCTTATTCATATTTTACCATCCGCTATTTTGGAAAACACACTATTTCCGGTTTTATAAATTTAAAGTCTGGTTAAATATGGATAAATATCCACAGAAAGAACTGATATTACCTAGAAAACAATTTCATTACGAAAAATTACTGCTACTTTTGCTTTTTTATCAAAATTTGAACGATATTAGGATTTTCATTAGTATTGGCCGCCATCTTGGAAAAAAGCACCCTTCCGTTTAACACATAATGATAAAAAATTTTCTGCCGGTAAGTTTATTTGATAGAGTTGAACACTAATGAAAAATCTTGTGTTTGAATATATGTGAGTATAGTACTGCCGTCCTGAGCTAGAACATCCTAAGTCCATTTTTTAAGTTTTGAGATAATCGAGTTTTTATACCAAGTACTCAGCCGTCCATCTCGCTGAAAGTAGCGGAATGCTTCTTTCACCATCTTCTTCCGAATCTATCACTATCAGGCCTGACGAGAGGGGGGGGGGGCGAGGGGGTACGATTCCCCCGTGCCTGTAGGGGACCCGAGACCCAAAGATTTTCATATTGAGTTCTAAGAGAGGTATGCTTTTGAATATTTTGGAAATTAATTTTTTCACATAAAGGTCCAAAAATGAGTAAATTCTCAGTTTTCTAGGGACATATTTTCAAAAATTTTCTGGGGAGACCCCCTTTATTGCTTGTTACTCACCGTATTATGAAAAGAAAACGATATTTTTAAGTTGAGTGAAATTCAGATATTGTCTAGAAATATTCTAAAAATTACATTAAGCCTATGAATTGAATGCATGGGTTGAGGGTACTTCAGAAAATTTTTGCTCCCTACCTCAAAATGAGAAAAGGTAAGTCACTGGGGGCCCGCTTCCCAACCTTTTCCCCGGGGCCCGACTTGGCTCTCGGCGGCCCTGATCACCATACCTTGCCATTGCGTCACCAATCGTTTAAAACCTCATGTGTGGGTGATACTTAGTTGTTATCAGAAGCGGATTTCTAAATAGGCTAGCTAGGCTATAGCCTACGGCGGCAAATTTTAGTAGGCGGCAAATTTTTGACGGCAGAACTTTTTTCTGAATGAAAAAAAGAGAGGAGAAATGAAACACTAAACATAAGCTCAGGCGAGAACATCCTTTCAAAAAAGCAATTATGTGGTTTACAAGGAACTGTTCTCTTTGTTTTTCCCAAAGGGTCTCAAAATGAGCTAAAACACTACTTTAATAGGCAATTTTTAAAAAAGTGTCTGGTGGAGAACCCCTACACTCCCCTCTCAAATTTTGATATTTGTTATACAGTGTTTCCCCTTGAAAATTATGCTGCCTACAAGAAGCTTTTCCCTTTTGGTGCTCTCTCCTCTCCATAGAGTTTATAAGTAGATAAACAAAAGTTTGGGGGGAAATTTCCAAAAATATTTTCTGGGGGAGGACCTCTGGCCCCCGTTTGACGTTTTTTAAAACTTTTTCCCCCAGAAAATTCTGTTATTTTCAAGGAACTGTAAGGGCAGGGCTCTATCCAATGGGGGGGTTTGGGGTTCAAGCATCCCTTCGAAATTTAGACATCAATTTTTACTAACTGTTTTTTCTTAAAATCAGTCTTAAAATGTGTGTGCATAAAACCACTACTTTTAAGGTTGAAATTCAAAATTTTTCTTGGGGAGAACCCCCAACCCCCTTGAAATTTTGAAATCTATTATAACAGTCGTTCCTTGAAAATATTGGGACTTACAAGGAGTGGTCCTCTTCGGGATAGTCTAAAAATGAGTGAAATCATAAAGGGGCAAGAACTAACTGTGAGAAGGAGGAAGTGGGAACTCAGGGATGTAAAAAGGGAAAAGCGACTCAAAAACTTGTTAAAATCCTGTTTTTAAGGTCAAATTTCCAGAAATTTTCTGGGGAGGACCCCAGACCCCCCTTTGGAAATTCGAACCCTATTATTTATCACTTTTCCGTAAAAAGTTCAATCATTTTGAATCTTTTTGTTACTCCCAGTACAATGAATTGTCACAAGTTTAGGAAAAAAAGTGTTATCAAACATTAGGATTGCATGATTGCTAGATTAACACTAAATATTATTTGTAATTGTAATATTTCTTCCTTCAATCCTTTACAGCATTTCAGTCGCTACAAATTGTAGGTATCACAAACAAGTAAAATAGCAAATAGGTCATAGTCCAGTAACTTTGTCGTCTGAAAGCATGGGGTCGTATGCGTCAAATCCGGTAGTTCTAATTTTTTGCAGACTTGTTTATGATATTGGCCTAATGAATAATCCAAGTTTTAGACCTCGAAAGCCGAACGCAACTTTGTCAAAAATCGAAAAACCGCGGAAAAATCGAGTTTTTTTTCAAATTTTGGCAATTATAACACTAAAGAACTAGTTTTTGAAAAAACTTTCTAATTACAAAGTTAAAGAAAACAAAATTTCCTAAAAAATGCACTAATCAACTTTGATTTTCTGAAGAGTGGTTTTGAAGCTAGAGTGCGCTGAAAAACATCGATTTTTTGCCTTTCCGCAGAGAAAAGGAAAACGCTCACTTCTACCCTCCACAAAATGAAAACTATTCATGTTATCAACAAAAATTTTATACCACGTGAAAGAGCATTTAATTTTCTATAAATAACGTGCTTTACATTGTCATTTTTTTTAGAAGGGGGGAGGGAGGAAAGCAAAGATCGATAATAAAACTCTCGCGCCTCGCAGACCAAACGGACTTATGCGGTTGTTAATCTGCAATCTGCGCTTTATTTCCGGTATAATACCAATAAAATGGATTGTTTTAGATTCATTGATGACTAAGCATGCTTAAAAAAATAAATTTTTAAATTTATTTATGAAATATTGGGCGTTTAAGGCGGAATTTCGATCAATATTTTAAATTCATATATTAAATTATGGGAGTGTTTTAACGGTGTCTCGGTCGTTTCGCCGACACGGAGATTTCCTACCCCCCTGATCTCCTGCTGATTTCCTGTTCACTCCTCCTTGTAGGGATTTTGACGGCGAAACGTCCTAATCTAATGCTTTGGAATCGATACTAAATCACCAAATCGAATGCATTGGAATCGATGCCAAGAAATCAAACCTTGTGATTTGTGAAGGAAGAATCGATTCCCTAAAAGTCCGTAATTGGAAACAAAAAGCAAGGGACAGAAGGCTTTGGAGGAAAGTTGTTGGAGAGGCCATAGTCCAACATGGGCTGTAATCAGGGGCGTCATTTCAGTTTTTCGTTGGGGGGGGGCAAGGAATTTTTTTAAAAATGGGTCTGGACCTTGCTGTAACTAGGTTTTTTTTTTGGCGGGGGTTGCCTCAACTTCAATTTAAGGTAATATCATGTCAAAATTTGAGAACGTAAACTCCAAGGAAAAATGGGAGGTCTGGGGGTTCACCCCCAGGAAAATTTTGAAAATTTGGATCTTAAAGTAGTGTTTTAGCTCGTTTTGAGAACCTTATGGGCTGCATCCAAAGAGAACAGTTTCTTGTAAACCACATAATTTTCTAGGGAAAAGAGTTTTAAATAAACGTCAAAGTTTTAAGGGGGGCTAGGGGTCCTCCCCCAGGAATTTTAATTCCCCTTTTAACTAGTGTTTTATCTCTTTTTCAAACTCATTGGGGAGCTTCTAAAGAGAAATGCTTTTTGTAAGACGAATAGTTTTTAAGGTGGAAAACACTAAATAAGAGACTTGGAAATTTAAGAGGGGGGCTGGGGGTCCTCCCCCAGAAATTTTTGAAATTGAACCCTCAAAAGTAATGTTTTAACTCCTTTTGAGAAGTTTTGACTTGCACTCAAAGCTCCTTGTGGAAGTTACAGAATTTTCAAGGGACTTGCAGCTATTTTCCACACTACAGTGGAAATCTTGGGGGGGGGCGGTTGCCCCCCTGCCCCCCCTAAATGACGCCCCTGGCTGTAATGCCAAGGAGTTAGTTAGTTAGTTAGAATCGATTCCCAAGAATCCCGAAATGGAATCCTACTAAACAGTTTTTTTGTCGATGCGGATAACTGGCTAAATACAAATACTGCATTTTTTTATTTTAAAGGGAAAAAAATACCTTTTTTCCAAAAAATAATTAAGTGAAACAATAAAAACATCGCTCAAACCCACAAAATAACTCTAAAAGAAGTCATCCAAACGGGTTAGCCTTAGAAATTACATAAATAATGTCCCACTAAAATTATAAGAAATCAAACACACACACAGTTACACTTTTGTATAATAAATAATTGGTTAATGAGGCATTAAAATATCATCAGTAGAAATTACAGTTGGGGGCAATAGTTAATACGATTTAAATTTTATCACCACGTATAACTTTATCGTTTCAGAATAACTTGGTAGATTTTCTTAAAAAGCATGAAATAGATCAAAATGGAAGGAGCCATCAAATCAGTAGATGCTGCGAGATGTAATCAATATTTCATCTGCAGTATTATTTCAGAAATGTTCAGTACAAGCCACAATTATCTATCTATTATTTAGAACTCAGTTCTGTGTTTTTTCTAACCTCTTAAGAGAAGAAACCACCATCCCCTTCTAACACTTTTACCTTGTAAATTTAAAAACTCTTCTTAAATTTCAAAAACATTGTGAGTTGCCTAATTTCTAAGAAAGTTTTTTTACTTTATATTAACTATTCTTTTGTCAACATATCTTCAGTTTCGTTATGAACATTAAAGGAAAATAGTACTAAAAATGTGAGCCAATATTTTTGCGTTGCATTTCAAAGTGAGGAAATCTTTAAGTGAAATTCATCTAATCGTAATTGAAATATAAATGTTCCAGGGTTGAAATAAGCTTGACTTGCCTAATTGAAATTTATTTTTGTAAAAACTCCCACCCTAATTCGCTTTCTTCTACATGATAAGCCTGAATTTTTATTATTATATCGTAAAGTAATTTGGAAAGCTTTTTCTAGAAATTCTGATTGCTATGCAGATTCTAACGTTATCCAGGAAGAGCTTGGGGTCTGAAATTTTAGTATGTTTACCTGCTTCAAATTCTATTTTAAAAGATAGACTCTAAGAGGTGGTATCCAAATTCGGAGGTTTTGCGTCCATGTTCTGGTTCAATTTTTCAATTTTTAACGAATCTAGCACCTTTTCCCAAAAAGGTACAGAGTCTGTCTACATGATTCTTAAAGATCTCAAAAAGTTCTTTAAGAATATGGTTACTACTAAGTTCTCTAACAATTATTTAGGAAGAGATCCGTAAAAAAACTGATTTTTAAGTAAATTTTCTAGATTGCAAAATTTTTACACCACCTCTTAGTGAAACTTACAGTTTGAAATCCCTTTTTTAAAATTCTTTCAGAAAATATAAACCACTAAGCTGTGTTTCTAATTGATTAATTGATTCAGCGTCTAAGTTGGCACGTGTGTAGGCTTAATTCTTAAATAAATCGATTTATTTTTTTATAATGGTTTAAAAGGTGATTGATTCTTAAAATATACATCAAGATGCACGTCATATCCAATTTTCATGAGTATATCTTTATAATTTAGTAAGTTATTTGACTTATTAAAAATATATAGGATCGTTTAAAAACACAAGTCCACTTTTTGCTTAATAAATCGATAAATATTACTTAAAAATTTTTTTGATTTTACTTATGAGTAAAGGACCGTTATGGCAAAGTTTTTCCAGAATAACGGGTTCCTCTGGTGATTATGACGTAATTGAGAATTTTTAAAAACAGAATGGAGCTTATTGGTCCTTAACGCGAATGACTAAGGAATACTTCCCAGATTTTGAGTTCTCAGTTTGTTTACTTTTAAAGTTACATTTTAATGCTTAACATATTTAGAAAGCTTATAAAATTTAATACAGGAATTGGAAATTTTAAGGGAAATATATACATATTGCGTTTGTAATATAGTTCAAATAATTTTCGTTATACTTGAAATTTTCCCCCAAATATTGAGAGACCGTTCAAAAAGTAGCTAAAAAAATCTTATGTTTTTGATATAACATAAGGGTGTGTTGCTGGTGTGTTGCAGAAGGGCTTCGCCAGTCCAAATCTGGAAATAGTGAAATAAAGGAGCCACTTTTATGTTTATGCTACAACAATGGATTTTAAACTGCAACAATGGAGAATATGCCTACAACAATTAATGTTACATCTCTTATTAGGACCTTGAAATTTTAATATGTTGTTCATGGTGTAAATTCACACAATCTATAAAATTTTCTGGGTCCAATTTCAATTAGGCCATATACATAATAAATACAGTAATAAACCTGTATATATAAAAATCAATGTTTGTATGTATGTATGTCCTTTATAGTTTAAAACTTTTTGAACCTACATTAACATTTAAACTATACCACGTTACTCTACTCGCTCCCGGGAAGGTTTCTGAATATAAAAATAATTTAAAATCGAAGCATCCTAACAACATTTTTGGTCAATTTTATGCTTAAAAACCCATATTTCATACCTAACTTCTTGGCGAACCTACATTGTTTTAAATATTTAAAACAATGTAGGTTCGCCAAGAAGTTAGGTATGAAATATGGGTTTTTAAGCATAAAATTGACCAAAAAAGTTGTTAGGATGCTTCGATTTTAAATTATTTTTATATTCAGAAACCTTCCCGGGAGCGAGTAGAGTAACGTGGTATAGTTTAAATGTTAATGTAGGTTCAAAAAGTTTTAAACTATAAAGGACATACATACATACAAACATTGATTTTTATATATACAGGTTTATTACTGTATTTATTATGTATATGGCCTAATTGAAATTGGACCCAGAAAATTTTATAGATTGTGTGAATTTACACCATGAACAACATATTAAAATTTCAAGGTCCTAGCTCTATGGGAAGTCCATTAATTAGCCTAACTACATGCACATCCGGTGTATTTTAAAACTTGAAAAATTCCAATTCAAAAACCTGCAAACCGATTTCGATGAAATTTTAGTATGTTGTGCAACTCAAAGAGACACTTCGAACGGCGTATCGCACTAATGTGCAAGTGAAATTTTCCCGACCATTTTTCTGTATTGAACGGTTTTTAATTTATATACGACCCCTTAATTGTCCACGGACCCTGAATATTTAATAGATTAACTGTCTGTTATTACACATATTAAAATTTCAAGTATATAAGGAAGAAACAGCAAACAGCGGTTTGAAGACTGACACGTGTCGTCGTCCAACGACAGAATTCCTTTATCTTTGTATGAAGGAATGCGTTGCTCTCTTTCAGTCTTTCTGAAATTTTAGTATGTTGTAGGGGCCCATTGCCCATTACACGAACGTGGGGACTTATCGCATTAAGATATCCGATAATTATTTCGGGAGTGATTAAGGAATTACTAATTAACGGTTTTCACTATTTATTCGGCCCCGTAATTATTCCTCGACACTTAAATTTTAATAGATTATGGAGAATAATTTTATGTAACACATGTTAAAATTTCAAGTTACGTGATTATAAATTTTAATTAATTTTCCTACTGCTTGTTTAAATGTTTGTAAAGGATAAATAGCAAAGTAATCATATACGAATTATTATTATATGAAGTAGTATATTAATAAGTAATTATGTGAAAAGCAGTTAATATATAAACTTAAAAAATAGGACTCTTATTTTGTCATCGGATCTCGGGAAATAGAAGCCGATGGACCCCCTCTACTTAAAATAAAGGAAAATGAGATGCCCTCGAGAAAATTTAAAATATTTCATAAATTTATAGTCAGAGTAATCCACAAGTATAAAAATCTATTTTTCTAAAACAAGAAATGTTTATGTAAATGGAAAAGGCGGAATAGAAAATCTTTATTAATTCCACCAGATTACCACCACGTTTGGATTAGATGAATATTATGTCGGTCGTCATCATATTCGGATCTAGCACCATAAAAAGACTAGATTCTTGATCCACGTGTGTTTGTTAGGCCGTGTTTGAACTGGTTTGAAATTGTTTGAAGATTGTCTAGCGAGTGCTTTGCTTGCATGGCGATATTGCATTCGATTCTACACCGGAATCGATTTCTTACACCGATTCGAAAAAAAAGAAAGATGAGGGAACGTGAGGGGGAAATGTCGGCGAACAGGGGTGATAGTAGAGGGAATTTTTAAACTAGTGGGGGTAGGAAATCTCCGTGTCGGCGAAACGACCGTAGCACCGTTTTAATGAATGAATTTATATGTTTTTTGCATCGCTAAATCCGAATTTAAAGGTTATTTTCATTTTGAAAGTCATCTTCACATCAAAAATTGCAAAAAATCTCAAATTTTTGCCATTTTGTTAGGTTTTTCATCGATTTTTGAAACAAATATTCCTTTTACGAAACATTTCAAGGAACCAAATTAAAGAACATGAAATTTCCTGTTAGATACATTGGTTCATTTTTCTTTTGCGATCAGCGGTGTAAGTTTTATAGCGTTTTGAAAAAAGCAAGTTTCCTGTTTTTGTGTGAATTCAGGAAACAGCAGTAATTTAGCGAGCTCCAGCATCAATACCTTTCATCATAAAATCAAAGTTAAAAAGTGCATTTTGTAGGAAATTAAATGTACTTTCATATGGTATAAACTATTTCTCTGTATCTTATACTATTTATGTAGAGCTGTAGTGGGGTAAATCGAACATTCACCACTTTTTTGTAGAAAAACAAAAAAATCGCCTCACTTCAAAACGCCATAAAACGTACATCGCTCATTGAAAAAGAAAAATGAACCAATGTATCTAACAGGAAATTTTACGTTCTTTAATTTGGTTTCGTGAAATTTTTCGTAAAAGGAATATTTGTTTCGAAAATCGATGAAAAACTTAACAAAATGGCAAAAATTTGAGATTTTTTGCAATTTTTGATGTGAAGATGACTTTTAAAATGAAAATAAACTTTAAATTCGGATTTGGCGATGCAAAAAACATATAAATTCGTTCAATAAAACACTCCTATAATTTAATATATGATTTAAAATATTGATCGAAATTCCACCTAAAACGCCCAATATTTCATAAATAAATTTAAAAATTTATTTTTTTAAGCACTAGGGGGCTACCGCCCCCTGCTCGCTATCGCTCGCCAACCCCCGTTAACTGCTGACGCAGTAACTTTTGGACCGCTTCACAATTCCCCACAAAACCCAGCTCACTGCACTTACTCACTTTATTTCACTTTACTTCACACTTCACTTTTCATTCTTAACACAGGGGTAGTACTTCTCCGTGGTATTCTTTCAAAAATGGCGAATATTTATTCAGTGGTGGAATTTTATCATTTCCTTTATGGTAACATGAATTGGCGGATCGCTTTATAATTCCAAGAAAGGTTCATATATAGTTCCCACTAAATATGAACCTTCCCTTAATGTTTCAGTGCTTCCCTTAATGTATCTGTGAAAAACACATTACCTTAGAGAAATGGGTAAAAAATGTTTACATTGCTCTGTTGTTAATTTTCTTGGGGTTGAATTCCGTTATAGTTCCCGCTAAATATCACTAATCTCTTTTGGACACTATAAAGTATAAATATTGCTAAATTGTTTCAAATTCATAGATTAAAGTGTTTAATTAGATCTATAACTATTCAGTTTATCATTAAAAATTAAAGAGATTAAAGAGATTGGAGATATTTAGCGGGAACTATAACGGAATTGAACCCCAAGAAAATTAACAACAAAGCAATGTAAACATTCTTTTACCCATTTCCCTAAGGTAATGTTTTTTCACAGATACATTAAGGGAAGCATTGAAATATCTCAGGAATAAATTTAACTTTCTTAAAATTTGTAATGATTGACTGTTAAAAATGTAGTAATTATCTTAAACATCGCGAAAATTTAGAATTTTATCTTCATGAAAAACAAACTTCGAAGTTGTGTCATTTTCATAGCAACGACACCGAATGTCAAGACTTCCAACATTTTCATCCTTATATCTAAAACATTCACCCGTGTTATTTAGTTATTTGCTTTTTGTCATTATGAAATAAAGAGTTACATTTTACTACCTTAAAAAACATACTTGCAAAAGGATATAAAAAATAAATTCAAAATTCAAAATTTCCGAAAGCGAGTGTATATTTTATTGTAAATATAGTAATGATTAGGTTGCCACAACTACAAAGATAAATATAAAAATATTAATTTGTTATTTAAAAAATAAAAAATAAATTAATTATATATAAGTTTAAAATATAATGAAACCGTTTGAACAACAAAAATAAAAATATTATTAAAAATAACACAAAATATATTTTTTAAATTCGTGTTATAAATAGAAAGATGATTATTTAATCTATTTGAATATTAAAAAACCAGTGAAATATGTTTTCAATTGTTTTAAAATTCATAGTTTCTTGCTTTGTAACTGCGACCTTATCCGAAATCTAAAAAAATGGAAATATTTTAAAATTGAGATTTTTTTTAGAAATTCTAAAGGCACTTTGCACATCCTCAAAAGAATCCGGACAGTTTGATACCAAATATGTGTTATGCGGATCAGTAATTAAAAAGCCTTTCTCTGGAAACCGGTCACCAAAAACTTTTTTTTAGAATAGAGAGATGCTTAGTCATCAATGAATCTAAAAGGACCCATTTTATTGGTAAATTTCCGGAAATAAAGCGCAGATTGCAGATTAACAACCGCGTAAGTCCGTTTTGTCTGCGAGGCGCGAGAGTTTTATTATCGATCTTTGCTTCCCTCCCTCCCCCCCTTCTAAAAAAATGACAATGTAAAGCAGGTTATTTATAGAAAATTAAATGCTCTTTCACGTGGTATAAAATTTTTGTTGATAACATGAATAGTTTTCATTTTGTAGAGGGTAGAAGTGAGCGTTTTCCTTTTCTCTGCGGAAAGGCAAAAAATCGATGTTTTTCAGCGCACTCTAGCTTCAAAACCACTCTTCAGAAAATCAAAGTTGATTAGTGCATTTTGTAGGAAATTTTGTTTTCTTTAACTTTGTAATAAAAAAGTTTTTTCAAAAACTAGTTCTTTAGTGTTATAATTGCCAAAATTTGAAAAAAAACTCGATTTTTCCGCGGTTTTTTCGATTTTTGACAAAGTTGCGTTCGGCGCTCGAGGTCTAAAACTTGGATTATTCTTTAGGCCAACTTCATAAACAAGTCTACAAAAAATCAGAACTACCGGATTTGACGCATACTGTGATGTATAAAGTTACTGGACTATCACTTGAGATCCTTAGTTTGCCTGAGGGGTGTTTTCGAATTTTTTTAAATTCACAAATTTATCAACATAAAAAATATAACAATGAACGAATAAGTTATTTATGCAATTTAAGTTACTATCTTCTTATATATTAAAATAATTGGGTTTTTCTTTCGGCCGGCCGCCAGGCCGAACCCCCCAACCGATTTCGACAAACTCGGTCTCTATCGAAAGCTTTCCCCCCCTAGATGAGCCCATTTTAGGTCGCATCCCTCCAAAACCTTTCATTTTAAAATTATGCGTTCTTTTCGTTTTGCCCCCATGTTAAGTCAATGGGGAGCTTCCTTTCGGCCGGCCGCCAGCCCGAACCCCTGAACCGATTTGGACAAACTCGGCCTTGATCGAAAGCTTTCCACCCCTAGATGAGCCAGTTTTAGATCACGTTCCTCTAAATCCTTCCATTTTAAAATTGTGCGTTCTTTTCACTTTTCTGTAATGTTAACTCTATGGAGAGGTTCCTTTCGGCAGGCCGCCAGGCCGAACCCCTGAACAGATTTGGAAAAACTCGGTCTTGATCGAAAGCTTTCTACCCCTAGATGAGCCAGTTTTAGGTCGCGTTTCTCCAAAACCTTTCATTTTAAAATTATGCGTTCTTTTCGCATTTCTCTAATGTTAACTCTATGGAGGAACTTTTTTCCGGCCCCCAGTCCGAACCACCGAACCTATTTGGACAAACTCAGTCTCAAACGAAAGGTTTCCCCTCCTAGATAAGCCATATTTAGGTGTAATTCCTCCAAAACCTTCCATTTTAAAATTATGCGTTCTTTTCGTTTTGCTGTAATGTTAAGTCAATGGGGAGCTTCCTTTCGGCCGGCCGCCAGCCCGAACCCCTGAACCGATTTGGGCAATATCGGTCTTAAAAGAAAGCTTTCCACCCCTAGATGAGCCAGTTTTAGGTCGCGTTCCTCAAAAACCTTCCATTTTAAAATTATGCGTTCTTTTCATTTTGCTCTAATGTTAACTCTAAGGAGAGGTTCCTTTCGGCCGGCCGCCAGCCCGAACCTCCGAACCGATTTGGACAAACTCGGTCTTAAAAGAAAGCTTTCCACCCCTAGATGAGCTAGTTTTAGGTCGCATTCCTCCAAAGCATTCCATTTTTTAATTACAAATTGATTTCAATTTGCCTCATTGTTTTTAGTTAATATTTTTACCAACACTGGCAAAACGTCCTTTAAAGAGCGTGAAGAAAATCTACTATGAAATTAAACTTCAAAGTTCTAACGGTTCACTAGATTCATCTCAACAGGATACTAGGCATATTGACTTCCTAAAAAAATTACTGGTACAGGTATGATTGAAGTATTACTTATTTCTCTTCAGAAGTGGTATAACAATAAAAAAATCATATTAACTTCAAACTATAAGGCAAATTAAAATCAAATAATAATTTAAAAATGGAAGGTTTTGGGAGAATGCCACTTAAAATGGGTTCATATAGGGGTAGTAAGATTTTATTTAAGAACAAGTTTGTACAGATCCTGTTCGGTGGATTGGGCTGACGGCCGGTCTAAACGAAATGGCAATTATTTCAATTTGTGACAATGCCACGTCAAATCAGAGACCAAACGCCTTTCGAAGATAATGAAAATGTTAGGGAATGTGACTAGAGTGTAAGTAAATACGAACAGTTAAGAACGAGCGAATCTCGCATCAGCGCCAAAGAAGGCTAGTTGTAAAACCCGGCTTTGCCGGGTTGTAACAGCTAGTTATAATTTAAATTTAGACTTGGTTGACTTATTTGTGGCCTAAAAGTAGCCAAAAGGTTAGCGATTTGTCCCTAATTAAATTTGGAGGTAGGTAGGTACCTTCCCAGTTAGTAAGTCTATAAGGTAATGTAACTAAACGACTGGTAACCCGAATATTCACGGCTTAAGGTTGAGAATGAATTATATAAATATAGTACTGGCAGAAAAAGTTTCATTGGATGACGAGTGAGTGTACCTGAGTGTGTGTTACTTATATAAATATAGGTAACACACACTCAGGTACACTCACTCGTCATCCAATGAAACTTCTTCAGTGTTTACTGGCAGTTCTTCCTAGAACTTCAGGCGGTTTTGGAGGATTATCGGTCTCAATTAGGTGATTAAACTTTCTTTTCTTTGCGCCGTGGAGCCAAACTCTGTTTTGAGGTTTAGGCACCCCTTTTTTGTACGCAGAAGCAACTTAAAGATCCTTTCCTTTGAGGATGGGCAGAAGACTTGTTATCAACAAAAACTTGTACGAAGTGTGGGTCGGCTCCGGCTTCACCTGAACATATTTTATCTTGTTTAGATTTTACCATCGACGAGGTTCTTTCCGATCCTCAGTTGTTTTTAGAGTTTCTGGAAGTGCATGGCCTTGTGGGTCTGGTTTAGCATTATATAAACCTGATCGGGGGATCAGACGGAAAGGAACGGAGTTGAGCTCCCGGTATTCCTCACTGTAGTTCGTTTTTAACTGTAAAATGTTTATACCCCTCTCGAAGAGAACACTAACAAAGTCAGGAATCAGAGGTCTCGGCCTGAGATTTTTCAGTTTAGTTTTGGATTTTTAATCCTTAAGTTCAAGGAAATCCATTCCACTCATTTCATAGACATCAGTTTTGGATGAATTTGTCGCTTGGACGGCGCTGGAGAAATCATGAAAATCATTGCTTTTTTGCTTTCTTGTCATCATGGGCGTAGCCAGGGTTCCAGTTAGGGGGGGGCAAGCAGGGTTGACTTTTTCATGTTTATGGAGAACAATTTTAAAGCCCCGTAAGAGAGGGCCATAGCCACACTATTGTTTCGAGAGGGTTTTTTGAACTTTAATGAGATTAATGTAAAGGTTTGTGGGCAGTGTAAAAACAATGAGGACTCTTTCATCCATATTAATAGGTTTAATGTAGTTTTTCAACACTTTTTTAGGTATAACTTGCATCCAAAAAAATTCCTATAAGAAAGGTTAATAAAGGTTCAAGTTTCCAAGGGGGGGTCTAGGGGTTCTCTCCCAGAAAATTTCTGGAAATTTGAACCAAATAACAGGGTTTAAAACTGTTTTTTTAGTACACGTAAACCCGAATTTGGGCAAAATTTTTAGGAAAATTTTTGATTTTAATGAACTTATTATAAAAAAGTTGGAAGAATAAAGGTTTAAATACTAAAGGGGTGCCTGACTGCCCGCCCCTAGAAAATGTTTGGAAATTTGCCCCTAAGAATAGTTGCAAACTGCTTTTTGGTACACGTAAACCCGAATTTGGACACACATTTTTTGGTAGAATTTTAATATTAATGAACTTATTATAAAAGAGTGTGAATAATAAATGTTTTAATACTAAAAGGGGGCCTGGGGGCCCTCCCCCAGAAAAATTTTGAAAATTTGACCCTAAAAAACTGGGTTTTAACTTAACTAAATGTAAAGTAAAAGTAAATTACTCATGACTTAGGGGGGGGCAGCTGCCCCCCCTGGCTACACCCATGCTTGTCATTGAAATCTTGGTGGTAGAACGAGTCCGCAGACATGAATGTATGCCCTGTCTCCAAGTATACTTCACTTCTACTCGCTCAGCGCTAACTTCAGACGAATTCACGATGTACACGAAGAAAGAGAATAGGGCCCAATTCTTGTTTTGACAGCCGCAATTGTCTAGCCAAATTGTTATATACTTACAGTCTCTGTTTTTTCGAAAAAAAACGCGTAAAACGTAGAAGCGATGTCACTTTTTTAACCTTATCTATTCGATTAACCTTGCGTTATACTGTTACGTGACGTCATTGAGTAAACACCACATGAATATCCTAGTACTGCCCACGAAACTCTTGTCACTTCTACTAAGCTAGAAAGTCCTATGAGGCCGTTCAAATATTACGTAAGCACTTTTTTGTTCATTTTTAACCCCCCTCCCCCTTTGTCAGCAAATATAAGCAAACCTTAAACCCCCACCATAATTACGTAAGAAACTGCCGGACCCCCCACCCCCGAAATTTTGACATCCCTATGAGTAAGTACTGTTTTTTTCCTTGAAAATTAGGGGACTCGTACAAGGAGCTGTCCTTTTTGGGTGTAACCCTAAGGGTTCAAAAATGAGTCGAAACACTACTCTGCATACCCTTACTTGGGGGGTGGGGGGTCAAACTAATTCTTACGTAAGATTTTCCAAGTTAATGTAAACAAATTCCAATCAAATAAGTATTGAATAACCCCAGAAAAACTTAAAAATGCTGATAATCCAAAGCTTTAATTTAAAAAAAATGAAGGTATATCAGATTTATCTTTTTTATTGGAGTTTAAACTTATTAAACGAAATGGAATCTTACGTAAGAATAGGGGGGAGGGGTTTGAAAAATCTTACGTACCCTTACATGGGGGTAGGGGGGGGTCAAAAATTGCGAAAATCATCCTTACGTAATTAATGAATGGCCCCTTTAGTCCAGTAAATCTACTGAAAAAAAGGGTCAAACCGGGAACAAATTGATACATTTAGTTTTTCAACGGTTTTCACTTGGGAATGACCTAAATAATAACATACTAAAAATCGGACAAAATCGGCTCGCGGGAAGTTTAATTTTTTTTTAAATTTAAAAAAAATGGCCGAAAAAAATTTCAAAAAATCAAATTATAGTAATCGAGACTTATTATACATGTTTATGGGATATTTTTCAGTGCTGAATACGAATATACCATTTAAGTTTAAAAAAATTCAAAATTTCAATTTTTTTAAAAATTAATTCAAAATTTGGATAGTCGAAAAAATTAAAACATCGCTCAAAACCACAAAATAATTGCAAAAGAAGTAATTTAAACGGTTTTCGATTAGAAATGACTTGGATAATAACATATCAAAAATGGAAAAAAATCGGACAATAAAAAGTTTATTTTTTTTCAAATTTTCAATTTTTTTGGCCTCAAAAATCGACCTTTTAAAAATTCTTGTTAAAAACGTTTGAGGCATTTTCCAAGGTCATTTTTCCATGGATGTTTTAGGTATATACCTCTAAAAAACCACAATTGGTGATTAAATCATTAGTTAATTAATTAATTTATAAAAATTAATGTTGAAAATACAGGTAAATCTTTCAATCAAGTAATACAGAAAATATTTAGACACTATTTGATAATAAATAATTTTAAAAATAATTAAATTGAAAAAGACAAAATATCTTTCAAAAAATTTAAATTTTAAATTAATTTAAAAATTTTAAATTTTGTAGTATATGCATGTGATACATGTCTCTAGGCTATATTTTAGTGCTGTTTACGAATATCAAGCCAACTTTTCAATAAAATTTAAATTTACTGTGGAAAAATTGAAGCATAAAAAACATAATTATAGAGAAAAGTGCTTCAATTTTTCCACAGTAAATTTAAATTTTATTGAAAAGTTGGCTTGATATTCGTAAACAGCACTAAAATATAGCCTAGAGACATGTATCACATGCATATACTACAAAATTTAAAACTTTAAAAAAATTTAAAATTTTTAAATTAATTTAAAATTTAAATTTTTTGAAAGATATTTTGTCTTTTTTCAATTTAATTATTTTTAAAATTATTTATCATCAAATAGTGTCTAAATATTTTCTGTATACTTGATTGAAAGATTTTACCTGTATTTTCAACATTAATTTTTATAAATTAATTAGTTAACTAATGATTTAATCACCAATTGTGTTTTTTTAGGTTATAGAGGTATACCTAAATCATCCATGGAAAAATGACCTTGGAAAATGCCTCAAACGTTTTTAACAAGAATTTTTAAAAAGGACGATTTTTTGAGGCCAAAAAAATTGAAAATTTGAAAATAATTAAACTTTTTACTGTCCGATTTTCTTCCACTTTTAGTATGTTATTATTTAAGTCATTTCTAATCGAAATCCGTTTAAATTACTTCTTTTGCAATTATTTTGTGGTTTTGAGCGATGTTTAATTTTTTCGACTTTCCAAATTTTGAATTAATTTTTAAAAATTGAAATTTTGAACTTTTTTAAATTTAAATGGTATATTTGTATTCAGCACTGAAAAATAGCCCATAAACATGTATAATGTCTCAATTACTATAATTTGATTTTTTGAAATTTCTTTCGGCCATTTTTTAAAAATTAAAAAAAAATTAACTTCCCGCGAGCCAATTTTGTCCGATTTATGTTATTATTTAGGTCATTCCCAAGAGAAAACCGTTGAAAAACTAAATGTATCAATTTGTTCCCGGTTAAGTTACAGATTGCCTGGACTACTTAGCCTATACCGGTTCTATAGCCAGCCGGTTTTTAAGAGGAGGGTATAATTTTCATAGAAGCTAATATCGTCGAAAATATGTGTTCCGGTGTTAATATGCTTCCCAACTTAGTTTTAAAAAATTACTTTTAAGTGGAAGGGTATTTTTTAAAGTTCAAATCATTCAAAGTTGATCTGTACATCGAAAAAGATATTTCAACCCTTAATTTTTTAAGTGAGGGGGGAAACAGTGATATTAAAAAAATGTAACGATACCATTTTATTTTTAAAAAAAATTGCTAAAAAAATTCTAATTTCAAAACTTCTTGTGCTGGTTTGAAAAACCTAGTATGCTTGAAAACTGTTATTGAAAATCCCACTATGGTTACATACTGTGTCCCAATATACACTCATTGCAATAAAAAATAGCGCAACTAGGAAAAAAAGGGATATCAAATCCAAATTTATTTCCATAATTACCCATAGTATGAAGGTCACTTGTTAAATCTTCAGCCTTCCTCGATGTTAGAGGGCCGAGAAAATCAGTAAAAAGTGTTGACTCCATAGGTGTCCATAACCGCCGCCACAGGTCATGATATTACGTTAGAGGGGATCTAAATGCGTTTTTGGGGATTGGAGGACCATGCTGCCTCCCCAAGTAGTCAAATTTCCTATGGTGCACCAGCGGAAATTGCATACCGGACCTTGCATGCTTTTCCACAAGACCGGACTTGTTTTTTGTGCATTGTTTCTAGAGAACATTCTAAAAGATTTTATCTCACTTAAAATATAATTCCCTGCCTAATAATATCTTAACAATCAGAGAACTGTATATTTTTCGTTTATTACTTTTTATATATAATAATAAACATTTATATGAAACCAAAAATATAACTTCTTATCTTAGAAACGCTAAAGGTAACTTGTATATCCCTAAATCTAAAAAAGAAATATTTCATAAATCTCATGCCTTTTTGGGACCATACATATTTAATAAACTGGAAGAAACTCTTAAACTAACCAACAATATTAACAAATTTAAATCCGGTATTCATCTTTTTATCTCAGGACACTCAGATATTGAAGCTTTGTTCAAAATTCCTAAATAATAAGCGCAGCTCTTGCCACATGATAAAATCTTTTTTTTTAATTTAGGTTCCCTGGGCGAGCCTTTGGCTCTTTGGGATCCACATAATCAACTTTTTTGTTTTTTCTATGTTTAAACTAAATGTCAATATATGTATATATTTCCCTCTGTGTTTTTTGTACAGTCCTTGTCTGTGTGTTCCATGTCTTATACATGTTTTGTCTTTTGTCCAATAAATTTGATTTGATTTGATTTGATTTGATTTGAACGGGAAGGCTGGGGTGAAAATGCAACATAAGGGGGTAAGAAGAAAGCTTGGACATTGCGTGCAACATGTGTTTGTGTATTTTTCTCGTTAAACTTGTCCACAGGCCAAGCCTGAAGGTAAAGACGGACAACAGCTACAAAATCTCAATGGGGAACGTCTGGTTGGTAAATGTACTGGTAAATCATACTCAGGAGTTGCAGGAATGGAATCCAATGCACCAACACTCCGTTACCTTAAATTACCACTCCTTTTGATGATTAGAAGATCCACAGCTGAGCGCGCTCACTCCATGTAGTCGTCGAACTCATATCCAACCATCGTGGTGCTGCAGAACGAAGCGGGATTCTCTCATTAACACAATTTCGTTAAATTGAGATGATCATTTCCTTATTTGGTGCACTATTGGAAACGGAAAGGCCTATGGTCAGTTCCATGTTTATAGACAAAGATGTACGAAGCTATGCGGACCAAACGCACAATCCACATTACTGTAAACGACATCCATTCCACTGCCGCATCTCCTCAGTATGATTTACCGGTACATTGACCAAGCAGAGCTGAACGGTTGAGGTTTTACTGCTGGTTGTCCGTCCTTACCTTCAGGCCTGGCCTTCGGACAAGTTTCAAGAGAAAAATGTACAAACACATGTTGCACGCAATGTGAAAGCTTTCTTCATACCCCACTATGTTTCATTTTTACCTCAGCCTTCCCGTTTTCTAGAACTAATGCTCACAAAACAAGTCCGGTCTTGAGGTAAAGCATGTAAGGTCCGGTATGCAACGTCCGCTGGTGCACCAGATGAAAATTGACTACGTGGGGAGGCGGCATGGTCCTCCAATCCCCAAAAACGCATTTAGATCCCCTCTAACGTAATATCATGACCTGTGGCGGCGGTTATGGACACCTATGGAGTCAACACTTTTTACTGATTTTCTCGGCCCCCTAACATCGAGGAAGGCTGAATTTTTTATCAACTGACCTTCATACTATGGGTAATTATGGAAATAAATTTGGCTTTGATATCCCTTTTTCTTCTTGGTGCGCTATTTTTTATGGCAATGAGTGTATTTGAAAACTGGTATAAAAGTTTCCAGTACTCTTTTTTTTTACTAGTTTCAAAATTTCCAGTACATGACTTTACTGGTTCATTATCATGGTAAAATTTTTCCAATATAGATTCATACCAGTTTCAAAATTCCCTGTATGATCTTACTGGTTCCTGTGTCATGGTAAAATTTTCCCAGTATAGATTTATACCGGTTTCGAAATTTCCAGTATGGTTTTACTGGTTCTAGTATCATTTATACTGGTTCCAGTATCATTTTCATACTGGTATTTGGAATTTTTTTCCAATAGGGAATTATTTTCAAATTGATTTAAAAAATTGAAATTTCAGTTTTTTTTTCAAACTAAAGGCTATATTCTATTGCAACACTCAAAAATAACCTATAAACATGCAATCACATGTCTATATTATTGTTTTAGGCTTTTTAAAAAATTTTATAGGCGAATTTTTTAAAATTAAATAGCAATTAAATTTCCGCTTCTCCGATTTATAGTAAGTTATTATTGGGGTCATTCCTTAATGAGAACGGTTGAGAAACTTTTTATTACAATTTTTCTGAGGTTTGCCCCTTTTTATCGCCATTTATAGTGGACTATGAGACTTTTACTTGAAATGCTTTAAATTTTGCCCACTTATTTTAAATTTATTGAAAAGTTGGCCTTGTGTTCGTAAATATTGCTAAAATATAGCCCATGGAGATGTATCACATGTCTATTCTACAACATCAAGCATTTAGAAAAAACTTTATTTAAATTTTTAAAAAGTGTTTGTCTTTTTAAAATACTTAAAAAATACATTGAAATATGCATACTATTAACTCTATCAGAAAACATCAAAAAACTTTAAATAAACGCGATTTCAAAATTGACCCTTCTTTGCCAATCGGCCACCCTGATATTGTAATAGCTGGCTTTTCAACGGTTTTCATTTGAAAATGACCCCATTAAGGACATATACTAAAAATCAAACAAAATCGGTACATTGGAAACTTAATTTTTATAAAAGAACCTTTAAAACTTCAAAATTTTAAATAACTGTTATGGAGACTTATGATGTATGTTTAAAGGTGAAGGTTGGTTTAAAGGTGAAGGTTTAAAGGTTTCTTCTTGGTGGTGAATATGTTCATTGAAGTTAAAAACGAAATCAATTTAAAATCTAATTTTAATCATCAAGTTTCGCTCAAATCCACAAAATATTTGCAAAAGAATTAATTCAAACGGTTTTACCCTAAGAATGACATAAATATTGAGAATTACATGGAAGCTAAAAAGGTTTTTTTAAGTTTAAATTTTTTTCGGCAACAAAACTGCACTTTTGAAAAGGTTTTGAGCTTGAGGCATTGACCATGATAATTTTTCAATGGATATTATAGTAATATAACAGAAAAATACACAACAAATGAATAAATCATTTCGAAATCAAAAATTTAATGATATATTTAGAAATAATTAATTTAATGAAATAAACATTAAAAATAAAGATAAAATCTTTCATATAAGTTGAAACTGATAACATTTAAACAATATTTCAGTAATAAATCATAAAAAATGAATATAAAAATGACAAACGTATTCATTAAAATTAAATTTAGAAATTAATTTTTAAATATTTCAAAATAAGTTTAAAAAATGATATAAATTTTTAAAATTGATTAATTAAATTTCCCATTGTGCCTAACTTCCTTTCGGCCAAACGTTAAGGAATCTTTAATAAATCTAAGCTAAGTACATAAGTCTTAAAAGAGTAAATTAAATTAGACTATATAAATACAATTTCGGCAAAACCTTTTGGAGAATCTGTCGGTCAGCGGTGTATTAAATGAGCCTGGTATAATAAAGCTCTAAACCAGCCAAAGCAAGTCTGTGGAATGTTTCATTTGGCCAAACTTCCCACATTAGCGCATCCCATCTTTACAAAAGTCTATTTCGGGTTGTGGCACTATTGAAATACGGTCACATTCGCGTTCTGGCATTTTGAAAATACCACATCGCGGAGTGAGCGTTTTTGATAATACACACAACCCGAATTTCGGGTTCTGGCAATTTGCAAATGCCACTCCGCGAAGTGAGCGTTTTTGAAAATACCACAACCGGAATTTCGGGCTGTGGCCGTTTTGCAAACGCACCTCCGCGAAGTGGTCGTTTTTTTTTCGCTCAGTGAGGGATTTCGGGGTTTGAGCCTAACATATGCATAACGATAAGAAGAAATACAAAATTTTATCCAATTCTATCAATTACTTTCGGAGTTATGGCTCCTTAAAATTTTATCCATCTTGGTTTTGAGCCGACGACTTGGTTCGGTGTTCAATTGCGTTTTACCTTAATAGTCCAGGCAATCTGTAACTTCACCGGGAACAAATTGATACCTTTAGTTTTTCAACGGTTTTCACTTGGGAATGACCTAAATAGTAACATACTAAAAATCGGAAAAAATCGGCTCGCGGGAAGTTTAATTTTTTTTAAATTTTTAAAAATTGGCCGAAAAAAATGGAATAAATTATTATTTAGTACAAATTGCGAGTTTTTATCATATGTCAAGTACAATATTATTGAAGATAAGTGAAATATTTTCTGCTTTACTTCGCAGGTATGGCATCTGCATCATGTGACCAACTGCATCAACCCAAGTCTCTCCAACTCTTGGTTTGTGACGTAAAGTATCCCAATGGAAACTACTTGATTCATCAGTTTGTTCTCAACAATTGTGACCAGCCAAGTGATGACTCCCGCAGTGATGGCTACATTCGATATGCACTACGGTCGTTCCCTAGTGATACGGTGAATGCAAGAAGGAACGGAGACGGATTCACCGCTCTTCATCTGGCCGTGATGAAGCGAAACTTTTTTATGACCAAGATGTTGTTATCGTGCCTTCCAACCGTCGATGTTAATGCCACATTTGGAAAGAATGGAAAGGAAGAAGGAACTGCCTTGCATTTAGCAGGTACTATATATCATTCGAAAAGCGTATATTCAAATGCTAAAAACTATTATGCCCAGCTTGATCGAGCTACAAGAGAAGAAGAGAATGTGAAAATAGTCAAAGTTTTACTAGAAAATGGCGCTAATGTAGATGCTCCGGATGCTTTATATAAAACAGTACTTCACTATTCTGCTATTCACAATCGATTTGATATGCTTAAGCTCCTAATCAGCAAAGGTGCGGATGTGAATGCTGAAAATTATTTTGGAAGTACCCCACTTCATAAAGCAGTGAGGTATGGGCGTTTGGAAGCAGTAAAAGTATTATTGGAAATTGGTGCTACAGTAGATGCTGTGGATAAGAACGGTGATACAGCACTTCACACGGCCACTATGTACAATCATATTCATATATTTGAGCTTCTAATCAGCAAAGGGGCAGATTTGAATGCTGAAAATAGAACTGGAAGTACTCCACTTCATGAAGCAGAGAGACGCGGGTGGCTAAGGGTCATGACAGACCGGACGGCTGTAAGCAGTCGCTCCAATAACTCACACTGTCAATGGGAGGAGCGATAAGGGGAGGAGAGGAGGGGACTCGAGGGACAATGTAGTAGATTATTCCTGCAGCGGAGGAAAACGGGTGTCATCTTTTATCATCAGGAGTTATCTACTATATCGCCCCCTCGAGTCCACTCCGATCGCCCCTCCTCCTGGTACTATCTTAATCGTTTTTTAATGGTGATGGATCGATGTCACGTCTTATGAACGCCAGGTATGACACAAGCCTAACCCTTTGCGGCGCAGTGGTTGCGTTTTGAAACCGACACTTGGCGATTTTATTATCCCCTGTTTAAGTTCAAATCGCCAAACCTCGCAGTTTCTCGCGAATCAACGGGATTAATTGGGAACTGCTTGCTATGTTTGTGTTTACGGTTTCATTCATGGCGGGAGGAGGTGTTAAGTTGTGGATCAGTGCGATCCCTTATAAAAAAATATTATACTACATGCAAGTAACTTAACTTGTATTTGTGTGAGGGAATTGTGTAATTATGGTAAGGCTTGCAGTGTTCCTAAGAAATAAATGAAAGTTTTCGCCAGTTTAAATGATTTTGTTTTTGTTTTGGTTACTCATTGTTTTAATATATGTGATTCCTGTCTTTATTAACCTTTTACAGGCCGAATTAAGATCCAGGTATATTTTAATTAATTTTTTACATAAAATAACTTCTAATGGTTCAATTAAGAGAAATTATTAATATGAAGGCGGTAAAAAATTTTTAAGTGTGTTTTTCACTATGTTCCCCATTGGGAACATTGGTCACTTCTGACCGGGGAAACAAACGTGATGAGTCAAATGATAAACAAATAAAATAAGACCCAAATTTTGTGGAATAACTAACAAAATCCACCTTAACCCGTTAACGCCCAAATTAATTCTACCGAAAATATTTGTATGATTGTTTCAAATTGGTGTAATTATGACCCAATTAAGACAAAAAATCCAAAATTTAAACATTTTGTTAATTAGTTCGGAAGTTACAGCCTGTCCTCGTTTGAGGACGCTGGGGTTCCGGCGTAAAAAAATCAAGAGATCAGAAAAGTCAGCAAATAGGAAAATAACGTATATAGGTATGCAAAACAACTTAAAAATGGACTAGTTACAGTATTTTATAAGACTTTATGATGAAATTAATTATAAACTATACACTTTTTAGCATTATTTTTATCAATTTTAAGAATTTATCTCCTTTTGAGTAAATCAAATGGTAGAGATTTTTGTGTTGTACGAAGTGTGATAGTTGATAGCGAGGGAAAACTTTTATTAGGAGATCATGAGGAACATGTTAAATACATGAAATTCCAATACATATATGATACATAAACAAAATGCGCTTTAATTTTGAATAAATTCTAGCACTTGGTATGATATTTGGGAAAACAAGGTACTCAAAATATGATTTACAAAGTATGTCACATCGAAATTTTATTTCCCTTATTAAATTTATGTTCACAAATCCCCTTTAGGTTCTTTTTCTATTTTTTCCGAGATTTCAAAAGACATCGAGCCATTTTATTGCCTTTTATGGTCTCACAATTCATTGGGAAAACAAATAATCATGAGATTTTGCAGTCGGTAAGAACCTATGAGCCACATTGTAACTACTAAAAACCCTTCTAAAACAAAAATAAATATTATTAACTACCTTATAATAGTTGAAGAACAGCTTTAACACAATAGTAGATCGAAAAAATCCAAAAACTGTAATGAGTAGAAATCTGAAAAAAGTTGTCAGGAACGCCCAGCGTCCTTAAACGAGGACAGTAAAATTGGACGTCATTTTTGAAAACGAAAATTTTTTAAAAGTTACTAATTTTCTTTTATATGTATATGTTACGGTGAATGTCCGACATTGGAGAATGTCGACATTCACCTGTGAATGTCGACAATCACAGATAAGCGAATATGTGATTGTCGACATTTCCCAAATTTCGGTCTTTCACCTCAACATATATACATATGACCTTAATTTGAAATGCTACAGAAAATAAAATTATTACCTTGACTTCAGCCGATGTAGCTAGACAGAAAGGCAACGCAAGTGTAATACATGAAAAAAGCGCAAAATTGCGAGCCGAATCAAGGACCTTAAAACAAACCCAGACACTTGATAATTTGTGGCATGTTTTGTAGTATTGCCATCTACCGTCATGCAAAATAAACAATCGTTTCCGGAGAAAGGAAAGATTTTACACACCCTTTTATGCACTGTCCTCAAACGAGGACGCTGGGCGTTAACGGGTTAATTGTAGTTTATCTTTGTGTTTAAGCTGTAATTTTATAGAAATTTCAGAAATTTGAAAACCATTTCATGGCAATTTCATGTGACACATAAGCAAAATACCAAAGCAAACCATACCATAAGCAAAATACCAAAATTTATATCATTATGCAAGTAAATTTTAAACACTGGCCTTAAAAATAAAATGTAAAACTTCAGATATCTAAAACAGCTGAAATATATATGAGGGATTAATTAATTTTAATTTTCCTATCATCATATTAGGGGACATCCATAAATTACGTGAGGTGTTATTTCCAAAATCTGGACCCCCCCTCCCTCCACGTGAGTTTTACCTAAAACTTTTTTTAAAAGAATTTTATATCCTATTCGTTTTGCCTTTTGTGCTTCATAGCACCTAAAATAAATTATTAATGATGTGGGGGGAAAGACATTATGTTATGATCAGGTTTTCTTTATTATAAAAATCACTCAAAGCTATTTAAAAATTTACAATACCTAACTTAAAATGATATCTTTACTCATTCCATAGGCATTCAGTTATGCCAAAAAATGCAAATGAAAAAAAGAAATGATCTAGTTAATTTTAAATGGGTTACAACAAGGTATTCTTATCTCCAGAATTCATTTAAAATACAAGCGATTATAATATTACGTTGGACGGAAAAGTTATGACTAGTCAGGCAACAGAGAGGAGGAATCGAATAGTACAAGTAAAGCTACGAGCGTGGGAGTGTCAAAAGATGAACAGGCAAACGGCCGCGCAAAACGGCATAATTTTGATTGGGAAAATCTGTGACATGCAAAAGAGATGGAAAAAGCGGGGAATGTTCCGCAGTCGAGGTGGGTTGGCGACTTTTTTGTCGCCAACTTTTATTTGGCGACCAACAATTTATTTTATGGATTTTAACAACGATTATTTAGTAAACAAAGGGCAATAAAGTAGAAATTTTAAGTTTTCAAGATGATGCGGTTTTTTTTTGTAAACCAAGGGGATCATCTTTGGGGTTCTGTTTTATATTTAGTAAACACTGGTGGGTTTTGTTACACGTTTTTCATCACATTTTTAGTCAACTCGTTTATCATTCAGATAACCAATATTGGTTAACTTTTATGTATTTATTCAATATTATTAAATAATTGAATTTTTTGATGTTTTAACTATATAATTTAGATTTTTTTGTAGTAGTAGTTAGGTATTATGTAGCCTTTTTTTATCTTAGTGGTATTTTAGTCTTCAATGATTACTTTTTTTATCAAGTAACCTATAATTAGGGAATTACTTAATATTTAAATTAGGAAATACAATTTTTCTCCCAAAATTTAATTTTAAAAAGGTAAAAAAACTTATCAATTTTTCAATATAACAAATGAAATGAATACAGCAAATTTTTTGAGAGAAATGTATTAAAATATTTATTTTTTTGATGGTTTTTTCCCACGGCTGTCTGGGACAGCCCTGGGAACCGCACCCTTGAAACCCAACGTTTGGCTTAGGTATGTGGACGACACTTTTGTGGTTTGGAGCCACGGCGAGGAAAAACTACCAGATTTCCTGCAACATTTGAACAACGTCCATCCGAACATACAATTTACCATGGAGGTAGAGAGAAACAGAGAGCTACCTTTCTTAGATGTGCTGGTAATACGTAAAGACGATGGGAGCCTTGGACACAGAGTCTACCGTAAGCCCACCCATACGGATCGCTACCTGAATAAGTCATCGAACCACCACCCCAGACAAAAAATGGCCGTCATCAAGACTCTTGCCAAGCGAGCGGAACGTATTTGTGAACCGCAGTATCTAGAGGAAGAGCTACAACATTTAGATCGAGAACTATAAGCGAACGGTTTCTCTTCCAAGGATATAGGAAGAGCTTTGCACGACAGAAAATTTGAAACTCCAAATGAATCCAACAACCCAGTTCAACCTCCGATTGGAAAGGCTTTCTTGCAGTACATTAAAGGAGTTACAGATAGAATCGAGAATATTCTAGAAGATCACTGAATCAAACCTATTTTTAAGCTAACAAGACAGCTACGTAACCTTTACCGTTCAGTTAAAGACCCAAGAGAACCACTATCGACAGCTGGAGTGTACCAGATCCCTTGTTCTTGCGGTTCAGTCTATAACGGCACTACAAAACGCTCCGTTAAAACCCGTCTCTCTGAACACGAACGACAATGCCACCTTGGACAATATCTGAAATCAGCCGTGGCTAAACACAGTCAGATGAGTAACCATGATATTTTGTTTAGCAACACTAGAGTTTTGGCCTCAACCTCGCATTTTTATCCCCGTTTATACAGAGAAGCTATTGAAATTTATAAATATCCCCATAATTTTAATCGTAAAGAAGAAGGCATCCACCTCCAGAAGTATTGGCATCTGGCCCGCATATTCGCACATCCCAACGGTTTGGTCCTGACGAGCTTAGTGCGCATGCTCGGGGAGAAAAAAAGGATCTTCTTTGGATAATTGCAATCAATAATGAATCCCCGCTGGTGCAGTGGTAGAGTGCGTGCTTAGCATGCGGTAGGTCGTGGGTTATGTCCCCGATTTATTGTTTTATTAAAATTTCTAAAAAAACCAGCTAAAATAAGTCCACACGCATGCGCACTAAGCTCGTCAGGACCAAACCGTTGGGATGTGTGAAAATGCATCCGGCCCTCAGGAGTGTGATGCGAGTCCCTACGTCATTTCCACCCGCTCCTCCCACCGGCCAAGCAGGAGATTTTAACGAGAGTTCGCCAAGTCTACTAACGGCCGTATTCTGATAGTCCACTGAAAATAGCGAAAAATAGGGCCGAACCTCAAACAAATTGCAATAGAAGGTTTCTCAACGGTTTTCACTTAGAAATGACCTCAATAATAACATACTAAAAATCGGCCGGGGGGAAGTTTAATTTTCTTCAAATTTTTAAAAAATGGCCGAAAAAAAATTAAAAAAACCCAAAACAATAATATAGACATGTGATACATGTTTATAGGTTATTTTTGAGTGCTGAAACCGAATATTACATTTAGTTTGGAAAAAATATTGAAATTTCAATTTTTAAAATTAATTTGAATAATTAGCTATATGAAAAAATTAAAAACCCCCTAAAACCTAACAAAAACATCCAAAGAGATAAATCCAACGGTTTTCATTTAGAAATGACCTAAATATTAACATACTAAAATTTAAAATTTTTACGAGTTAAAGAAGTTAAATTTTTTTCAAATTTCCATTTTTTTGCGAAAAATGCATTTTTTTTTCAAATTTGTGCAAAAAACTTTAGAGGCTTTGAAAAGGTCATTTTTCGGTGGATATTGTCCACAGATAGTTATATAATGGAAAACCGGTGGAATTGGCCCTCAATGAATTAGTTAATTATTTTATTTAAAATTTTGAAATTGGTAAAATGTAGTACAAATGTGAAAAAAGGTAATACTTTGGCATATTTACATCAGAATTTAAAATAATTAACTAATTCATTGAGGGTCAATTCCACCGGTTTTCCATTATATAACTATCTGTGGACAATATCCACTGAAAAATGACCTTTTCAAAAGCCTCTTAAGTTTTTGGCACGAATTTGAAAAAAAAATGTAAATTTGAAAAAAAATTTAACTTCTTTAACTCGTAAAATTTTTAAATTTTAGTATGTTAATATTTAGGTCATTTCTAAATGAAAACCGTTGGATTTATCTCTTTGGATGTTTTTGTTAGGTTTTTAGGGGGTTTTTAATTTTTTCATATAATAAAGCTAATTATTCAAATTAATTTTAAAAATTGAAATTTCAGTATTTTTTCCAAACTAAATGCAATATTCGGTTTCAGCACTCAAAAATAACCTATAAACATGTATCACATGTCTATATTATTGTTTTTTTTTTAAATTTTTTTTGGCCATTTTTTAAAAATTTGAAAAAAATTAAACTTCCCCCCGGCCGATTTTGGCCGATTTTAACGGCCATATTCACAGTCACCAGAATCAGAGTTAACACCTTGGCGACGAAGTGTCAAGTAAAAAAAAACCCAAAACCGTATTCATAGTACACGTCAATCCGTGCTCAAAAGTGACGTTTTCAAAACATTTGTATAGAAGTTTTTTTTTCGACGGTTTTATATGTTTTCGAGGGCGCTGATTACGAATATGAAGTTTGCTGCCACGTGAGAGGTCGGCTTCATATCGAAAATCACAAAAAATCGTAAAATTTTCAAGTTTTTTTTAGATTTTTGCCTATATTTCTAAAACTATAAGTTTCACGAAGAAAACCTCAATTACAAAATTAAAGGTGATAAAATTTCCTATAAAAAACACTATTCAACTTTGATTTTGTGATGAGTAGTTCTACCACTAGAGCGCGCTGAAAAACATATTTTTTCGCTTGTATGCAAAAAAGTGAAAAACGCAAAACGCGCGCTTCAAACGTCTGTAAAATAAAAATTATGCATTTTATTGGAAAAAAGCTTATATCAAGTGAAAGATAATTTAAGTTTGCATAAAATGCACTGAAGAGTTTTGATTTTCTGTCAAAAACTGTTTACTCTAGAGCGCGCTGAAAAAAAAGCGATTTTTGCCATTCGGAAAAATGTGAGAAGTGTCCACTTCAGCCCTTTATAAAATGGAAAAATAAGCATGTCAACTAAAAAAATTGCATAACATGAAAGAGCATTTAATTCTCTACTTAAAACAATTCTTAATATTTAGTTTCCTTAAAAGGGGGGAGAGAGCGAGGCGAAAAATTTAAGAATGCCTACTAGCCCGCTGAATCGATCCCTCGGTGATTCGATCTCTCTCCTCCGTACTCCAAGGAACCCACCTTACCGGTTAGTTCAGTGTCCCGGGCAGCTCAAAAACAGAGATCGATTCAGCTTATGGATCGATTCAGCGAGCGACGTCTGGAGAGTAGAGCGAAAAGGGGGATTTCTCGACATTTTCGCTTCGCATCCCCCCTTCTTACGAAAACAAAAATATGTAAAGAACCAGCTTTGGTAGGAAATTTAACGCTATTTCATGTTGTTTAAATTTTTTTTTGATAAAATGGTTATTCCTTGTGTTTTTTAAGAGGTAAGCGTGGGCACTTTTTACTTTTTTGCAGAATGACAAAGTTTCACTTTTTTTAACGCGCTCTAACGAATTTTGTTTTTGTCAGAAAACCAAAGTCAACTAGTGAATTTTGTAGAAAATTTAATGAACTTTTAGGTGATGTAAACCTTTAGTAAGTTACAAGCGTCTGTTAAGTTTTATTTGAGGTGGAAGAGCACGTTTTCCGGTTTTCCGCAGCAAGTACGAATAATTGCTGGTTTTCAGAGCGCTCTAGCAGCAGAACCTCTCGTCCGAAAAACAAAATGAGACAATGCATCTTATAGGAAATTTTATGTACTTTAATTTGGTGTAGTGTGCACTTTCGAAAAATTAATTTTTTTTTAGATACAGTTAAAATAACAGCAGAAAGTATACAAATTTTCAGGTTTTTGCAGTTTTTGATGGGGAGATGATCTTTTACGGAAATGAAAACTTGCAATTCGGATTCAGCACTCCAAAATACACATAAAAACGATCATTAAAATTTTTTTACAATTTAATACACGAATTTCATATTTTGCTTGATTTTCCGTGAAATGTACCAATAAAATTGTAAAATAATATTTTTTTTACTTTATTTATCATTCTTAATCATCAATTCATTATAAAATATTATAAAATTCCTTTTTCATTGGTAATATACCAAAGATAAAGCGCTGATCGGAGTTAGACTTGTAAGATGGTTCAATTTCGCACACGGCATTACTCCCCGTTTTCGTTTCCCGCCCTTTTCCATCACGACAAAATTTGAAAGTTATAGACGTTTTCTGTACAAAATAAAATTATCTTTTACGAGGTATAATTTTTTTTCCTATAAAATTCGTACTTTTGGTTTTATAGAAGCTTGAAGCGAGCGTTTTTAAATTTTTTGTAGAACGCCCAAAAAATAGCTGTTTTTCACCGTGCTCTAGCGGCAGAACCACTCATCGCAAAATCAAAGTTGATAAGTGCTTTTTATAGGAAATTTTATCAACTTTAATTTTGTAACTGAGGTTTTCTTCGTGAAACCTATAATTTTTGAAATATAAGCAAAAATCTGAAAAAAACTAGAAAATTTTACGATTTTTTGCGATTTTCGATATGAAGCCGACCTCTCACATGGCAGCAAACTTCATATTCGTAATCAGCGACCTCGAAAACATATGAAACCGTCGAAAAAAAAACTTCTATAAAAAAACTATAACTACGAAAAAACTACGGATTGACTGGACTAACACGGTTCACACCATAAAACTGTGTTAGAGTTGATACCCCAGAGGCCGAGGTGTCAACTCTGAATCAAGAACCGGCGCATGCGCAGTCGCTACTTCTCCATAAAACAGGAGAGCTTTGAATTAAATGGCGGCCAACCAAGTATTTTGCAGCGCATTTCAGAATATGAAACCAGAATATTAAAGCCCGATGGAACAAATCTCCGACGAAAAACAATTTCTGTGATGGAATGAAGAACATAGAGGTAAGTTTTGTATAAATACCGCTCCTAAAAATGTCGATCTGGAAATTGCTCATTGCATACACTACTTGATACTACGATATAAACATGATGAGAGAACTTCTTAATAGATCGGCCTTAAAATAATGTCTCATTTACTCCTATATCTAGACAATATTTATTTTCTTCTTGTTTAACTTTTTATGTTTTGAATCAATCAATAACTTTTTGAGTTCTTATCTATTTATTATTTTGAAACGGTCAAATACTGCCCAGGCGAACATTTGTGATTTTAGTAAATACTCTAGTTTAAATTGAAAGTTTGTCACGTAATTGTAAATAAGTTGTTAAAATATTCATTCAACATAAATATAATCAGTTAAATTATTTTAATGCAATAGCACTGTACACGAGAATTGTTCCGATTGTATGTGTTTCATTCTGCATATGATAAAATAAGAAATTGAATTTCTGATGTTTGAAAACATTTGTTAGAACACTCATTCATAATTCTTTTTTCTAAGCAAAACATTTGTTTTAATCTGTTGTGTTTTCATGAAGAACAAAAAATTAATTAATAATATTTTTTCAATCACTAATTATAATCTGAATATTTGAGGGCTTAGATTTTTCTTTTTATTACAGATTCCATATAACAGCTGCCTATATGTTTATCTTTCTTTAGCTCCAGTCTGTATTTGTGCCATAAAATTATTAATTAGTAGTAGTTTCAGTTTTAAATTGTGAAATAAAATATTTTACCACAGTATCATAATTTCTTTGTGTTTCTTAATTGATGATGTCATAAATTATACACAATAAAGGTATGTTTTATTCATATTAGTTATGATTATTTTTTTAATAAGAGTAGTAGAAAATTATTAAAAGGTAAAGTATGACAATAGAAAATATTGTTTAAAAAACTCATGGCCTAAATGTTCATGGCCCTTATGTTCAAAAAGTTGCTCAAATTACTATTTCATGAATAAAAATGCATCTTATACTTTAATATTGCTTAAGAATATATATTTTTATGTTAGCTTACAGAGCTAATATTTTAAGAACTTAAATTATCTTTCTTCAAATCAGGTATCATTTTTAAATTCAATAAAATCAAAATTTTAATTATTTTTAAAAATGTCTTATTTATTGCATGGAAGTTAAATGAACTATCCAGACAGAATTGATTGCCTTTTTTAATATTGTGAGAACTAGCTTATTAAGTTCTTTTTTTCTTATTCTTTTCTTATTACATTTTAAAATTGGTTCCTCAAATAAAAAAATATAGTATTTTTACAGCTGTTTTTGTCCCTGAACTTTGTAAAAATATGAGCCTTTAAGAACTGAAAATCATTAAAAAAATAAAATTTATTACAATCAACATCTAAATGAAAAATATTTTTAACCCCTAGTTTTGTTTAATAGCTTTAAAATTTAATATTCTTACCAAGGAAAGTTTCAGGGAAGTTTTAAATTGATAGTTAATACTCTGATAGGTATATAATATCTTGTAGATTGATTCAAATAGATTTAATATTAACTATTTAATTGAGTTTCAACACATGTAGGTTTCCAAAACCGTTCTAGTCCAGACATAACGCATACCTTATGCTATGCTTTTAGGTTTTAAAATTTTAATTAATACTAATTAAAAGCTAATTTATAAAGGTCTGGTACCTATTATAAACGTAATATTCTAAAATTAGTTTTTTTCTCCTCGGAGCTCCCTTCATTATTTTGGTACATTCGTATTAGCCCGTCCATTCGCCAACAGGGGCGATAAGTCGCCAAGTCTGGTAAACCCCGCAACACTACCGTTGATTCTGGTAACCCTGGAAAACGTAGCGAAATCGCTCTAGTTCCGATCGCTGCGCAATCGCGCGCAATTTGAATCGGAACGCCCATGGGTGAAATAATGTGTGCGCACCACGCAGGTTGTTTTGAACGTAAATTCAACAGTGTTTACAAGGTAAGAACGAAGACTGCATCTGAAAGGTAGGAGTCTAAATGCTTTCGTGTCGTTCCACGGTGAACTTTGTTGCGCCATTTTGCCGAGCCCCTGAGTCTTTCAATGTTTTGCGTGTGCACGCCGGTCGACACAGAATCGCCACAGATCGACACAGAATCGCCGGTAGAAGGATCGCCAGTTTTGAATCGCCGGTGGTAGGATCGACCATTTTGCAAGTAAGTTAGTGTCTTACCGAGTGATATCCGTAGTTTTGGTACATCCAAGAATACCGATTCCCTTTTATCTGAATCCTTACTGTTTCTGATACCCCCACAACGAGTTTGGTTATAGATAGGGCAGGGGGGGTTTGGGGGGGGCGGCAGCCCCCCCCAACCACATGAAACTTTTATTTTTTATTTTCTGATGTTATAAAGATGTTTCTGATGTTAAAAAATGTGTTTTTCGGCGATTCTGATGAAATCCCGTATTTTGGCGCGTTTTGGCAAAATTTGGCGAAGTTGGCGAAAACGATGGACGGGCTAATACGAAAGTACCATTATTTTTTATATTGATGGTTATATTTTTCGCTCCAAGAGAGCAGCTGATTTTGGTTGAAGTACCTTTTGCCACCTGCCTTTCTCTTCACAGTTTGTTTCGATCCATTATTATGACATAGGTTTTAAGTATTTTATAGCAAGTTAATCTAGTTTCTTTTGAATTATTTATAAATTAGATTGTTCGTGTTTTTAATTTGAGCGCAAATAAGTTCGGTAGAAAACTGATTAAAACTATGCCATCACGGGTATAATACCAATTTTATTCTCAGAAAGACGTCCCGAAATAAATGTATTAAGGAAATATTTTGTAAAATAAATTGCTTGCTATAAACCATCAAAACGCTTTATAATTAATGTTTTTGCCTTTGAGTTTAAAGTACTAAAGATTAGATAAATATGTTGCTTTATATGCCAGTTTATAAATATATCAGCAGGTTAAAAACTCAAAGTAATTAATTTAATTTGATCTATTATAGTTCTACGATTGCATTAAACATTGCAGTATTTTTAACTAAGCCGCTCAGCCAGCGTAAAGCATTGCCACATGTTTGTATTTACTAAACAAACAAGTTTCAAGTGACGCGCTTCTCTTTATCCAATCAGAGAAGACCTTTAAGGTGTGAATCAACTTCGCCAAGCAATCGACAAAACCAGAACAATGTCAGCTAATCCGAGTACAATGAATACGGAATCGGATCAACTATGTGTGAACTTTTTTGCCCGTTCAAACTAATGCTACCTGACACCGGTGTCAACTCGAAAACTGTGAATATGGCCGTAAGTGCAGTAAGTTTAGCTAAGTGTAGAGAAGTTAGTAAATGTAATGCAAGTATAATACTATAAACTTAAGGAAGTCAATTCCAATATCCCAAGCAGCACATATGTTCAAGATTCGTCCTGTTTTCTCGAATGTTTTTCAATACATTCTTTGGTATAATCCTATTTCAGAAGCCGCCTTGGCGCGTTTTTGGCGCTAAGTTTTTTTTCATCGCCAAATGTGAAAGGCGCCAAATTTAAAGCTGCGGAGAGCTAAAAACATATTCTAAACTACTCAAACTTAATAAGGAAACAAATTAAACATATTTTAACATAATTTAAGGAAGTAAATCACTTGCTTAGCGAATTTGTAAGTTTTTAACACTACGATGCAAAAATACAATTCTGACGTTTTGTTTCGCTTCCGATAAATTAAGCAACGGTATATAATTTCAAAGATTAACTACTGTTTATAAGTTCTGCGTAATTAAGATTGTATTTCAATACGCCATACTGAAAATCTAGGTTCCGGGGGTTCCGGCGAATATCTGATCCGTTCAGCCATTTTGCCGGGCATCAACATCAAAAAGTATACATCTCATCTTAAGTAGCAATACATTAATATACTTTTAACATCCTATTTCAACTAAATAACTCTTCACTCTAGCACTTTTAGTAGTAAAAAACACAAATAACATACCATAAGTCCGTATTGAAATTCTTCGGCTTCCAAAACAAAACAAGAACTGTTTTGATAATGCGTAGACAAAATTTCTGGAGGAATCGATTCCGGAATCGAATGCCTTGGATTCGATATAAAGATATCGAATACTTGACAGCAAGAATCGAATCTTAGGAATCGTACCTTTTTATTAATAGAGATAATTACCAATTTTGTTCACTAATTCATTAGTATTTTAATAGTTAATTTGATTATTATTATTATATTTATATTATTATTCTAATTATATTTATATTATTACCATTTATTATTGAAATATTATATTATATTTTTATATTGTTATATGATATTAATATTACTATAATTTATTTTTTTATTATTATTATATTTATATCATTATATATTTATTTTATACTTATATTTATATAATTATTAAAATCTAAATATTATTGTAATATTATATTATATTTTTATATTTATATTATTACATTTATTATGTTAAATTATTATTCTGTTGGTTATTAATTAAATTAACAAAATTACTAATTATTCTTAATTTGTCATTGAAATATAAGTTTGATTTCGATACTGGCCCTAAGAAATCGATTCCAGGTTGGAATCGAACCTCAGTAATCGAATCCTTAGAATCGGGCATCAGGAATCGAATCGGAAAGTTACAATACATCGCAGAATACAAGAGCGCATTTTTACGTCATTTAAGATGAATCGCACATCGCGTTCGTCATTCAACTCGCGATCGCCAGACTTGGCAATCTATCTCTGACTACGTCATCTATCGCCAACTGGGCTTTCCAACTAGGATCTATCCCATTCTTTAAAAAATGTGTCATAAACATGATATTCATGACCACGACATATCAATCCCCCAAGTCACATAGTGAAAAAGGAATAAACACAGGTGAAGGACTGAGTTTAAAATAAGATGGTCTGTTTGAACTTCGTGTGTATGCGAAATAGTTTCCGACAAACGTTATTCAAACTCAGCCTAGTTTTCTCAGAAATATGCACTCATCGAGGTAAGAAAGAGGAAGAATACTTTTGTTTTGTGTCTGTTCTATGAGCTGTCTGGCCAATTTCCAATCATTGGTGAGGTGCTTCAGCAGCAAGTACGCATGCACAGGGTTGGACAGGAATGCTTCTGGGTTGCCCAAGGCCGCCTGGTGCAGCTTATGGTACTCTCTGCCCAACCTGCGGCATAGAGTTAACAGAAAAATAATAAATTTCTGTGTGTCAAACATGTACTAGTAAAATGGACAGTAATAATAGTATTTAAACACTGGTCATGTAAGAACTGGAACGGAATAAAAACTTTTCAAATTAGAACTGTTTGTAAAAAAAGGGAATTGAGAACTAAAATTAGTTTCAAGTAATTTTAATGGGGATTCGGGAAAATTTGTTGCAATTATTACGATAAGTATATTTTAAAAATCTAATTCTTCCCTGGTCTAATTAGCGAAACGTGCAGTGCCTAGAGATGTAAAGGCGAAAAAAAAACGGGAATAACCCCCCCAAAAAAACAACCGGGTTTATACCGGGAATAACCCCCTAAAAAAACGGGTTTATTCCCGGGATTAAACCTGGTTTTTTCCCGCCTTTACATCTCTAACGCCCATCTCCAATTCCTATAGCCTTTGGAACAGAGGTGCTAATTACTTGGCCTGAGTCCGGGCCGGGTGGCAATATCCCAACCCTTCATTCCCAATTGATTCCACAAACGAACTAGCACTCATTTGGCCGACCCTGGAGGGCTGAGTGGACTAATGATAAGCAACCAAAGGGGAACAGTAATGAACCGAACCAAGTATGCCAGTGCTCCCAGCAGCATCTGAGATGCTGACCACATTACTTCGATCATTTTTATTTCTTAAAGATATCAATAAAATGCATTAAATTAATATTTTTTATCATTAATAAAATCCTTGAATATACGTTTTTCCATAATATAAAGCAGTTTATTTTGACTCCATAACATAGAGTTGTAGAAGCAATAAATTAACGAAAATTGACTGTACGAATAGGTAGGGGAGGTACAAAAGAACCAAGATTATTAGTTACCGTCTGATTCTCTCTAGCCTTTGTTCTTCTGCCTGGACGTAGTTGTCGATCGTTCTGGCCACCTCCCCCTCTGTGTGAAGAAGCGTCTTAAGATCAGAGATGGAGGTGAAGAACTCCCCGCTGACCACTGAACACAAGCCACACAGAAGGGCGAACACGGAGAAAACTGTATCTGCTGTGGGGCACTTCATAGTTTAATTAGCCTGAAAGATACAAATAGGGTAGGTGGGGGCAAAGCCAAGCAATTTTCAGTATTTTTAACATTGTCGTCGAAAGGGGGTAGATAATCCCGAAATTTCAACTGGAGATGTTGGATTAAGGTCCTACCTACAAAACCAATCCAAGTTTAACCTCTTATCGAAGGTATTTTAGGAGAAATTTACAATTTAGTAGAAAAAAAAATCGCGGGGCTTTGCCTCGTAAAATGGGGCAAAGACCCGCACTTGCAAATCTTGGTGCCCAAGTGAAATAAACATGGATAAACAGAATATTTCATTATAAAAACAATAGAAATAATCCTCTTAATGTTGTTTTAATATTTCTAAGCCAACCAACAATATTAAATAAAAATATGATAAGTTTTAATGAAAATTGTCAACCTGTTGAAGCAATTCATTTCAGATTGCCCAGATATCTTTCAAAAGGGAGAAAGGATGGTTTCAAGTAGAGGGTTGGCATCACGGACACCTTTATTAACCTCTTTAGAGATCAAGTAGTTCCATTTTCCTTTTGGGACGATTTCCTGAGCTTTTTAAGCTGCGTGGATTTGCCCCAAAACACCTGCGTGGATTTGCCCCGTTTTACTTTATTTTGAAAAATAAGCCTTATTATTTTTAGAGTCATGTTGAGGCAATTCTTTCAAAACGAAACTGAAGTTGAATAGCTATCTTATCATTGGGATATTTGTTTGTATTTCTCCTCAATCTCTATTTTTGTAATGTTTAAGTAAAAGATCAGAAAAATTACATCAAAATGATGAAAAACAAACTTACAGCATTTTTTAAACTCGTGAGTGACTTAGGGGTACGAACTTTCGTGGAACAATAGGTCACAATAAGACAAACCAACCACCTGGTTTTCAACTTTTTAATCGATCATTAACGATTAAAAATCGCGGTGCGTGGTTTTGCCTCGTGCGGGTTTTTACCCCCACCTACACTAACTGATATCTATTTTATAAGAAGACAGTACCGTAAAACAGGGTTAATCGGAGCACATCCTGCTAATATTTCCCTTGCGAATAACTGTCATGGTACATGTTTTAATGTCATGAATTATTAAAATTTGCCAAACAAAATGCAACAAGTGTTTTATAATGAGTATTATATCAATTGTAGTACTAGCGCTGACGCGCTAGACCCGGGCTTCGCCGGGGTGGAAGTTTTTAAATAAATATCAGCTGGTGTGTTACAGACTAAAGTTAATAAGCTAGGACTAGGAATTTCCAAATTCCGGTAGTGGGAATAAGGAACTTGCATGTGTCAGATTTTCATAAACTTTCAAGTGTTTCGTGTGGTTTTTTGTATAGAAAAATGAAATATTTTGGCAAATTTTCAAAAAAGTGTACAAGCACTTAAATTTCTTTTTTCAGAAGTGTCCGAAATGAGTGTTTTAATAAATATTTACCTTCTAGACACTTCTGGTGGCGGTCAGAAATCCAAGGCAAACATGACAATCCGAGGCAAACATTAGTGACGTCACTGTGCATGCAATTAAGCGTTTTCAGTTGCTTCGAAAAACACGATTTTTGATAATTTTTTTTGCAATCGAAAAATTTCTCAATCGGCCTCAAATTTTGTGTAGTGGCTTATTTTTGCGTGAAGAATAGATTAAAAAAATAAAAAAAAATAATGCAAGTTCCTTATTCTTCCCACGGAAAAATTCCGGAAGCCATCTAAGTAGGTTTCCTGGATAGCAAAACAAAGTAACGTATCTTCATCCAGGATTTATTACAGACGGTCTTCGGCAGTCCAAATGTGTATAGCACTCTGTGCTTGGCCTGGCGTAACCAGGACAATTATGCCCGGTAGAGTGAGAAATAATTAAATAATGGATCGATTTTTAGGTTTATCCTACAACAATTGATTTTAAACTACAACAATCAATTTCAATCTACAACAATCGATGTTATGCAACAACTTCTTCTTCTATGCTTTATCTTCTCTTATTATATTTACAACAATGTGGTTTTGCCATGAAGTCTCCATAAAGTTATAAACCTCAAAGAGGATAATTGAAATTTCAGATTTGATGAAAAATGACTTACTATAACTCTTATAATTACTTACAATTATTAAAGAAAGATTACCATTAAAGCTTCATAAGTTAAAAAATGTTAAAGCAGAAACTGTTAAAGACACCAACAATGTAATTTTTAAATTTATTTCAAAGTACCGTAGGAACAAGCATAAAAGGTTTGGTAAGAAGTGAAGGTAAGGGAATGCGCAAAATGCATTTTTAATTAAAAAACCCCACCTAGACGGCACTTTTTTATTTTAATTAAATTTTAATATAAAAATACGATAGAACTTTTGACTTTGCTTTATAAAATAATCATTAATTTATATTGATAATTTTACAACTTTTAAGGCCGCTGATCCCCTTAGCACAACAAAAAAGAGTTTTATATAATCACATTAATGTGAGAATCATGGTTTGAAATTAATTTGAAATTTATCGTACTAAAATAATAAATAGTTCATTGGCTTACCTTGTTGGTCTAAAAAATATTTTACTCAATTACACTTGATATGATTAATAACCCTCTTTGAAATTTGTTTTTCTGCTACTCCATTGACAGAAATACCCCTCCCTCGAAAAAATCTTATGACATTATAACATAGAAAATTATTTTAAAATCTTACCTTTTATATGGAACTTACTATCGGAAAAATATTGTTTTTGTAAGTGTTCAAATAATACTCCCGTTACGAATCCTGTACAACAACAGAAGGTAAAAAACTATCAGGTAGTTGGAAATGGGTGTCATTCCTTTATGAAAAAAATTAATCTGGACTCTAAATCTTAACAGCTCTAAGGATGAAAATTGATTGATTTATTTGATAACGTTTAGGATTAAACGTGGTATATTTCTTTTTAGTGCAATAGACAATCAATTTTACGAACCTTTATTTTACGAACACTCAGATTTTTAAGAACTGCAAGCTGGTCCTGAACTTTGTCCGTCACGTCTTCAGACGCAATGTTGATTTCCAATCCCATTTGCGAACTTAAACTTATAAAAAATCCCTTTCGCAAATTATTTTCACAATTAATCTAAACAACGCTGAAAAAATATAGATTTGCAAACTGCGCAAATTAGGATAAAATCGAAAAACGACGTTTGATTTGCACATAATTTATTATAAGATATTAAAACCAGACATGTTTCGAGGGTATACTGAACCCTCTTCGTCAGTGAAATGACTATGTAAGAAAAATGTAAACATGGCTATCAGTAATATAGGAAACAACAAGAAACACAGTTACAGGTAATACAGAAACACATGTTTAAATTGAAAGAAAACTATAAAATACTTTATAGTACTTTATAAAATATTTTATAGTTTTCTATAAATAAATTTGCAAAAGATCTTTCTTTTGTATTGAAACATGGATTTTATTTGTTCCTACTATTTTCGCTAATGAACAGACATAAAAAAGTAATAAATTATCATCACCAAAAATCGCAGATTTTTTTTATTGAAATTGGATTTAGAACCTTCATAACGTAACAAAAATAATACTAATAGTACTAAAATGTAAATTTAAATGTTGATGCTTTTCATTTTATTCCTTATTGTGCGTCTTTTGAAGCAATTGAAGCAGTGGTGAAGTGTATTCTCTAAACTACAAGTTTACTTTCTCTTGTCTGATTCTTTTCAGCTGTTTGAAAAAAAGAGCCACTTAGATATGGCTCAAAAGTTATCTTCAAGAATAAACTATTCTTCTCTGTTCAAAGAACACCTTCTTCTAAATTCGTTGTCAGCTTCATGAAACCATTTGTTTGCCACTGAAAAAGAAATGAATCAATACGTAAAAATTGAAAAGGTTATGTAAAAAACTGCTAGAGGCGTCGTTTCATAAAGTCATAAAGAAATAACATCTTGTACTAATAAGTTTTAAAGTTACTGAATCCCCGCTGGAGCAGTCGTCACATGCGACAGTTCGTGGGTTCTATCCCCAGTTATTATTTTATCAAAATTTCCAAAAAAACATCAAAAATCAAGTCCACACGCATGCGCATTGTTAACAAAGTATAAAAACCTTGCTGGTATTGTGAACATGCATTTATTTTAGAAGACCACTGCGTATCACGTAATTAACTCAAACAGTACTCAAGGTTCAGTGTATCGTGTGTCCAATCCGTCGTTTGTAAGCTATTCCTCCCCTTTAGAAACATTTTAAAATTATAAAGGGATGATTGGATGGTGCCCCCCCCCACTACCCAAGTTGCACAGCTCATACCAAATATGTCAAGTGTTATGTACTTTTGGGTTCTCAATTGTTTGTCTTACAGAAAAAAACCCCATTTAAGTCGAAACGCCCAATGAGAATGGAAGTCGGACTCAGTAGCTGCACCTACTTTGCCTCAAATCTTAATATGGAGCTTGGGTCTTCTAAGTGACACAAGACAACAACATCAATATATTACTGACACTTCACAAAAAACCCTTAATTGTCCCCAAACTAACATTGTTGCGTTTAAAGTGTAAGGTAGTAAGTTACTTTAACACTTATTTATTAAAAATTCTTCCGGGTGTAAGGACCGTGGTCTATGAGTAAAAACGGACGTTTCGTCTACATCTGCGGTAGACATCTTCAGCGAGACTGAAATGAAAAAGTTAAAGAACGCCAAAGCTGACCGTGTCACGTGGTAGATCCAGAGGAGAATTCTTGCTGGAGGTACTGGGGTTCACATATTGTTTTCGCGAAAACAATATGTGAACCCCAGTACCTCCAGCAAGAATTGGATCATCTCAATACTGCGTTGCAAGCTAACGGATATACTAAATTTCAAATTCGCAAATCCATTCAACCCAAGAAATCTGTTTCTGCGGTGTCCAGTAATACCAGTCAAGGTCAAAAATCACGTCTAGTTTTCCTTCCTTTTATCCAGTCTGTCACTGATCGTATTGGTAAAATCTTAAAACGCCACCTCATAAAACCGATTTTCAAACCTACGCAGAAAATATGCAATCTCTTACGCTCTGCAAAGGATCCACGTGATCCGCTACTAAGCAGAGGAGTCTACAGAGTCCCCTGCTCGTGTGGTTTGGTTTATATTGGTACTACCAAGCGATCCATAAAAACCAGAATTTCTGAACATAAGAGACATTGTCGCCTTTTACAACCGGACAAATCAGCAATCGCTGAACATGCTTTATCTCAAGACCATATTATCAAGTTTGATCACACTGATGTTTTATCCAGATCGACACATTTCCAAGCCCGACTTGTGAGAGAAGCCATTGAGATTCACAAACACCAGAATAATTTTAATCGCAAGGAGGAGGGGCTAACTATTCCACGTGTTTGGCACCCAGCCCTCCGGAAATCTAGAGTCAAGCCTCTCAGTGACGTTGACCAATGAGACTCTTCTCCTCTGGATCTACCACGTGACACGGTCAGCTTTGGCGTTCTTTAACTTTTTCATTTCAGTCTCGCTGAAGATGTCTACCGCAGATGTAGACGAAACGTCCGTTTTTACTCATAGACCACGGTCCTTACACCCGGAAGAATTTTTAATAAATAACTCTGAATCCGACCGTGTAAGCCTACACTATTACTTTAACACTTTTTTGTATTGTGATAGTGTTCAGAGTATGTTTGAAAAGTGTTAGAAATGTGTTCTAAAAATAGTTTTGCATAATATGTTAATTATATAAATGACTTTACCCCATTTTGATCCAGTTAATACAGGGCAGGCTGCATGCATAGTTTTCATGTCTCCGTCTCCACTTCTCTTCAAGTTGAGCCAAAAGGCCGCAGATCCCTTGAGGGGAAAATTTTTACCAAATGACTCAAGTCGAACTTCTGTACATGCATAATATTCATTCAAACAAAAGTTATCCCATATCAATACAATACGTAAAGCAAATGAACTCCGATAAAGCACGTAAAGGAAAGATTTGGGAGCAACTTTTTATGGTAGATTTGAGCATTAAGGATAAGGTAAGGTAGAGCTTTGTTTGCGGACTTTAATTTAGATTTCTTTTTATAAAAAGGGGCTAAAATCATTGTTTTTCAAGAATTATTGATAGGATATTGATAAAGGAGTCAGCATTAAAGTGTTTGCTCTTGATGGGATTTTTGAGATTTGTAATTATAATATGTTAAAGAGAAAAAATTGTAATAGGATAATGAAGGGTTTTCCTATTTGGAAAAATATGACTGTAAAAATAAAGCTTGGAAAATTTGTTTTTAATGCAATCGAAGAATACTTTCAAATTTTAAGGAGACCCGTTTATAATTTTAAGAGTCAAATAAAGGAGGATATTATACAAAAAATAAACCTTTCGTGGCTTGACTTGAACTCCAATGCTTGGAAAGACAGTATAACCTCCAGCTTCAACATCTGAAAGCTGTTGAAAATATTAGAAACTTTTCTAACGAAAACATTCATGTCTCTAATTTCCACAAATAGTTTAATAAACTATAACCTCGTTACATCGAACTTTTAGATCTCGAAACACGTATGCCTCTAATAAACATTTTCCCCTTTTGAAATGAAGTACCAATTTAGTAGTTTAATATTCGGATTAACTTTGTTACTCGAAATTTATTTTCAGGTCTCTTCGATTTTGAGCTATCGAGATTATAGTCAGGGGGTGCCAAATGGCAAAAACGGGGTCAACCTCGAAATCGCGTTTAAAGAAAATAATTTTTCGATGGTTTCTGGTAGAGTTAAAAGTGTAAATTTAAAAATCAAATGTTGAGTATCTCTCTATTCTAAAAAAAAGTTTTTGGTGAACGGTTTCCAGAGAAAAGCTTTTTAATCACTGAACTGAATGACACATATATGTTATCAAAATGTCCAGATTCTTTCCGGATTTCCGAGTAGGCCCTTCGATTTTTCAAGAAAATTCTCAATTTTAAAATATTTCCATTTTTTTAGATAACGGATAAGGTCGCAGTTACAAAGCAAGTACTGTCAATTAAATTATTATGCAACACGACCGATTGACGCCATATTTTAAAATGAAACATGTTTTTTTCACCTTTTAAAAAAGTACTTTCTAAATAAAATATCATTCAAAGACTGATCAATGTATTCTAAAAACTTACATATAGGCCATTTTATACTAAAATTTCACACTTTTTGTCTAATATTTACAATTTTTAGTCTGATTTAACCGAAATTAATTGTAAACATTGAGTGATGTGTAGGTTTTGTCTCTTATTATTTTCAATTGCTTAAATGGTATTGTTTAACAAGTCTGGGTTTAAACAAAACTATTAATGATAAACACTATGTATACTAGCAAGTTACTTTAAAATATTGAATTTAAATACTCATTAACGAATAGTTTTTGTATGGTCAGAATATTGATTAACAATTATAAATAGTCAATTTTATAATAATAGATTAAAAATATAGTTACTCTGAATATTTTTAAAAACATTTCGATTAAATTTTTGATAAGTTAAGAGTTAATATATTTTCAAACTTTTAAGGGAGGGGATTTGATGACGTATTTTTGTAGTTGGTAGACATTTTTTTCTGCATATTGTTTTATAAAGTGTGTTAAGTTCAGTAAGTTGGATTTTGTGGGAATTGCGAAGCAATTCCAAATGGTCCTGCGTTAGCAGTTTACGGGGGTTGGCGAGCGATAGCGAGAAATTAAAAAGGGCGGAAAAAAATTTCAAAAATTTAATTAATAGTAATCGAGACTTTTGATACCTTTTTATAAGCTATTTTTCTGTGATGTATACGAATATTCTATTTAAGTTTTAAAAAATCTAATATATCAATTTTTTAAAATTAATTCAAATATTGGATAGTCGAAAAAACATCGTTCTAAACAATTAAACAAGAATCTCCAGGCCTGCTGTGTGACATTTTTGGAGAAATTTGATGTTGCCAATGCCGTTTATTGGCGAATAAGCAATTCAACTTCTATAGAACTGGGTTGCCAGAATTCCCTAATTTATTGCCACTTTTGGCGCCAGGCCCGGATTCTTTGGATGACCCAAGGTTTTGTACTAATATTGTTGCAGTCGTGTAGAGACTTACGTAATAGATCCAAGTGGCTATTCGATTTCTCACACCTAGGGGAGCAAAAGCATCTGCATCTTTTTCCTAGAAAATTAAAGGTGCAAGTTCTGACTTTGGCGATATTGAATCTTTTGGCGTCGTTTCAACTGATTTATGATAACTCCAGCCTTGTTATTTTTGGTTTATAATTATCTTTTTAGCGATCAAAATTCATTGCTGACTTCAGACACTTCTTCAAGTCTTAAATATCTAAATTTTAAAAATTATAAATTTACTTTTCTATAGATAATTCAAATAATGACCGTGTAAAAATAATAATGGGACAAACTCAGGCACGGATACAGCATGGCTCCATGGGGGGCACTTTTCCCGACCATCACCTTTACCTTTTGACACAAAGTGTCAAAATGTTGGGGATTTTCTATAAAGTATCACGTAAGATCACCTTATACAGCTGAGGGGGTATAGGGGGTCTTCCCCCAGAAAAAAATTTTGAAATATGATTTGTAAAAGTAGGGTTTTAACTCATTCTGAGAACATTTTTGGTTCCAAGTGGGGCCCTGTCCAGAGTGCCACCCCCTGAATCCGTGCCTGTACAAACTTCTACTAAGGGCAAGGCACAGATAGACAACTCAGAATTACATAGAAATGGGAAACAGGAAATACACCCATAACGACATAGGTGTATGTATAAGTGGGTATGGGAGGTTGCGAAACCCTCAGTGGATATTGACGTTTAACCTTTTAAATTTGGATTAAAATCGTCAAGGTATGCCCTACTCCTTTCGTAAGTTTGTCCCATTACTATTGTTACACTTCTAAATAGAAAATTTTTTTACTCTGCTATTATCTGAATTAGCTTAAGAAAAGTAGTTAATTTACAAATAATTACAAATTTAGAGATTTAATATCATACTTGCCAGATGTTTCAAGTTAGCATCGAATTTTGATATAATTATAGCCCCAAAATATTACGCCTTTTACATAAAAACCCTTTTCACACAAGGACAACAGTTTTAATTCAAAAGGGGTAATTTTTAACGTTACTTACTCTGCAAAAGTCATAGTGTGGTTCATAGTGTCCACCTATACCGTAGTTAATCACGTGTAATTTTTCAGCTGAACTGACCGCAAGACCGGTGACAGCTTGCATCATACGGTCAGCTCTTGCTACTACGGGATGGTCGGAGTCTTTCAACCACATGCTGTGAGAAATTGATAATCAAGGGTCAATAGAATTCCTTAATGGGCAATACCGATATTTTTTAAAAGAAAGAAATAAGGCATTTTTCCAGGGAAAAAATCGATCTAAATTCAAAAATTGTCAAACAATTTCAAAAAAATTTAGTTAATTTAATATTTTAAAATAAAAATGGACAATCCCTTTGCATTTTTATAGGATTGAATGAATGGCGTCAGATCATTTTCGGCCTTACTTTAAAGTGAAAACCAACAATAGCTTTGATTTGTTAAACAAGTAAACCATTGAAAGTAGTATTTCACCATTATCGCTGGTTATCGGACAATAAGTGTAAACTCACAACTCTCAAGCGTCGCCTAGGCGACGCTTCGGGAGTTGTGAGTTTACAAATTAACCATTGTTTAAAATCAATGTTTAGGATTGAAGTACGTCACATGTTGAAATTTGACGTTTTTGCGCCCCTTTTTTTAAAGTGAAACTTTCAAATTAAATTAAAAAATAAATATGCATTGTAATTAAAAAAATTTGCGTACATTCCTCACTTGGATAAAAAGAATTGCACTATTGCACAAAAGAATTACACAGCACTATTGAATAAAAAATGCTGGAATTGCCGATTATACTAGCCCCTTTTGTAGATTTTTAACTCCACAAAATATTTTGTTTTTAATTATCGAAAAATGTATGAAATAAAATATATAATAGTTAAAAACACTTTTCATGCAACGGAAAATGCTATTTTATTTTAAGTAATTCATTGCAGAAAACTATGTGTATTTGAACTGTTAATCATATCAAGTTGAAAAATATCAGTAAATTAAAAAATAAATAAATCCTAGTTTTTAATTTATTTATGTTGTTTAGAGGCTGAGGAATAGGCTGAATAGCCTATGACTGGATTGTTTAAGATATAACTAAAAATTTGAAAACAACCTTTTACTAACTCTGTCCCTGGATACCTTTAAATCACCCGTATCAGCCGAATGAACAGTAGCTCTTTCTAGCTGAAATTGAAAAAGAAAAATTTTATTATCCTTTAAGATGAACTTAGTTGCATAGTTTCTTGTTAATTGATGTATTATTTATGTAAATGATGAAGTATATCATCTGAGAAATTATTGCGTTAAAGATGCGAGTAGTAATTTTTAAATAGCAATTGACGGAAGTGACTTGGATATTTCAACAATCTAAAATTTATTTAGATTTTCAAAAGGAAAAAAAATTAAGTGAATATTTGTTTCAATGGAGACAAAAGGAAAGAGAAGAAAACTTTCATTATATTACAATAATAACAAAATAGTGAGGTTAAAAGCCACTGAGCGATTTATTAACTTGGAGTGCAAACTTCCAATACTAAAAATATTATGAACGTGCCGTTTATTAGAGTGATTAAAGCGTAGGTATACAAATCTGCTCAAAGGGTCAAAATACAAATCATAAATGCAACCAAGGTACCCCTTACTGAAAATAGTTCCTTGAATATTTATTTAACCCTGTTGTTTTCTCATCGTCTATCAAAAGAGAAATTTTGTACATTTACATCTGTATTATTTTTACAGTTTTTGCGGTTTATTTAATCGAGATAACACGTGTTAAATAGGGTTATCTTAACATGCAAATAGTAACGGGAACTTGAACCTTTGCCCCCTTTGATTGTTTGACACAGTGTTAAATTTCTCACTCTGAGCTTTTAGTTTTATAGCTCAGTGGATTAAGCAGACAGAATTATGTAAAGTGATGAAGAGACGAGGATAAAAATAAAGACATTTAATGTAATTCCTTTAAGACCAACCTTTGGTATAGCCAACTGTTTAAGTATATTCACGTCGTGATCTGAAATGACGTCATGGTACATGACAATTCTGGGTTTCAAACTCAGCTCTTCTTCTTTGACAGGTTGCAATAGAAGAAAGCTGTTATTTTGAGACCTGTAGCGACAATGAAGCTTGTTCTGCTCTTCAACCTTCTAACATGGATAAAGATCAAAATAAGATAAAAAAACATTTTAGGAATAAATTGTCAATTCAATGTTTAAAAAAATCATGGAATATTATTTAGTGGGAATAGCTAATATTTAAAAATATCTATTTAAAATTCATCTTCACTCTTAACAAAGTAAAGAAAATAAAAGTACATATGTAAGCATACGAAATTTTCCTTTACTTTCAATGTCTCTCCCCTACAGAGCTTCTCGTACTCTTCGTAGTTATCAAAGTGAACATTCTTATTGAACCTAAAGCTCTTGGCTTTTATTTCCTGTTCAATGTCGGGTATTAAACCAGCTTCCACGTCTCTTATGTACTGATCAAGTGACTCCATGTTTCTATAGGCTGGCAAGTGGGTTGGGTCTATAAACAGAGAGAATCTATTTTTTAAAATGAATGCCAAGATCAAATATTTGAAATTATACAAAACAAAATTTGTTCCTTTTTACTTATTAAAAAATTGGTAGGCTGTGCAAGATTTTCAACTATATTATTCACTGCTGTTTTCGTTTTTATGGTATTTGGAGTTGAAAATGAGACATTTACTGAACGGTTAGCTGCTTTGTCTAATTCTTCTTAAATAGTTTTTTTATGTAATTTCAAAGATAACAAAAATTATATTCTTATATTCTTTATTGAAGATTATTCTTGAGTGAAGTTGAAGTGATGTTATGGGAAAGTTCTTCTTGAACTTCAAAATGTTTTTAAAACGACGATAACGCTTTTATTTTTGTGTTTATGTTTTACAAGTTTATTTTCCAAATATTTGTCATAGTGTTTCCCCTTTTTTGGTTTTATGAAGATCTTTGTTGACTAATCAATCATGCAATTAAATTATTACTATCCAATTTTGTTACAACACTTTCAGATGTATTTGTGAACACTTAAAGCTTGAGATGTATATTAAAGCTTGAGAAAGTAAAAACCAAATATCAATATGACCCTTCTCATGCTACTCACTTTCTTCTATTATTTGTTGTGTGATATTCATAGCTTCGTTCGCTTTCCCTAACTGCAAAAATAGAATTAGAAATATGAAAAAATAGTTTTATAACTTTTTAGAAGCTCCTTTATATTAGGATTTTCAATTAAATGCATAACCTACCTTAATAAACACAATAATATTATGCCCGAGTGTAAAAATTGAAGAGATTGAAAGAGATTGAGATTACGAAAGGAACATATACAGTGCGATTACCATGTAGTTTGAATAAGCTATATGTTCCATTATCCCAAGTCTGTTTGCTGTCGGTATACTTTCTGTTTCCAACTTCTTCAAAGCTTCTTTCATCCAAAGAACACAGTACTCATGATCTCCATCCAGATAGGCTTGGTATCCGAGTTCGAAGCAATCTCCAGCTGTTTGATATCATATATGTTTCATCAGAAAGTTTGAGGAACAGTTAAAAAACCGTATTAGTGGAGAAGAGGTATATAGAATCATAAGCGTATTTGAAATTCAACAAGAGCTTATACCCTTAAGGAAAATCTCTAATAATGAAAATGACAATGTTCTTTTAGGAAATAAGAATGGAATACATTTTCTTGAGGGTGATAGAAGTCCGGTTATACTATTTGTAACAAACAAATAAAAAAACCGAGCACAGATTTTTTGAAAGAGAATAAATATTAAAATGACAAAAAGAGTACACGTAAAACTTTGAAAAGGGCACATATAAATGATTAAAATTATAAATGGTTAAGAAACTTGATAAAATGTGATAAAAATTGCTCATGAATCTGTTTTACGTAATAAAGAACTTTCGAGCAAACCATACTATCGAAATTATGAATTAAAAACCGCTTATTAAAGATGTTAATGTTAAAAATAAAAGCGGATTCTTTCAATATTTGAAAAATATTTTAAGCCAAAATAAATGAGTGAAATATAAAATAAACAAAGTAGAAAAATAAACAATAATTCACAAATCGTTAAAAAACTCTTAAAACATGTAAAAATATTATCTAACTATTTTATCTTACTTTTAACCATGAAAATTTTCATTGAAATTTTAAATTATTTATTGAAATTTTAAATTATTGTAAATTGCAATAAATAGCTCTCCTCAGTAAATTTATTTGACTTCATTCAGTTAATTTAAATGGAAAAAATATAATCACCGATGGCGAAGTTAATTTTCACCTGATAGCTGCCATGCCTTAGTTGTTCCACTAACGTCTCCACTCGCAATTTTAGTGGTGTTGAGCAAGTACGTTTCTTGTAATCTGATAAGAGCGAGGGAAGCTCCCATTAAGTCTTCAGTTCCTGGGAACTTCAAATCCAAGTGATTAAGGTTCTCAAACACATCTGAAACTGAAATAGAATGCTTTAGTTAAGAATGCATTTTAGAATTTAATGCTGCATGCCTAATAGGGTGGGCCGAAAAAAACTTTTTATTTTATTTTGAAACGCTAAACCGCGGAAAACTTGCCTCTGGGGTAGAGAAGAAAAATGAAACAAAAATTTTTACAATCGGGTAAAAATTGCATTAGCGCATTGGACCTAAAGTTTGAAAAAATTAGGCTATTTTCATAACTTTTCAAAAAAATCAAATTAAATCAAAATACTTCTATAAAACGTATATAAAGGCATATACTAGAAGAAAAATGTAGAGAAAATATATTTTATTGAAAAAAGGTAGTATTTTACAATTTATTGGTAGTATATAACATCTTAAAAACACACGTTTTTACCAGAAATCCACATATTTCGTATAAAACCAAAAAAATTGTGAAAAACAATTTTTTATTAATATAATACCTTGCTAGCTATCACTCACCAACCCCCTTAACAGTTAAACAGTTTTTTACAGATCGCTTCGCGATCGGAGCTCTCTGGTTGCACAACAAAGCCGCATCAATATCTCTCGCCGAAAAAAAATATATTTTTTATTTTGAAACGCTATACCGCGGAAAACTTGCCTCTGGGGTAGGGAAGTAAAATGCAACAAATATTTTTAAAATCGGTTAAAAATTGCATGCACATTGAACCTAAAATTTGAAAAAAAAATGCTATTTTCATTATTCTTAAAAAATCGAAATATACCAAATAGCTTTTATAAAAAGTATCTAAAGGCATAAGTTAGAAGAAAAATCTTAAGATATTTAATGGAAAGAAAGATGATATTTTACAATATAAGATTGCACTATAAGGTTGCAATATTAGGTAATATAAGGAAAAGTTAAGAAAAATTATTTGAAATCATTGACCCACAGTGATTGAATGAAATGACTTTTTTGCTCATCCTGAAAACTTGCTTTTGAGCATAATCGTAGATAAAAGGGATATCAAATAAGGGAGTTAGGTTTCAGAAGAAGAATTAAGGCTAGAAACTCAGCTTCTAAAAGAAAGTCAGTTAGTTTCCCTCACCCTCACCCAAACTTAATTTGCAAGCTACAGACCGTATTTAAATGATTAGCTGGAATACTGCTTCTCTCCCCCACATACACTACGAAGATTCACCAATCAAGATATATTATCTATGATAAAATCTAATGGAACAGCAGATGACTGGAACTTTGACAGATTCCCATGTCACACACAAACAAACAATGGAACTTAGTGCAAAATTGGTAACAGAGGCATCACGAAAAATCGTTGGTATTGAATGCCAAAGATGGGTTTATAACTACTTTTCTTTCAAGATCTTCTCTATGCCAAATTTCTCAAGCAAATTTTCTTTTTAACTACCAAAAGAAGTTACTAACCAGTGAAGAACTACATTTTATTACACATCAAACTATGCAACATCTGAAAACAACTTTTTAATTCAATGGAAAAGAGCGATTTTTGAAAAAAAAAAGGAGAAAGCCAAACCTTATATTGTAAAATATCATCTCTCTTTCCATTAAATATCTTAAGATTTTTCTTCTAATTTATGCCTTTAGATACTTTTTATAAAAGCTATTTGGTATATTTTGATTTTTTAAGAGTAATGAAAATAGCATTTTTTTCAAATTTTAGGTTCAATGTGCATGCAATTTTTGACCGATTTTAAAAATTTTTGTTGCATTTTACTTTTCTACCCCAGGGGCAAGTTTTTCGTGGTATATCGTTTCAAAATAAAAAATAATTTTATTTTTCGGCGAGAGTTATTGATGCGGTTTTGTTGCGCAATCAGCGAGCTCCGATCGCGAAGCGATCAGTAAAAAACTGTTTAACTGTTAAGGGGGTTGGTGAGTGATAGCTAGCAAGGTATTTTATTAATTAAAAAATTGTTTTTCACAATTTTTTTGTTTTATACGAAATATGTGGATTTCTGGTAAAAAACGTGTATTTTTAAGATGTTATATACTACCAATAAATTGTAAAATACCACCTTTTTTCAATAAAATATATTTTCTCCACATTTTTCTTCTAGTATATGCCTTTAGATACGTTTTATAGAAGTAATTTGATTTAATTTGATTTTTTGAGAAGTTATGAAAATAGCCTAATTTTTTCAAATTTTAGGTCCAATGCGCTAATGCAATTTTTACCCGATTGTAAAAATTTTTGTTGCATTTTTCTTCTCTACCCCAGAGGCAAGTTTTCCGCGGTATAGCGTTTCAAAATAAAATAAAAAGTTTTTTTCGGCCCACCCTAATGCCTAACTCTAAACTAAAGAATATTTTGCCAATGTGTGCGTATTCATGGGATTTGCTGTTATTTCCACAGAGTATAGAGCTTAACAGAGTGTTCATCTCCATAGACGCTAATGGCAACTTTTTTAACAGGGCTTTTCCCATTGAAAAATTTTAGGCCAAACGGACCCGCCTCTTTTAATACCACGCTATTCCTGCTAATTCTGTCATTCGCCCACTGAAGCTGTCACTCAAATCCAAATCGCCTATAATCAGTGTTAAAATCAAATCAAATACATTTCGCGTTCTCTGATTGGCTGCTAGTGAACTGAATTATAATATGCGTGCTGAATTAAATAAGTGACCTAAAGAGGAAAACGGCGGTTTGGAATCTGTTAAGCTCTCTACTCTGTGGTTATTTCAACAAGAAGTAATGTTGCCATTCTATGATTTTTTTTATTGATTTTTGTTATAATAGGTAATAACTTTTTGCTTTAAATGAATTTTACTTTAAAACTTACATGTGTTTTTATTTAAAAATATCTTGATGTGCTTTAAAAATTTATGAATGCATTGTTTGTTGAAAAATATCTTGATGTGCTTTAAAAATTTATGAATGCATTGTTTGTTGAAAAATTTAGAAATTTGTGTAATCATAACTTGTTGTGCAGTTTGATAGGTTTTTTAAATTTCAAAATGTGGTAAATTTCAATCGAAATCGAAACTAAGAACTATTTTGTTCGTGATAATGGAACACAATGCACAATTACTATTTCCTAAGAGATGTTTTCTGAACTTCTCATGGCAATTTTCTCAGAAGTACAAATTACTTTCTTCAAAACTTTAGATTTGAGGCGGTTCTAATATTACGAAAGTATATTTTTGGTAATTTTCAAAACCCTCTTGTATTTGTCAGCTAATATAAGCAAAGCACTAACACCTTCTTATAATAACGTAAGAAAACTGTGTGTCACCCTTCTTTTTTCTTTTACCATCATTCAAAAAATGTATTTCGTTATATAAGCATTCATACTTGCTGCTGTTTATTTTTTTATCGTCGACAGGCTTAATCTTTGAACGCAACATTGAAATTTTGTTAATATTTTTTTATAACTTTTAAATGCATTTTTGCCAGATTTTTTTCCTTACAATATTTTTTAAGTGCATTTTCGAAAGTTTTGAGATGAAGGGATTCAAACATAAAGATATTTTATTGTTTTGTGTCTGCGCTTTTCAAACAACTTTTAACTCTAAAATTTAAGAAATTTTACTATTAAGAATTAGGTTTGAACTGGTTTATGAATTCTGTTTAAATTTCGGGAGGTTTCCAGGTCTTAGCTAGTGCCCCCTTTTGAAGTTAATTGCCCCACAGTTAGAGAATCGCGGCTTTACGTTGACATCATACGACCTCCGCCTTTAAAAGCAAAACTAAGCAATTAGAAAACCATTCACACCTTAGGTGCTTGTAATATTTCAATGTCCCTAATTTAAATTTATCAATTCGGGAAAACTAACGTACTTTTATACTGTGCTTCATCCATCAGTTTGACAGCCTCTTTCCAATCAGCAGTAAGATGTTTCACCAATAGGTAAGCATGAACTGGATGCGACAGGAAAGCCTCGGCATTGCCAATGGCTGAGTCGTACATCTTCTGGTACTCCCTTCCTAATCTGAGTAGAGTTAAATATGAACTGCATTGAGAAAACTCCATCTCTCAAGCGTCTCCTCCAGCCATGGACCGGTTTCATCCTTGTTAGGACTCATCAGCACGGCATAGGAAGGCAACGCAAGGGAGCGGAGGAAGAGCGTCCAGCCGGATGAAACCGGTCTATGGCTTGAGAGCTGGAGTTTTCTCACACAATCCTCTAACCAGGGGTACTGGTGAAGAACTCTTCTTTTCATGAACTGCATTGCTTGGCTTAAAAATTAGTCAGTTTAGATATTTATTCTAAACATGAATTGTGTTTTAAATGATTTAAAGATCCAAACACTGTTACGTTAAAAAAATAGCAAATATATTGATAAGAAACTGTGCTACTTACTTAGAAATCTCCTTCTTTATTAGTCTATTTTGCCAGACTTTTAAATTTTATATTTATTTTATACTTTCCATTAATATTCCCATTAAAATTTGTTGATTTGGTTTTAAGATATAATCATTATAATAACTATCCTCAAAATGTTTTATGATATTTCGTTATGGGTTTATAGGTATTTCTAATACTAAAGGGATTAGTGTTTTTTTCAAGTTTAATTCCTTGTAAAATAATTAAACTTTTAAAGGTTGCAAAAATTCTTTTATGGAGCTATAATACCCCAAATGTAACAATTATTACACGTTCAGAAAATGATAATTTTAATTATTTCTGTTGACCATAAGTTTGGTCATGCATAAAATCAACGTCCAAAACACCATGAGAATAAGCGTATACATTTGGATGACCAGTTCTAAAAACGTCACAATTAAACTAAAACTCGATGCTTCAGCATAAAGGTGATTTCACATGAAGTTCAGTTACAGAAAACATAATTAAAAAAAACAGTTATTTTCAGAAACAAAGTTAGAAATTAAACAAAATTTTAAATATAAAAGCAATTTCATTTACCGCCTGACCCTCTCTAGCCTTTGTTCCTCCGCTTGGACGTAGTTGTCGATCGTCCTGGCCAGTTGTCCCTCTGTGTGAAGAAGCGTCTCCAGGTCAGAGATGGAACTGAAGAACTCGCCCCTCACTACCAAACACAAGCTACATAGGAGAGGGGCGAGCAGGCTTTCGGTGGGGTACTTCATAATTCAACGGAGCTGAAAAGAATCTAATCTAATCGAGAGAGCTATAGTCTGTTCATTTAGAATTATTATAGTCTGTGTAATTAGAATCGGCGCCGGCGGTTGAAAAGTCACGTGATTTCCCCAGTCTCCACACCTTTCCCCTGTGCGTTGCCATGGTTTCCATCAGTCTTATTTTTTCCCCCAGCACGCCAAGCCCACAACCTCCAGATTGTCATTGAATCTATTTCGTGTCGCAGCAGCCAATGAAATAATCGCAACACTTTTTTTTCGTTATAAAAGAAAAACTAATCATGGTAGAAGTACAAAATTTTAAACAAATACCTACAATTTTTTTTTCAAAAAGATTGTCGTTTCGTTTTTTAAAAAATTCGAATTAGTTTTTTCAATGTATTTCAATATTAGTTTGTCCAATGACATGGCAGCCTAAACAGAAAAGTTGTTAGAATACTGTAAAAGAATCAGTCACTCAAGTTGCGTGATGAGCGCTATTGAGCGTTTTTGATCCTGTTTCAGCCGCCTATTCTAAATGAACAGACTATAAGAGTAAGCTTTTAGGTCCTGTAGTAAGACGAGCTTTGCCTTTATTGTTAGTATGCAGAAAAAACAACTTAACCAGGGGTAGCTCGCTATGTCAGAATTTTGAATGGAAATCATTCTTAAAAATCTCATTTTTTTTACTTAATTAAGCAGATGTTGAAAGTTGAAAATAAATTTAACTCTTTTCTAATTGAGAATTAAATTATATTTTTACTTAGTTCTCAGCACAAAAAGAAAAAATAGAAAAGCTTAAATAAATAAAATTATAAATTAATATGAAAATTAGTCATTCACGCAATTTATTGAATATCAAAGGAGTATTGATTGAGTTAAACATTTACTAGATAAAAAAAAGTAAAAACACTTTTAAATTTAAAACAAATTTTCTTTTGGCTTAGTTTACAGCACTGAGAATTATAAAAGAAAGACGAATTAACTTAAAATTCAAATTTAATACAAAAAAAATCAAAGAACTCCTTTTTAAACTGACGGACGATTCACTTGCTAACTTCTATAAAACTATTACCTGCTGAGAAATAATATTCCAAAATACTGCACTGGTTCTGTGGTACGTGTCCTGTGGTGCTATGAGAAAAGTAATCATCATAACAAATCGAAAATTGGCGTCATTCCTACATATCAGGATAATCTTAACACTAAAAGGAAGTTTTGTGTGTACTGATCGATACCTCTATTTTGAAAAGAAACTTGCGGGAGGCCCTTTATATTAAAAAGTTATGAAATTTTATAATTTTAATGTTCATGCAAATGTCTTCGGCATGGATTTGGCAAATGTCTAAACAATATCTAGTGTCATTGTTGTTTGGATAGAACTCTCAATTGTAAAATCGTAGTTTATAATTGAATGTTTTACTTTTTAATGTTTTTTTATGCCTTGAGTCGACTTGTCGGAGTAACTCAAATGAGTTCACTTGGGAGTCGTTCAGATATCTAGGTTTACGGTTGAGTATAGATTAATTTCTTTGATACGGAATTTTATAGCGTTAATATTTCACCTGGCAACGGATGTAGCTATTGAAGGACGTTACGATTGCTTATGAGGAGAATGTTTTATTTTACCCAAACAAAGGTTCGTTTTTTAAAAAATAATGGAGTTGAAAGGAAATAATTCCTCTTACCAATGATTGAAGTAAAATAATTTTGCTCGAGATTATTTTAAAAATGTTTAAGATGCAAGGACTACATAGTTATTTAAAGCTTTTACTGGTTAGTTTAGATTATTAAAGAAAATTGGGAAGATTACTACCGAACGTATAGAAATCGTACAATCAAATGTTAAAGAAAACTTGTTATTTTCATCTGTGTTACCTTAATAATAGGCAAGGCTTTTTTATTTTCCTTTGTTTTCTGTAAATTTGAATGTTCTATAATGATGCTTGGCTTTCTAAAAATGTACTTTTATTTTTAAATTTATAACCTGGACGAAACATTTAAAAAGTTTGAAAACTGTCTCATGATAAACATTAAGGAATTTCAGGAAACTAACACTGATATAAATACTTATTTTATTTTGTTTTAAAAATTTTACAGAAGCTTTTTCTTTTTATATACACTTAAATTACATTTGTTTCTTGGAACTAAAATTTTACATTAGCATCTTTAAAATGTAATGAATCATCTCCAAAAACACGCAAGTTACATAAAGAAAAATTTCTACACACAACTATAAAAACACATAAGTTTTTCCCCTCTTTGTGCGTAACTGGAAACAGTTAAAGGAATGGGGAAATGTTATTCCTAAATTACACGTTTCACTTTCAGCTGTCCGAAAAAAACAGGACGACGATGGTTTGGCATAAAACTATCCCCGAAGACTATTCTTCCCTGCTCAAAGAACACTTTCTTCTGAATTCGTTGTCTGTTTCATGAAACCATTTGTTTGCCACTGAAAATAAAATAAATTAAAATTTAAAAAACAAATCAATTTCCAAATATAAATAGATAGCTGAAACTATGAAGTTTTCATAACTGTCTCATGCCTTTGAAGTAACCTTGCTTAAACAGATCAGCGCACTGGTGGCCATATTCGCCACTAAACTAACATGGAATCAAGCTTTTTTGACATCTGATTGGCTTAAAACTCGTTTCCCATTTTCAACTCCCAATTACAAGCTTTGATTCTTGTTTAACTATACAGGGAAACGTTTCCAGGCTAAACCTCCAGAAACTGACGAAATTATAGTATAAACCCCGTAAAAAGTTCTTTAAAATCAACATTTTTAGCGCCAAATCCAACCCCACTAGGCGAGAAATGCAGATAAAGCGCCAAATGCTTAAATGAACTGGCCAAATTTTCTCTGAAGCACTTAAATCTGCCAATCAAAATAGGTACATCAAATGCACTACAAGTCATGATAACTGTAGAACCCAATTTTCAAAATTAATCTATTCTTCTCCTAATGAAATTTCGCTGCTTATTTTTCTCTCTATATTAAAAAAAGTAACAGTGACCGCCGCCGTCACCGTCACCGCCGCCGCTGATTTTGAAAAATTTATTTTTGACCACTAAAAACTATCACAACGCAAAAACTATTTGAAGGAATATTATGAAATTTTGACCATTGGTAGACAAATGCATGATCATTTTAGTTCCCAAACCTAATTAATTAGACAAATAGTTCTGGAATTATTTAATGTCAAAGTCGAAAATTATTTTTTTCGGCTGCGAGTTCGCCCCCAGCAAAATCTATTTACAGCAGAAACATAATTTTTTGCAGACACATACTCTTAAGTATGAAGTTTTGCACCTCGTCGCCCTTTTTTCGAATTTCGAATTATTTTTGGAGTTATTAAATTCTAAAGTTTCGAAATTTTTTACCCTTTTTCGGTTTTTTCGTTATAATAGAAAAACTAATCACAGTAGAACTATGATAATTTAAACACGCATACAATTATTTTTTATAGAAAGATTGGCGTTTCGTTTTTCAAAAAATTCGAATTAGTTTTAGATTTATTAAGATACCAAGTTTAAATTTTTTCTTCTCTTTCTGGTCGTTCACTAGAGAAATAGCCGATTTTTATGTGAGTCTGATTTATTTTATTTCCAACGATTCACTAGATACACGTGCATATTTTATAAATTTAAAAGATATTAATGGCATGCTTTTTCTCTAAGATAGTTGATGATAATTAGTAGACTTGCTGGATATTTTAAAAAACATTTCGATTAAATTATTGACAAGTTAAAACAAGGATATTTCAGTTGCAATTTTATTTTGATATTTTTGTAGTTATGGTCCGAATTAAGTTATTGATAAGTTCGAGAGATAAAAGTTTCGATTTTAATTGATCATAAACTAAGCCGACAAGTTCCAGGTTTTACTGGATAGTTGAGATGAAACAAGCAAGCTCTGCTCGCTAAGATCGCGAAGCAATCTTCAACGAACTGCGAAGCAGTTCCGGGGGTTGGTGAGCGATAGCGAGCAGGGGGCAGAGCCCCCTAGTACAGTAAATATTTTGAGTCATCTTATGCCTATAAAATTTTTGTCCATTTGTGTGATTTTAGCCTAGGAACGTTCTTTGTTAGGTTAGGTTGGGGTGAATACGGCCGTTAGTGTATCTTTGCTTCCAAATCCCACTCACAATTAAAGATGCTCGGTTAACATATTATGGCGTCATGTTAGGTGTCATGAAGACTTAAATTTGTAAATAAAGAAAGTTCGCAGATTTGCAAGTTTTTATGTATTTTTTTTATTAAATTTTGCCTTTGTTCAACTAATAAAATACAAAACTACACAATAACACTGAAAAAATTACAAATTTGTGAGCTTTTTTTGAGGCCTGGAAAAGTGCTATTTTCACATGCTAATATCTCCGCGAAATTTTTGTGAATTTTTTTTTCAGTGAGTTCTTAATAAAGTTGGCAAAAACTCTATCATTGAGGTTTTGCTGATAGTTTTTAAATTAATTTTTTTAACTTTTTTATTTCACCGCTAGGGGGGCTGTAAGTCATTTCAATGGAATCTCCAGGGTCACTTACCTAGGGGTAGACCTTACTTCCGTGACCCTAGGACACGTTGGTTCCAAATAAAAGCCCCGAAACGGACTTCTGAAACACCCTGTATAACATACATTTTAAATTTAATTTTTAAAACCACTGTTGAATGACTTTACCCCATTTTGATCCAATTAGTACAGGGCAGGCAGCATGCATAGTTTTCAAGTCTCCATCACCACTTCTCTTTAAGTTGAACCAAAAGGCTGCAGATCCCTAAAAAAGAAAAATTTTCAAACACCCTTTTGAAACACCCTATACCAGTGTTTCCCAACGTGGGGCGCACGCCCCACCGGGGGGCAATATCATTTTCTAGGGGGGCAATTTGAAAATTTTCAACCAAATTGCCCCCAGGTAGGGCCAATCCAGGGGGAAAATTAAAAAAAACTTTTTAAAAAAAAGTTTATCAAAATCTGATCCTATTATCCTATCTGAGAATGTATGTCTGAAATCTGGACCAGTATGTATCAAAACCAAGTTGAAACCCTGTTTTTAGAGTCTGATGCAAATCTTACCCAAAAATTTATACCCAAAATTTCACATACCACATCTTTCAACTAGTTAAAAACCTGTTTCCTAGAGTTAAATTTCCGAAAATTTGCTGGGGGAGGACCCCCAGACCCCCTTGGTACTTAGAACTTAATTACTCATAACTTTATTTAGTTCTTTAGCATGCGCATTCTACCTAAAAATGTTCTGAAAAGCTTCATTAAACTTATTAAATATACATAGGAGGGAGGGCTAAGAAATAATTTTGACTCCCTCTCAAAATATATTTCTATATATTCCACTGAGACCGGGGGGGCATGGAAAATTTAGAAAGGCTTTGGTGGGGCATGGACCGAAAAAGGTTGGGAAACACTGCCCTATACATTAATGACATTCTGTTAATAAAATTAAAGTAAACAGTAACTTTCAAATTATTAGGCCTATTTATGTTATAAGAGACTAATATGAATGAATATTATGAAATAGTAACCTTTCGTGGTTTGACTTGCACTCCAATGCTTGGAAATACAGTGTAACCACCAGCTTCAACATCTGAAAGCTGTTGAAAAAATTAAGCTTTTCTAATAGAAACATCATCTCATTACTTTCCATAAATATCATAAATTACACATTTTATTCACAAACTGAAACGTGATTAATATTACAATTTTTATTTCAGAAAAGTCAAAACCGACTTTTTGGGGACATGTGATTCTTTAGTTAGAGGTACTACACATTTTAGTGCAAATAAATCAAAAATCGTGCTTTGAAAGTTTCAAGGCAACTTGTTAAATTTCAATTTTAGCGAACAGCGGTGTCACCGACTCGACATGTTTCTGAAATAAACTGTTCAATTAAAAAAAATTTAATATGAAAGTTTTCATTTTATCATAAATTGTGTCACCCTCCAATTATACATTTCGTACAAACATTGTTCCATACAATTAAGATACTCACGTAATAGATCCATGTGGCTATTCTATTTCCTATACCTAATGAAGCAAACACTTCTGGGACTCCTCCCTAGAAAATAAAGTTGCAATGTGTAGATGCTTGGCGACATTGAATATTTTGGCGTTGTATAGTATCATTTCTGGTAACACTAACAGCTATATTCAGTCATCAGCGTCAATGTTAAGCAGCAACTAAAGAAAGAAAAATTACCTCTTCGCTGATTTTGATTGGTGGAATCCTTTTATTTATTTTCAATGGGCGGGTACTACTGGACATTATCCTTGACCACTGAACTGCCCTAAGAAGTACCTACTTAGCGTTACCCGGCGAGCACCTGTGGACCGGAGCCACGGAGGTGAGGTACTGTTACTCACGCCATACACACATTCGCTCGCACAACCCCTTTTTACAGAGGGGCCTCATTCATTCATCACACAAGGACAGAAACTAACTTCCATGCCAAACGGGGATTCGAACCCCAGGCGTACGGCTTCGCAGTCGGATACGCTAACCACTAGGCCAGCACGTCGGCGGAATCCTTTTATTTGAACAATGATTTAACACCAACGTTTATGGCTGTAAATATGGCTGAAAAATATTTTAAAAAATTGTCACTTAAACTTCTTATCAAAAAAGCTAATTCAAGTAATGATTTGTCACTTGAAGTGGGTATAAAAGGCCATTCAAATATTACGCAAGTTCCTAAGGGGGGAAGGGTTTGCTTTTTGCTCATCTCCGCTGACAGGGGGTGTCAAAAATGACCAAAAGCATGTTTGCGTAGTATTTGAATGGGCCCTAAAGGGAAAATTAGTGTGTCAAATGGATCTACACATTACGTTACTTACTATACTATAGTCATAGTGTGGCTGATAGAATCCTCCTATACCGTAGTTGACAATGTGCAAGTCTTCAGCTGAACTGACGGCAAGGCCGGTGATAGCTTGCGTCATCCGGGAGGCTTTGGCGATTACAGGATGGTAAGAATCGTCCAATGTTGCGCTGCATGAAATTATCAATAAATTTCCTTTATAAGCCCATTTTGTAGATTTTTCAACGCACAATAAATTGCATTTTGAATTAGTGAAAATTGTATGAAATGTTGAGAAAACGAGGATTAAAAGTAATTTTGATTTTTGTGAAAGATTGATATTTATAAACAATAAATACTTTTCCTTAATCTATGTGTCGTTGCATTAATTTAGCAAGTAAAATTTAAAAATATCTGGGTACAAGTTGACACAAGAACTTAGTCAGGTTTTTGATCGACACTCAACTGTGAAATTTGCTCTTCTATACTCTATTCATTTAGAATTGGCGCTTGAGAAATAGTGCTTTCCCCCACGCTAGAAGCGTAACCATAGTTACTTTCTTCGAGCAGCCAATAGTAAGCCTTCTTCGTCACTTTGACGAAGATGCTATGGTTACCGATCGGTGGTGGGGGAAGGAAATATTTTCAAGTGCCAGTTCAAAATGAACAGACTATAAATAATGACTTCCACATGAAATTATGTATAGGTATAGTTTAAACTTCAAGGATCATTTTCAAAATTTGCTTACATTTGCTGTCCCGAAGGTAAAACATGAAAATTAAACAATTAATCATTATTAAAATTTCTGTTTTAACTTTGATTTAGGTAAAGTAGACTAAATGAAGTATTTCTAGCTTTTAATTAATAAGAAAAGCTTTAAAATTATGTAAATAAAGATATTTAAAAATACGAAAATAGCCAAAAACGCTTGTCCCTAACGATTTTCACGAAATTAAAAGTAGTTTTATTGTTATTTAATTTAACTTTTTGAAAGAAAAAACGATAAATATCAAAATTATGAACTATTAAAAGGTTATTATAATTGTAAAAATTAATTTTTTGAATTTAATATTTTTACAAATCAATAAAATATTTTGTCCCTCACTTTATGTCAACTCCCGTTCCAGGCGAATAAATTTTAAAAAATATAATAATAATTATGCTTTAAAAATGTAGAAACACATTCCAAACGATTGTTTGTTTACTTTAGAATATATTTAAACCGTGTTTTTATTCTTCGGCTCGAAAACTATCGTGTTTTCAAAGAAATTATCTGTCGTCAAGGTAGCGTATTTTTATTAATGTCAACTCCCGTTACGGTAATTTTTAATATTAAATAAACTTTTTTGGAAATTTTAACCCCAGAAATATAGTTATTTATTGATATAAATAGGATATATGGATATTTATTTCAGTTTCCAGCTATGCATGTATGTTTTATTCTGTCATTTTATTAAAAATGTCAACTCCCGTTACTTGTCAACTCCCGTTACTATTATGTCATTGATTTTGAAAGTAGTATCAACAACTTTCCCTTTTGACGAAGGATTTGACATTTCTCGCTTGATTTATCGTTAATTTCATTAATAAAAGGTCTTGCATATTTCATTTAAAGGGAAATAATTGTATTTGATATAATACACATAGCTATTTTAGTTTAGGTCTTGTTTTTGCCTTATATATGTAAAGTACGGAAGTGTGCAAATTGATAACTTGGGATGTTTTTTTAAAACACTTAACTATGTGCAAAAGTGTATGACCAACTGCTGTTCCATATACTTGAAACATATATAAAAACTCCTATATTATTATTACGAAATTATGAAGTTTGAAAAAACAATTTTTTATTCTGAAATGTAAGCGTATGGTGAAAATGACCCTTAAACTCTTATTTTGTTATCATTGTGTTGTTATTTTCAGGTCAAAGATCCTTAAATGAACATCCAGTTACCATCAAGAGTTGTAGACCATTGGAAAAGAAAATTTCGACTTCGGAGAGAAAAATCTACAGAAGAGCAGAAATTAAAGTACAGTCAAACCTGTTTTTGTGCGAGGAATAGGGACAGCACAAAAAATCGCATAAAAAATTCGCACCAAACTTCGCGAGTAACTATAAAATAGTTTTCGCAGCACATTTAAAAAATCCTTTTTTATGTGGAGAATAGGGACCGCATAAAAAAAAGTCTCACGTAGGACCGTAACGAAAATCTCCAGAATAGCTGAATAGAAAAACTATGTTCGGACCGTAACGCAATCCCCACCCTACAGCTGAATTGAGAAACCGTTTCTATACACCTACCGTAGACTTTTTTTCAGTTACCATGTAGTCGGCGTCGAGTGTTGATTCATGAGACTCATGTATGTCTTGGTAGCCAGATATACAAGATTTTTGTTCTAATTTGAAATTTTCATACACCGCACAAAAAAAATCGAAGGGAAAAATCGCACAAAAAAGTCGCGCAAATAAAAAATCGCACAAAAAAGGTTCGCACAAAAACAGGTTTGAGTGTAAATGCTTAACAACCAATCGTAATTTATCAATCCTAAAAGCTTATAGTAGTTGACGTCTTATTTTAAGCAGTCTTATTTTTATTTTATTTAAGAATTTTGAGAAATTTCGACAGAAATACCAGCCCTTTAATTGGTTTCCACGAAATAAATACTTGAATGAAACGATTTTGCTGGTTTTAACCAAATCGTAAAAAGTTACCGGTCAATTTCCATTGGGTATTACACAACCTCCTTACAAGCACCTCATAAAAACATCTAGGTCATTTGGGTTACACTTCCGACCCCCCTTTCTAAGTGAGGTTGGTGTGCCTTACCATCCTAGAAGTTCTGAAACACTCATAGTTTTCCTTTAGAGGGCTTAGAAATTACCGAGAAACAGACTGGTTGAATTGCCTGTGACTGGATGGCTGAAAACAACTTATAATTTAAAAAACACCTTTTGCTAACTCTGCTCCTGGTTACTTGTGAAAAACCTGTTTCGGTAGACTGAACTCTAGCTCTTTTCAGCTGAAATTGAAAAAAGAAAAATATTATAATTAAAGACTTAAACTAGTGACCGCTGGTTGTTAGGTGCTAGAAATTTTTATATGCCATAATAAAGACACTTTCAGTCTACATCATCCATAGCGACCCACTTTTTATAATCATATTCTAATGCGACCCACCTCATCTTTAGTTAAGAAATTTTTTTGGCCTTAACTTTGACTAGGGCAAAAAAATTGAAATCAATAATGTTTCTCAACATTTTCCATTATTGCTCACTTTCACACCCCACAATTTTACAACAGGACATAATTAGGTTCTGTTGACAACTGTTTTATCCAAAATTCCTATTTGGTGACCGGCAGAGAGGTGCTCTACGTATAGAAACACTCTTTTAAATATTTTTTTGAATATTTACTATTATTTGAATGAATATTTTGCATCACACTCATATTAAAGAGATTTCTTTACTTATCTTTTTCTCTCAACATCAATGGTTTTTTTACATTTTTATTTACTTATTTTCTTTCCTTTCTGGTTAAGCCAACATCCCTTTAGTTAAAACTATAAAAATACATGTATTTAAAATCTAGTAGCGACCCTGCGACCAACCAAAAATTAACTCGCGAACCACCAGTGGGTCACGACCAACAGTTTAGGAACCTCCGGTCTACATCATAAAAAATAAGAGTCAAAAACGGTAGCAAAATATGCCACAGCTTTTCAGAACCTTGGGATAACTTAAACATTTCTATATAAAATAATCTCTTCTTCTAAAGGCAAATTTTTTCTTCTAAAAAGCCTTTTGGGACCTAATCCACTATTCAGAAGTTGGGAACACATTAAACACCAAAACACCAGTCCGTATGGAAACAATTGGCAGTTAAATAAGTAGAATATTTCCGTTAGCTAAGTTGCATAAAGTTTAGTTTACAGAAAAATCCTGTCATAGCTTTTTTGTTTCACGATTATTTTTATAGAGTAGTTAGTAATAAATAATATTTAATTTACGAATTTTATGTATTTCCTTTAAGACCAACCTTTGGTAGGGCCAACTTTTTAAGTATATCCGCGTCTTGATCTGAAATGACGTCATGGTACATGACGATTCTAGGATTCAAACTCAGCAATTCTTCTTTGACAGGTTGCAATAGAAGAAAGCTGTTATTTTGAGAACTGTAGCGACAATGTAGCTGGCTCTGTTCCTTCAGCTTCTAAAATGGAAAAAGATCGAAATCAAATTATAAATGCCTTTTAAGAATAAACTACTATTATTTAACGTTTAAAAATCAATTAAGATTATTTATTGGGAATAATTAATCTCTATTCTAAAAAAAAGTTTTTGGTGAACGGTTTCCAGAGAAAGGCTTTTTAATTACTGATCCGTATAACACATATTTGGTATCAAACTGTCCGGATTCTTTTGAGGATGTGCAAAGTGCCTTTAGAATTTCTAAAAAAAAATCTCAATTTTTAAATATTTCCATTTTTTTAGATTGCGGATAAGGTTGCAGTTATAAAGCTAGAAACTATGAATTTTAAAACAATTGAAAACATATTTCACTGGTTTTTTTAATATTCAAATACGTTAAATAATTATCTTTTTGTTTATAACACGAATTTAATAAACGCTATTGAGATTCTTTTTTATCAACAATATTTTATGTTTTTGAAATTCAAACGATTTTGATTGGATTCAAACCAATTCAAACTAATGTTATTATTAATTTACTAGCTGTTACGACCCGGCAAAGCCGGGTCTTACAGCTAGGCTAGCCTTTTATGCGAGCTTCCCTCGTTACTACTTCAAGTTCCTATTAATTATACATTAAATAAGAAGTTTAACTTCTTTATCTTACCGCTGAAATATCACTAATTTATCATATTCAAATAAGTCACTCAATTTCGGCTGACCACCACCGAGCTGATTTGGGCAAATTTATTCTTAAATCAAATCTTACTACCCTTATATAAACTCATTTTAAATGGCATTCTCCCCAAACATTCCATTATTAAATTATTATTTGATTTTAATTTGCCTCATTATTTGAAGATAGTTTGTTATGGGGCGCCTACGGCGCCCACGTATTTAGGTCTAGCACGCCATCTTTGCTTTCTTTCTTTAGCTAAGCGACGTTTTTTTGAGGTAGGATCTTCATCATCACCCATGACAATGACTATGAGAAAGAAAAAAATGAATAGTAAAAATTGAGATGATTACTATTGAAAGCTGATTCTAAAAGTGAATAAGTTATATAAATCAGTCGAAAAATAAATAAAATTCAATTATTTACTTACTTAAGAAATAATTAATTTTTCGTTTCCGAAAGTAAATAAAGATTATTGCCAAAAAAAAAATCAAAAAGCGCTTTTTATACGATTATTTATTAGATTTATTATTGTTGAATTAGAAACCAACTTCCCTAAAAGTAACTTTTTAACCTTTATTAAGTAAACCAACTTTCTTGAAAGATATTTAAAAGCTATTATATTATTTTAATTTTAATTACTTTTATTTATTTATTTTTCTGATTATTGCGAGATGGCATCATAGTGTGCGAGCGTTCCAGAATCAGTGAGTCAGTGAGTGACGTGGGCTTTTATATGAGAGATATCTTTTTATTTTTAAATAATGTATTGAAATGTTTATGTTTATCTTTGTTGTTGTGGCAACCCACTCATTTCTATATTTACAATACAATAAAAACACGCTTTCGGAAATTATTAAATATTACAATACCTTATTTAAAAATTCTTTTGAAAGTAAGATTCTAAGGTAATAAAATATTTTAAATTTCATAATGCCTTAGCGCAAAAGATCAAATATCACGGGTAGATGTTATAGAGGTAAATATATAAAACGAAGATGTTTGCAGCCTAGAAATTCATGTGTTTGCTATGAAACTGCCACAACTTCGACGTTCGTTGTGAAGTTCAAGTGATTTGGGTTTTGCGAAGCAATTTGAAAGGTTCTGCGTCAGCAGTTAACGGGGGTTGGCGAGCGATAGCGAGCAGGGGGCGGTAGCTCCCTAGTGTTTTAAAATATATTTTTTTTCTGACTACATTTTTAACACTCAACAAAGTATAAAAATAAATATTTATGTGAATATACGAAATTTTCTCTTACCTGAAATCTCTCGCCCCTACAGAGCTTCTCGTACTTTTCGTAGTGAGTGACAGCATCCTTATGGAACCTAAAGCCCTTGGATCTCTTTTCCTTTTCAATGTCGGATATTAAACCAGCTTCATCGTCTCTTATGTACTGATCAAATACTTCTATATATCTACTAGCTGGCAAGTGGTTTGGGTCTATAAACAGACAGAAAATTTAAAATGTATATAAAATATTTACAATAACCCATAAATATATGTAGTATTATAAAAGTGTATGTTATACTATTTCACACTATACGCCCAAGCCTTGGGACGTCAAGATATTTACTTTCGATGTACACTTTAAAAGACCTGTTGATTTTCACAGAAATTCTTTCCAATATGTCTCCAGAAAACCCGTTGTATTAACATAAAGCGATACGTAAAAGTTTGTGGGGGTAGACTTTGTCGGTGTTTGCGGCAGTTCTCTGAAAATTCAGTTTTTCTAGAAGCAGCTTAAAATCAGGGTTGGCTGGGTTAAAAAAAGTTTAAAAAATCATTTTGGACCTATTTTTGGGTTTTTTCAAGAAAAATCAAGATTTTGGTAGTTTTCATATTGCAACTAAGTGGGTTTTTTTTCAAAATTTTTACCAGGTTTCAATAATAATTAAAAGGTTTTTTCTTTATTGAATGGATTTTTCAAAACTTAGGACGTTTAAAGAGTTCAAAGTTTGAACTTAGTAAAAAATTAAGGATTTTTTAAGTTTTTTCGAAGTTAAATAGAATTTCCTTTATAATTTAATGCTGGGGGCCTCACGTTAGGATGACCACCTAACCGGGACAAATGCAATGTACCCCAGGGCCCTATGGTCAAGGAAACGAAGATGGGTTCAAGTTGGTTTCTTTTAAGTTTAAACTAGTTTCAAAAATTAAGGAGGATTTTAAGAATATAAATGGTTTTTAAAAGTTAAATAGGTTCTTTCAAGATTGAAAATTTTTTTCATTTTGAAAAAAACCACTTAACTATGGAAAAACTGACATTATTTTGACAGAACACATTTAACACTGAAAGAACTCACTAAAATTAAAAAAACTCACTTACTATATAGGAGAAAACCACTTAATTTTGAAAAAACCCTCCAGTTTTATATCTTTTTTTCCCAGGGGTTCTATTGAAACCCCCCCGAAAAAACCCGTCTTTCTGCCAATCCAGCTTAAAATTGAGATTTTCTGTTTCAGAACTGTGGAATATCTGTAAAATTTATTTTTCATGGTTGCGCTGGGTTACAGACAAAATCTGTATTTACATAAAATAGGAGATTTGCTTTTAGAAGTAGCGTTGAATTACTTAACATAAAATTTACAACATTTTTTTAGTGCAGCTAATTTTCTTTTCGTTATTAAGTCAATATTTATATGTTTGAGTGCCTATTAAAACCTAAACAAAATTGTAACATTAAAATTTTTTGGCTGTTCATTTGATAATTCTTTAACACGTTCACGCCGGGGCCGATTTTCATGTTTTTAGCTGGGAGGCAGCTCTCGACTTCAGACTGCGCTTCATCTGGCGGCGCCACCCGATAAAGCCACCCGTGCGGGCCACCGGTGGACCACGCCGCCCCATGGGACAGTCTAGTGTGGGCCACCGGTGGACCGCGCCGGCGTGAACGTGTTAAAAAGAAACTTTTAAAAAAGTTTCTTAAAGATCGAATGATACAAAATATTTCTTTCGAAAGTCGAGGAATTTTGTAAGTATTTTTTCTACTTAGTACCCTAAATTCACAATAGTTTGTCTCTTTTTAGTTGAGAAACATTTGAATTTTAACATTGAATTTCAATGAATTTATTACTGAATTTATATTTTTATTTTATCAAACCCATGTAATATTATCTTAATATTAGTGTTGGCGTGTTTTTTCTCTCTGAAATTTTTTTCTGTATTTAAATATTAAATCGATCCGTCACCTGAACGATTCATGTTCCTCTTGGACTATCAAGTAGTTCTTAAAAATACGCGTTTTAAGTTTTGTTGATGAATTAATAAAAATGTATTTATTTATTTCAAAAAATGTTACTCGCCTTCTTCTAATATTTTCTGTGCGACCTGCTTAGCTTCTTTTGCATTCCCCAACTGCAAAAATAAAATTTTGGAATTAAAATTGAAAGGATTTTCTACAAAAAAAAACCTGGTTTAGTCAAGACCCTCTATATACAAGGTCTCCCAACTCCGGACGATGACGTCAGACGCGAGTGAAAATCGGTGAATTTGCCATGTTAAGTCTATGGAGTGACGTCAAAGATGAGGGAATGTGATGACGTTGCACTGCCGAGTTGTGGCCTTGTATATAGAGGGTCTTGGTTTAGTCTAAAGCCCTGGATACTCTACCTTAAGTAGCGACATCACGCTCAATCGGCCGCCATTGTAGGGAGAACTCACTACTAGTGACGATAAGCAAGACTATCCAGACTAGTAGTGAGTTCCCCCCACAATGGCGGCCGATTGAGCGTGATGTCGCTACTTAAGGTAGAGTATCCAGGGCTTTAGTTTAGTCCAGTTCAGGGGGAGTAATAAAATATTTCCCCGTTTTAGGCTGTGAGAGTGAAGGCTGTTCCACTTGTTTCAACTTTCACTGTTCATCCTGAGTGATTAACTCCTTTGTATTTCTTATTTGGATAGAAAAGTGAAGGAGTAAAGAGTGAAACTCTTCACTCCTAATGACTCCTCCAAAATGAAGACTGAAAGTGACAAGTCTGAATAAGCCTTTAACCCGCGAGGACGCATGCCGACACTGCGAATCCCGGAACTTAAAGGTTCATTCAGACTTGTCAGTTTTGATCTTCATATTTGAGGAATCATCCGCAGTGAAAAATGTGTGAATTGACGTTTCACTCTTTACTCCTTCATTTTTCTATGCAAACTAGCGATTCATCCCTCAGGATGAAGAGTGGAAGTTTGAAACAGTGTGAATGAAAAACCTCATATAATCATTCACGGAGAATCGCTCATTTTTAACATAAATGAACGAAACCTCGGGTAGCTATTCTTAAAGTTTCACTCAATAACCACCTAATATATCAAAGATTGTGGCTATTTATTTTCCGAGTTGTGCAAATTTGTGATTGAATTTGAACTTAAAAAAGTTTGGATCAAAATCATTTCTGCACTTTTTGACCTTTTCAGGGATATGAATTTAGTTAAACCACATAAATACTTGTAGTATCAGCCCATAAAATCCATGATGAAATTACTATAAAATTTATTACATGCTTCTGAGGAATCTTAGTTATTATTAGAAATCGAGGTATATTATGTACCAAATGTTACCTTGCAAGTTAAACATTTATTCTTTTCAAAAATTACATATTTTAAAATTGTTTCTAAAGGATCTTTAAAAAAAACAAATGTCTCAACAAGAGATTGAAAAGAGCCTTTTAAAAGAAGCTAATTTTGAAAGGGACACTCACAATGAAATTCGATAAAGTTATTTGTTCCATTATTGCATGTCTGTTTACTGAGGGCATACTTTCGTTTTCCATCTTCTTTAACGCTTCCTGCATCCAAAGAACACTGTACTTGTGATCTTCCTCTAGAAAGGCTTGGTGTCCGAGTATAAAGCAATCTCCACCTGTTTGACATCATAGGTTACAACTAAGGCTTCTTGCCCTTTAAGGAAACATTTTCCTACTGAAACTGACTACGTTATCTATTTGAAATAGAGAGGGGAAACTTTGAGCTTGGGTAAAACATAAGGTTGAAATTCGGAAATCATCGAAAATACGAATTGATTTTAAAACAGATTCTAACTAGTTGCTTTCGTTGAATTGATATTTAAAGTATAATAATAGTACTTAAAAGGTAATGCATTAATTAAAAAATTTTCATCTGAAACATTTTTAAAACTTTATCTACACTTATGGGTGTCCACAGGTACAGCTGGGCCTGTCCGTAAGGAGACCAGGTTGTTGCACCTTTGGACAATTTCATCAAGCTATAAAAAATAACTAAATATCCATTTATAAAATTTGATCAAGTAAAAATATGACTACGAGTATACAGGGTGTTTCAGATAAGTGTTTCATAACTTCTAGGGGGAATAATAGACACCTAGAGGTTGAAATTCGGAAATCATCGAAAATACGAATTGATTTTAAAACAGATTCTAACTAGTTGCTTTCGTTGAATTGATATTTAAAGTATAATAATAGTACTTAAAAGGTAATGCATTAATTAAAAAATTTTCATCTGAAACATTTTTAAAACTTTATCTACACTTATGGGTGTCCACAGGTACAGCTGGGCCTGTCCGTAAGGAGACCAGGTTGTTGCACCTTTGGACAATTTCATCAAGCTATAAAAAATAACTAAATATCCATTTATAAAATTTGATCAAGTAAAAATATGACTACGAGTATACAGGGTGTTTCAGATAAGTGTTTCATAACTTCTAGGGGGAATAATAGACACCTAGAGGAGTCAAAATCACATAGGATTTCGGGTCTTAACCCTAAAATTATTGAAAAATTCAATTTGTAGAAAAACTACTATTGATATAATTTAATTATGGTCTCAAAAATTGTGGTTTGATATGATCTTTAAAATTATCTCAAAAGTCTCACTTTAAAAATTTTGTTTTATTATGAAAAAAGTAAAAAAAACAAACATTTCGAAATCCTTTCTTTTAATTTGATAATCTGAAAGATTTTAGTTGGAAACCCTTAAGTGCAAAGTTTCACTTAAATACAATCAATATTAAACGCTTGAGATCAAAGTTTGTTTTTTTGCGTGCGCAAACAGTTTTCTAGAGCTGTTTCCTGAATAGCCTTTTGCACACGCTAAAAACAAACTTTAACAGGATCTCAAGCGTTTAATATTGATTGTATTTACGTGAAACTTTGGACTTAAGGGTTTCAACTATGATCTTTCAGATTATCAAATCAAAAGAAAGGATTTCGAAATACAAAATAAGGTTTTGGCAGAGTTTTCACATTTGTTTGTGGTTTTTTAACTTTTTTCATAATAAAACAAAATTTTTAAAGTGAAGACGTTTGAGATAATTTTAAAGATCATATTAAACTAAAAAATTGGAGACCATAATAATTTTTACCAATAGTAGTTCTTCTACAAATTGAATTTTTTAATATTTTTTTGGGGGTGTCGCTCCATTTTTAATTCCCTGGGATTTGGTCTGGGACCCCCAAATTCTATATGATTCTGACTCGTCTAGGTGTGTACTATCCTCCTAGAAGTTATGAAACACTTATCTGAAACACCCTGTATACTACGGTTTTAACTATACTCCACATCCACAGCAACGTTTCCTGAACCCAGTCACTACGCGGAAGGAGAGGTAAACACAAACACTGTTGGGTTGCTAGGAGGAGTTTCGGTACGTAAATCGGGATAAAAAGACTATATATATACATGATCTTAACGAAATAATCATATCTTAAAATTGACATTCTTCGTTTCACTCGAAATTCAGACACTGCGATGGGAACTACTTTGTTATACTCTATTCATTTAGAATTGGCGCTTGAGAAATAGTGCTTTCCCCCAAGCTAGAAGCGTAACCATAGTTACGCTCTTCGAGCAGCCAATAGTAAGCCTTCTTCGTCACTTTGACGAAGATAGTTGCTATGGTTACCGATCGGTAGTGGGGGAAGGAAATATCTTCAAGCACCAGTTCAAAATGAACAGAATATAGTAACGTCGTAGGGTCAACTAACGTTGCTGTCTATATAGCTTTAGATTGGACAATTGATATTATGAGACAATGAAGAATTTCATATTTCTTAGAAAAATTAAAACGTGATTTTTGTCCGAAGGTAAAGTACCTTTCCTTCCGAAAAAAAGTTCGATTACAAATATAAAGGCTGCGCCCCACCATCCCTATTCAAAATATGCTTGTCTAGGGCCCCTCTACCTCCCCCAATTATTGATGATCATTTCTGAATCACCCTATAGATAGCAACATAAAATATGAAAGGTTTTAGTGCAACCTAAAGAAACCTCCCCAAAATGGGCCTGATAAATACTAATGACCTGCTTGGAAGGTTATTATAAAATTAAAATAAAAATATCAAATTAGACTATTAAAACTGACTATTAAACTGGCTTTTAAATTGACTATTAAATTAATACTGGTAAAAAGAAAAATAAGCAGGTAATTTTTAAAAAAAATATCACGACCCATATAAAGTGAAAACATTTCCTCAAACAACATAAACTCTGACATTAATAGAAAAATTATGGAAACGCTTAAAAAATAAAAAAATTGAACTACTTGTAAATTTGTTTGAAAAAACTTATCAAATAATTTTTCAATACAATCTGCAATACTAAACTCTCCTCAGTCAATTCCTTTGACATCCTTGACTATTCCAAATGGAAAAAATTTGATCAACAAATAATTAAAAAAGAAAAACTATATTTTCACCTGATAGCGGCCATGAATTAGTTGTTCCAGCAAGTTCCCCATTCGCAATTTTAGTGGTGTTGAGCAAGTACGTTTCTTGTAACCTGATCAGAGCAAGGGAAGCTCCCGTTAAATCTTCCTTTCCTGGGAAGTTCAAACCCTTTATAGAGAGGGTTTCAATCACATCTGAAACTGTAATAAAATCATTAGTTAAGATTTATACATATTATCATTTGTACGGTCCCACATTAAATTATGTAATCAATTTAAAAATTCCACCTACTTTTATCTTTTGCTTCCTCCATCAGTAAAGCAACCTCTTCCCAGGTGGCAGTAAGATGTTTAATCAATAGGAAGGCATGAACTGGGTGCGACAGGAAAGCTTCTGCATTGCCAATGGCTGAGTCGTACATCTTGTGGTATTCCTTTCCCAATCTGAGAAAAGGATATAAAGAAGAGCGTTAATTGGTTTGAATTGAGTTTAATTTTTTGATACTAAAGTGAGAGTAATGCGTAAATAGTTGAATAATTTTCATGCAAAAAATATTTGCAAATAATTGATAAAAATTGGGTTTATATAGTACCGTGAAAAACTGGATGAATCGGAACGCTTAAACTTAAACGCTTATCAACCAGTTGTACCTGAAGACACCCATAGAAAGTGATATTTCAATTGAAAAAAAAACTGGAAATTTTTTTTCATCGATGAAATCGTATGAACGTTAGAACCGCTCAAAAAAGAATTCCTCGTATGTAATGGTAATCGATTTTTTGGCAAATATTTTTAGGGGGATTGTAAAAGATCCTTTAAATGAACTTGATACATTACTTGATTTCTTACCGAAAATATATCACATTCATTTTTTAAATAGAAGTTTAAGGTTCGTAGTTTTTCAATATTTCAATTATAATCTTTGGTGATTATAAATATGTGGGTATTTTTGATTATGTTAAACGAAAATTTGCCCTGAACGAATAAAAAACAATGGTACAGCTTTAGAGAGTCCTTCGGCCGCCATGTTTACCCACAGCTCAAACGATAACCGACAACCATATGTTTTTTTACTATTATTAGATCCTAAAATAATCGGTGTATTATTTTTAGAGATCTATACTATTGCATCTCTATGCTGACAACACTTAATCATGTTTTGCTGTGGGAGCTGTGTTTACACATGGCGACAGGAGGACTATTTCAAAAGCTGATCTTTATTAATTAACAGTACAGCAAGGCGACCATACAGTTTACTTTGGTACAGCTTTAGAAAGAGTCCTCCAGACACCATGTTTACCCACAGCTCAAATTATGACCAACAACCATAGAGATATAATTATTTTTAGATCCTAAAATGATAATTAGTATATTAATAGTAGAGATCGTAAAAATGATGGAGTATTTTACCATTATCACTGAGGTTAGCAGACAATGTTTTATGTTGTATGTATTGTTGTAGGTATTGTATATATTGTCCTTTATACTGTAGTATTTTGTCCTTTGTACTGTCATTTAATTGGATATTTTCTGTTTGACAGTTAAATAAATAAATTAAAATTAAATTAAATAAGTGTCAACTCCAACTTAGTTCCAACTTCCTATAGTCGGCTAGACTAGTTTCTGCCCTCCGCTCTTGTATTCCCTTCCCATGCCGAGCTGATGAGCCCTAACAAGGACGAAATCGGTCCATGGCTGGATCGACACTTGAGTTAGAGTTTGAGTTTACAGAGATCTAATAGTTAACTATTAGATCTTTATTATGACAACACTTAAAATCATATTGATGCGAGAACTGTGATTACACATGGTGGTTGGGGGAACACTTCTAAAGCTGTTCCTTTTACTTTTAAGAGTTTTTAATCAGTCCTTCACTTAGCTTTAGAGTGAAAGAATTTTAACTTGAGATCGACTGAAAACATAATTTTTTTAGAAATAAATTGGTGAAATTCTAGGAGAGCCCACACCCTTGGCGACAAACCGAAATAAAGCGCTAAACCAGAACAAGATGGCGCCAAGCGAAATCCAGTGTATTAAAGTAGGGTTACCAAGATGGCGGAATTATCGCCAACTTTGGCAAGGGTGTGGACTCTGCTAGGATCCAAACATAAAGTTTACAATATTACAATAGCTGTCTTTACCGTCTGATTTTCTCCAGCCTCCGTTTCTCCACCCGGACGTAGTTGTCGATCGTCTTGGCGACCTCCCCCTCTGTTTGAAGAAGAGTTTCCAGCTCAGAGATGGAGGTGAAGAACTCGCCTCTGACCACCAAACACAAGCAACATAGAAGAAGAACGAACACTGACAGAACCATATCTGCTGTGGGGCACTTCATGTTTTGATGAGCTGAAAAGAAGTTGTTATTTATTTATGAGTCGAATATACTAAAGCTTAATATTTCTGTTTTAACGAGCTTTGTTTTTCATTGTAAGCATGGATGGACGTGAAAAAACATAACTTTAAACTTAATAAAATATAGCTTTAGAATAAAATTTGCAATTTTCTTTGTAAATTAGAAGTATTCGTACAAAACCATTTTTGATACTTTACCTTTTTGATACTACACCGTCGACAGTGCTGCTAAAAATGAGAACTAGGCCAAAGCCCTATAATTCCGATTCTTAACACGTTGCCAAAGAGAACACTGTAATATCGGAATGCAAAAATTTACTTTTTTGATTTAATAGATGTCGCCTTTCCGTTGCTAGAACCACGCAATTTTAGGGACGGGGTGGCTTAGTGAGTTTGGGTGCTGCCTACTACGCTAGCAGTCTGCACACTGCAGCTGTCGTCAGTTGGATTCAGGCCTTCTCTAGTAGCACAGCTCACACTAAATCTGTCAAGTTTAAGTAGCTGCAAATAAAAGTAAACGAAATATGCCCGTATATGACAAAAACTGGACGAATTTTGAACTTCCGTGCTTCTTGGGTTGCCTTGGGTGTACTCTCTCTCTCTTCTGTTTGTGTATGTCCTATTTGACCAAGGTTTATAAGCAGATCCTAGAGAGATCGAGCACAAAACCTGGAAAACATATGTTAAACAAATCCAGTCCAACCCAAATATTTATAAGCAGATTCTTGAGATCAAACACACAAACCTGAAAATATGTCACCAAAATCCAATCCAAAATAGCACACAGACCTGAAAATGTATGTCTCCAAAAAAAACCAATCCAAAAACCGCGCAGTTGCAAATGCTGAAATTTCTTCTATACGGGAGCTTGGCGGAAAAACTTTTAGATAGGTCGCCACTCGAGTCTAGAGTTTAATATTTAGTAATTACTTAAATTGGCGCTAAGAAAAATTACCACAAATGGATCTATCTATACTATATCGTCGTGGTAGATGCAATAAGGCACATCTAACATTTGAAGCACCTTTAGTATTCCAATCCTCTTTCTCGCCAAACAGTTTTCGGACTTCGTTTGGTGGTTTTAATATGACTGTGCTTTTTTTGTAAACCAAAATTTTTCAGAAATTGATGCTCAGATATTTGATTACTTGATCAGGCTTCGCACCTAAAAGTATTAAAATAATTTTTAAAACATCTTAATAGCTCTAGTAAGCCGTGATTTGACACATTTTCACATTGGTCAGAAAAAAGTTGCCGATCTTTCATGATCTGTCATAGATCCAAAGATCATGATCTTTCATGATCTGATATTTAGAGAATCAATCTCGATGAAACCGTTTGAGAGCGTGAAAGATATTGGTTTATTTTGAATGCGATTCTGTTTTGACAATTCCTCCGAATATTATTAAACTAATTTAAAAAAGATATTACTGGATCTTCGATTATGTGTTACTTTTTTATTACATGTACCTATTTTTCCTTTAATTAGCTTTGTAAAGTTCCCGAATAATGGAAATAAAGCATGCTTTATTTTATGTCGTGGTACCTTACCTGCTACAATTTTATTGTGATTAAAATGTAAGTAAAATGTACGCAGTTTTGTAATTTTTTATGTTCCTATGATTTTTTTTGCTTTATACAACGATAAGAGACAAGAAAAATTTTCCCATAAGAATTGTATTGAAAATAAAGTTATCAAACAATTAATTCTGATAATAACAGAAAAAGTGCTTATTTACAAAAAGAAAAAGAAAAGTTTTTATTTTATCTATCTATGATGGACAAAATTAATAGAAATGATCGATATTCTTTTCTGAAAAGCAGAAAAATGCTCGATGTAGGCAAGAGAACGAGAAATTCTATTAGAAAGCGATGTTCTGAAGTAGTCACCCTCCCAAGTATTGCCCGTACCTGGAAGTGCTTAACTTCGGTGATGAATAAATGTGCTGGTGTTGGTTTTGACTCGATTTAAGCAGCAACCATACGAAACCATATTTGGCTATTTATTTCACTGCCAATTGAAACAATCTACAACTACATCAAACTGTGTCTTTTTCCGATGTTAGATGTGCTGTATTGCATCTTCCACGACGATATGCATAATCCGGAAAGGTAATGTCGCATTTGGGGAGCGTCTGTATGTGTTATATTTTTTGTTTGTTTGTTTGGAGACATACATTTTCAGGTCTGTGTGCTTGATCTCAAGGATCCGCTTATAAACTATCGTCAAGAAGGACAGACACAAATAGAATAAGGAACTTGCATGTGTCAGATTTTCATAAACTTTCAAGTGTTCCGTATAGTTTTTTGGAAAACAAAATGAAATATTTTGTCAATTTTTCAAAAAAGTGTACAAGTAATTAAATATTTTAATTTAAAAGTCGAGAAAAAAACACGTGACTGAAAACGCGAAGTGTGTTTGCATGCATAGTGACGTAGAATTCCATCGGGCAAAATTGCAATCAAAATTAAATTTCTATGTTTTAGTTGATGATTTCTTTTTTCTGAAGTGTCCGATATGAATGTTTTAATAAATATTTACCTTCTAGACACTTCTGGTGACGGTCAGAAATCCAAAGCAAACATTTTAGGCAATGTCAATAAATTGTGACGTCACTATGCATGCAATTAAGCGTTTTCAGGTGCTTCGGAAAAGACGATGTTTGATAATTTTTTTTGCAATCAAAAAATTTCTCAATCGGCCTCAAATTTTGTGTTGTGGCTAATTTTTGCGTGAAGAATAGATTAAAAAAATAAAAAAAAATCATGCAAGTTCCTTATTTTACTGACACACAGAGAGAGAAAATACACCCAAGGCTAGGCCGGAATCGAACCGACGACGGTACAGCGCGCAGGCTGCTAGCGTGGTGGGCAGCGAGTAAACCAACCAGGCTAATCCGTCCCCTATGTTTTTTACTACTCCTCTATTATGTGATATCAATATAAACTGTAACTTTATCTACAGTGAACTTGGCATCTTGGCTTGATTTTTGGACTGATCGATATCTGGACTTTCCTTAACCTCATAAAAATGAAATTTTCTTATTATTGCCTCGTGAGGAGCGTTTTAAGACGTAAAATCTAAGTAATTTCAAGATAATCTAAGTTTTTCAAGTTATTTTTCTGCTAAGGGTGTCTTTTTTTACTAAATCGATGCTGCTCTACAATTTAGTAATTGACTAATTTAGCAAATATCAATAGTTTATAAAATAAAAATTATAACTCCTAAAGTTTCCATTAGAGGGCGTTGAAACTTGTTGCATCGGATAGGGCAGGGTGTGGCCACTTTTCCTGGGACACCCTGGAATAGGATTGAAAATTCTCAAAGCAGGGGAAAAAAAGAAAAAAGTTTAAAAAGGTTGAAAAAGAGAATCCTTATCTTCACCAACCAGGCCCACTTGACCTGACTTACATAATACATATCCTTAAGAATAAATCAAGATATTCTTTAATAGTATCATTAATATTTACCATAATTCTTCCTACCTTAATTTTAAAAACTCTTTTTTGACATTATTACTTGCTTTTATTACTTACTACTCTGTTATTAGCTTTCTATCAGTTGTTGCAAAGTTTCTTTACTTTCAACAATTTGTAAAAAAGCCTTTTATAAAATATTTGAGATTTAATGTTTGGTACAAAATGTATGTGCATTATAACTCTGAAATTTAAATACTTAATCCTATCATAAATAGCAATCATAGATTGCTTAGATCTGTCTTTCAGTAATAAACCACCCTTTTATATTTGCCAATGAGTTTGAATCCCCCTGTAAAAAATTGGTTAGATAATTTTCTCAAGGCAAAGGAGGAAAACTTAGTTTCAGGGGATAATTCCGTACGTCACCCCCTAATAAATAATAGTTGAAAAAAATCTGACCCATAATATTTACGGCTATCTTGCCAACTAGTAGAATTTCATAACTGTTACAGCCAATACCAAGACAAATGTTTTCATACTGACATTTAAAAAAACATAAAACGTTGTGTTTATTCCACAGTTGTTCACATAAACTTGTTTGCGGATAATTTGGATCCAATTACCCAAGGTAACCCTCAAAACACTTAATTTTACGAAGCCCCGCCACAAGACCTTATGAAAACAATACACATTTCGAGGGCGTCTAAACAAAACCATGATTCCCTGAATGACGCAAATTGATTCTAATGATATCTAAACCCCGTCTTAGTGCGCATCTCTTTTGATCTGCAGAAATTTGCAAAAAAAAAAGTTAGCCCTTGAAAATGTTTACTCATCTGCCGTGTTAAGGTGGATTTATATGTAGCGATTAGGAAAACGCGATCGGGACATCGAGGAAGAAACGGTTGAAATTCCCTCTCGTTCTCCTCAATGATGTAAAATCTGGTCCTTCAATTGGTTCATCGCGCTATAACGACGTAGTCATCATCCAGAGACCTAGAGGAAAATTTTGACGATCGAGTCGTTCAAGTTGCTGCATTTAATTATTTCATGCAGTTAGTATCTGTGAGTGGGTGTTTATATCGTGACATTGTGTGTACAAACATTTGGGAAGGTGACTTGTTGCAAATGCGCGTGGGGAATATGCAGTGTTACCGCATGTGACGTGATGTGTGAGGTTGTGGGTCACCGTTTGTTTGTGATTAGGTGGCATGGTGATTAGGTGATACGAATAATATTAGGAGGCATTTCAAAGAATTTTATGGAGTTATAGGTTTTTGTCAGAACTAAACTGGCATAACTGATAGCGTTTGGATTTCTTTTACTGAATTTCATAGTACCCTCATTGCCATACAAATAGCGCACCAAGAAGAAAAAGGGATATCAAAGCCAAATTTATTTCCATGGTTACCTATAGTATGAAGGTTAGTTGATAAAAAATTCAGCCTTCCTCGATGTTAGGGGTCCTAGAAAATCAGTAAAAAGTGTTGACTCGATAGGTGTTCATAACCGCCGCCACAGGCCATGATATTGGGTGAGAGGGGCTCTAAATGGGCTTTTGGGGATTGGAAGACCATGCTGCATCCCCACGTAGTCAAATTTCATATGGTGCACCAGCGGACGTTGCATATCGGATGTTGCATGCTTTTCCTCAAGACCGGACTTGTTTTGTGAGCATTGGTTCTAGAGAACGGGAAGGCTGGGGTAAAAATGCAACATAGGGGGTAAGGAGAAAGCTTGGACATTGCATGCAACAAGTGTTGGTGTATTTTTCTTTTGAAACTTGTCCGCAGGCCAGGCCTGAAGGTAAGGGCGGACAACCAGCTGCAAAACTTCAACCGTTCAGCTCTGGTTGGTCAATGTACCGGTAAATCATACTGAGGAGATGCGGCAGTGAAAGGGATGTCGTTTGCAGCACTGCGGATTGTCCATTTGGTCCGCATAGCTTCGTACATCTTTGTCTATAAACATGGGACTGATCATAGGCCTTTCTGTTTCCAATAGTGCACCAAATAAGGAAATTATCATCTCAGTTTTATGAAATTGTGTTTATGAGAGAGCGCGCTCAGCTGGGGATTTTCTAATCATCCCACAGACGTGCACCATTGAGATTCTGTAGCTGTTGTCCGTCCTTAACTTCAGGCCTGGCCTGCGGACAAGTTTCAAGAGAAAAGTACACAAACACTTGTTGCATGCAATGTCCAAGCTTTCTTCCTCCCCCTATGTTGCATTTTACCCCAGCCTTCCCGTTCTCTAGAACCAATGCTCACAAAACAAGTCCGGTCTTGAGGAAAAGCATGCAACGTCCGCTGATGCACCAGATGAAATTTGGCTACGAGGGGAGGCAGCATGGTCCTCCAATCCCCAAAAGCCCATTTAGATCCCCTCTCACCCTATATCATGGACTGTGGCTGCGGTTATGGACACCTATGGAGTCAACACTTTTTACATATTTTCTCGGCCCGAGAGTTCATCAAGGAAGGTTGAATTTTTTATCAACTAACCTTCATACTATAGGTAATCATAGAAATAAATTTGGCTTCGATATCCCTTTTTCTTCTTGGTGCGCTATTTTTTTATGGCAACGAGTGTATGTCTTTTCACTCCTTCTCTCTCTTCTTTATTATCTTTTAATCCATCTTTTTTTCTCAAGTTTTTTCTCATTCTTAAATAAGGAACAAAGACGAATAGGAAGTAATTAAGGAAGTTAGTATTATTGGCAATGATAATAAGGAAGTTGCATGTGTCAGATTTTCAAAAAGAAACAAGTATCCCGTATGTTTTTTTGTATGGTAAAATGAAATATCTAGTCAATTTTTCAAAAAAATGTACAGGTAATTAAATATTTTAATTTAAAAGTCGAGAAAAATACACGTGACTGGAAACGTTTATTGTTTAAAGATGTCAACAATCATACCATCAACTCCATTGCTTTCCAACAATGTTTATCATATGATGACGTCAACATACGATGATCCCAGACTTGGCGCTTTCGCGCGCTTTTAAAAAGCGGATTTTTGTTAATTTTTTTGGCAATCAAAAAATTTCTCGATCGGCCTCAAATTTTGGGTAGTTACTTATTTTTGCAAGAAGAATCTATTAAAGAAATAAAAAAAATCATGCAGCTTCCTCATTATCTAAACTATTTTTAAGCCATAGGTTCCCAAACTATTTTTCCTCTACTATATCCCCTTTCAAGAAAAATTATTTCCTTTACGAGTTTTTCATTCAACCCATAACTGTCTACTCTTTTTAGGGGACAAAGGTTAAGGAAAATTTTTTATAAAAGAAGCCCGACTTTTTGCCCAACCTGCATAAGTCTCATCCCACCAAAGAAAATCATTTATTAAAATAATTTAATAATACTTTCAAAAAACTCTTAGTTAAGAATGAAATCCCTCGCACATATTTTGTAAGTTTATTAGAGAAGACTACATAAAAGTTGTGCTCATCTTCTGAGAATCGGGTATCTGGGAAGGATATCATCCAAACTTTAGGAATTAGTGATATAGAATTTAGTGAGTCTTTAAGGAACATGATAAAACTATACGGTCGGGGCGACTACCACATTATTGGTCTCAGCATAGGAAGAGAGTACAGCTTCTGAAGGTCAAGGACCCACCAGTGGACAGAAGTCTGATTTGGCAGAAAATAATGGAATGGCCTTCATGCCTTGGGTAACCCTACCAGAGGATGATACGATGTAACGCTGCCAGAACCCACAGGTGTCGGTAAAAAAAACATAATTATTTTTTTAATGTTTTGAACATTTTTATTAATAGTGCAGTTTAGGAATTTTTAAAGGGAGCAAATCACATTTACTTTAATGTAATAAAATAATCATTTATAACCAGTGATTCCATTTATCTTTTAAGAAATTATTAAGCTTTATATCAAGCATATTCTGAAAATATGACTTTAAGTTTTTATTCAAAATGGGTATAATAGGGAAAATCAAAAATTTCCCCTTCTTCAAATAGAATAAACAAATTTCATATTTCTTACGTGTAAAACTCCTTTCAAATGTAATCCGTATTATATGAAGATAAGAAAAACTGTGTTTTTTCTTTTAAACTAAAGGATCTGAATGATCATACATTTTAAAATAATAAAAGAATACTTTCGTGCACGTAGCGCACGGAAAAGTGCCCTTTCCCATGAATAGACGCATATGCTGTTTGACTTTCTCCGCCTGATAGATGTTGGCATGCTTTTATGAGAAGTAATATTCTATTTATATTGCTTTTCTGAGAAAATAATGTATTTTGTATATTAAAAACCTCATAGTTTTTCTTCTATTAAAAAAACTACCGTAACTTTATTATTTCATGCGAATGCAAACTATATGCTGCTTTTATCTTTAGCTACTTATTTGATATGTATTCTTATATGATATTATGACTCTTTTGACTTCAGTTTTTTAACCTTCTATTTTGCACCAAAATTAAACAAATCGTTATAAACCTATTAAAATAACGTAATCTACTGTCCCTCGCAGTCATTTATTTTACATATACAAAACTTTCAGTTATATAATAAATTAAAAATTATGATTTTAATTTTAAAAAAACTTGCTTCATTTGAAACGAAAAGAGGCATGTTAAATTTCAATTAAGTGATTTTCATATTGAACTTTTAAAATTTAATTATTTTTGCTAATTATAAGTGCTTTTTAGAAAATACAGTGTTTTTAATGTGTAACTTAAGTATGACATTGATAGTGAAATAAAACATAGTTTTCTGAATAAAAAATTTTTAATAGAATAGTTGCACTTTATTTTCAGGCAGATAATAGAATAAAAATGAATAACTTTCAAGTTTCAATTATTTTATTGGGATATATAAAAATCTATGAATTCTAAGTAACTGGTGTAACATATCTGTCAGTATAAAATAATGTATTAAACTCTGAATCATGTATAAAGTTAAGATTTTTTCCATCACAGCACTTAAAATATTTTAAAATATGATATAAATAGCTTATACAATAACATATATAGATGCATAAAAGGTGTACAAAGAAAGATGAAAATATAAATACGTTAAAAAGGAACAAAAGTTATGCATTATTCTTTAAACCTTTTATACACAAAAACTGCATCTATCAAATTAGTTTTATCCTTCATCTTTTACAGGCCACAAGAAAGTCATTTTTAGCTTGAAGTAGGATTTGCTAAAACATAGGTATTATTATCAGGTTAAATTAAAGTTAAAATGTGGCAAAAGCTCAGAAAACACTACAGGACTTATAGTATATTAATTTCCTTTGATGACCTATAATATGAGTTTTAAGTTCTAATTAATGCATTTGATTTATTTTACATTTCAACACATAGTTCTTATACATACACTGAATGTAGTTACCTTGTAATGAAAAAATCTCGTTTTTTCACTAAACCTGCTACTTTTGAAGGATTTCTGATTAAAACAACAGCTAAACAATGCTTTCTAGGTTAGGAAATTTCCAGTATAGGGTTTCGATGTATTTGTATAATTTTATTGCTGCTTTGAAAAAAAGACTTTTACAGTCTTAGTTTTAATCATGCTTAATGTTTTTTATATTTTTTAATAATCATGTGCATGTTAAGATTCATTTTATGATGATTAAATAAATGACAGAATATCGATACTTAGATATCCCCCGTCCCGATATCTATCTGTTGTTTGAATAAAATTCTAGAAAAGATTCCATAAATCAAGGATCTTCTATTTCAACTGATGGTAAAGTGGAAAATGATTCAAAACAATACTATCGTCATTTTGTAAAACATTGAAACACTGTAGTAGTGTTTATAGCGAATTAGCCAAATAACTAGCTAAATTAGGCTAGTGTCCAAAAATTAAGGATGATTTAATTTTTTGGGGAAGTAATGACACAAATCTTAGTTCTTGTAATGTAATTTTCAGGGTCTCCTAACTTAAGCCTAAACAATCACACATAGGAGCTTCAAGATATATGGTTACCATTCGCCACAATAAAGGATCGAAGAGCTAAATTCCACCCAAAATAAAGTTTGAGGAGGTGTCCCTTAATATCAGTTAAAATGGAATTCAGGAATATCATATTTGAGCTAAAGGTTTCTCACATGACCATTTCTGCTACCATTCTGATGTGTATGGAACTCCATTAAATCAATGGAAGTCCTTTTATCTGTACATCCCTTCTTAAACTATTGTTAGGGTCACTTGATCCTGGACCACATATTCATATTTCCCCTTATGAGATTCTATGGCGGGAATTTCACTGATGAGCAACTACAATTTGAATCACTATTCTGAAGAATTTCTTTATAAGCCAAACTGATTTGTTTGAAGCATTAGTATAAAGGTATTGAAAAGTGTCAATAAAAAGTACACATGTAAAGTGTCAGTGTTTTTATAAATATTTTTATCTTATTATTGAAACATTTAATGTTCTGACAGCATTTGGGGAATTATATTTGATGATTTGAAATATTTTCGAGCCTTTTATTTCTTTTTTCTTCGATATGTCAAGAGAAGGTACAGTTCCAAAGCTATTAGTTCTTTTTCACAGTAGGTCCAGTTCCACTAATGTAAGTCTAAAAACTTATGCTCTTATATGTTATTGGAATATCGAAAGTAAAACGTAGCAGTTCTATTTGAAGATTTCAATCTACATGTAACCTACACGTAGCATGAGCTTCAGGAGAATGTTTTGATAGCGACAAGTGTCATGGTTTTCTCACTACATATCCGAGGCATATCAGAAACAGCAGCAGGTGCATATCTGGATGATTTTTATCCTCACTTGTCTTGACCTGCTATGGGTTTGTTGTTAGCTTTCAAACGTGTCAGGAGTATGCTTTTATATTGAAACAAGTTGACAAATTTTACAGTCCTCCCATAATGCATCCGTGGCATATCAGATGATGTCCGATGGTTTCCCAAGTAGACGGATGACGTGATATATGACGTAATTTTTTTCGTCACAAATATTTAAAATTTAAGTGTGTTTACGTCGTATGCACCCTTTGAAGACGGAAGTCATACATGACGTGATTGCCGTGAAAATGACCAAATTAATGAAGTCTTACAAATCACGTCATTTTAAGTGATGTAAAAATGACCAAATTATCACCATTCATCAAAATTAGGTCATTATAGGCAACGTGAAAAGGACGTCTAAATGTCGCGTTAAATTGACGTTATTTTATGTGACTTAAAAACGTCATATTTGATTTTATTTTTCCAAATTAACGTCATATTAAAAAGTATGACCTGTTTTTCACGTCATATGATTACTCGGGTTTCAATCCTTTCGTGTCCTATTCTAGAACATGCCAGCCAAGTTTCACGTTTGGCATTGTAAGAACACAAACTGTATCACACACATATAAGCTTGCTTTTCTAAATGCGTCCTTTCCTGCTACGGGGTAGTGGGATGTCTGGGGTGAGATCGTAGCAGATACAAACGCAGCAGGATGGGAATCGGAACCAGTCAGAAAAAATTCCTCTGCATTCGTTCTTGGGATCGAATGCCAGGAGCCGATGCAGACGATATTGCTGTTCGCAACGGCAGCCGTCCCGGCAGAGCATCTGATGGTTTTCGAACCTTGAAAGAGAACTTACTTTTAGAATAGGTGAATTTAGGAATTAATATTTTAGTTCTAATGCTCATTTAAAAGCCGTGATATTCACCAGTACAGCAATAAAGAATAAAACAATAAAAAAAGCAAGTTAGGAATTGGACATCCTAAGAATTTCTTTCCTTTCTAGTGTATGATGTTTAGGATGGTGGTTTATCAAAATTTAATGTGCTAGTTATATGCTTAAGTTGCTTGAGTGATTTTTTCTTTCGTGCAAATATTAAGAAAATAATGTAAATAGAAAACAATTATATATTTTAAAAGGTATCAATGAATAGCATGTGATTCTCATTTCTAAGTTATATTTTCTTGTTGTTTTTATGAAAAAAACCCGTAAAGGTATTAAGGTGGTTGCCTACCTAAAAATGCCGTTTCGGACCAAAAATTCCAAAAAGAATTTATTATCTGATTTCAAAAACACATCTTTAGCTTTCCAAATCAGTTTAAATTTTGTCTTTATCTTTCCTAGAACCAAAGTTACAGAAATTTTACTTAAAACTAAAAAGGCATTTTATTAAGGAAAAGATAAAGAAATTCGCGTTTTTCTCATAATCACATTTATGACATTTTCCTTCTCCGCAAAACTACATAACTCAAAATATTATAAGTGAATTTCTATAAAACTTGGGCACAATACTTAACATAATATGATTTAGGAGTCCTACTATTTTTTTTGGCTGTGGGTGTAATATTTTTTATTTTATGAATAATATAACTTCAAACTTTACTGAACTTTGGTGTGTTTTTTTTAATTTTTCAAGTTAAGTGCTATAACTTTTGATATTAAAATAATTCATACATCAAAATAGTAGGCCTCCTAAAATATGTGTTTACGAGGATAATAAAGTTTACAAAACAAAAATATCTTCATATAAATTTGAGATGTTTTGCAGAAAGGCTGTTTATTGTGATTTTTATGCATAAATTCTTCAATGATATGAAAATTTTAATTAATATATAATTTTTTTGTATTATTCATAGTTTTTAGATGCATTTAATTGTATAAATCACAAATTAGGTCAACATTTTTTTAAGCCTCCATAGGTATGCCTCCATTAACCACTTTAAATGGAAATGTATTTTATGAAAAAGTAAAAATTTATCAAGGAAATTACGAAGAGTAACTGTGTAAAAGTTAGTTAGTAAAGAGTAAAAGTTAAATTGAATTCTATACTATACAATGTAAAAACAGAAATTTATACAGGAGAAAAAAATTCTAAAAATGGTTTCAAGAGCTCTTTTATACAAATATAAATGTACCCCCTTTTAAAAAAAATTAACTAAAAGATTATAACAACTTAGTTTAAACTTATTTTTACCATAATACGTTAATAGTTTTTTTATTCTTAAGCTTTATAAATGAACGAACTGGAAGGAATCCTGTTAAAATAGTAAGAAGAATTTCACTTGAAAGTAGTTCCTTTCTCTTAATTTTCAGATTTAAATAAAATTTTGTTAAAAATATATATGATTTCAAAGAAAAATATTATGATACCGTAGGGGTAGAATATAAGATTATTCTCATTATTCTGCTGCTTTTAAAAAGAGTTTTATTAAATCGAGGAGAGATGTAAAGATGACGCCACCATAAATTCTTCTTTAAGATAGTCTCTTCTCTGTATGTCTTCTCAATGTGTCGGATTAAATAACGTCGCATGCTGTTTTTGAGCCATTTTTTAAAGTCAAACTTTGAAATCAAATTAAAAAATTAGAAAGTATCGTAATTAAAAGAATATTTGTACGGATATGCCTTCCTTGGATACCTCTATCAAATAAAAAAAAATTGAATAAAAATCTGGAATTGCCCATTGGAGTGGTATAACTTTATTCAGGACACTTTGAAAATAATGGTGCAGAAATTCTATCATTAACACTAATAGAATTTTTATACTTACTTGCATTTTTCAAAATGCACATACTGCTCAAAAGGATGGACGTTTAGCAAAGCTAGCGTCTCTCCGCGAGTGTTGTTGGCCCAGTAAGGAGCTATCACTTCATTCAACACGGGACAAGCTTTTCTGAAATGGAAATGATTAAATCAGTGACGTGCAAAAACATTACACAAGAAACCACTAAAAGAAACCCGAAATATGTTTTTAAAACAATTAATTTTCAGTAAGTATGTAAACATAAGAAAAATAAAGTTCTGGTTTTTATCTTTTTAAAAAATGTTTCCTTCTTCTGTTGAGATAAAAGAAAAAGATCATGGATCTCCCACCTTACACTACAACTACAAATAGTTTTAAAAGGCAAAACTAGTTTTACAAACTACAACAACTGGGCCTTTGAATTAGTATGTTAATTTATTCTGATACAGAAAAGGATGTGTTATGTTTCGATTTCTCCGCAAAAATTCAATTGTATTTTTTAGAGTAAAATTTTAGAATGTGTGTAGCATACGCACATCTTTATTTAGTATGTTAACTTCATTCTGATTTCGTCTCTTTTAAAGTTTTAACTACAACTATTTTAAAGGAAAAAATAATCTCTATGCAAAAAAGCAAGAATAGACTTAAACACCCATTATCTAATTTTATTGGAGATTAATTATTTGTTTCCGGTTACCTCCATCTACCTTATAAAGAAAATTCGCGACAAATCCATCAAAAACTCTTAAATTTTATATCTATTTAAAGGACTTAAAGTATTTTACAAATCTCGAAGACTTTGTGTCATTTCTTTCTTTATACTGTCAGTATACCTACAACTAAAGGAGAGAAACCTGTTCATGAGTTTTGAAGGTATAAGAAACGCAAGAAGCAACTAATATTGGTGTGACACATACGCCTTTAGAATAAAATAGACTGTAGACATTCGGCATATGAGCTGGTTAGGATGAAAGTGGTCTAAGTCCACTGAACTTCGTTTTGTGTTATTGAAGGTTTTCTAAAAGCATCTCCAAAAAAATCAGGATTGCTTATATTTTTACTTTCTGGGGTGGATTTGTCTCTAGCCATGGATACAATTTTTGCTGCGAAACAACTTTTATCGTATTTCAACTGGAAGTGCTTTAAATTGACTTTAATGGACTTAGACCACTTTCATCCTAACAGATTGGCCGGTTTCGGTAGGAAGATTGCTATTGGGATGTAGTAAATACGACATCACGGGCGACTGGTTTGTACGAAACTTGATTTTATTGTTCTGTACCATTGTGATTTTGATGCGTAGGTAGGTTACGAATATTTTGGGTTGCTTGACCACTGGTCAAGATTGCTCTATATGGCTAAAAATCATTATAAATTAATGTAGAAGGTTTTTAATTAATATTTTGTATTTCCTATTGTTATAACAAGTCATTTTAGTTCAGGTTGACCATTGGTCAGTCCGGTTAACTTTTTGCTACTTCTATGCTTTCGCACTGCAGAGCACCGCATTAGGGACTAAAACCAAACGCCTTGAGACGCGAAACATTTTGTCTTGGCCAGTGGTCAAGAGATTTTGACCAGTGGTCAATCTACTTTTTCTAGCCCTACATAGCTTTTCTGACCTTTTCTTTCTGTCTCGTTTTTGTTTTGGAGGTCCCTGAACTTAGGTCAATTCCATTTGACCACTGGTAAATTTTTAATTTTTCGACTTTATAGCTCTTTTTTTCTGGGACCCTCTTTAACTGCACAATATGCTGATCAATAGGCATAATAAAATTTTTTCCTTGAAACACCAATTAAAAATTTGGTTTCGTATTAATTATTATCGATAAATGTTTTCCGAACAGAAAAGTCAGAGAAAAATCATAAAGCATTATGAAGATTATTTTATATTTCAATGGGTAATTTCTTTAAACCAGATGGTTTAGAAATCCTTCTGAAATTAAGCATTATGTTATCAAAAAGGTAACTTCACTCAAATTTTATAATGAAAATTTAGTACCATAAACGTAAATTTATACCTTATAAAAAACAATACATTTATCCCAAAACCAATATCAGTACCTAAAGTTACTAGCATACTGTAGTTTATATAGAATGGATGCTAAAAAACTTACATAATGTCTGTAATCAGTTAGATTCGGTGTTTAAATCCTTAGCCACGATGATTAAAAGACTATAACTTTCCCGCCTAATCTAATAAAGCGCGGATTTTCAAATATTTTCTTACAAAAAGGGGTCAGCCAAATGTATGTATTTAAAGTTTACAAAAAAGCCTTTCTCTCTAGTAAAACAGGTGTGGGTCCCTCCACTGCTGCAGCTGTGTGAACGACCTTGAGTTTTCTCTTATCAAAACGCTCACCGAACGAAGCAGGCGAATGGACTAAGACCACTTTCATCCTGACGAAAACTGCTGTTTCGATAAGGAGTGATTTTTTGAGTCGCTCTTAAGGGGCGAAAAATTAACATATCGCTAAACCGATCATTGCACTAAATAAAGGACCTAAAACTCTATCCAAATCCACTCTTAACTCAACTTTTGTAATTTGTGGACTTAGACCACTTTCATCCTGACCAGCTCATATAAGACATCTATAAATTCTCACAATTTCCAATTTTTGAGAACGGAGAGCAAGGTGCATACTTTCAATGTATATCTAACTTCAGATGCATGCGCCACAGGTCTATAGGGCGATGGAATTACGCAAATGGTTGGTTACCATAGAAACGAAAAAGTCGAGCTATGCTTTTTGTAAAAGAAACGCGTCCTTAACTATTTATTGAAGGCGCTTCGTGTACAAAGATAAAAGGTGGATGGAGTTTTTAAGGATATTTTTATCATGACCCAAAAAAATAGCTTTTTAGGTTTACTTATAGTTAGGGGGAATTAAAATGAACAGCTCAAAGGGTGTAAAAACAGGAATTTACGTAGTTGTTAAGGAAGAAAAATGTTGTTCATACATTGAATAATTTGCTGCTGAGTAAGAAAGTTAATGGAATAGTACTTTTTCTCTGAGATAGTTTTCCGTGTGACTAAATTTTTGAAATAGTTTTTAGGTGCTTTTTTGTAAGGTTTAAAAAGATAATATACTACCTTGTTCCAGAATTTTGAAAAAAGTTACAACGCTTTTAAAGGATTGCTATTTTTTAGGTGGTTAGAATATCTGTTTTGAAATTCTTGATATATATAAATTAAAATGTTCTTTACATTAACACTTATCCGATACTTTGGATAAAAAAACTATTTGTAAATGTGTGTATATTAGTAGGCTCCATTTATAGTAAAGTGAAAACAAAATAGTTTAACCATCCATAGTAAATTGAATGCAAGTTTTAAAAAAAATGAAAAAATTATGCAGAAAGTATTTTTAGCTTCTTAAAGGTATGTAAAACTAGTGTGATTAAGTGGAATACTACTCAGTAAATGTTTTTTCTATCTTTAAAGAGATAGTGACTGGTACCGTTTAATCTAAATTCATCCGTTATCCGTTTAATTGGAATTTCACATCTTGGACTTAGTCCCATGGTGCAATTTGGGTCGGTTATACAGATTGTCCCAAGATAAATGTCCCTGATAACTGTAACCCTTTACTTTTGAACCCTTACATATATAGTCATGAAAATGGGGTCTAGGTATAGTAAAGTGACCATGCCCTATCCGATGAGACAACTTTCAAAGCCCTCTAGCGGAAATGTTTGGAGTTATAATTTTTATTTTTAAAACTATTAGAGATTTCTAAGTTGTAGAGCATCAGCATCGATTAATACGAAAATACACTTTGTGCAGAGAAATGCCTTGAATACAACCCCTAAAACGCACGCTCAATTAGGCTGAATTTACGTAGTTTTTACTTCCTAAAACGTTCCTCATGAGGCGAAAAGGAGAAATTTTCATTTTTATGATCTAAAAATACTTTTAGTCATTACCTAAGTGATAAAAATGAGAATTTCTCACTATCGCCTCTTGAAGAGCGGTTTAGGATATGAAAACTACGTAAATTCAAACTAATTGAGTGAGCGTTTTTGGGATTTTATTCAAGGCATTTTACTGCACAAGGTGTCTTTTCGTATCGATGCTGCTCTACAACTTAGTATTTGGCTAATCTCTTACAGTTTTTTTACAGTCTAGTGTTTTCATGAGAACTACATTTCCTAGAGGCACGCTTGACGTCTCTCTGTTAGGAGCTTTCTGGAACAAAACATCAAATAATTAACCAAAAAAAATTTGTGGGAAAAGACAAGCGTATTTTTGGAATCAGGAGATGATTTTTAACAAATTAAAATTGAATATTTAGCATTTAAAGATATGCTGCAATTTCCCATTCCTGTAAAAAATAAATGCAAACAGGCGTTTTTGCTACCAAAATTTCTCTGAAATATTACATTTGAACAATACCCACTAAACATCTATATTTCGATCAACTTACATTGCCCTCTTGGGCACCTCCTCCTCCTCTTCGGCTTCCTCCTCCACCGCCTTCGGGTCCTCCTCCTCCTCCCTCGCCTCCTCCGCCATCAAATCTTCCTCCTCCGGCCTCCTCCTCAAGTCCTCATCCTCCTTCACCACAGTCTTCTCATCAACACTATTCTGCAACACTGAAGGATCCAACTTCCTCCTCGGCCCAAACTCATAGTCGTCCTCGAACTTCTCAAGACCCACTCGCTCTAAAGCCATCGGCAACTCCTCAGCAACCACAGTAGTAGTCGTCTCAGTCGTAGTAGTAGTACTAGTCATCGTCGTAGTCGCTTCTTCAGTGGTGGTGGTGGTCGGTTCCGTTGTCGTATCCGTGTACTGCATCGCCTCAGTGGTAGTCGGGTGGTGGTTCTCCAGCTCGGAGGCGGGTTCGTACGACACTTCGGTGGTCGTGATCGTCGGTCGCATAGCCCTGGTGGCCTCACCGACTTTGATGGACGTCTCGGTGACCACTCTGAAGATGGTAGCCGGTGGTGCTTCGGTGGTGGTCGTTGGAGGTTCGTCATCATCGTCTTTGAAGAGTTGCGGTCGCGGTTGTCGTCGGCTTGGTCGGTGCGCCCTGGCCGACCGGCCGTATACGGTGCGGAAGCCCTCGTAGGCGTGTCGGAACATGTCCAGCGGAGGTTCGAAGCCGTCGATTTCGTTCAGTAGGACGGAGCTGTGTTTCTCGTCGCCGTACATCCGCCGTACCAGGCCTTGGTTGTCGTTGATATAGCGCTTGACTGAACTCCTGGAAGACATCGTTTGAAAAGATTAATACACATTACATCACTACTGCTCAGCCAACGATAGTAAAATGGTCACGTAATTTTTACAGGCTTTGCACGACCGATAGTTGGGTAACAGGTGATAGTTGGGGTCTTGTTTCTATATACAAGCAAATGTCTCTTCCCCTTTCGATCAACTGCCCCTCAACTTCCACCTGTCTCCCCTCCGAAATACTAGTTTCAGCGTTGTCAAAATCACGTGACCTTTTTACTATCATTGGTTTAGTCCTTTTAAATTATCTTCATTTTTAATTTATGCAAAGTGTTTCAAAAGGTGGCCGCTAAGCTTTAAGTTGCAGATCAGAATCACCATAAAAAGGGGGGATCGTAAGGATAAGCGCGCACTAGATACTTTAGTCACGGCGACAGAGACAAAATTATCACCCTGGCTATTGCAAGAAGCTAGAGCGAGCAAATTTGGCAACGAGACTCTTGGCCGATTGCCAAGATCTCGCCATAGAGATGCATTACTCTCGAGTGACCTAGTGTTATAGTCGCCGTGACAAAAGTATCTAGTGCGAGCTTAGCCGAAATTCCCCTTCCTGAGACACTAAACCATATTATTAAAGCTTGAACTAAATTTGGCAGAAGTAATGTGAAACGGATTTTTGTGGGGAAACGGTTTGGGGTGAAATAAATTTAAGTGTCATCGTATTTTAACTTGTTCTTCTAAAAACATTTTTGAAAAATCTTTTGTAACTAGGGGGCTGTCGTCATAGGCAGATTTAGAGCATCTTGGGGTGGTAAGCTATCCCGGAAGGATCTAGTAATTGCGATTTTCAAATAAAAGGTAGAATTTCCTAAAATAATTGGGTGGATTGCTTTAATGCCCTCTCCCTTAAAATCATTCATGGTCGTCCTCATAACGCGGCAGTAGAAACTTTCAATTGTTCATAAGGACTACCTCTAAAGGACACTATTACCCAGTTAGACGGGCATGATTATAGGCACTGGCACTTATTTACCCAATTTAAATTGTCTGTATTAAGTTGAGTTAGAGTTTTATACATTTAGTTAAATTTTCATCGATTTTTAGACTAAAAGAAATTCATACCATGGATAGGCACTTCCAGGTGCACTGCAGTAACTGGACTTGCTCATATCACAAGGGATCTCAGCCAGCAGGCGAGCGCTGACTCGGGGTCCACAACTTTGAGCACACGTCCTTTCTAGATTGATCTGAAAAAAAAAATAAACATGAGTTCTTTTTAATTTATTATTGCTTGTCAGGGAACACAGTTTAAATTTTTTTAACCTTACTATGTTTGACTTGTATATAGGGAGTGCAGGAGGTATTAAATAGAGGAATATGAATAAAAAATACAACATTATTTAATGGGACAAAATTTTGCAATTAAAAAAGAAGAAAAAGACATCAAAATCCAAAAACAAACTATTACAATTAAAAAATATTTCAAATATATCTTCCTCGTGACTAACTCCTTTCTCGTGACGCCATCGTGATCACAGAGTAGAGAGCTTAACAGAGATACCAAACCGCCGTTTTCCTCTTTAGGTCATTAATTTAATTCAGCACGCATATTATAATTCAGTTCACTAGCAGCCAATCAGAGAACGCGAAATGTATTTGATTTGATTTTAACACTGATTATAGGCGATTTGGATTTGAGTGACAGCTTCAGTGGGCGAATGACAGAATTAGCAGGAATAGCGTGGTATTAAAGGAGGCGGGTCTGTCTGGCCTAAAATTTTTCAATGGGAAAAGCCCTGTTAAAAAAGTTGCCATTAGCGTCTATGGAGATGAACACTCTGTTAAGCTCTATACTCTGTGATCGTGATGTGATATTTAGCAGCGCACTAGTCCGTTGATGTGATATTTAGCAGAGGGTACTTCCGTCTTCTATACTAAAGACGGCTAATCCTACTTATATATTTTCTAGATATTTTAAAAGTTATATTTTGAGAATAAAATAGAATTTTTTTAGTGAAACAAACTAACAGAAACCACTACAATATCATAACGAAAACCAATGAAGCAATACAAAATCGAAGTGTATATTTGGACGGCCAAAACGGCCAGTGGCGCATGCGCTGTAGGTCTCGTGATGACGTAGCAGTAGGGTGTCTCAAAAAAAGCCTTTTTTCGAAAAACCTCGGTCCCCAGGGCTTTTCCCATTCCTTTTGGTCCCAAAAGATAGTGTAGGAAGTTTTAGCCCCCTAAGTCAACTCTAAGGTTTGCCTGTAGAGCCCCAAAGTTTGAAAAAAGTGGAAAAAATGACCAATTTTCAGAATTTTAAAAAATTATGTTTAAGATTGATAATGCTAATAAAACTGGTTCAAATGCGTCTATAGGACTTACATAGACTGAATATATTTATTTATATGTATTAACTGTACCCTATAGCCCCTATAATTTAATATTAAAACGTACTACTTCGGGACGTTGCACACGCCAAAGCTTATAATGCACTACCGGTGGACGAAATGAATTAAATCCGAATTTCTTCGAAGGAACTCCCTCAAATGATGCCATTTGGGGCTAAAATGAT